>OX371225.1:21767651-22973985 GCA_947310385.1 Nephrotoma appendiculata | reverse complement strand
GGTAAGAGACGAGAACGCGAAATGTGACCGTTGGGGTCGCCTAAACCACTGCGCTGAATCCCAGGTCCGTAAAAATATATATAAGGTGTTACTTCCCTTAATAACCAACCAAAAGTTTCAAGATACATAATAAAAGGTTATAACGACTATCCGAAAGTTAAATCCACTTGAAGATGTCATAGTCCCACAGACCATTCGGAATGTGGCTAGCATGGAAATAAGTTTTCGGAACGAGCGATATATGGCTTCAATGGCTTTTACGAAAATTCAGTATATACTCTGAAAAATTGATCTCACAACCATCTATAAGATATAATACGAACACCTCAATTAAAAGGAATGGAGATTTAAAAAAATATAGTGCAAACATGGCATTGTGGCTTTAAAATAAGAAGAGTAACGAAGTGCGTCCAATAATTCGCTTACAGATGGAAAGTAAATGAACTATAAGTGTTCGTAAGTGAAACGTAACCGGGAATAGTGCGGGGATTAACATCACGAATACAAATGTAGAATGAAAACATATAATGATTTGCAAACGCAGTTTTGTACATTTAATTGAGTTGTGACCCTGCTGAGTAAACGCCCATCGTATATTTTCAATGAGTTCATCCAACAGAATATACCACCATCGTAAAACACTTTTAAGAATATCGCACAACCATAAGTTTTTCATTTTAATGTATAGAGAAAGTTTGCAAGACAGAAAAAAAAATTAAAACCTAAAAGTTTTAAAATAATTAAAACATAATAAAATTTTAGCTAGGAGACTCCAAAAATATTTTTATTTTAAAATTCTTGACACGTAAAACGTAAATTCCTCAATTAAGAGGATACTTTCTTTCGTAATTTTATTGTTCGTGCTTTTCTGTTTTTCTGACAAAGCACAAAAATACAAATATTTAAAAAAAATGTTTTTATTACATTTAAATTAACATGACTTCGTAATAAATTAAGATAACATTAATTACTAAAACATAATTTGAAACCAACTTGTTGTTATCGCGCGAAATTTTACCTAAAGACAAATTTATAAAAAATCCATACCAAAATTGGATTTTCAACTGTCTGGCCTAAAAACACTAGAGGTATAAAAAATAAAGAATTTTAGAAATTATTCAAGTCTCTGATTTATTTGAATTTTTTGGAAATGTTTAGCCGTCGCCTTAAAATTTTCCATTCCTATGCTCGAATGCTCTTTCCCTCCAATTGTGCTATTCTTGAAACACAAATATTGTTTCCAAACAAATAATATTTGCTCACACTGAATTACAAAAATAATGAAAATCTATATACACTTCGCCGCGATAAATGAGTCCTCCCCATTCATAAAAGATGAACACTTTTTGAGGTTGCAAAAGGAGACTCCTCCTCAGAACCTGCATCAACGATGCGCTGAAAACGATAATCTGACAAACTCAAATGTAACTTGCATCTAGGAAATCCATAATCGGGAGCCTTTAACCATTTTAATTTAACCTTGACATATGTCCAAAGACGCCAGGTAATATAACGAGTAGTTTTTATTCCAAAAATAGGAAAAATTCAACGATATGCTAAAACCATAAAGAATATTTTAACAAAAAGAGTAGCTACCCAAATTAACGAAAAGTGTGTTTATCAAATTAATAACGAAAAGTGTAGCAATGATAAAATGTAAATGGCAATGATATAAAATAAATATTAGAAAGTGTGACATATATTTCCTCTAATAGTTAATAAATTTAGCAGTTCAAAACAATTAACTACTTTAAAGTAAAACGATTTCGGGTGGCCCCACAAAAGTTTTAGTACGTCAAATTTCATAAAAATTCAAATATTCATCAAACTACTTCCAAGTGTGGAGAATGAATTTAGCTGTTCAACAAAATTAACCGCAGTAAGATTTATGGTACTCTTTGAAAGTTTTGGAGAGCCTCCAAGCAACATATGCTCACACTTGGTAACTCCGATATTCCTGGAATCATAGCGTAGCAAGTACTTTGAAGAATATTACACTTATTCAAAAATTTAAATCTGTGGTAAAAAACTTGTATGAATTCAAGAATTTTTCACCACAGATTTAAAACCATCATAAATTTAAATGGAAATCGGCTCTGAGGTGCTGTGGCCAGCTTCAGAAAATTGTTGCTCAATGTATCGAAGAGAACAAGAGTTTTTGTTATAACGAAAATTTTATAAAGCAAAGGACATTATGCAATTACGATTTTGCGGAACGCAACTATCCGACCATAGTATTATTCTCTCGGTATCTGGATGGGATGTAATAACACGATGAAGCATTTTTATCAATGTATTAGCGAAATCGGTACATTCACGTCCACATAGTGATTCATTACTAAAATATTCAGTAAATCTTATTTAAGATAACTTTTCAAAACCGGATTCAAGGTGCAAGCGGCATTTACCAAATGGAGTTAAACACCTCTTTGTCCCCGTAACATTTTCCAGTTTACAAAACTTTCGCTTGTAGAAAAAATTTGATTTATTGGCTTTAGGTAATTGAAACACATTTTCAATATCAAAGCTAAACATTTTCGTTAGTTTGTTGTTTTAGCAAACAAGTATATCACCATCCCTCTCCAATTTCACCTGCAGTTTGTTAGCTTTACGACTTTTTTCGGATTTTTCCGATGAGTATTCAGCATTTTTATGAATTTCGAGTAAAAGTGATTTTTTTTGTTGTCATCCAACAATCGTTACGAAATAACTTCGAAACAAGTGGAGATAGACAATTTTTAATAAAAAATTTGAATTTCTCGTGGTCGATTTAGTGTATAACACAATTTGGGCAAAAATGGCGCATCGACAAAACTAATTCTAAGGCGAATGTTTGTAGATAGATATGTATCAGTTATGCCATGGAAATTTTTTTTAAATCTCTTGGGGATTTGGCGGCAAAATGTGATCCAAGGCCTGGTGCAAAGCTGCAATTTTTCGAGAAAAGATCCCGAAGAAAATCCCGGCGTAAATCTCTGAGAAAGCCCCAAAGAAATCCGGGGGAAAACCCCGGAGAAATCCCCGGGGCCAATCCCCGGAGAAAACTCTGCAGAAATCCCCGGGGAAAATCCTTGGAAAAATCCTGAAGACCTCCCTGGGAAAACCCCGGGGAAATCCCCAGCAAAATTCTCTGGGAAATCCCCGGGGAAATCCGCAGGTAAATCAGGAGAAATCGCCGGGAAAATCAACGAAAACCCGTTGGTAATCCCCGAAGGAAATTCCACAGAAATCTTTTAGGAAATCCCCGAAAAATCTCCGGGGAAAACCCATTTGAAATCCCCGGGAAAACTCCCGGGGAAATCCGCGGGGAAATTCCTGAAAAATCCTAAACGAAACTCCCGTGGAAAACCCGGGGTAACTCCCGGGGAAATCCACAGGGAAATTGCTGGGGAAATCTCCTGGGAAATTCGCGTAGAAAACCCCGGAGAAATACCCAGAGAAAACCCATTGGACATCTCTGCGGAAAATTCCGGGGAAATCCTCAAGGAAACCTTAAGGAAAATCATGAGGAAAATCGCGGCGAAATCATCATTTTTGTTTCTAATTTTGCCCCAACTTTGTCCCCAATTTTTTCCCAAACTTTGTGCCTAACTTTAAAAAATAATTTTTTATTTTGAAAAAAAATAATAATTGGTGGTGTATGAAGACGAATGGGTAGTGGTTTATCTTACCTTAGACAAACAAAAGCGAGATAAAACAAAAGATCCCGTAGTAGGAGAGCATCTACGATTAACGCTGCAAGATAACTGGACCTGAATTGCCCTACGTCAATATATTGGTGGACGAGAAGTCGAGCGACGACGCTAATAACGGTTCGTTCTTCGCAAGAAAGGTTGATACGGGACTCCGTACCTATCACCAGGCACGTGTTGTCGACCAAAATTGTTTTCCCTTATACCGCAACAAAGCTAGGAAATAGTAACGATCACTCGTTTTTTTTGTGTTTTTCTTCCTTGTGTGATTTGCGAGAGTAATAGCAGCTCGTGGAATATATGGAGATTTTGGATGCTGGACCATACAACACTACATCAGGCCAACCCACCATTTTGAGTTTACTGTGGAGGAACGGCATCAACGCCGATCATCATCAATCAAGTATTGTTGTTTTTGTTCTCTAGTGCACGGAGTTTTTATCATTATCGGTTGTACGGCAGCTCCAGATATTGGAGTATTAATTTGTTCCGATTCTTTCGTTTAACCGCTTTTGTATTGCATCCGTCCCCTACATTTATGTAAATATGACTACTTAAATTTGTATGAGTATGCGTAGATGTTGACGGTGTTGTAGACTATTTATATAAATGATTCCTTGCCAGTTATATTTTGTTTTTTGTTTTCTTGCAATGTATGCAAGGAGTCTGCAAGCCTCGACCAACCCCACGCCTGTCCCTGAGCATAGCCGGCTACCAATCACCGCGTCGAGGCCCCTGCGTACTCATTCTGATAGTGGTATTTGAAAATTAATTACAAATTTCGCAACATGCTCTGCTAATTGTTTTAATGTTCTGACGGCAAGATAAATGATTGATGAAGTTCCGTACGTGATTGTTTTGGTAATGGCTGATGGTATTCCTGAAGTTTCTCAGTCGGTGAGTTATGCCATAGTATGAGTTGGAAGTTCTTGTCTTCTGAAGCTATCCATATTTGCCGAAACAATTTTTCAATGTCTGCGGTAAACGCGTATTTGTGCTTTCGCCATCTCATTACGGTATGCCAAAGGCCTTGTTGTAATTTTGGACCGACATGCATGATGTCATTTAGCGACCGACCATTGGTTGTTTTTGCCGAGGCATCAAACACCACTCTTAGCTTTGTTGTAGTGCTTGATGGTTTGAAGACGGCGTGATATGGCCTTTAGTATCTGGGCTCAGTTGTTGAAGCGTAAGATAATTTCTGCATATGCCCAAGCTGTTCATATTCTTGCACAAATTGTTTGTATTAAGCCGCTAAGTCATCGTTCTTCAATATTTGTTTTTCTAGTTGGAGAAATCTTACTGTTGCCATTTTTTGAGTTGCCTAATTTTCCATCAATGGTGTTAAATGGTATTTTTACAGAGTACCTGCCATTTGATGACGGTTTGACGCTGCTCTGCAATATCTGTTTACACTTTTCTTCTTCGGGTGTTTGCTTTGTTGGCGGATATAAATCTTCGATTTCACAAAATTTTTAAGGGTATTTTAATTAGCTGTTTTAGTAGTTTTATCCCAGAATTATCCATCCTACTCGTAGCTCGGAGTTTTGAGCTATTGGTTGCGTCATAACTTCAGGTATAATAATCCGCTCCTATGAGTAAATCATCGGCGCTGGTGTGTAGTAGTTTGGATCAGCTAGAGGTAAGTTCTTTAAAGTATCTCATGTTTGAGTGACTATTGGTTGGTGCGGCTGATCATGTGTTATTTTATTTACTACAAGGGCTTTCATAATTTATTGAAATTCAGAGTTGAATTGCGGCATTATTGACAATGTGGCTGATTTTTTTATTGTTCTTTCTGGTCTCCGCAGATTCCCGTTATGTTAATGTTTGCTTTGCTTGTTGTTATTTTCAATCTGTTGATGACACTTGAAGTAATGAAGCTTGCCTGTGAGCAGGGATCAATAATTGCTCGTAGATACCGGTAGTCTCCATCATTAGTTGCTATTTTGACTAGTGCTGTTGGTAACAGCACATACTCTTTGTCTTCTAATCCTTTACCAGTGTGTAATGATGTGGTGCGGTTGTCAGACGTTCTAGTTTCTTTCGTTGTTTTTGTACTGTTGTCCTTGTTGTTATATGTAAAAGCTGATGATGTCGTCCGCTACACTGTCAACATGATTGATTTAGCGTGCATTCTACTGTTGAATGGTTGCTTTTAAGGCAGTTTCTGAAGAGCTCCAATAAAAATACCAATTGGTTTTTTTCGTATATATTCATGTTTTTGAATTTAACGCAGTCCTGGATATGATAATTTTTTTGGCAGATTTTACATGTCATGTTATTCGTTAACACTGCTACTCCTGTTGGACTAAATTTTGCCAGCGAGGTTGCAGGTTCGCGGAAATTGATAGTTTTTTCGCGAAAAACTGATTCCAATGCGGTGAATCGCTTTTTCAAAAATATCATGAGATTGGCTAAAGTTTGAAGCTTATTTGTGTTTGTTAGCAACATCTCGTATAGCGCTAAGGTTTCGGAGTCGAGCTTTTTAATTATAACGTATATTACGATTTGATCCCAAGAGTCGATGTTGACACCTATGTTTATTATTCCATGAAGGCACTCTTTGGTGGTGTCGTTTATCGCACGAATGGCTGAAGCAGATTCGGTTCCAAACGTTCCCTTCTAACATCAATATAAGGATGTACCTTGTTACTATGGCTCTGCGATTATCGTATCTTTCTTTGATAATTGATCAGGCTGTTTCATAGTTTTCACCAATGGCGTGAAGGTGATTGATTAATTTTTATACCTGGCCACTGGTGTACTTTGCCAGCTCTTGATTGTTTTAACGATGATTGGACTTCTATTACTGTCTCATACGATTGTGATATGTTATCGTAATGCCTCTTGGTAGTCTAATGCGTCTTCTTCGTCTTCGCAAGCCTCCAAATATAGTGTTTCGTTTAGATCGACGATCTGAGTTATCTGCCTTTCCATTTGAATCAGAGACAGTTTAAGCGCATGTTTCGAACTTCCGTTTTCGATCATTTTTTATTTTTCTTCTACAGCTTCTCCATTTTGATACCTTGTCGTTTGAGGTATCTTTTAAATTGGTCTCTGTTAGAGTCGTTTTCTTTGATACCGGTTGGCGGAAAATTGAATGATTTGCTTTTTTGCTGTCCAACCGGAGTGTATGGTGCACCACTGTTGAGTCGTTGGCGCATTTCATCAATGTAGGCTTCGTAAGTTTTTCCAGTGTATTTCCTTGATTCGAAGTATTGATGGCTTTGCTCGAGTTGTGGATTAGTCGATGATATTATTATTTTGTCTTCGCCTTTCTATTTGATGGTTTTTCGTTGTTCTTTATCTTTTTTGTAATTGTAGGTATATAACTGCTGAATTTTGACTGCTACCGCTTCTCGTTGTTCTAATAGCGTATTTAATTACATTTTTTGATATAATTTTCACTATAATTATACTTGAATATTGTTGTTGTTGAATTTACCAGCCGGTTCAAAAAAATTTTTCTCGAAGGACCAATGTTGCGACTGGACAGCTTGCGGTTCAACACTATTTTTACGTTATTTTCAAAAGAAAAAAATATTTGAATGTTTGTACGTACTAAATAAAATTCCATATTATATTATATCACATATATTCATAGGAAAAAATAAAAAAATATTATCTGATCTCTAAAAAGCAAAATTAATTTTTTTATATATATATTTTTTTGTCCTTAATTCCCTGTTCTATTTTTCTACTAAACAACTACCAAAAACGTATATTTCGAATAGTCTTTGAAATTGAGTTGCATTACACCGTCGACACATGTGTTTAGGTTTACGAAAAAATAAAATAAAATGCAACGACCTTCAATTTTACGTGAACAACACAAAAACTCAAAACGATCTTTATTAAGGTACACAAAATAGACACGCGTGCTGGTGTCAATAAAGAAATTTCCTCTACATAAATCATTTTTCTCTTATTTATTTATGTCAAATATAATATTGCCGATCTCATATACATTTTTTCGCCAATTTTTTTTTTAAAAGATGGAACCAATGCACAGTAACCCACCATACGGACACTTTTTTCATTAAAAAGTTTAGCTAAGACAACAATTTTTGTGAGACATCTAACGTTACATGAACAAAATTTTACGAACTTTAAATTTTTTTATCGATATTTATTTTCGACGATTTGCACATGCTGGATGCACATGTTGAAGTATGTGCATATACTTGTTGAATAAAAACGTAAACAAGAAGCAAGATCAAGTTTGAATTTCTTCAATGGTTTTTGCTTTTCGTAAAATATTTTTTTTTTGTTTTGTGTCCTTTTGGCTGGTGCTACACTAGATTTTAATTTCTGGTTTCAAACTAAGTCGTAATAGATTTTTTATTGTTAATTTAAACCTTTACATTAAATGAAAACACTAATTTTTTTGTATTGTTTTTATTCTGTTCACTCGAAAATAAAATTTAAACAAAAATCTACATCTCAAAAATGCCCTTAAATTTTTTTATTTTCATTTCTATTTTAGTCATTTCGGATTCACGGACAAAAATTGTGCGACTTAAAATTTTTGCCCGTGAATCCGAAATGACTAAAACAGAAATGAAAATAAAAAAATTTAAGGGCATTTTTGAGATGTAGATTTTTGTTTAAATTTTATTTTCGAGTGAACAGAATAAAAACAATACAAAAAAATTAGTGTTTTCGTTTAATGTAAAGGTTTAAATTAACAATAAAAAATCTATTACGACTTAGTTTGAAACCAGAAATTAAAATCTAGTGTAGCACCAGCCAAAAGGACACAAAACAAAAAAAAAAATATTTTACGAAAAGCAAAAACCATTGAAGAAATTCAAACTTGATCTTGCTTCTTGTTTACGTTTTTATTCAACAAGTATATGCACATACTTCAACATGTGCATCCAGCATGTGCAAATCGTCGAAAATAAAGATCGAAAAAAAAAAATTTAAAGTTCGTAAAATTTTGTTCGTGTAACGTTAGATGTCTCACAAAAATTGTTGTCTTAGCTAAACTTTTTAATGAAAAAAGTGTCCGTATGGTGGGTTACTGTGCATTGGTTCCATCTTTTAAAAAAAATTTGGCGAAAAAATGTATATGAGATCGGCAATATTATATTTGTTTACCCAGTATGCAATTATTCCACTGTGTGGAAAAAACTGCTCAAATGTCGTACAAAATTCCGTACTACAAAATATCAAAGACAAATAATATTGATTTTGGAGAAAATAATTGTTTTTCTCTTTCTATTTCGCGGTAATATTATTTTCGTTTTATAAGTTTCGATTGTATCTTTTATTTTCAGTTTCTTCTGACAAGTCGACGTGCACGGTTGCACTACATAATTAAATTTTTTTTCTTTAGTGTTGTGTTTCATTATAATGTTTTCTATTTGTTAAAGTAAATAGTTTTAAATTTAAGTATAAAATAATAATTATTAAGTTATTTAGTGATCGCGATGTACAAATTTGGACTAAAAAGGTAATAGAAATCTGTCTCACAATGGCGTCGTCGCGAAATACATTTACGTTGTAAATTTTCAATGCATTTTTTTCTTTTCAAGATCGGTTGTGCTTGGGATGTTCAATTAGATGCGCGTATGGTGAACAAACAAGACGTATGGTAAACGTGCTTAAAATTTAATTTATAAAATTTGTGTTATAAAATTTAATTGTGTATTTTTGTGCTAATAAAAAATTAATATTTATTTTATTATCAATGGAAAATTTTGTTTTATTTCAAATAAGAATTATTATTTATTCCAATTGGAAAATATATACAAACACGTGCTTTTTGTTTCTGTGGTTTTTTCTCTTTTTAGTTGGGATTCACACCGACACCGGAATTTTTGTGACACTTTTCTTTGGCGGGGAGTACGAATTTCCGCGTGATACACATGGTTCTTTCCATAGAAGCAGTGTGGTTTTAGAACGCGAATGTAAATGGAATTCCGTCGGCATTGCATATTGGGTATGTTCATTTCCAAATTTTCGGACTTATCCATGCAATAGAAAACATTTCCAATTATTCCAATAGGTGTCGACATCCATGACACGAACCTTTTCACCATGTCAAAAAAGCTCCATTTCGAATTTACTATACGCGTGAGAGATAACGTAGCGAGCTGCTTATGCACAAACAATTTCAAATTATAAACTAACCCTAATAATAATGTTTTAAAACAAAACACGTGCGAATGTCAAGGGCACAACCATTTTTACGTTTATTCTACTTTATCGATAAAATAATTCCCCTATATGTTTTCTATTAGACGAACAGCATTGGTACACACATTTTTGAAATAATCTATCCATAATAAAAATTCTGTAATCATTCACATCGGTTTATCGGAATTCGAAACCAACCGTGTTATAACAACAAAAACAATTCGCATTAAACTGGAAAATATTTCGAAAAATTCTTCAGAATACAGATTAAAATTTAAAAGAATTTCGAAAAAAAAAATGTTTTCATTCCAAAAGATTATTTCATAATAAAATTCATGCCTCGCACAAAATTATCAACATATTTTTCAGTATCACTGTGTGCGCGTTCGAAGATTTCATCAATACTGAATGTGTACGAATAGATAAGACGTTAAACTGGGGTGGCAAGTTCAATTAGTTGGCGTTCTGCGAAACAAATTTTATAATAAACATATACTGGTAATATTTTCTTAGAATAATTTGCAAATCTTTTTATATAAAATAAATAATAATAAATAATATTTATTGATTTTACCAAGTTACCAAATTGCGTGGTATCTAGTTCGACCGGTATCCGATCGAGAATTTTTTTTTTCGATTTCGCTATCGTAATGAGTATTAAACCCCAAAGGTCATCACAATTACACAGAGCTAATATATGGATTTGTTTTTGTTATTGTTTTGTTACTCTCGGAATACATTTCACATAGGCATACGTACATATATAGATAATGTATGTGTATTAACGATCATGTACGATCAAGTACGTAATATTTATATTTTTATTTGACAGTAAGCAAAATTTAAAAAACTAATATATTCCGTTGCCTTCACAAATTTAAATTCAGTTTCACATCAAAACTTGATCAGTGATCATTGATCGTAATTTTATTTAAAGTGTCTTGTGCTTATTAGTAAATAAAAAAAAAATTTTATTGTGTATTTGATTAAATTTATAAGTAAGTGCGATTTTAATTATTTTGATCTTGAAAATCTTAATTTAATTAATAACGGTTATTACG
Organism: Nephrotoma appendiculata; assembly: GCA_947310385.1. NCBI lineage: Eukaryota > Metazoa > Arthropoda > Insecta > Diptera > Tipulidae > Nephrotoma > Nephrotoma appendiculata. Next base: position 22,963,085 of record OX371225.1, on the reverse strand, counting down.
TAATATTGTAAATACAAAGTTTTTTGTTAATTAAGTTTGGGTTCTTACGTCGATCTAATATCTAGTTTTTATGCGGATTCGATCAGTTCAAGAAACTTTATATGCAAATAGTTTTTTTTTGTTTTTGAGGTTGGTCCAGTGTTTTTGATCGAGACATAGTGTTTTAGTATACTATTCGATTGTAAATGTATAAATATAATGTTGACCTTACATTTTGGGTTGGAGTATTTTGATAACCAAAACATATGTGTGTACGTAATGTGATCTACAAAACACGTTGAGTAATAAGAAATGGTTGTATAATTTATTTAAATTTGCAAGGTCTTTGGTAACGCACAAGCGTAATACAAAGTAATTGAGAACATCAAACTTTTATATAGAATTGCAATTAGCATGTGCCGATTAAATACGATCACAGTTAATGATGTCACACCTGTCTGTTGTTAAACTTTTAACTATCGATCACTTGAGCGGACATTTAGAACTTGAGATATTTTAAAAATATAGAGATGAATTCCGGTGTTTGGATGGAAAATGGAAAAGCTGGGCTTAATCAGTGAGGAATATTTTGAGTTAATCAGTGATTTCCGGGGGTAATGGGTAGAGGATACTGAAATGATAGATATGTTGTGCCTTAATTTAGTTATTTGTGTACGCTAGTGTACTTTGTACACGCTCATTTACATATTTGATGTTCCAGACTATTTTATGTGGAAAGCAATTTGAACCTTTGAAAGATGAATATTCCATGTCGATTCGACTTCCTCGGGAATGCATGTGGCGTAACTAGCTGGCATGATTGTATCTTGTGCTAAACTTTTCTCCTTTTAAAAATCCTTAAACCTGGGGATTAAGAGTTCAATTAAAGTGGTTGCATTCTGGATTGCCTTCTTCCGGAACCCAAACAGTTGTATTCCGTTTCCTATACTCCACTCGTTATATGACGATAAAATTCTACAATTCTAACTATTATTATGTTCTTTAAGTCTGTTGTGTTATTTGTTTGGTAAATTAAAGCGTATGTCCAGTAAAAGCTATGTTCCTTTAATATAGATTGTGCAGGTACTCCAAGTTGAATTTCATTCCTCTTTGTGTAATATTCGTTTGCAGCACAGATGAGAGAATTTGTGATGTTTTTATCTCCTTGTTGGTGAAGGTTCGTCCCTTTATTTCCAACGTTTCGCTTTAGTTCTGGATCAAGCTGTTTATAGTTTTTTATTGTATGACTATGGCTTCTATCTCTTTCTTTAGCAGTTGAAGGCGGTTAAACATTGTTTGAGGATTTGTGGATCTTCTGTTTAATGGCTGAATTTATTTTGTATTATGCATTTCTGACTGTTGAGCATTATCTCCTAGCCAGTTGCGTCCGGCAAACTAGCAATATATTTCCATGCTTATCCAATCCATTTGATTGAATGCTTGTTATTTTATGTGTGGACAGGATATCTTCGTAACAGTTCAGATCGATTTGGTGGATTAATTTGAAATTTCCACTGACCATGTTTCCGTTGCAGTCTCTTATCGAAATTAACGGGGTGACATAGTTGACACGGGATTTTATGAATGCTTCTCCGGAGTTGTTAGGCACTGAAACTTTGTGTCCTTTCAAAATTTAGGGTTGTTTTTGCCATGAATTTGTTTTTTGGTATACGAGTTTATTGTTTCTCCAACTTCATAGGATCTGAACTCACTCTTTTCACGAATTTTCGTTGCACCAGTTACTTTCGCCTTGTAGTCCAACAAATTTTGAAAATTGATGCTTTGTATAATTCCAAGAAATATATCGCACGACTTTTTTTCAATTAAAATGTAAAGCATTTGTATTCAGATTGGACACATCTCAGAATTTCGAATACGGTTGAATGCTCTCTCGATTGTATTATCATTTATTTCGCTCTTATTCACTACATTCGCTACTCTCTCGCAGCTTAGGTTGGTTAGGATGCCGAGCGTACTTATTCTCGTTGCATGCCTCACACTTTTTTGTGTATTTTCGTGCTAAACTTGCCATTTGTTTGAAGCAGCATTTCTCGTGTAAGTTTTATGTATTTTCCTTCCCGTTCCGATTAGCTCACCCGTGTTCTTCTGGTAAAACAAACACATTTTTTGGCGATTCTCAATGTTGAATGAGTTGATTTCCGTCCACTTCCACGCTTTGTATTGCTCGTTCCTGGATGAAGGAATGGTGTTCACTTTTAATTTTAATCTGATCACTAATTTTGATCACTATAGTTCATAGTTGCACTCCTGTCATGGACCTTGGCACATAAGTAATTAGATGATCTTTGATAATTTCGCCTTGAGACAGGATGGCTCCCAAGCTGGTGTTGAACGCGTCTATTGATAAAATGTATAGTTGGTCAAAATCCGGAAATACAAGTAGGTCTGATGGTGACAGTAATTCCATCAGTTGTTCGAACGCTCCGAATTCTTGTTAACTTGTTTGCTTTTACTTGAGCGCTCTCCCCTCTTTAGAGACTCGTCAATGGTTTTACAATATTAAAGAAGTTCTTAATACATCGCCTATAATATTAAGTTAATCCAAGGGATCCTTTAAATTCTTTGAAATGCTCAGGTGGCTTAAGTTTCACAATCGCTGACACTTTCTCTGGATCTATTTTTATACCTGAAAAAGAATTCCGTTTTATTTAAGTTGACTCGAAGATTGGTCTTGGCCAATTTTTGGAACATCTTTTCGACATTGTATAGATGTTCTTCCTCCGTGGTGCCGCCAAAAACGATGGTTTTAGAAGGTAATCAAGCATATTTTGGTACATTGCAGATGCGTTCTTCAGGCAAGATGGTTATCTGGTGAACTCGGATGTTTCATTCGAGGTAGAGAATACCGTTTTTCTAATCTCACTCTCATTCATCCTGATGTTGTGGAACGCTGACTTTAAATTTATGATGGTGAAGTATTTGGAATTATCCAGACTTGCGATCGTATTTGTAATATCCGGGATACGTTTCCGATGTTGTGAACGATTTCAATTTTTTGAAGGCTATTATCATTCGATATTTCTTTATACCCAAGGTGTCGAGTTTTTTCTCCACGATTCATATTAGATTTATTTACCAGAACTACGTACCAAAGTTTTGGTCAATATTTTTGCTTTAATTGTTTACTTTGAATTGAATTTTCCTCAAGTTACTTGCATTATTTAATTTGAATTCTTTCAAAGAAATTCTGATTAGATTAATTAGAAGTTCTTTGAATACCACAAAGACGTTTTTCTGTTTACAACAGTAATATCGCAAACCTTGATTTTATGTGCTTTACGAAAAATTATACGACCACTAAAAAATATCGGAATACGATTTGTATACAGTTTTCCCAGCGCTGATTACCAAAATAACAAATTAACTTAAACATTTATGTTTTGTATTTTAATATTTTGTTTCTGTTTTTTATATTCCTAGCTTCCAAAACAGCAAAATTTGATAAATTGAAGTGTGTAAAGTGTTTAAATTCGTGATATTCATATACCAAAAGCCGCACCATGGCCGATAAAAAATTTGCGTCTTCATCAGTTCTATTAAGGTGAGTAATGTTAAAAGACATATAAAATTTATAGCACCCCATTTTGTTTGGTCATTAAGCAGGGGTGACCAAACGAAAACAACTGGGGACCAATCCTAAACGGCAGTCGGCCAAACGATTCCGAGCGTTGGATTTCTAAAATTATTAGTATTGGTCAAGTTTCCAGTTCTGAACACTTCCAATCGCGCGTCGGTTTCTTATTGAAAATTTAATTTCTAACATTAAATTTGATTAACCCTTACTTAGAGTTAAAACTTAATAATTTCGACACGTTCGAATTAATTTTGTAGCACATAATTATGCCAATATCTTTACTTGTTTTAATTACAGTGGACTAATTTTTGTTGCAATCGTAACATTATGTGCCTGTTCAACAGTACCGCAACGTACATCACAACCAGCAGTAAACCCATTGAAAGCAGCGAAAAAGGCACCAGGCCGTATTATGCATGCCAATTTTGAGAATGCCGGTAAAGTCAAAGGATTGGAAATATGGCGTATTGAGGTATGTACATTAAACAATCTGGTAAACGTTATCATTTTAATCCCCCACAGTGTATATACAAATCATTTTTGTTTTTTATTATTTGCTGGGGCCTATTGCCTGACAGGGAGTAAAAGTTGTGTGTGTCCGTATACGTATCTCCATTTCATCACAGATCGTTTTCTGTTGAAGAAAATTCCTTTTCGAATATTGTCCCTTCTAAGTTACTAGAAATAATTGAGTGAAATTAAAAATTATATCAAACAAATAGTAAAAACTAAACAACTCGTTAAAATCCTTATGTAATATGTAGAATTTGAGTGAAATTTCACATAAGTAATAATTTTACTCAAAATTGAACACAGTTCTAATAAGTCCACTATTTAAAGTTGCATATTAAATCTTTAAATTCGATCTGATGCTTTATACTCAGTTTGAGTGATTTTTTTAAAAATTAGTTTTGCAAATATTATTCAAAATTTTTATAGTTCGACGGGGCAAACAGATACCAAATTTGACTTGAACTTGACTCAAAATGAGTGAAATTTTAATGTCTATTGCTTTGAATATATGAAAATAACCCCGCAGAATATTTTTGTCACTGATGCAAAAAGTTTCAATCTTACTTTTTAAAATTGTGACAGAGTATAAGTTAAAATGTATGATATTGTACGATTACTAGAATGAATTTTAAATATAAAAAATTTTGTTTCAAAATTAACTTATTTATATGTATATGAAATTTGATACAACAATTTATATTTAATCCCAAATTGAAGATAAAACTACCAATATTACTTTGCTAAAAATGCAAAGACAAGGAGTTGTAATTTATATTTTTACGTTTGTAAGATGAAAATGTTGCACAATTTTAAATTTGTTGCATATTTATTGTCTTCTTATATCAGATAAACATAATTATGTTTATGTTTTAATTTTGAGTGAAATTTAAAACTGGTGATTTCTATTAAATAAAACCAACTGTTGATAAACCTCAACCTTAAAAATTATCTTGAATAACTATAAATATCTTGAATAACTAAAACAGTCATAATTTCACTCAAAATCTAGCACAGGTTCGTTTATTAAGAAAAAACAAGTTGTATGACAAAAGTTAAAGTTTTGTCGCTCAGATGTTTTAAATTCGATTGACAGACATAATAAAAAAATAGATTTTTATTATATTTTTCACTCAAATTGAGTGAAATTTTAAATTAATAATGTCAGTTAATAAAAACATTGAAAAAATTGGTGATAACTTCTTTCTTTTTGTTATATCTGAAAATGAATATTATCACTCGAATATATCAATTAATGGCTCGTTTATGTAAATATAAGCAAATTGAGTGGAATTTACTTAAACTTTGTATTTTTGTTTAAATTTTGATTGATTTTTTTAACAAATTGATGAACTCTTCTATCTTTTAGTTGAAATACAAAATTTGGATGAAACTGAATAACAATTATAATTTCACTCAAAAGTCAATCCGAATTTTTAGATAGAAAATGAGCTTATTTTCTAAAATAAAAGCATTTTAAAATTTAAAAACAATTTAATTGATAAAAGCTTCTTTTTTTTAAAAACTTTCGATGAAAAGTTTATTTGTTGTACTATTATTATCTAACATTGAACCCACAAGCGTTTTTGTCGTGTTTAAATTTTGAGTGAAACTTTTAACTCTTGTTTTTCATTAACCAAAACAAACTTAAAAATATATTGATGAACTCTTTAATCTTTCGTAATAGATGGAATGCAAATTTGGGATTAAATTGTATAACAATAAAAAAATTATTTGTTGTACAATACTCCACTCACACTTTTAATAGACATATGTATTGAAATGTGAATGAAATTTATATATAAAAAATTTGTTTGAAACTAGTAGCTAATTAATGTTTAATCCAAAATGATACCTGGTGTGCATATAGGCATAAAATTTAAACCACAGATATTCTATTTCTGTTTAAATTTTGAGTGTAATTTTTTACTTTGGAATTTAAAATTTGGATGAAATTAAATAACAATTATAATTTCACTCAAAATCAAACAGTTCCTCAAAGTCAATTTAAATATAGTTACCTATAGTTATATATTATGTTTTAAGCATTTGAAAATTGAATTGCAATTTTATCTTTAATTGAGCTTTTTGTTTTATGAACTGTCGATAAAAGCTAAAATTTTTATACAATTTTTCACTCAAAAATTTAATTAAATTTATTAACAATTTGAGTAAAATAAGTAATTTATTTTTAATCCTAAATGGTAAATGATGTTTAGGCATAAAGTTTTTATTATGTTTTAAACAATATTTCACTCAAACTTTTTCATACAACGTATTTTGGCATTTGCGTTACAACGTATTATCCCTTTAAGTTTTGAGTGAAATGTTTAACTTTTGTTTTTAATTAACCAAAATAAACTTAAAAATAAATTGATGGATTCTTCAATGTTCTAAAATAGATGGAATTTGAAATTTGAATGAAATTGAATAACACTTATAATTTCACTCAAATTCAAATAATCACTTAAAGTTATTTTGAATATTGTCGTCGCTAAGATAGAAAAGTCGCTTATTTTCTAAAATAAAAGCATTTTAAATATTAATTACAATTCAATTTTAAATAGAGCTACAAACTATCGGTAAAAACTTTTTGTTTTGTGCAATATTTGACTCAAACTTTTTTGTATAATGTAAAGTTCTGTATATTCCAATTTGAATGAAATTGAAACATTAAAACTTTGATTAAAACAACTAAGTAATTTTTGCTCACCCAGTTCATTTGATTTGGCTTATGTTATACTTGCCAGACTCATCCCTCCCGCCGAAAACATCATCGTCTAAACCGATCGACCACAGAGCAGTGTTTTGCCATGAGGATATTCCTCTTAACACTTAAAGTGTTGATTTTCAACCACTGAGCTGCTCTTCCATTTATTTATTATATACAAAAACAAGTTTAAAATAAATTGATTTGCTCTTCAATCTTTTGTAATAAATGAAATTTGAAATGTTCATGAAATTGAGTAACAATTATAAATTCACTCAAATTCAGATAATTAAGGGATTATCGTTAATCTGAATATACTCATACTTAAGATAGAAAACGAGCTTATTTTCTAAAGAGCATTTTTGATTATAGTTACATTTAAGAACTTTATGTTTTGTGCATATTTCACTCCAATTTGAGTGAAATTGAAATATCAACATTAATTGATCTGTGCAATTTAAAGTGTTCAAATTAACACCAAAATAAACAAACGTCTTCTGGGTAACGAGAAAGCTCCGAAAAATTATCTAAAATTCATTCAAAATGTTACTAAAGAAAATCTCTTTTAATTTTTTTAGTGAAATTCACATAAGAAATGTATTTCTTTGCACCGATATTTTATTATTTTGTGGCTTCTTTAAGCATTCAATAGCTAGCAGATTGTTTGAATGATCTAATAACTTATTACAAATAATTGACTCAGTAAATTCTTCCTATAAATATCAGTAAAAAATAGTTTTTTTCTTGTAAATTAGATACACTCAAAATTTGTATCAAAGGAATATTCATTAAAACGTTTCCCACCGAAGAAAACAAAAGTGTCCAATAAATTTCTCTTATCCCAACTAATGCATTTAAATTATTAACTTTAAAGAATATCTTTTATTCAGTTGAAATTATCTTGACAGCAATTTCAATACCATGCAAAGTTTCACTCAAAAAAAAAAAAAAATATTTTCTCTGTTAAACCAGATACTCTAAATAAGTCTAGAGAGAAGGTGAAATCAACATTTGAATTTCCTTTGAGTGATATTTATAAATACCACTCAAAATTTCACTCAAAAAAAAATATTTGCTCTAAAATGGTACCAATTCATACTATAGCAATGGTTATTTCATAAATTTGTTAATGTATAAAATGCAGAAAAGACATTTTGGAAAAACTGAATAAATCTAGATATTTAGAGAGTTTAAAATATCGACATTTTTCCAAAAATACTCAAAAGCTGTTTGAAAGAATGGTACTATTTTTGAATTAGATTGACAAAATTTGTAGAAAATATATTGAACTTTTTACTTTTGAAGTGTGTTGAACTGATAAGGTTAACATATAATTGAAAATTATTGGACAAATGAAAAAGCAGAATAAGATCAATCCTGATCTAAATTTCACTCAAATGCAGTTTCTGATTTTGGTTTAAATTAATTTTCACCCAAAAAAAGTAATATTTTACTTTTAATTTACACTCAAAATTGGTGTTCCTAGAATTGTCGATAAAGTTGAAAAGGAGCAAATTATCGTGGATAAAATTCAATGAAACCTTTTCGAATTTTTGTGAAACATTCTACTAATCAAATAGACAGTGTCAATTATTAACAATATGTTTTATTAATATTTTCAGAGCTTTGAACCCATTATATATCCACAACGTGACTATGGAAAGTTCTTCTCCGGGGATTCCTACATCATTTTGAACACGAAAGTGGACAATAAAAATCGTTTAACGTGGGATCTTCATTTTTGGTTGGGTTCGCAATCATCACAAGATGAACGTGGTGCAGCTGCACTATATACCGTACAATTGGATGATGCCCTTGGCGGTGGACCAATTCAACATCGTGAAACACAAAATCAGGAATCACAATTATTCTTGGGCTACTTTAAAAATGGCATTAAATACCAAGATGGTGGTGTAGCCAGTGGTTTCAACCATGTACAAACGAATGCAGCGGGTGAAAAGAGAATGTTCCAAATTAAGGGTAAAAAAAATATACGCGTAAATCAAGTGGATTTATCGATTTCCGCCATGAACAAAGGCGATTGCTTTATATTAGATGGTGGGCGGGAAATTTACGTATATGTCGGTATAAACGCAAAACGTCTTGAAAAAATAAAAGCAATTAGTGTTGCAAATCAAATTCGTGATCAAGATCATAATGGTCGCGCTGCAGTTCAAATTATTGATGAGTTCTCGTCAGTAGCAGACAAAGAAAAATTCTTTGAAATTCTTGGATCTGGATCGCCATCCACAGTACCCGAGGAATCGGTTAGTGAAGATGATGAAACATTCGAACGGTCGGATGCAAATAAAGTGACATTGTACACAGTATCAGATAGTACCGGTTCACTACAGGTCAATCCAGTTGCAACCAAACCATTACGTCAAGATTTACTCTTGACCACAGAGTGCTACATTTTGGACACTGGTTCTGGTATTTATGTTTGGATCGGTAAAGGTGCTTCGAGCCAAGAAAAAAGTCAAAGTACTAGTCGCGCTAATGGTTTCTTGACCTCCAAGAAATATCCATCTTGGACGCAAGTACATCGCATTATAGAAGGAGCTGAGTCAGCACCATTCAAACAATACTTCTCAACGTGGCGTGACCGAGGCATGGTTCATTCGCGCCTTATTTAAATGATGATTCCAAATTAATTGGTTGATGGAGGAAGGATTGATGAGTTTGGGAGATATAAATAATAATAAGATATAATTAAGGTACTTTTTGTTAATAATTTTAGAAAATTTAGTCAATTATAAATTTTGAAAATCCAATCATAAATATCATTGTTTCATTTCATTTTCATTTATATTGTCGAATAATTTTTTTATTTTTGTAATCGCTAATAAGTAATGATCCCAAAAGTTATGTTGTCATTTATGTTTATAATTCCAATTTAATTTTTCAATTATAAATAAAATTATGAAATTTAATTTAGATAGCTTTCTTATTTTTGTTGGATAAACAGGTACATTTTTACGAACAATAACCTATATCGGTTCAAAATTTCCATTGGCATTTGAATGCAATGCTGCTCTTACATCAAAGTTTCATGTATGTAATTCGAGTTTAGCATTTGTTCTCGGAAAACAAGTAAGGTGACTGATGTAAGTTGATATGTGCATTTTTTGAAGGCTTCGGTTGCTTTATTGGGTCCAGGTCAATATTATTTTGACGTTTTTAATATTCCCTTTGTTCGTCGAATGAAGTGCTATTTGGGAAACTAATGCCGTATTTATAAATTTCCGATAATAATCTTTGTTAAATTTCCGGAGGTGTTCAAATACAGCAGTGTTTTTGGATGCGATTAGAATATCATCCAAAAATGGAAAAACGAATTTAAGGCAGACGTCCGTTCCAGGCGCATTGCGCAAACCAAATGAACATAAAATTGTATACACCAAGCGAAGTAGTGATGGCTATTTTGAAATGTCGTTCGGATGATTTGGAACCTGATGAAATGCTTTTGTAAATCTATTTAGCTCAATATTGTTTTTCTACTCGTGCAATCTCGAATAAATGGTTTTCGGTACCTATCAGGCACTGTTTGAGCATTTAAGCCGCGGTAGTCTCCGCCCCGCTGACAAAGTGGTCAGCATGCATTCTCCAGTGACCGAAGGTCCCAGGTTCGACTCCCAGTGGTCACAAGGAAAAAATTTCACGGCTGGTTTAGGATCAAGGAATTAATCACTCATTGTCCGAAATGAAAATGTGATTATGATACCTCATTTAAGGCGGCCAAATCCCTTGATGAGATATAGTGCCAGAGAGAGATAGAGAGAGAGAGTTTCTATTCGATGTACGACGCCTTAATTTCCGATTGTCATTGGAGAAGACATTTGTGTAATGTGTGCAAATTCGTTTAATAGTGAAGCGCAACGTGATTGTGAACTGAATTTGTTTAATTTTTGCTTTTTCGAAAAAATTAGAATCACAAGTTTTCGATAATTTGGTTAAATTATCTAACAAACGACTCCCTTTTAAGTCACTCAACAGATCATTATTGCGTATAAAATCTGCTCTAATGTTTGGTGTTTTGACGTTAGCAATAATTAAATTCCGTTCTTTGCCTTAAACGTTTATCATCGTTCCATTTGCTGCAAAATGTTTATACTCGATTAAATTATTTTTTTCACTTAGTGGTAGCTGTACTACTCGTGTCGAAAGCCGACTGGGTTCATTCGTGCCTTTTCTAAGAACGCTTCGGCATTTAAATGATTTTTCGCGGAATTGTTAATGATACCAATATTCGTCAGTACGGCTGCTTGATGTAACATTTCGTGTATATATGTGATGGAGAGCGAGATACACTTCGGTTGTGAGATCATTCCGTTCTGGGCCGTAATTTAACAAATTTTCTGAATAATTAAGTTATTTCGAGTCTAATTACTGAAGGCTCGTCGGTTGTAGCGAGTCTTGATTCGTTGAACGATTGAAGTGGTACCTTGACAAAATATTCATAAATTTATTCTTAATATATTCGTACTTTCGAAATTCCAGCGCGGCGTTGATAATTCCGCGAAATTGTGTTAGCATTGATGGGTCGAGAGGTGCTTAAACCGTAATATATTTTCCGTTTGTTTCCACGACGCCAAATGCTGGAAATAAAAAATTCAGCGATAAAAACCATGTTTCTACATCTTTGTTGTTCATTCGTGCTAACGGTAATTTCGCAAAAAACGCTGAAATTCCAATCTCGTATAGTTCACCTTGTAGCAATTTACTTCTCGAATTGCAATTCTCATTTACAGATTATGCGATGGATTGCGTATTCGTGGTATGTGTTTCGATGGTTGTCATTTTTACGATGAACAGTGAACAGTAATTTCGATTAAAAATGTTTGCCTTATCGATGCCGATTTTTTATCTCTTGTTTCCAACGGGTGCTAGTGAATGACATACTTTATTGAAAGGTTAAATATAATTTGGCTATTGCGTCTCCTTCCCGCATTCCTGATGTTTTTTTGAAAGCTACTAATTTAAAAGAATTGTTCGTCTATATGGGGGGCCAGTAATTCGCTGGCCTGAAGTATCTTTTGATTTGCACTCTAACCAAATACGATCCTTTTGATTACATATTGCTTACATATTGCTGAACCATAAAAATTAACGAACACACACATTGTAATTTTTCGCCAATTGAACTGCGCTTTGTGGTGGATTGCGTTGATTTATAGACCTCATCTTGCGAACCATTTCTGATTCTGATGATGTTCGGTTTTTGAATGTCACTTCGAGGGCACGCCCTTGCGTATAATAAAAAATGCCGGAAATCAAAATTCCAGGATTAATTATCTCGAGAACCAAAATCAACTAAATCAATATTTAGCGTCTCAAATTTTTGATTTAAAAAGAAAACAATTTCGTTGATAGTCGCAGAATCCAGTTTTTTGAAAATTTTCGTACTTCTGATTTCGCAGTTAAAATTAAAATAAAATGCTACTCAAACTTGTTTGCTTTGTAGTATATGGGTTTGGAATTCTGTTAGGAATTTTGGACGTGCTTTTTGTATTTGGCTGTAAGCTGAATAACATCGACTCTTTCTCAAACTACTGTGGTCAAGTTAAATAAACTTGTACCAAAATCTGAACGTTTACTATGTTGAGTGATGCAGAATCAATCTTTAAGTCATATCCAACTAAATTTTGGACAAATCCTAATTCTAGAATGTAATTGGGATACTATGCTTATAGTATATAATGAAATTATATTATTTATTTGGAGACTACGATCCAACATAGTACTTAGGCCGACACTCATTTATTAAAATATGATGGTTGGATGAAATTTTGGAATTTGGTATTACTAAGTGGAACTTGGTAAATTTTTAATCGGAAGTGGGCCACAGCGTATTGTGTGACTCGCCATATCACATCACCTCAGTGTGATCACATCTAAGTATCGCACCGATTTTCTTCTTTTATGCTTTGATAGTTATCCTGTAAAACCTCCTTATATTAGAATATATATTTCACGCGCTTTTAAGTATTTCGTCACAGTTAACCTAATTACCACTACAGTTGCTGCTGAAAATACACTTCAAATACTTTGAACTTCCGGTTATCTTAATTTGGAACCGTTATGGTTATCGGTTGGTGAAAAAATTGGGACAGGTTCAATTTATTGTTGCAGCATTCTGTGGTGCAGTTAGGCCGAACTCAATTGTTTGTTCTCCTTACAACAGCGTCCTCTCGTTTTGTGGTGATTCTTGGTCTCCCATTTCATTTTCGGGTGTTATGGTTATCAGTTCCCCTGTGAACCGAATAGTGTTCTCTGAACTGATTAATTGAAATTAAACCATTTTTAAATACAGCACGTTTATTTATTATTACTGGCTATTAATGAAACACAATATTTTTTAAATGAATTGCTTGAGATAAGATTTAGTCACATTCAAGGTCATTTTCCAAATTCGCATTCGGAACTCATACTGAAATTTTATTTTAGGGTTCGAGATTTTGAAATCCGAATTTATCGTATAAAGATACTCCACCATCTCTTTCAACTTTATAGAAAAAGTTTACAGAGCTCATATCCAAAAATGATTTGGAACCAATCGTAAAATTAAAGATTAATTTTATGCTATGTTAAATCACCCAATAAAAATTTTTTATCGTACACTCGTCTTAGATTCCAAAGCTCTAACCCCAAATCGAACAAATCGGAGCAAATCCAAAATTAGGGCGGAAAACAAAAGCTATCTAACAAGACATACAAAAAAATTTTAGTTTTAGTTTTGGACTCAGCTCATTCCAAACCTAGTTCTAGGATCATTTTATTTAATTTTAATGTTAAGAATAGAAATCGAAAATCGAAACACAAACGCAAAATAAAATACATTGCCATACAAATATTCTTAAGGCTCATCAAATTTTCATTTAAAAAAATTTAGACCCCATTCGTTTTTGACAAAACTTTAGGTTATTTTATTTGAAGCTAGCAGAAGCCAAAAAATAAAAACGCAAAACATGATTAATGACATACACAAATAATTTATTGTCATTATGGTCTGGTCATTCGCTCATTTGCTGCAAAAGCGACACAACTCAAAATTCACTCAGTTCTAAGTTATTCGAATCAAACGATTCCCAATAATTCAAATTTTTTACTATTTTGGATCAAATTATAGCCTCTTATGTATTTCTAGCCAATTAGGTAAAATTCCACATAAAAAATCACTTAATTCGCGAAATAAACCATTTAAAATATTTGCATTCGAAAAACGCCTTTTTTACAAACAATTTTAAGTGATTTTTTCAAATCGCTCTACTGAAAAATTAAAAATTTTGGACTGTGTCACCATAGCAACGAATGGGCGATATGAAGCAATAAACAGCACTACTGTGGTAATTTGGAGTACTAATATGCTTCAGCTGAATTTTTGCAATCCTGCAAGACTTTTCCTTGATATGTCATTCTTATAAAGGGTGTCAGAATTACAGGTTAAGTTTTGACATCTCGGTTATTATGGCTCTGGCAATACTAATGCCATTATTTATTTGACCGAAACTCAATATGTTATTTTTAGTTGACGAAATATGTCGCTTAACGCTTCAACAAAAGTAAGAAATGTTGGAAATTTATTTCCAAAACAAAGAAAATTACTTTTGGTTTTTATCAATATTGTAATGGTGTATTGTGATTGATCCTTATAACGTCTGTTTCAGCACTCTCGAGTTAATTACACAACCGTAGGAAATCCATTTGCGTCAATCTGTATGACAGATTGACATTTCTTCCATTTGCGTCAATCTGTATGACAACGACTATGATATAATCGACACATACTTATACACAATCAACATCCTAACCACCCCATACATTTTGCTTTCCTTTAACGCTGGATCGCGGATAAATTTAAATTTTTGACTTATAGATGGCTGGACGATGCGCATTTCCATCTCGGAGGGTTCGTAAACAAACAGAATTATCACATTTGGGGATCGGAAAATCCACAAAGATATAATTTGGAGAAGCCAATGCATCCATTGCGTGTTACTGTTTGTGGCGGCTTGCGGCTAGGTGGCATTATTGGGCCGCATTTCTTCAAAGATGAGCAGCGCAGAGATTGCGGCAAACGGAATCAACTACCGCCACATGTTAACATCATTTTTGTGGCCATATAATGAAGATATTGGTCTGCACGACCTTTGGTTCCAGCAAGGACGTTACAATAGCAAAACTGCGTCAAAGATTCGAGTCGAAATGGTGACGATAATTGTCCGGCAAGGAGCTGTTATTTGACGCCTTTGGATTTTTATTTGTGGAGTGCCGTGTAATACACGTGTTATATGAATATTCCACCAACAAATGAGCATTTGAAAGCCAATATTGAAGCAACCATTGCTGAAATAGATCCGCACACCATCCAAAATGTACTCAGAAATTAGACCAACCGAATGGGGGATGCCAAGACCAGCCGCGTCTTCCATTTGCATGAGATGATTTTCCATAAATAACCAGAAGGATTGTGCTTTCAAACAAAAAAAGAATAAATTTTGAAATGAATTAATCCGTTTTCGTTTTATTAATTTTTTTAATCTGAAATTCTTATTGGGACACCCTTTATTTTCTATAACAAATCAAAGCGCTTATAACAAAATTGTTCCTTTTTTCATATGATATGCTACATGATTATAAGCGAATGAGAAAAATTGTAAATGGGTCCAGCGTTACGACGGTAGTTTTGAATACTCATATGCTTCAAAAAAGTTTACTCCATTTTTCAAGAACTATATTATATTTTGATAATTGGCCAGCACCACCAAAACGGTGGATTGATGAACTAAAGCAATAATTTCAAAATTGTTGTTTATTTCAAAACGTTTGAAATGGTATGCCGCACTTGATTATATGAGAATAATAAATTTTGTTACTGCACACCTGTACATTTCTTTACGGTACGCCAACCTAGCATCCCCGAAAATAGTGTAAATGGGTGTTTTCCAGATATGCATACAAGTTTTTCAACAGGGCAGCGATATCAAAATCGTCTGAATATTTGAGTTTAATTTTTTAAGTTGAAAAATGTTTTATTTTGCTCTAAGGAACACAGGTCCATCAATATATAGCTTTCTATATATTGATGAAACTATTTTGTCCCGATTGTTGCCGTTTAACTATTTGACGCTAGTTTTGCCGCCTCAACAATGCTCTTCCAGGCATCTCGATCAACAATAAGAAGACGCCAGACACGATAACAAAGAGTTTGAAGGTTCAGTACTTCATGCACTCCACCCACGAGATAGGGAGCCTCCCGCGCCTCCTCTTCATTGGTGCCGACTCCAGAGCCTGTTTTATGGTACGATTTTTGGAATCTGGAACGTTTACGGACCATCTCAGCCTTGATGATTTAATTGTTCCAATTATATTCGTAATGTTCAGATAATTTCTTGTCTCGAAGTTTAGAGGCATCTTGTACATTTCTTCATCCTTCACAAGGCCTAGCATCATAAGCACTATAAATAACGTTAAAACACGACAAGCATTTAGCTGCAGTCCTGTGTTGTCAGCGTTCTCTAACAAAAGTGATTGTAGTTCTTGTCAGCGCTTTGTAAATATTACCTTTATGTTTTATGCTTTATCTTTTGCTTATCTTTATTATCTTTTTATATGTTGCTATCGATCCCGCAGGTATTTAAACTCATGGAGGCCGATTTGTTAGGCTACATCATATTTTACCAAAACGTTTAATAAAACTTAAGCTAATAAATCGCCGCAGCGTTGATATTATTTCGGACGGCACCAAATGATCAGTTCTTTAACTACCTGGACAAAAATCGCATTGATAATGCACTAGCTGAAAATTGAAAAATTGTTAGCAACTACAGTGGGTAAATTCTAGTGGCCGGTGTTGAGCCCATCTATTCCGTGGTAGTTGTTATAATTCAGTCAGTCTCCCCATTTGTGTATTGAACAAGTAAGTGATACGTTCTACTCGTCTGGGATTCTCTTTACCAACCAAATCAATGAAACCAGCTCAAACATGCGGTTGAATGTATTTGCCGCCGTTCTTGAGCATTTCGTTACAGATGTTATAATCTATTTTGGAGCGATGAGAAATAATTTTGACACACTGACAGTACGGCGTTTTTGTTTATATGGATTTTCCCAGTTGTGAGGTTTTGGATAGTGCTAGTCGTTGTATAATTATCTTTTTGATTGTTGTTCTTTCACAGAATGTGGTAGCGTTTGGCTCTTCTTGTAAGAATCGATTTTCGTGCCACGTTTCTTCTTAACATTCTTGTTGCTAGAAATTGCTTTTGGTCACGAGGATGTGGTGATTTGATTAACCGTAACCTCATCGTTTGATTTCTACGTGCCTTTGTGGGGAAGAATGTGCTGGCTATATAGATTTAACCAAAGAGCTACCTCAATGGTGCGCAACCCATTATCTTTTGATGCAATATGTCCATTGGTTACACAATGGATTCTGTCTGTATTATTGATTTGGGCGTTGAACTCACCCAAAACAATCTTAACATCTGTTGTGGAATTTTGTTTAAAACATGTGATTGACGAAGTTGTTTCCGAATAAAGAGAAATACAGAAAATGTGTGTCATGTAGTAATTCCACATAGGATATGAGGATATTTTTTGCAAACAATTTTATTTTCCAGAACTAACATATTTTTGGTCTTCCCCTCCCCCTTCCTACATACTAAAAAGGGTAATAGTGGTTGGTCGTGATAGTGGTTACCGATACGCAAACCTTGCTTTTATGTGCTTTTACGAAAAATTATACGACCATTAAAAATATCGGGATACGGTTTTTTATACAGTTTTCCCAGCGCTGATTACCAAAATATCAAATAAACTATTATTAAGTCACGTTCACAATTCGTTTGGTAAATATTTATGTTTTGTATTTTCATTTTTTGTTTTTGTTTTTTATATTTTTAGCTTCCAAAAGAGCACAATTTGATAAAATGTTGGAGTGTGTAAAGTGTGGCGAGAGAAAAGTTTAGATTCGTGATGTTTCATATACCAAAAGCCGAATCATGGCCGATAAAAAGTTTACTAATTGTAATAAACTGTTTGTGCGTCTTCATCAGTTTTATTAAGGTGAGCAAAGCTAGCAGACATATAAAATTTTGTAGCGTGCCGAGTTTTGTGTTTATAAATTATTCGTGTATATAAACTGTACGCTTGAACTTGAAAGCTTTGGTTAAAATAAATAAATTGGTAACATACGATTGTTAGAAAACATAATTAATATTTCGATATAAAGAATTTATAATTGTTATCTATCGTATATAAATTATACAATTATTGCTGATAAGAATTTTGTGTATGTAATTTTGATTAAAAAAAAAATTCTATAGTGTTCAGTGTTGCTTTTTGGCAAATAGTGATTCAATTCTGTGCACGACTCTTCCAGTTTGATACTAAACAGATTTTTAATGTGTATAACAACATTACACATATAGATGATAATCGACATTTATAAAAAAAAATAACATACAATTTTAACTTCTGTTTCATTTTGATTAGGTACCAAGATTGTGTTTTGTTGTGATAAAATCGAAAATGTGACGAGTGTGTATTCTTTATAGGGATTTCAAACTTTGTACATTTTCCGCGTTTATTCATAAAAAACCAGATAAGGAATTACAAAATACCTGTTTGATTATTAATCATCGGCGAAATAATTTAAACGTTGTATATAAGCAATTAATCAAGATATATTGGTTTCTTAATCAAAATTTATACGTAGATATTCAATTACCCACAATAAAATCCCCTCGTTTTGTTTATTATACCTTATGTTATCACGTTGTTGTTGTGATAATATGCTTAAAATCGCCATATTACCAATTTATTTATAAATATGTCACGGGTGTATAATTATAATACCGCCCCGCATATACTTGGATTTAATGCTTAAAGCACATAATTATGCCACTATTTTTACTTATTTTAATTACAGTGAACTAATTTTTATCGCATTTGTAACATTGTGTGCCTGTTCAACAGTACCACAACGTACATCACAACCAGAACAGTAACCCATTGAAAGCAGCGAAAAAAATTACCAGGCCGTATAATGCATGCCAATTTTGAGAATGCCGGTCAAGTCAAAGGATTGGAAATATGGCGTATTGAGGTATGTACATTAAACAATCTGACAAACGTTATCAATTTAATCCTCCACAATAAATATACGAACCAAATTGTTTTTGTAGCACATTTTATCTGGTATCTTAAGTAAATATACATTTGCTCATTCCAATTAAGATTAGATTATACCGTATTGTGGTGTTGCTCTTTGTATAACGAAAACATAAAATTTCGAATTATTGCCAGTAATTTTAAGTGCTTGTCAGCTATATATAAAATAGATTTTTTTTTTGGTTAAATCGATAAAAATAAAACAAAACAACGGAAACATGATATGCATTTTAATTATCATAAAAATTATAAAATTAGAATCATAAAAATATATTAGTCAGATGAATATCAGAAAATATAAATCAATTGTCGATATGCGTTTCGGAGAACATTTATAAATTATCTAAAAATACTCAACCTGAAATAATCTGTAAAAAATTAAATAATTTATAGTATTTTACTATTTTTAAATAACCATTAGCCAGCATATTGTACATACAAATCAAATTACTACGAATTTTGTACTTAATTTCTGAAAAGTTCGTTATACACCGCATATCAAGTTAGATTTAATCACTAATTTCTAATTTACACTCAACCTGTTTAAATTTAGAACTAGAAATTACTGAGTGAAATTAAAATTTAATTCAAACAACTACCACAAACTTATAAAATTAATAATATGTAGAATTGGAGTGAAATTTCACATAAGCAATAATTTCACTCAAAATTTAAAAATATTCTCAAAATTATTCTGCTATTTAAAGTTGAGTATTAAATCTCACAAATCGATTTTGGTTTTATTAACGCATCAAAAATGCATTGATGGCTTTATACTCAGTTTGAGTGTTTTTTTACAAAATTAGTTTTAAAAATATTTTTCAAAGTTTTTATAATTCGACGGGGCAAACCGATTCCAAATTTGACTAGAAGTAAGTTTTCACTCAATATGAGTGAAATTTAGATATCAATTGTTTTTCCATTTTTAATTTCGAGGGAGTTCTAATCAACACAATTTTGACTTTAAATTAGTGGAAACCTCAAACATTTGAAATATTTGAAATTTGAAGTCTAACTTTAACTTTGATTTTTTTAAAATTTGAGTCAAATTTATATAAAATTGGTTTCAAATGTTGTTCATAGTTTTTAAAGAACAGTTGGCAAATTTATATCTAGTTTAACATTTAATATCATTTATGTTAACTAAAACTTAAATATTAAAATTAAAGATTACTTTGTACTGTGAATTTCGACTCTATATTTAACCTTCACTACGAATTATATTGTACATTTCTGAATTGTTCGTTATGACATCGCATATCAATTTAGATTTAATCATTAACTAATTTATAATTTCCACTCAACCTGTTCAAATTTCGAATGAGAAATAATTGAGTGAAATTAAAAATTAAATGAAACAAATAGCACAATCTTGTTAAGATTTTTTCGTTAAAAATCTCATCCCTATGTTATGTAGAATTTGAGTGAAATATCACATAAGTAATAATTTTACTCAAAACTAAACACTGCCTTCCAAATAATTCTGCTATTTAAATTTGGGTAAAATTGATTTTGGTTTTATTAAAGTTTTACAAATTTATTGCTTCATACTCAGTTTGAGTGATTTTTTAGAATGGGTTTTAAAAATATTGTTCAAAGTTTTTAGAATTCGAGGGGGCAAACAGATTCCAAATTTGACTAGAAGTAATTTTTCACTCAAAAAGAGTGAATTTTTGATATCAGTTGTTTTTCCATTTTGAATTTCGAAATTATATGAAAATAAGCCAGCATAAAATATTTTATAACTCATTGATGATTAACGTTTCAATATTCCTTTTCAAATTATGACAGAGTAAAAATTAAAATGTATATTGTACTATTTTTTCGAATATGGCTCATTATTTTATATAGTGACATCAAATTTAGTCTACATTTTCGTTTTGAGTACAAATTGATGAAAATCTCAAACATTTCGAATTTGAAATTTAACTAAAATATGATTTCCTTTAAAATTTGAGCCAAATTTATATAAAATTGGTTTCAAATGTTGTTCATAGTTTTTAAAGAACAATTGGAAAATATTATGCCTAGATCACATTAAGTATTTTTCCACTTATTCTAAGTGAAATTTAAATAACAAAATTAAAAATTACTTTCTACTCTGAGGTTTGATACGTTATGTAACTATTACCAGCATTGTACACACTAATCAAAATACTACGAATTTTATTCTACATTTTCTAATTTCCACTCAACCTCTTCACAACGAGAACTAATTGAGTGAAATTTAAAATTAATTCGAAAATCTAGCACAAACTTAACAAATCGTTAAAAATCTCATCCATATGTGATATGTAGAATTTGAGTGAAATTTCACATAAGTAATAGTTTTACTCAAAATAAACAATGCCCTCCGAACAAATCCGCTTATGAAAGTTGGGTATTAAATCTCTAAAATTAATTTGGGTTTTATTAAAGCTTTAAAAATGCAATTATTGATTTATCGCACTTTATCTCAATCAGTTGGAGTGAGTTTTTGTTATGAATTAGTTTTAAAAATATTGTTCAAAGTTTTTATAATTCGATAGGATAAATAGACTCCACATTTGACTTGATGTAATTTTTTACTGAAAATGAGTGAAATTTTAATAAATGGTTTTTAAATAAATTTATTTTGGGTCAATTTGCCAAGATGCTAAGTTTACAGTTTATTAATACGATAATGTATAGAGTACAATTAAAAATTACTTCCTACTGTGAATTTTTACACTATATATTTAAATCAACAATTGGAAAAAGATTTTGAAATCTGACATTTTTAAATAATTGTCTTAGTTATATATTTTGTGTTGTAGTATCAAAACGGAATGTAATTTCAAATTTGGGCCATAAGTGAATAAGTTTGATTTTGAGAGAACTTTGAAACAGATGATTTCAATTAATCAAAACAAATGATTTTGAAATTTAAGTCAAATTTTATAATAGCTATAATATCACTAAAAACTTTTACAAGTATTTTATCGAAAAATAAGCAATTTGAGTGAAATTTATTTTTAGTTTGTTAATAAAATGTCATTCTAAATGCCAAACTTGACTTTTAGTATATTGTATATTTCGCACAAACTGATTTTTATAATAAATTTATATCGACTAACTACGATTAAGACGGCACTGCATACTAAAGGGTCCTTTTACTATTTAAGTAATTTAATATTTTTAAATAACCATTAGCCAGCATATTGTACATACAAATCAAATAACTACGAATTTTAGATTTAATAACTAATTTCTAATTTCCACTCAACCTGTTCAAATTTAGAACGAGAAATTATTGAGTGAAATTAATAATTAATTGAAACAATAGCACAATCGTTAAGATTGTCTGATTAAAATCTCATCCCTATGTAAATGTAGAATTTGAGTGAAATGACGCTCATTTGCTACAACAGTGACACAACTCAAAATTCACGTATTTCTAGGATATTCGAATAAAACGAACCCCAATAATTCATATTTTCATTATTTTGTATCAAAACTACATCGGAGACTAGTAATTTCTAGCAAACTATGTAAAATTCCATATAAAAATCACTCAATTCGCGAAAGAAATTAATATTTTAATATATTGAAAGCTATCCTAAGAAAATTTGCAAAATATTAAAGGATCATAAAATTTAAGATCCGACTGAGGTTGTAGGAATAGAAAACAAATTATTTTGCTAATCAAATTGTTATTTACTTTTGTAAAACGCCGTTTTAACAAACAATTTTTAGTGATATTTTCAAATAGCTTTACTGAAAAATTAAAAATTTTGGTTTATTTCACTCTTGCGGCAAATAAGCGGTAAGTTATAATTTTACTCAAAATTGAACACCGTCCAAACAATTCTGCTGAGTTGAGTATTAAATCTCTAAAATTAATGTGGTTTTTATCAAAGCTTTAAAATGCATTTATTGCTTTATACTCAGAGTGAGTGAATTTTTTTTTAATTAGTTTTAAAAATATTGTTAAGTGTTTATAATTCATGTTTCTATAATTTTGAAATATTAGGCATTTGAAATCTAACTAAATTTTAATTTTCTTTAAAATTTGAGTAAATTTTTTAAAAATTTAGTTTCAAATGTTGTTGATTTTGAAGAAAAATTCGCAAATTTTTGGGTAAATTCATTTATTTTTCAAGCTGATCGAAAAATCTGTTCTAAATCCGATGTTTATCGTAGTAAACGATTTCCTGACTATTGGCCAGTAGCGCTAGTTTAACATTTAGTATATTTTCATTTATATTGAGTGAAATTTAAATATTAAAATTAAAGATCACTTTGCAAAGTTAATTTTGACACTATATCTAACCATTACCAGCATTGTACATTCAAATAAAATTACTACGAATTATATTCCACATTTTCTAAAATTTCGTTATGACACATTTAATCATAATAATTTCAAATTTAACAAATCCTTAAAAATATCATCCTTATGTAATATGAAGAATTTTAGTGAAATTTCACATAACAAATAATCGCACTTAAAATTATATACTGCCCTCCAAGCATTCTGTTATTTAAAGTTGAGTATTAAATTTCTAAAATCGATTTGGGTTCTATTAAGCTTTAAAAATGCATTTATTGCTTTATAATCAGTTTGAGTGTTTTTTAAAACTGTTTTATAAATATTGTTCAATGTTTTTATAATTGAATGGGGCAAACACATTCCAAATTTGACTAGAAATAATTTTTCACTCAAAATGTGTGAAATTATGACGTCAATTGAAACAAATTTATTTTGACTGAATAATTGAAATTTGATTTATATGAAAATAATCCAGCATAATATATTTTATTACTCATTGATGATAAAAGGTCCAATCTTGCTTTGAAAATGTTGACGGACTAAAGATTAATATGTGTATTGTACTATTTTGTCGAATTTGGCTCATTATTTTATATACTGGCATCAAATTTAACGTAATATTAACCTAATATTTGGAATTTGAAATTTAACTAAATTTGATTTCCTTTAAAATTTGAGTCAAATTTATATACAATTGGTTTCAAATGTTGTTCATAGTTTTTAAAGAACAATCGGCAAAAATTATACTTAGTTTATCATTTAGTATATTTTCATTTATGTTGAGTGAAATTTAAATATTAAAATTACAGATTACTTTGTACTGATAATTTTGACACTATATATTTAACCATTAGCGGCATTGTACATTCAAATCAAATCACTAATATTTTTTTTCTACATTTCTGTAAAGTTCGTTATGACACCGCATATCAATTTAGATTTAATCATAATAATTTGTAATTTCCACTCAACATGTTCAAATTAGTACGAGAAATTATTCAGTGAAATTAAAAGTTAATTAAAGCAACTACCACAAACTTTAGAACAAATCGTTTAAAATATCATCCTTATGTAATAATAAAATTAGAGTGAAATTTAATATACGGAATACTTGCACTCAAAATTATATACTGCCCTCCAAACAAATTCATTTTTTAAGTTGAGTATTTAATCTCTAAAATCGATTTGAGTTTTATTAACGCTTTCAAAACGCATGTACTGCTCTATACTCAGTTTGAGTGGTTTTTTTAAAATTAGTTTTTTTAAAAAATATTTATCAAAGCTTTTATAATTCGATGGGTGATTCCAAATTAAGAAGAAGTTATTTTTCACTCAAAATGAGTGAAATTCTAATATCAATTGTTTTTAAACAAATGTATTTTACCGACCAAATGGCACAGTAGTTAAAGCTTTGGCGTTTGGATCGGGAGGTACCGGGTTCGAATATACCCCGATAGGGATTGGATGCAAAAAGAAATTTCCATCAACAGATTACTAGCTATCTGTGATTAAAAGGAATACAACTACAACCCCCTATCGGCGTGCAAAACTCATGGACATCTTCCATGTCTAGTACAGGCTGGCATGGAACTATGCAATGCGCAGATGGTAAATTAAATCGGCCCTATAGTTGTACGTCTTTGATATGGCAGATGATGCGTAAAGTAAGACGGAATAGTATAACTGCGAAAGAGAAGGGAGTGCTTCGGCCCCAAAACAGATGGCATGGATTAAAAAAATGTGTTTTGACTGAATAATTGAAACGTAAATTATTTGAAAATAATCTAGCATAATATATTTAATCACTAATTGATGGTAAAATTCCTATTCCCACTTTTTATAATTGTGACGGAATAGAAGTTAAAATGTATGGTTTAGGATTTTTTTCGATTGAGGATATTTTTGAGAACAAATTGGTGGAAACTTCAAACCTTTGAATTTATTTAACTTTATTTAAAATTTTATTTAAATTTATATAAAATTGGTTTCAAATGTTTTTCAGAGTTTTGTAGTAGTCAAGTATATTTTCGCTTATGTTGAGTGAAATTTAAATATTAATATTAAAGATTACTTTCTACTGTGAATTTAGGCACTATATATTTACTCAATAATTGAAAATATAATTTCTATTCTGACATTTTAAAATTGTCCAATTTATGTATTTTGTTTTGTAGTATCAAAATGGAAAGTAATTTCAAATTTAGTCCATCAAGTGCATAAGAATGCATTGCTTAATTAAGTTTTTGTTTAATTTCGAGTGAACCTTGAAACAGTTTGGTTTCTATTAATCAAAACAAATTGATTGGAAATTTAAAATTTTAAAAAACTTATAATATCACTCAAAATTGTGTACAAAATTGTTTAATCAAAAATAAGCAATTTGAGTGAAATTTATTTATAGTTTGTTAATAAAAGACTATCATAATTTTTCAGGCATCGTAACAAATTTGACTTTTATTAAAAAATTTCACTCAAACTGAGTTTTTTAATTAGTATATATCGATTGACTCCAATAAGGGTGTTTCAATAAGGACACTCGATTTTTAAATGAAAACTAGTTGTGTGTGAGATATCTACTCAATTTTTTTTATCTGAAAGAATGTTTTAAGGCATTAAGTATAGAATATAACGTCGTTCAAAATTCCGCTGCGGGAGGTCTAATTTTCAATAACTTTGGCGCTCATTATGTTGATTTTGAGAGCTTCTATTGTTTGCGGTTTATTCGCATAAACTTGCGATTAAAGATAGCTCCAAAGTAAGCTGAAAATCGTGAAATCGCATGACTTTGGTGGCCAGTTAACGTCGTCGCTTCGCGAGATAATCATGCCCTCAAATAGCTCGTGCAGAATGTGCATCGTGGCATGCGCTGTATGGCAAGTAGCATCATTCTGATGAAACCAACTGTCGTCAGTATCCATATCATCCAGTTAAGATCACAAGAAGTTGCTTATCATTGATATTTAGCGCTAGCTACTGACGGTTATTGTAATTCATATCTGCACCAAATAGTGATGCATTTGGTACTGGTGTATCTCGTCTGGATTGGTTCTGCCCAAATATAACAATTTTGCTTTTTCACAAAATCCATTCATCCTAAAATGGATCGTTATATTTGATTTTTTGGAGCAAATTTTGGTCAAATTCTATTCGCTCTAGAGTCCAGTCAGCGAACACGAGATTCTGGTACCCTCATTTTTTCAGCAGACCTTATGTTTCGGTGATGTACGGGTATTGTGTTAGTTGATTCCCATTTGGTCACCAAACGTCGAATAGTCGATTCGGCAGGACGGTTGTGGCGAGAATGAAAATCACGTAATACGCGGCATGTTTCTCGAGCGGACGAAATTTTATGATTTCTACGCGTTTTTAATCAATACTTGTAAATTTTTGTCTAGGTTCCAATATTGTGAAAAAAAAAGTTGTAATTAAAAAGAATTAAGTCAAGTTTAATTTGTTTTTGTGATACGAAAATGTGAGATACATTTTCGAATTTGCCCATAATTCTATATAAGAAATCGTCAAAGTTAACATAATTATAATTTTCTTTTTATTGTGATTTAAATTTATAACAAGTAAAACCTTAAAACTTATGAAATATATGGTATTTGAAATTTGAGTCAAATATATTTAACGGTTGGTTTTATATGAAGTACTCGGTTTTCAATAAGCAATTTACAAACTAAATAACCAGACTAATCTTTAGAATATTTGTTACATATATACTGAGTGAAATTTAAATATAAAAATTCAGTTCCTAAAATTAATTTAGGTATATTTGAATTTGGACACCACATTTTATATTTAACCACAATTTGAAGATAAAATTACCAATATTACTTTGCCAGAAATGTAATGAAAAATAATTAGGAGAAACATGAAGAATGTTACACAATTTCAAATATGGGGCGTATATATTGTCTTCTTACATCAAATAAACATAATTATATTTTTGTTTTAATGTTGAGTGAAATTTAAAACTGGTGATTTTTTATAAAGAAAACAAACTGTTGAAAATCATCAGCATTATGAAATATCTTGAATTTGAATATTATCTGGTAATAGTCATAATTTCACTCAAAATCAAACACAGGTTTGTTTATTGAAAATTAACAAGATGTAATGAAATTTACTTAAAGTTGTGTTTCAAATGTCGCTCACATGTTTTAAATACCATTGACAGACATTTTTATTATAATTTTCACTCAAATTGAGTGAAATTTTAATTTAATTGATAATTGAAAACAAATTTGGTGATAACTTCCACTTTCTCATATAGCTATATCTGAAAATTAATATCATCACTCGAATATATCACTCGTTCGTTTATGTAAATATAAGCAATTTGAGTTGAATTTTATTAAAAATTGTTTTTTCGTTCAAAGTTTTTTAAGAACTGTTGGCAAACATAATTCCAATTTTGAAATATAGTATATTTTCACTTATACTGGGAGAAATTGAAATATTAAAAATTAAAATAATGAATCTGGACACCACATATTATTTTTAATGTCTAATAAATATATCTTACTTTTCCAAAATTGTAACGATAAATAATACAGTAAAACTTGTTCTATAATTGCAAATGAAGGCATTATATTTATGGTAATTTACAAATTGCTCCCTTGAGAAATATTTGAAAACAGTGATATTTTACTCAAAATATTTGACTGGTTCGTTTCGTGAAATATATGCAATAACAGTGAAATTTGTATAAAGATTATTTTCGACTGCCGTTTTTGGTATTTAAAGAACGATTGGCCGACATAATTCCAATTATGATTCTTAGTATCTTTTAAATCAAAAATTAAATTTTATAAATAAAATATGGTTTGCGAAGTCAAAAATAAACATATTTTTTATGTTACCATCAGATGTAATTAAATAAACTTGCGATTTCTATTTGGAGTGAAATTCGAAATAATTGGTTTCAATTAGTAAGACCAAACTATCAAGTGGTTATAATCCCCAAAAAATATCATGTTTATAAAAATAAAATCGGCTTATACAATTTTATTATTTATGAGCTAACTCAATTAAGTTTAACTGATTAGATTTGTAATTTTTTTTATTGAATATACTATAAACCACTAGCGCACGGCTTCGTTTATAGAATTGTGGAATAAAATTTCTATGTAGGTAGTTTTCAAACATTGTTCATCTCGTCTTTTAGTCTTTTATGAACAATGAGCTAATATAATACGAAATATGACTTTATGTTAATTATAAATATGATTTGAGTGAAATATTTAAATATCAAAAACTAAATAAACTAACAATTTATTTTGACCGACTTAATACTTAGATATAAATTAAGAAACCGCACAACATTTTTAATTTAAAGTCAAAACGTCCAATTTTCATTTTCAAAATTGAAACATAAAAATTGAGTCATTTTTGCATTTTCTAATTAAATCGAATTATTTGATTAAGAATCCGATCCAAAACTATCATATCTATATATTTTATTTATTCCAATATCTTAAACAAACCACATTTAGCTAAGAAATACCAAAAAAGTCACTCAATTCTTGACTATGGCGGTTTTGATAAAAGTGATTGAAACTTTTAACTAAACATTCGATTACGAGTGAAATTAAGAGTAAAACACATTTCAAATTTGAGTAAAATTTGACAATTTTAAAAAATTACTCAAAATCTGGTACTTTTAGAAGTGATAAAAACTCCTTACATTATTTTACTAATAAGGTGAGGCTCAAAATGTCATTTTAATAATCTTTGAAATTAAAATTGTATTTTAAAGTAAAGGAAATGTAAATAAAACAAAATAATGTAAAATCAAACGAACTGGATGAGCAAAATAAATTAGTTGGTTTCGTTAAATAATTGATATTTAAATTTACTTAAATTTTAATACTCAAAATTTTACGTAATACCAAAAAAGTTTGAGTGAAATATTATACAAAAAAAAAGTTTTTATCGATATTTCATATAAATGAGAAGCGCCTTCTTAAATAAATTGTAATTAAATTTCAAAATGCTTTACTTTAGAAAACGGGCTCGTTTTCTGTGTAAACTATACTCAATTTGACTTTAAGGGATTATTTGATTTTTAGTGAAATTATAGTAGTTATTTCGATTTCATTCAAATTTTGAATTCCGACTACTACAAAAGATTGAAGAGTTCATAAATTTGTTTTCAAGTTTGGGTTTGGTTAATTAAAAATAAAAAATAAAAGTTTCACTCAAAAATTTAATGGTTATAAAACGCCAGTGTTTTGAATTTTATGCATAAACATCGTATATCATTTTGAGTTAAAAATAATTTAGTTGTTTTAATAAAATTATTTATATTTAAATTTCACTAAAAATTTAATACACAAACTGTTATGATATACGAAAAACGTGTGAGTGAAATATAGAACAAAAAATAAAGTTTTTATTGATAGTTCAAAAAATAAAATATAATTACAATGATGCTTTTATTTAAAAAAATAAGCCCGGTTGTTTATCTATACTATATTTAAATTGGCTTAAGCGATTATTTAATT
The DNA here is from genome assembly GCA_947310385.1 of Nephrotoma appendiculata. Lineage (NCBI taxonomy): Eukaryota > Metazoa > Arthropoda > Insecta > Diptera > Tipulidae > Nephrotoma > Nephrotoma appendiculata. The sequence goes on along the minus strand of OX371225.1, from coordinate 22,933,320 downwards.
TTGAGTGAAATTATAATTGTTATTCAATTTCATCCAAATTTTTTACAAAAGATTGAAGAGTCCATCAATTTTTCTTTATAGTTGTTTTGGTTAATTAAAAATCAAAAATTAGAAATTTCACTCAAAATTTAAAAGGTGGTAAAACGCCTGTGATTTTAATATTATGCCTACCTTGTATCATTTTGAACTAAAAATAGAATATTTTTTTAGTCAAATTGTTGATATTAAAATTTTTGAGTGAAATATGGTATACAAAATTAAGTTTTATTGATAGTTCATAAAAATAAAAGATACATTTTAAATCAAATTGCAATTAAATTTACAAATATATTTGAACTATATTCAAACTAACTTTAAAGGATTGTTTGATTTTGAGTGAAATTATAATTGTAAATAAATTGCATCCAAATGTTGTCCAACTTTGGTTAATTCAAAACAAACAATTTAAATTTAAATCATAATTTAAACTGAAATAAATTCATGAGGTTTAAATTTTAAACATCATATACCATTTTGAATTAAAAGATTAGCATAAAAGATTACGATATATTGGAGTGATATTTCAAAAATAAAATTAACTAATCGTGATAAAAAAATTTAATACAAACGTGAATTTAATTTAGACCCATGTTAAAAATTTAATCTTATTTGTAAATTATTGATCGAAAATATGTTTTAGGGCTAGAAGCTTTTTTTGTCAAATTTAACTCGAAATAATTAAGCTGAGCTTTAACAATTGTTACAGTGGCTTTGATTGTAACTATGACAAATTTTATTCAAATTTCTGTACTCAACAGTAATTGAAATTGGAAATTTGAAAATTCAAAGTTACAACGAAAATGTTAAAAATTACTTTTAAAAATACGATAACCCAATAAAAACAAACTTCAATTACCTACATTTCACACAAACCCTTTTCAAATTGACTGAGCAATTGATGTATATTAAATGTCATAAAATTTCAGCCTGAATGAAATAAAAAAATTATCATATTTTAGATAATATAATCATAAAAATACTCAAATATTGCTTCATATCAATATTTAATTAGAATTTTATAACATTTATCATTTAAATCAAAACACGCCAAAACAAAACTTCAAGCTCAACTTGATTTTGATTGGCATTATATTTTTAGTAATTTCACGCTTCACATATGTTATGTTAAGATTTTTAAGTTGGTTCTGGCTAATTGAAATTAGACCTTCTTAAATACAATTTTTTACAGAATGCATAAACGCACAACAAGTTCGTTTAATTATAAAATATAGAAAATTATACTCAATTATTTTAGTGAGCGAAAAAATATACTAAACGCTAAATTTTGTATTATGTTTCGCAATCATTCTTCTAATTTGTATATTATGAACCTTTCTTGAAAAGAACACACATTGACCAAAAATTGTATAGATGGCAACCAATCGGATGCTCATGTCAATTATTAAATAAAACATAAATTCGTTTTCTAAAAGAAAAATACTTGAGTGAAATTTTATTTTGAGTGAAAAAATTTTTGACTGAAATTTATATCGTCACTCTATACAATGCTATCAATTTTAAAAACAAAACAAAATTTTGAGTGGTTTTCGCAACAATAACGAAATGACTTGCGAGGCCATTGAAAATTTTCACTCATTTGCGCCTTAAAAGTTTTATATCTCACAAAAAATAGATTAAATAAAGCGATTTTGTTATTTGAGAGTTTCGGAGTTGGTTTCAGATGGTTGAAAATAGAGACCTGAATAAAATATAATTGATCTGTATTAAAAATATCCTAAGCGCATTTCTTAAAACGAGTGCTTAAGAACTACAAATTTTGAGTGAAATAAACTCGACTTGAAATAGTCCAGATAAAATTGAAATCGTTTTTACATAAAACCAAAAATACATTTGCACATTCATTGTATGAATAAGTGTGACTGTGAGATAATTTAAACAGGGGAAACCTAACCGACTCATGTTAATTGATGTTACCTTGAACACAAAAACTCTTGAGTCATATTTTCCGTATGAATCAAGTAATCAACGTACAAAGTAAACTAAATAATAAATAATTGTTGTTTATTAGTTATATATACGTATTCGTACTATGCGTGTATTTCCGAAACATTAAGAAAATCCATGTCTATTCAGCTTGTTTACGTCATAGATAAAAATTTACATATAAATAAAAACTAAACCTGTTGATTGTTATGGTTAAAATCCATTAATATAGCATTTACTCGTTTTAATATTGTACAGAAGTTGATTTGTTGTATTATATGGAAATTATGTAATCTATACTGTGATTGATGATTCAAAATTAAAATATATAATTTAATTAAACAGGGTACCATCGGCATACGCGGGCAAATGAGTATTGTATTCTTATTAAAATTTATATCGGTACTCGAGCTCCACAAAAACATTTTGATATTCCAAAAGTGTGTATAATACCGAGTACCTTGATTTCTGAGGTCAACCAGTTTGACAATTTAAGGAATATTACGTAGACGCAAACAGTTTCTGAAAGAGAAATAATGAAATTTGGTCGTTTATCAGGTTCAATAGGGAAAGATCGATCTAATAATTTTTTCACTTGACCAGAGTGAACCTGGTTTTTGGAAGAGAAAATTAGAATTTTTCGTAAGATCTATTCTCTTTTGTTTTAAATGATTTGTTTGAGTGTTTGTTCCAATAGCACATTAGTTAGCCGATTTACTAATTGATTGACATGTATTTAAATTTTTGCAAAGTAGTAGATGAATTTTAGCCATCGTGCAATAAATTTGAACTGCTCATATTACATGTCTAGGGCAGTATTTATATTCATTATAACACATTTTAAATATATTTTTTTGATGTATAAAGCCCATATTTTGGTGCAAGAACCTATCATTTAAGAACTGTCGAACAGATACCTACCATTTAAGAACTGTCGAAAAAATAAAATTCAAATAATGTTTGGGTAAAGCAAGCTTTACCCAATGTTAAAGTTGAACCGAATGGGTCATGGAATTAGTCAATGAACCAAGCCACCAAGACCGAGCATCACATGTTATATTTGTTTCCGAGCCGGCCATTCCTTGAATGATTGCCCAAAAAGGAACGAGCAATCAGAAGGTATTAGGCAGAAACCTCAGTAACGCCTAGCTTATTCGATCAGCATCGGTGAGCCAGATGAGAATATTATTCAAAAATGGCAGCATTGTTCGACACCGGCAGCTCAGTAATGTTAGTTAAGCAAAAAATTTGTTTCTAATAGCTTTGGCCTATATAAAAATATATAAATGATTTATATAGAATCAAAATTAAATGTGTTGTGCTTGATATAGATTAACTCATTAAATAGAAGTTCAGAGTTTTATTCAATTTTGTTCGTATTACCGCAAATTTATTCCAGATTTTCATTTAGTCATAAAGACGGTCCAATCGAAATGGATCGAACGTATAATTTAAGTCGGCGCCTTTTCTAAATGTTATTTTAAAATTGTAATCGCTTAAACCCGAAAACACCTTCGTGGCACTGCCTGAATTCGATTTATGAGAAAACTAAGAAATGGAGACCATGATGGCTGTCATATTCGCGAAATGAACGAACGAATACCGTATAAAGCGCTTTTGTATCTGAAGGATCTAGAACTTTTTTAAACGAAGCCAAGTTCAAACTTTGCTCCTGTTTATCGTATTTTCAGCACGGTCTCTCAAGTTTAATTCTCTGTCGAAGGCAAAACGCTGTCGCCGTAAACAGAGATCCTGCAGTTTTTAAAAATGTACTCACCATCATTAGTTGTGTTTGTAGATGCTCGATTTAATCCGATTTAGTTCCTGTTTCATGAAACAACGCAAAGCCGCCTACTAGATATTCAAATCAATATTTTTTAATCAATAAATTGATAATCTGAGGTGTGGGTAACTGCAGCAGGGAAACATTCGAATTTAAAAATGAAACTTTGCATACCGATTAAGGCCAAATTGTGCTAGTTAGTCCTGATGGGGCAAAATAAGTGCTAGTCCAGGAGCCGCCAAACGGGAGTAGAATATTTTAAATTTCACCTGAAAGACAAAACAAAAAAAACCAATTTCTAGAAAAAAAAAATAATTTAAGCCTAATTTTAAAACTTTCCAGAGGCGACTAAATGAACGATTGCACAAATTTGGCTTAATCGGTATGCACAATTTAATTTGAAGTTCGAAAGTTTCCCTGCTGCAGTTACCCACATTATTCTGAGGAATAATACAGTGATCTGCGATTTGTTAAACAAAACATTTAAGTAGGACGGCAATCCATTTTGGACGAATGTGTGAATTGATTGCCCTACTTTAACGGTGATGTATATCTGTCGGAATTCTTTTTAAGATTTACAAATTGCCAGGAACGTTAAGGTTTGCAGTGAGATCAGCTAGCATGAGGCAAATACCGTCATTGTAAAGCTCATAAGATGGGCTGTTAAAATAATACTAGACGATCAGACAACTAGAATGAAAATAATTTTGATCTTAAACTTAGATCGAGTTGCCTAACCATCATAAAGTAATATTTAATATACTCGTAGGGGGTCAAATTTTCTTAGTCAAAAGCAACCTTCAAATCTAAAAGCAAAATGTCCATCAACCTTCATCTTGGATTTATATCTGGCCAAGGTCAACTGATTCAATTAAGAGTTGGAACGTCTCAATAAACTACACTTACGCAAGTAAGCACACAACCTCACTCACGATCAACCCATAAAATTAAATTATGAAATTTTGGGTCATTCTGGGTAATAGCCAAACAGTGCTTTTTTACATCAAGCTGTGGTTACCAAGACGTTGGAAAGTTGTTTTCGAACTAATGAAACATTGAATCCTTTGTATTAAAAAACTCGGTCATCTCATCAGACTGCCCAGTACTACAAAAATTTAAAAAATACTTTGAACTTACATTCAAGGTGTAATCATAATGCCTTAGCGAATTTTAATGATTCACTATGCAATTTTCAACACCGTTCATTTTCTAGTTTATTTTCATCGCAATTATCGCAACCCAATGCATTTCAATCGCATTGAGCACAATTTCTAAAATTATATCGCGCGGTTTCGTAATTTTTAAAATTAAACTTTTTGATTGAGGAAGCTGGTTTTGAACTGCTATTTGAGATCAGTACTGAATCATCAATGTCTTTTACAGAATACCAGAATACTTAAGCCGTTTTGTTCAGCACTCTGCAAGATCGGTTTTTAACCTCATCAATCTTAGTGAGAAAAATACCAAAACGTTTGAGCTTCTAGTTATTTATATTTTAATCGGCGCAAAAATGTACATTCAATGAAATATTAAACCGTGAAATTACGCTCCCAAGAATCATACAATGTAATCGACTTCTTTTTTATTGGAAAATGGAAACATATTTTCCGGCAATTAAATTGTTTATTGAGCATTCTAAATATAAAAATATTCTGTACACGCTTGATAAGATTTTATATAATGACAAACGATTGACCTTGAGCTATATTAGTAACACGCAAATGCGGAAAAGTAAATATAAATATGCTTAAGTGCATCTAATGACACTTCATAAAACTTTGCGGTATATAGTTAGATATATAAAAATATACGAAAGCCTTCATACAAATTTGAGACGCTTGATTTTGATGAAATCAGACGGGCGAAAAGTTTTTATTTTTCGTTCGCGGTTTTGGTTGGTTGATTGTTACGTATGTAGAAGAATTGGGATAGGAATATTTCATTTTCTTGTTTCTTATGTAACAATGTCTTCCTATTTGCTATACCTACACATAAAATTTGCAATGGTGCGACTACCAAAAAACTTTATATATAAAAGACTAAAAATAGCAGCAAACCAAACTGGTTTATTTAGTTTTATATGTGAATTTGATGTAAACCGCGGTTTAAGCGCATCATACAACGATTATGTACGCGTTCATCTTTATATAAAAGCGTGTTAACCATTCCGAAACCAGCACATAGCTCTAATTGGGTCGTTAAATTGAAAACCATACCGCAGTATTATTTTTAGAATATCAAAGATGAATATGATTAATTACAAAGAGCGTTCCTATTATTTTATGTAGGCCAGATGTAGAATTCAACACCTTACCGTGTTCTCTCAAAATATTTTTCTAATATTATAAAAATAAAAAATAATTGGAAGATTGCGGGTGCGGTTTTATGCGACTAAAAATAAGTTTAACGACACAGCATATAAGTTCTAAAGACGATGTATGCATGGAATGACGCGCTTTATATATAACCAACGTTTTTTTTTTTACTTATATAAATTTTAGCAACGTGTGTCTCATTTCAATGTCACATACATAAATTTTTTTAACAACAAACGAATCCATTATATAGACATTTGTATACCATTGAACCACATCTGGATGCCATGTGATCATTAAAAATATTTAAGCTCCATGTTAAACATCTCGAGACAAAATAATAATAAATCACAGAATAATCGATATATGTATGTACTCTGGTTATGTTTACATTGTATGACGTTGAACCGTACATAATATGACATCATAATACCGACCGAGACGCGGCATGGTTTGGTGAATACATTTTAATGGATTAACTTTCGTTTTTTTTATTATACATTTTGAAATTTGACTTATATTTTGAAATAATTACCAAAATAATGTATAAATTATATACAGGCGGAATTACTGTTACACACGAGTGAAGTACAGGAGTGCTTCCACCTGCGTAGCACCAATTTTGATTTTGGGTGTGTAAATCGTAATTTTATATTCGATCTAAATCTAACTGCGGTCTTAACCTTCGGATAGTGCAATAAACCGTTAAAAAATTCAAAATCTCAAGCCCAAAATTGCAAGAACATAATTAGCAAAGCAGTAAAGTAATCAACGACAACCAAATTCGGGCTACTACCCCGACATTAAAGCCAACGCACCATCATCGACATCATACTGGTGCACGGTAGGCAATAAACAAGTATCAAAATGCCGGACTTGATGCCATCGACAAGATCAAAACACTAACCGACACAAAATAAGTTATCTGAAAAAAACTGGCCATGCCACTTACGAGAATTATCAAGATGCATGGACGATTATCAAGGATAGGTACGATAATCAGGGTGCCAACTATCGGGCACAATATTTTCCTTTCCTTTTTGGTGAATTATAGTAAAGTTAAATTGTTGGAGGTACAAACTCCACCGAGCTAATTTACTGGAGAGGTCCCGCATGTTCATGAGCCACTTTAGGCTCGCGTGATCGGTGATCACCGTGAACTTGTAGCCTTCAACATACTGTCGAAACTTTTTTATCGATAACACCGCAGCCAAGCACTCCAATTCAGTGGTCGTGTAATTCTTTTGAGCTGCGTTTAGTTTCTGTGAAAAGTAAGACAGTGGCTGTTCATCCCCCTCCTCGCTCTTCTGGAATAAAACTCCACCAATTCCTTCCGTACTGGCATCACAACGGATGAAGAATTGCTTGGTGTAGTCAGGGTTCGTTAGCACACGGGCCGAAGTCTGCAGCTTCTTAAGTTTCGCAAACGCCAAACTAGCCTCTACGGTCCATTTGAATTTGACATTCCTTTTTAGCAGGTTCGATATTGGTGCTGAAACGTCTGCGTAGTTGGGAATGAATCTCCGATACCACTCAGCCATGCCCAGGAAGCGTCTCACTTGCTTGATGGTTTTTGGTTCAGGAAAATGTTCTATCGCTTCAACTTTGGCCGGGTCAGTTCGGAGACCGTTTTCACCAACTATTACTTCACCAACGCAGTTTTTTCTCTTGACGAATATTCCAACGGCATCTGTCAAAAGGCATCCTTTAAATCTAGACTACTAATATATTTAGTGTTTTTAAGCCGGGCCAGAATACCATCGATAATAGGAAGTGGATACGAGTCTTTTACAGTCACGCTATTCAGTTTCCTCGAGTCCAAGCATAATCGAGATTTACCGTTTGGGAGGACCATGGACTTTGACTAAGTTCAATGACGTTCAAAGATAACATCCGATCAATTTCTTGATAAAGTCGCTCCTGGATTATCGGAGACACAGGGAAGTACCGCTGCTTAATTGGCAATGCCGAGCCAACGTCGATCAAATGTTGATGAAGTGTAGTACACCCTAGTCCTTTCTCATTAAACGACGGGAACATTTTTACTACAGCATTTAATTTGGAAAGCTGTTCTCCTGATAATTGATGCTTTTCATTTGATACGCTCTCATCCATCAAATTAATTTCGCTTATCATTTTCGGAACGATCCCAAAAGATTTCCAAAAATGAATTCCCAAGTATAACGGACTTTGTAACGTGGGGACAATATAGAACCGCACCTTATTAGTTTTATTTCTAAAGCTTACTGGAAGGGTCACGTAGCCGAGAATGGCGTTAGCACTACCGTCGGCTGTTTTCACTAAAGAATTTATTCTACGGTAGGTACAATTTATGCTACTCAGGAATTCGAGAGCGTTGTTTCCAAGAATACTTATGCTCGCTCCGCTATCTAGTAGCCCGGTCAGGGGTTTTCCTGAAATGTTTACCGTGGCATGAGGTCGAGCATCCAGCTCTGGCAAAGAGGAGCAGATAGTTGTAGCGGCGCATTCTTTATATATACGCTTCTTCGTGTTCCAGTATCGTTTGTTACAGGCTGGCTACTGCCAACCTGCAGATTTTCACTAAGCGCATGCAGAGGCCTCCACGGTGATTTTTGCCGGCTACTTTCTCAGGGAGAAGTGCTAAGGTCGTGGGGTTTGAGGCTTGCATGACGCTCCTGGCTTACACCGTGATTAACAGAAAGTTAGGGGAACGCAAATAATAATAAAACCGAGTTCCGCCGAAATTCGTCGGCCGGAACCTGATGAACGAACACAACAAAATTATAAACCGGTAGAGGTGCCTTGGTGCGCGCATCCATTCGAATTCAAACAGGGCAAAGCCCCGGTTACGAAATCGGATGCGGGCACCAAGGGACCGCAAACCCTAAACCGACACAGAGGGAGTCTCCGCTCCCATCATACACAACCGAAAAAATTTAATAATTCATTTTATTTATTTAACCAAACACCAAATAAAAAAATAAAAACCCAACTTCCCACGAGAAAAGCAAAGAGAAAGGGAGGAAATGAGAAAGAGAAAGCGAGGGAGAGTGAGAGAACAATGCACACCGAGCGCGCGACCGTTACCCGGCGCTCGATTACAAATCCAAAATAAAAAAAAAATAAAATAAAAATTGAAAATATGTAAAATAATAAAAAAAATAAAATGAACAAAATTGTACCTTAATAAAAATCCAAAAATAAATATTTTCCAAAACTGGGTTGCGGCCTTGGTGCCGTCATGCCACAGGTGATGTGCCACACCCGGACCGTTGCGGCTTTATGTGCCGTTATGTTGCGATATAAATTTGGGTTGCGGCCTTGCGCGGCCGTCATGCCACAGGTGCCCCCACCCGGACCGTTGCGGCTTTATGTGCCGTTATGTTGCGATATAAATTTGGGTTGCGGCCTTGCGCGGCCGTCATGCCACAGGTGCCCCCACGCGGACCGTTGCGGCTTGATGTTGCCGATATCACACACGAATAGCCGGTTGGCCACCCGTACTGTTGTGGGGCCTCTCCCGATACCAATAAAACTATCACGGCTGGCCTCACCTGGCCGCCGTACGCACACCAGACAAAATTTGACCTTGATCGGCAGCCGCGTTGTTTCTTTCACCATGTGGTACTAACTGGATACTTGTGGCACCGTAATGCTGTACTCGTAGCGATCCCGTACCAAGCTGACCAATTTCCGGGATTAAAACACGATAATTATTAAATTCGGTGCCCGTAGATATTTGACAACAAATCTTGAATGCAAGAAAACTGGACTTTTCCCAGCACCAAACTCGACTTTTAATGGTCGATCTATCTGAGTCGACCACGTTACAAAAAAAAACACAACGGAACTCCACTTTATGCCCGTAATTTTATTTGCCAAGGCGCCATATAACTTTGTAATTTTATATTTATTTAACTGCACAAAATGTGTTTCTTTAGAAAACAAATGCACACAATTGTTTATAATTTACTATTGGTTAAATTTATTTTACCAAACAAAAAATTTAAATAAATTTAATTTTCTCTAATCGAACCTCAAACACGTGTAAACAAAATGGATGCACTTTTGATGTAATGCCCGATTGAGTTGTTTCTTCTACAACTACGACAATTCCTTCAATTGTATTCTCTCTCCAATCAAACAACACAATTTTTTATATTTTTTCACAAAAAAAATCCAAATAAGACTTTATTTTTCTTTTACAAAATTTCTAGCACACAGATATTTTAATGTCACTCTATTATAAAAATTCCAATCTCTATTATAAAACAAGACCGTTCTTATCACAACCAAAATCCTACTCTATACCAAATCACTCGTTTTTAATGACAACCAAAACTCGACTTTTTTTTATCCAAAAAATCACAAACTTAATTTATAAAATTCACAACCCGAATGACAACACAAGAGAAAAAAAACTCTTACGCCGCACAACTCGTAAAACGTTTTAGAAGAAATTAATCTCTCTTCTCTGTCTCTCCTTTATATCAAATTTTCGTTGGTATAAAAGAGAGACATATAAGAAAAAACATTTTTTCCAAAACGTTTTACTTTGCACACACTCGATGCGCATTGTTCTCTCTTTCCCCTATTCTTTCTCACCTCTGCGCCACCACGCGATGGGGTACAAAACAAAACGTCGCGGGTGCGTTCAGCGCACAATTTAACAGACAAACACAGAGGTGAATAAAAACATAAGAGAAGATGGGCGAAACGAAGACAACAACCGGGGTGAATAAAATAACACAAAAATCGTCGATGCGACCATACAGTCGTAACACGTTTAATCCGTGAAACAACGGCATTTTTCGAATCGCCAACGGCGTTACAAACAATATCGTTGGGGTTAATTATTTCGGAGTACTTGAATATATTAGGTGTATCGCGATCATTGGTACGGGTTAATATTATATGTTCAGCATCCGGACTGAAATTTATTGGTTCAGGATAATTTAACTCTTGTGGAGGTTCACTCCAGGCGATTGGACTTGAACCTGTCTGGGATAATTTCTGGTTGGAGTTGAACTTTCCCTCCCAGCTCTGGAAAAGTTCCTCATTCCGTTTTTCGACCGGTTGACTTTTTGGTAGTTTAAGCAGTCATATTTTTTTACATTAGGACGCCCGCATCCAAAACAAAATACGTTTAGTAGATCGCAGGGGCAGTCTTGGTAGTTGTGCCCTAAGGCTTTGCAATTCCAGCATATTATCTCGGATCTTTGTGGTACTTGGGGACTTACGACCTCTAGAAAATATGAACCCTCATAATCGTCTCCCGAAATCACACCATCTTGATTTTGGGGATATACTTCACTAACGTGGGACATGAAATTAGGTCTATAATTTAATCTAGGTTTGAGACCACAAATTTTCATATCTCTGGCATATCAAACGAAGGTGTTCTATGTTTTGGATAGGGATCGAAATAATTTCGTTTCTAAACGCCGGACGAAGATTGCTTTTTATTATATCGAGGAGTTCTGATTGATTGAATCGGCTTACGTTCAAACGATTATTATGGATTTCAATGTCTAGGGAGAAACGATAGCAGACCTTCAATAAGGTCTGCTATCGTTTCTTTAGAGGTTTGCATCCTTTTAAATACGTATCTTCGAGTCTCAGTTTCTTCTTCTGGGTTCGTAAACCACGAAAACATCGCCTGTCTGATTTGAGGCCACCGAGCATTCGGGTAGTTTCGGATAAAATTCCACAAGAAGGTGTCGGCTTGGCCTGATACATAATCGAAGATGTGGCGGTCTAATGTCCCGAAATCATAACCATTCCGCCTAGCCATTGTTTCGAACCGAAAGATAAAACCACTAATACTATTGCGACCCTTTGTTTTAGATCCATCAAAATTCAAATTAAGCCACTTAGGAAATTTGCCACCAGGATCGTTTAGATTAGTTTGGAGACCCGGAGTAGCATTGTTAACGTTCGCATTATAAGACGACCGAGGAATAGCATTTATTGACCCACAATTTGGAACATTTATATGTGTCTGCGTAATCCTGTCAGTATTTTGACTGTTGAGGTTGTTTATCCCGCCAGCGTAAGGGTTCGCATTACAATTCAGACTGGTGTTTGAATTCGGTTCGGTAATATCCATATATGGGTCGAACTCCGTAGGTATGTCAAATCGAACTTGGGAGTTTGCAATGGTTGTTTGAAAATTTCTTGCTCCCAGTATTCGGCTTGTGCACGTTGGTTTCAGCGTTATTGTTGCCAGCACTACTACTGGCATTTGGTTCATCCAGCGATAAATTTTTAAAACTCGTTTCGGGAGTTTCAGTTTCACTGGAACATTAAGGTTTTTTTGTTTTCGATTTTGGTCTGGCTCCTCTTACGATTGTTTGTGGGGCTAAAACCAAATTGCTTTTATCTTCTATATGTTGTCTGAGCCTCTGTATGATCCGTCGGAGGGCTCCAATAGCCTGCGTAACTATTCCTATGTCACCGTATGCCATCTTAAGTCGTTTGGCTCGATCATCATAATGTATTGCATGGTACAATACTCTAGTTACGGCTTCAAGGGATGAGTGCTCGTTTAATTTATTAGCTGCGGATTGAATCGCAACGGTCATCTCACCACAAGTGCGAGCTTCTAAGTCTGGTGATATTGGAATCTGAGTTTGAACCGGTTTCAATTTATCATCTACCTGTTCAGATTGGAGGCACCCTAATAGTTTTCACCTGGCTCCGGCATCGTTTTTGTCTATTTTTCTAACGGCATACTCAACGTCAAGTTCTTCCGAGGTCAAACAGTCCAATATAGTTAAATTTGACATGACTGACTTTCAGACAAAATTATATTTAATAAGTTAGATGTACAACAAGAAGGATTAGCGGTCACGAATTAAAATGCGTGTCCTTCGACGAGAGAAATGTGATTAGTTTCTCCGTTATTCGTATATGGTTTTTTCTATATTTCTTTAAGTTTTAATTTATTTAATATTATTATATTTTTATATGGAAAAGTATATTTGTTTAATGATACAAGCGGGAATGTGTGTTTCGTGATATTCATTTTTTTTTTTTTTTTTTTTTACATTTTCGAAACTGTCCTTATCCTCCATAGTCGGTGTTATACGTATCTAATTGACTTAGCTAATAACCCAGGCTACTAAGAATTACGAAATCATCGATAAAATCAGAACAAGTAACCATGTGCTGTAACTAGCTATACAAATAAAAATTTAACTAGTTTAACCGAACAGAGTGATTAGCCTAGTAAAAAATGGAAAAATGGAATCACCATGATATAATCAACCTCTTTTATCTAGGGGAAATCAATTCACGAAGACCGAGTCATATATCCGGCTAAATGTTTCTTTCCACACAAATCTACTACGAAGGAAGAAAATTTCGAAAATATAAATATAAATAAAAATCTTAGTTCGAACAGCTTTACCAATTTAACTACAATGAGAGTAATGAGAATCACTACAAAAATCTAGATCATTGTTGTCTTACTGGCTCCACTAAACCACAATCAATTCTCGGATTCTAAATGAAACAAACATTGAATTCCAAAAAAAAATTTATGAAAGCAAGGTTTGGGTAAGAAAAACTTTATCCATTTGTAAACTGTAAGAGTTAGCGGAATTACAACTAAAATCTAAATTACAGATGCATCATGGACTACGTTCAAACTACCGATATTAGAGTTTTAATGAAAGAAGGGTAAAATAACTAACTGGAAAAAGTGAATCTAAAAAAAAAATAGAAGATGTCAATCGCTAACGGAGATTTTGCGGAATTGTTAAGCGAATTATGCGACCTTCTGAACAGTTAAGGAGAGAGGCTCCTTGGATACCGTTTTAGGGTTACCATGTGAAATAACTAAATGACCTTCAGATCACGCTATTTTAACGGAAAACAGTATGACCTTCAGGTCCTTGCTCGGGCGTCATGTGGCGATTTTATGGTCCTACCGATCACGTGGCACTTTGTACCGGGATAGCTCGCCTGAGGGGGGTTCGTTTGATCGGTCCAGCATAAAAACCACCATAATTGTCGTACCACAAAACTATAGAAATTTATTCTTATTATCATCCCATGATCATCTTTACACACATTCCCTCACGAAAACAAAATTAGATCATATTGTTCATATTAACAGAACGTTAAATTACTTTATTGACATTAAGTTACTTATATTCAAGATTTACAAATGGGAATTTTAAATCGTATTTAAGTTTAATGGGAAATATTAAAACGTAGCACTTTAGAATTACACACAGTTGCTGCGAACAACATCAATCCTAAATATTTGAATTTGAAGAACCATAAATCATATCGCAGAAGGCGATACTGTAACAAACTATAACTACGTACTTACGGTTTCCTGATTCCCCAAGGCCTTGAAGTATCCTTTGAAACATGTGCGATGACTCTAAATTAATGGCGCTTATTGCACACGATGCACTTATAGCTAATATCAGCTAGACTGATTTATTCACACCAACTGATCACAATTTTGTATTAAACTTATTTTTTTGTTTCTTTTATGTTTTTACAAGCACTTTCGGGTTAATTAATTAATTACTCCTATAATATAAGGGTTAAAGAAAACTACCGATTACACGTTCGGCAATAAATATGTAGGTACAAAGAATAACTAGATTAACTTAACCACTATAAATGGTATAATAAATTTTAGCAAAAAAAATCACAAAGTAAAATATTATAACAGCCGTGGCACGGTGGCTCTAGTTAACGGCTTGTTGGAGCAACGGAATCCGATCTATCACGCGCAAATTATCCAATGCCTGTTTTATTCGTGATTTCCTCGTATAGAAAAACAGAAAACCCCCGGCCACGGATACACAACTATTCAAACTAATAGTCAGGGCGGTGTCTAAAATATTTGCCGGTTCAAACGGAACCAGACCAATGATAACTTTGCCAGCCTTCTTCGATCATCAAGATCTTGACTAAAATGGAAATATGTATAGGTATGTTTTAACTTATATCGACCACTAAAAGAAATCACACGAATACCTTAGAATTTATATAAATGATCATCAGCTTTTCGTGTCACCTTAGTACTATGTTGATCGGATCTTCGATTTATGATCCTTATTTGGCCAATTAGTCACCTAGCACCGTTACCACCGTATTCCTAATAAACAAATTTTATTAGTTATAATAATTTAATTTTTATATTTTTATTATTATTACGTTGCACTTTTATTGTATGCCGCTTGCTTACACCAAATTTTTGAGTTGAAATGAACAAACATCGATTAGGGTCGTAAACAAACCAAAACACAAAGAGGTACCAGAATTACAAAACTATTACAGCCTGTAACCCAATGTCATAACCATCGATATTTGTTCTGGTCCTATTTTCAACTATTTAACAACAAGATACATCCATACATTGATTTCACAGCCCACCATAAGAAATGAATCGGCATCAGCTTTTGCCATTCCTACATTAAATGACACTGTGACGAAATTCTACAACTTAAAGAGGAAACAGTTAATCAGCGACATGTCGCTAAAAAATTCAAAAAACAATCAAAGCTTAGAAAGTTTTGTGAAGGTTCTAGAAACTAGAAGTCTGCAGGAACTTTTCTTAAATGCAGCCAGCCAACAATGAATTTAACGCTCAATCAATCATGCGAGCAATGTGGAAGACAACATTAACAATTACTACATAGCACTTGAATCGATGGCATCCGAAGTCCATTGCTAAATGCTGCGACAGCTAAGAAATGTATCTTATTTTGCAGATATCATTCTACCTGAAATATTAACGCAAGACAAAAATCAACCAATTGCGCTTCGCTCCAGACTAGGTTGGATAATGTTAATGAAAATGTTAGAAAGCTGCGAGTAAAGTAAAAGTTTAGTAGAAACAATTGAAATTACTTCCCAGAAAAACACTTGATCTAGAAGAAATCGTATGAAATCGAGAAAGCCTCAAAAGGTTTTGAGAGATCACAAACTTCAAACTTCCGAAGAAGAGCAGTGTGATTACTAAAGGATTCGAAAACCATGGCGACATGAAAATTCTATAACTGAAGCAGAAATTCTTTAGAAACAATTAATTAGCAATCCGCAATCCAGAGAATTTATGAAAACGAAAAATCATTAAATGACATAATGCTCGTCGGACCAAAATTGTACAAGGACCTTTGGTATAGTGTTATGAGATGGCGGTAACAATTATAGAAAAAATATTTCGGTAAATATGGTTTTCCGAAGAGAACAGAAATCTCCAAAATATAAAGGTTATTCCTATTAGAGGCGAAGAACTTTAAATTGGCAGCACTGCCAACGTTTCAAATTGTTCAAATTTATTTTGAACACATGATTAATTTGCAATAAGCGATTGAAGCGTAGTGTTGATGATGATACAAAATGTGTCAATTGTCCATGGTAAAATTAGTCAGTTTATGGCCAATTCTGCGTAAAGGTCTTGATTTACGTGCTAACAAGATTCATTTTGTACAGGAGCTGAAGCCACACGATCATCATTTGCCCCGTACATTTAGCGAATTGGCCGAAAGAAACATTGCTATTGCTCCACAATTTCATTTGATTTCATTTGGTTTAGTTGTGATGTCAATAAACAAAAGAGCCGCATTAGGATCAATCATTATCTTTAAGCCATTGAAGAACCACCATTATATCCAGAAAAAGTAATCGTGTGGTGCGATTTATGGGCCGGTAAAATCATTGGTCCATATGTCTTCAAGAATGATGATGCTCAGAACGTGACAGTCAACGCTAAGCGGTACATATAGACATTATTATTAACTTTTGTGTGGCTTAATTGGAAGACATTAATGTTTTAGATATGTGGTTTCAGCTACAAAGTGCGTGAATTAATTTACTGAAACAACCATGTAACGAACGACTATTTTCATGGCATGTTAACTGGCATCTAGTTTCTGCGATTTGACGAGATTAGATTATTTTCTCTACGGATATATAAAGTCCCATGTTTATGCTGATAAACTAGAAACAATTAAGCACTTAGAAGTCAACATTCGATACATTATTGCCAAAATACAACCTGCCCACATGACCAATTATCTGGCAAATATAGCGGATCACCAGGCAATAAACTTCTGGAATATCAACGAAAATGATATGTAACAAAACTGCTGCCACATTAGCGAGCATAACTCTGCAACACAGAACATGAGAAAAGCGTGTTTCCTTCTGCTCATAAAGTATTAAAGAACGACTTCTCTCTATAACTTTAAGTATTAGAAACCCAACCGTGCATATTTTTCACCTGTGCTGTGGGATTTTTTGTTATGTATGCAAGAACATAATGAACTCATGTGGCCTCTTAAACCCAATAAAGTGTAGAGCAAATTCTAAATGGTAAAAATTCCATGATTTCCCTTGTAGACTCAGTACAACCTTAGCTACTCGAAACTTAATTGTAAATATTATTACCTGTGAAAGTTTTCAAGATATTGGTCCCAAATATAAAATATTTTATTTAATTACAAAAACTAAAAAAATAATGAGAATATTTCAAACGTTGACCTCCGCAAATTTTGTCAAGTTTAACCAGTACCAGTAGTACATCATATTGTCATATTTCAGGACATCTTCAAGTTAGACCTCAATAAAATCTTATAAACAAAATACCATTATAAAAGTTTAAGAAAGAGCAGAGTTCCATTCAATGTGGACATATACCAGAATTTGCATCCAAAATTCACTTTATAATCTTTACCCATATACGAAACACTACAAACAATATAGTTCGTTAAAAATCGCCGAGTACCTAACATTTTAATATTTCAAAATTACCCAAAATTTTTTAAAATTTCTTCAATTTTTAATATCTCTTTAATATCAAAAACCAAGCCGTAACTGAATGGGTCTTAAAATAATTGTCTCGAAATTAGAACTCTCCGTAAACGCTTCCTGATACTATCAATTCCTTGTGCTCGAAATTTGTACTTCATCAGAGAATTTTGTAAACCTTTCATCTCGCTCCCAGAACGTTTTTGCTATACCACTTCATTACACTCGTCGTTCCCACTCATACATTTTTATATCAAAATGGCGCGAGCCGATTTTTTAAAAACTACCCCGAAATTTGATTAACATATTTTTCCAAAATTTTGGAAAGTTTTATAAAATTAAATTTCGGAGCCACCGGTGGATGTCTCACACATTTTATGCCCGAAGTAGTACTTATTGCTTTCGCTCCCTAGGGCTCTTTTAGCAATCGAACTATAAATCAAAAAACTGAAAGGATGAATATAATCATTTTGAAGATTCGGATTTTTATAAAAGTTGTTGTTCTGTTTGCTTATCAAAATAACTATAAACCGCAAACTTCACCTCTTCCTTCATGCCAAAATGTTTACCTCGGATAACTTTGATTTGAGTGTCAAACAAGATGTTTTAAATGTTGAATTTCTGTAACCACTGAAAATTTTATAATTTGATGGACCTTATTACTAATTAGGTGGTGAAGCGTTTTAAATGAATAAAGGATAAAAACCAAATTTTATTTGAATTTTTTTTACTATTACAATCCCAAAGTGAAAATCTGTATAATCTGAACTACGGATAAAATTAAACTGATGTTAGATTATTTTATTTCATATTTCTGGTGTGTCACACCAGACGCCGGAACAGCTGGTACAGTATATCAACATTTCTACCTGATTTTTATATTTATATTCTCAAGCAAAAAATCACTCTATTAATATTGTGAATCGCGAATTTTTCAAAATTTCTGTCATTTCAACAATTTATAAACCATAGCACGATAAATTAAAACAAATTTCAAATACAATAAAAAATGAATAGCGTAGGATTATTTTTTATCTGCTATGTTTTCTACATAAATTTATTAGCAACGTTTCTAATAATAATTATTTTAATGAAATTTTGCTGTTTCTATCGGTCGACATAAAACCACCATGATCTTGAAACCGTGACTCTGCCAAAAAATAACTTTGACATATTTTGTTCGTTCAGAGAGGTTCCATCCCCGCACGCTGCCCGATGATCGATCGAATGTACATAACACCTAGCATTTACTCGTAAACATATGCGTCTCTGCGTTAGTAAGACGTTAATTAATTGCAGAAGGAAATTTTTTCCGTACTGCCAAGTTTAAAATGCGACGACTATAAATAAATACCAAGCAGAATTATTTTTATTGTCCACACGTGATTGTGAAGAAAAATTAGAAAATTTTGTAATAACTGATGTGGGCGATGTAAATATTTACAAAATGTTAAATATGATGGGGATGATACCGCACACCAGATGTGCCGTAAATAGGGAATCGCAATCTTTCGTTTAAGTTTCTTTGTTCATGATTTTAAAAAAATTCTAAAATGGTCAAGTGTCGAACGACATTGTTGATAATCGAGAGGAGTTAGCAAGCAACATTTTATTTGATCATTTATTGAACAATCGATCTGTTTAAACAAGCATTAAATTTCACTCAAAAAAATAAAATTGTGGTAAATAATTTTTCAACGGATGTAAACCACTCAAAACGAGGTTCTTCAGATCGTAGTTCATAGTTTCTTATAACTATTTCACAAATTATAATTTGAGTGAAATTTTGATCAATTAATCCTAAATGACTCAATATGAGTCTATACCGTGTTCAAATAAATAATATTTTTAATAGAGGCTAGGCATCACTCTTAAAATTGGATTCAAACAATGATACAAATGATCTCTATAAACGTGAGATTTTGAGTGAAATTCAGATTTTTGAGATATAATCAGTTTTATTTAAATGGTTTGGATAATTAAACAGAAATAGTGTGATTTTTCTATAACTTTCACTCACAAAATCTTCACAAATCTACCAATTATCAGTAAATATACATTAGAAATAATTCCAATAGTAGTTCAACCATTCATTCAAAACTAGCTGAAAAACAAATATCATTTTAAATTAGTAATTCAATGTTTTAATGAAAAAAAAATCTCAAATTATTTTGGACGATATGAAATCAATAAATTGAACTTCCAAAGCTTTGTTCAGTATAATATGTCTCATATAATTTTTAAAGATCATGTTTATCTGAGCCCATCCAAGTATTTTTAAGATGCATTCCAACAATATCATTGTTTGTACAATTAAGGTAACATATTAAATTCCTAAACTATCAAAT
Source organism: Nephrotoma appendiculata (assembly GCA_947310385.1). Classification (NCBI taxonomy): domain Eukaryota; kingdom Metazoa; phylum Arthropoda; class Insecta; order Diptera; family Tipulidae; genus Nephrotoma; species Nephrotoma appendiculata. The sequence continues at coordinate 22,913,128 of OX371225.1, read as the reverse complement.
ATTTAAAAAATTTTATGTAATCCCAAAATAACCATTACTTCAAATTTCACTCATTAGTTTCTTACAAAAACGAAGAACACTAATATTAATTAAGTTAAAGTCAAAATATTTCTGACTTCCATTGATGTTAATACCAATTTCTCAAAGAAGATTTATATACATTTGACAGGTTTCATTTAATATGAATACAAATTTTCGCTCAAAAATGTTTGTATGCTTTTTAAAAATGTATTTAAAATTTTAATAAAACAACATTTGAGTGAAATTTATATCAAAATCTATGTTTCTTCACCAATATTTTTCTAATTGAATGACTTCATTCTATTTGAATGACAACTATTGAAAGTAGTAAAGCTAAATTACATTTTAAAGTTTTTTCTAGTAAGTTTCACTCAAAATTTTAAAGACCAATTGCACTGAAATGTTTTTCATTAATGAAAGAATCTGTATTGTTTTAATTTAAGGTCATAAATTGTCGGATCAACAAATTTGTTAAAGAAGTACTTTTGTTTAAGTTTCTTACTATATTCAAGTAAATATCTATTTTAATCCAAAAAATTTTAGTGTGTATCTTTGCTCAAAATTTCAAAAGAACACTTATATAATTTATTTCTTAATTAGATTTCATTGAAATATGACACAAATAATATAATTTCCCAAATAACAAATAAAATCACTCAAACTGTTTCGACTTTCTTCTGTTGCTGTTTGTTGGCAATTTAATAAATTTTAGCTCATAGATTACTATCATTATACAATCGGATTGAAGTTTATGCCAAATTAACAAAAATGTACATTGTGTCCCACAAGTACTTAAAATTGAAAAAAAAACACTCGAAAATTGTATGATAAAAATTATTTAATTTTTGGTGATAGTTTTGAGTGAAAGTTATAAAATTAATTGTTTAAAACAAAACACACTACGAATCCCACGGAGGTGATCGTTGTGGCTCTGAATTAGTACCTAGTGTTCGAAACAAACCAAAGTTAGCTACATGCTTAGAAATCTCTGAGTTTTTTGTTATTCGAGTGAGAATGTTATCGAGTAAAATTAAAAAGGTCTTTAACAGTTTTTTTTTTTAACTAATCAAACTCTATACGGATCGCACAGAGGCATTCGAGATAGTTCTGAATTAGGATTTGATAAAAGAAAACAATTTTACTAAACCACACGTATGGAACGAGTTACTTAATTTCAAATGTTTAACAATTTTTATATTACACTTAATGAACTTCTTTTTCGAATAACGAAAATTTCAGATATTTTTTAGCGTGTGGCTAAGTACGATTTTTTTCTGAGAATTTTTGATTTACACTGAATGATTTTCTCTCGCGGATAACAAAATTTTAAAAGATTTCCGAGCATGTATTTAGAGGTAAGATTTGTTTTTACATCATGTACTAATTTAAAACCACTTTTACTCTAATAAGTGTTTATTAAACATTTCCAAATATTATTATGGCAGTTAAATTTTTGAGTATTTTTTTAAATTCTAATTACTTATGGGACACAGTTTATATTTTTTTATTTTGCCATAAACTTCACTCCGATCATTATACATCTTAAACAAAATTTAATTGTGCCTAACCAAATAAAATTGCCAACGAGGAATCATGAAATTTCCATTAAATTTTAAATTTCGTATGTTTATGAACAGGACACACTTAAAATTTATTTCTAATTTTAATGTCTAGCCGTTTGTTAAGCTGAGTTGCTAGTTTCAGTTACGTACCGTAGCAGACAGAATTTGTTTTGAGTGAAATTTAGTTACCATATAAAATTACATAACAGTCTAAAAAACCAAAATGAATAAAGTTTGGTACATAAAAAAAAGTAAACGTTCACTTTATTTCACTCGTATTTAAAGTAACTGCTAAATTTCATTCAAGAATATTTGTACGGTTTTGTGGGAAACAAATATAAAAGTGTTTTTAGTCAAATTCACCCTCAAAAACTTCTTGATCTCACCATCCTTTAGAAGGAAAAGAGGTAGCGAAACTAACACTCGTCTTTTGGGTTAATTTATTCTTATTTGGGTTTAAGGAAAAATTTCTTTTCATAGATATTTAGCTCTAGCTAGTATTCAAGCTAATTTAAGTGATTTGATAACTTGTTACAATTCACTTAAAAAATAATTTCTAAAATTTCACTAAACAATTTATTTGAGAAGGATTTTGTATATTTGTGATACAAATTTTCTTTTAATAATTTTTTTGTTGTAAATTACAATCAAAATTTGTATCAATGTAATTTTCACTCAAAACGTTTTTCACCGAAGAAAATAAAAGTGCTCAATAAATGCCTCTGGTTATTTTATTAGCTGAGTTCCTAGTTTGAGATAATCACCATACAGGCGATATTTTTCCGAAATTTTTTTTAAACCATATATTATTTCACTGAAAAGAAATATTTGCTCGACTACGTACTTTAAATTATTGAACAAATTGATTTTTAAATCATAAATTTGTTTATGTTCAGAATAAAGTTCAAACGTTTTAAAAAAATAATAATAATAATATAGAAGGTTAAATGAGCATTTAAATTATTTTGAGTGGTATTTAGAAACCACTCAAAATTTCACTCAAAAGAAATGTTCGCTAGAAAATTTGTTTAGGTGAAGAATAAAGTTCAGATACTTTTTAAAATGTTAAATTAATCTACATAGAAAGCAAAATGAACATTTAACTGTTTTGAGTGAAATTTACAAACCACTCAAAATTTCACTCATAATAAAAAAATTTCCTTAAATTGATACCAATTTAATCTAGCAATGAAAATTAATTAAGAACTATTACTGATCGAAGTGCGTTTTAAATAATACATTTGCTACTGTAAATTTCGATTTATTAGTTTTGGACGAGATTCCAATTTCGATATAGTTTACAAAATTAGTTGTAAGACCTAGTAAAAATGGAAACATTTTAATTTCAGATAATTTAAAAAAATTGTGGCTCGCCTATGTACGATCCGTAGGAGCTGAGTTAATATATTTTAAACGTTTAAAATATTTTGTATTACACTCCATGATGTTAACTATCGGTCAACAAAGATCTCAAAGAATTCCGAGTATGTAGTTAGGTAAGATTAATTTCTTATATCAAGTACTAATTTAGAACCAATTTGATCACCTCTGTGTGTTTCGTAGTGGGTTTTGTTTTAAAGAATCATTTTATAACTTTGACTCAAAAGTCAAAACTATTTCCAAAAATTTAATAATTTCTATGCAAATGTTTATTAAACATTTTCAAATATTATTGTGAAAGTGGAATTTTTGAGTGTTTTTCAATTCTAATTACTTATAGGATACAGTATATATTTTTTAATTTTGGAATAAACTTCACTCCGATCATTAAACATCTTAAACAAAATTTAAATTAAAATCTGAATTTTATTTAAAAGAATTTTAGCTTGAAGGTAATATTGAGTGAAATTTAGTCCTCAAAAATTTCTAAAACTTTTATGCAAATTTAAAATTAACTTTTAGCTTGTTGAAATGGTATTGTTTTAATTTCTGGTTACACTGCCACGGAAAATATTCGTTTTTATCAATTTCACTCAAAACTTTTCAATACAATTTTTTTATTTATAATTAAGCTCAAAGAGAAATATTTTTGGTTTGATTGGAAATTTTTGTAACCTTACACACTTTTGCGATGGATTTTATCAATGATTATATTAGGTAATAAAATATGCTAGTTTCTCAGCTATTTTACCTCTAGTAGAAGGTTGGTTAGGAACCATCATCTAAACTTAATTCAAATTGGGAAAATGTTTGGTTTGCTTAATGAACAAAAAGTAACTTATAATCTTTCAAAACACTTTGAAAATTTCTTTAGAGTATCGCTTTCAATTTCTTGAGTGAAATTTACCTCAAGTTTTTTTTCAGTTAAATTAAGGCTTCGTATAGCATTTATACCCTCTTTAACCATTATTCAAACTAATTTTAGTGATTGGATAATTTGTAACAAAACTGTGATTCAGAATATTCACTATATATATTCTCGTACAGATACATTTTTTAACTCAATTTTTGAATTCAATTTGAATAAACTATTTACCAGATTTTTCTGAATTAATAAGAAAATTAAATGAAACTATTTTAATTTTATAAATTTCACTCAAAAATGTTGACCATTTGTTAATGTGTAGGATAAAGTTCAAACGTTTTTGAATAGAAAAAAAAAATCAATATAGAAGCTTAGATGAGCATTTAATTTTTTTTGGGTGTTATTTAGAAACCACTCAAAATTTCACTCAAAAGAAATATTCGCTCGAAAAGTTGTTTAGGTGAAGAACAAGGTCAAGATACTTTTTAAAATGTTAGATTAATCTAAATAGAAAGCTAAATGAACATTCAATTTTTTGAGTGATATTTAGGAACCACTCAAAATTTCACTCAAAATAAAAATTTTGCTTTAAAATGATCCCAATTGAATCTAGCAATGAAAATTAATTGAGAAATACTACTGATCGAAGTGCGGTTTAATTCATAAATTTGCTAGTGTAAATTTCGATTTATTAGCTCTGAGCAAAATTCAAATATCGACATAGTTCACAAAATACGTTCTATGATTTGGAAAAATGAAAACATTTGTAACTTTTTTGACAACTTGTTTAGAAATATTTAGCTTTTTACCATTGGAGTGTTTTGAATCGATGGTGAATTCAAAAGTTTTCAAAAGTGATTTCTCGATTAGAATTTCACTCAAATGCTGTTTCTGATTTTGGTTATGTACAAACAAAAATTCCGTTCCAGAATTTTTTGTGATTCGCCTACAATTTCAATTAGTTTTCACTCAAAAATAGTAATATTCTACTTCTAATTTACACTCAAAATTCGTGTTCCTAGAATACTCAATAAAGTTTAAGAGCAGCTTATTAACGAAATTTAACTCGCATTTTTGTAAAACACTATGCTAATCAAACAAAGGGTGCCACAAATTATCTGCGCCATATACATACATTCACTACGACTCGCATAAATTGTTGGGTGTGAAAATAATTTCCAATTAGTTAATTAAAAAATTATTAACTGCGGTTTGCCCCGCACCGTACTGTATACAAACAAACAAATTGAGCATATGGAAAATGTTATCGCACGACATACGAAATTTATATTTTAGTTTTGTGACGTAGTCACGCAAACACAAAATAATTTTAAGTTTTTGGTGGAAAAATCGATTTCTGGAATAATTTTTTGTCAATTCCCTTACATATTTTTTCTTATTTTATTTTGGCGTCTTAGTGTCGTAACGGATGTCTACAATCATCTGTCTATATCTTAGTTATGTACTAGTTTATTGGAATTTGCAACAATAAATTAGATTAAGGCACTTAATCTTTTTTTGCCAAATTAAGGAGGATATAATGACCATACAGTTCAATGCCACAATGATTAACGATATCTTTTATTTTTTGATTTTTTTCAGAACTTTGAACCCATTGCATATCCAAAACGTGACTATGGAAAGTTCTTCACCGGCGATTCCTACATCGTTTTGAACACGAAAGTAGACAATAAAAATCGTATATCGTGGGATCTTCATTTTTGGTTGGGTTCGCAAACATCACAAGATGAACGCGGTTCAGCTGCACTATATACCATACAATTGGATGATGGCCTTGGCGGTGGACCCATTCAACATCGTGAAACACAAAATCATGAATCACAATTATTCTTGGGCTACTTTAAAAATGGTATCCGATACCAAGAGGGTGGTGTAGCCAGTGGTTTTAATCAAGTAGAAACGAATGCAGCGGGTGAAAAGAGATTGTTCCAAGTTAAGGGTAAAAAGAATGTACGCGTAAACCAAGTGGATTTATCGATTTCCGCCATGAACAAAGGCGATTGCTTTATATTGGATAGTGGGCGAGAAATTTACGTATATGTCGGTGTAAATGCAAAACGTATTGAAAAAATAAAAGCAATTAGTGCTGCAAATCAAATTCGTGATCAAGATCATAGTGGTCGCGCTGCAGTTCATATCCTTGATGAGTTTTCGTCGGCGCACGACCAAGAAAAATTCTTTGAAATTCTTGGATCTGGATCGCCATCCACAGTACCCGAGGAATCGGCTAGTGAAGATGATGAAACATTCGAACGGTCGGACGTAAGTAAAGTGACATTGTACCAAGTATCAGATGATTCCGGTTCACTACAGGTTAATCCAATTGGAACAAAACCGTTGCGTCAAGATTTACTTTCGACGGCGGAGTGTTATATTTTGGACACTGGTTCTGGTATTTACGTTTGGATCGGTAAAGATGCTTCAAGCCAAGAAAAAAGCCAAAGTCTTAGTCGCGCTAATGGTTTCTTGACCTCCAAGAATTATCCATCTTGGACACAAGTGCATCGCATTGTCGAAGGAGCTGAGACAACACCATTCAAACAGTTCTTCTCAACGTGGCGCGACCGAGGCATGGTTCATTCGCGCCTTATTCGTGCTGCCAATGATGATGATTCCGATACTGCAGAAGATGAGGAAATTGATCCGGCCGTTTTTCATGCCATCAAAAAATCTGGTGGACGTGCCATCGGTTTCATGCCAGACAATGGTGAAGGGGATGTTGAAGTGTGGCGCATCGAAAATATGGATTTGGCCCCAATCGATCCAGAAAATTATGGATTTTTCTTTGGCGGAGATTCTTATGTTATTAAATACGAATACAAAAATCGTCGTGGAGGTCAAGGCACTGTTATTTATTACTGGCAAGGTAAACAATCGTCGATCGATGAGAAAGCAGCATCTGCAATCCACGCTGTGCGTTTGGATAATGAATTAGGTGGTGCCGCTATTCAAGTCCGTGTGACCCAAGGCCACGAGCCAAGACATTTCCTTAAAATATTCAAAGGTAGAATGGTTTTATTCACTGGTGGTCATGCATCTGGATTCAAAAATGTTCACGACCACGATACATACGATGCTGATGGTGTCCGCTTGTTCCGTATCCGAGGTACATGTGCGGAAGATGTACGCGCCGATCAATTACCGGAGACTGCCAGTTCTCTTGCTTCTGATGATGCATTTATTTTGGAAACACCTGGTGTAACATTTGTCTGGTACGGTAAAGGTTGTTCTACATTTGAACGTGAAATGGCTGGAAGTATTGTCGAACGTTTATCACCCGGCCATGCAGTTGAATCGATTGAAGAAGGAGAAGAACCTGCTGGATTTTGGTGTGCTCTTGGAGGCGAAGGCGAATATGATCATGATTTAGATCCACCAGGTGCACCATTCTTAGAACCACGTCTCTTCCATTGCCGCATTCTTCGTAATGGTAAATTCCGTGTAGAGGAAATTGGCGATTTCTCACAAGAAGATCTGGAACAAGATGATATCATGGTACTCGATGGTGGAGATGAAGTTTATGTATGGGAGGGTACCGGTTCAACCGATGAAGAAAAAGCAAAAGCTATTGATATGGCTAAAGTAATTGATTATATTTATTATGGACAATTAAAATTTTAACGATTTTCTTTATATTTCAGCAATATATCCTTACTGATCCAACCGATCGTTCCGAAGAAACAGTTCCTATTATTCGCATCCATCAAGGGCAAGAACCGAGAAGTTTCAAACGGTTGTTCCCATCATGGGATGATAACGCGTGGGAGGTTAGGAAATAAACAATTCTCTCAAATTTGCTATTTAATTATAATTTAATGTGTAAAACAAAAATGTATGTGCTTTGTACTTGTCCTAATTATGATCCTTTTATGTTAAATTTATATAAATTTGCGAGCTTGTTCTAGAACCTACTTTTGTGTTAACTCCGACAATAATATAATTTTGTAATATTATTTTTTATATTTTTAAGGTTTACGGTAGATATTAAGAATTTATTTCATTTTTGTACAAAAACCGCAATCCACAAACATCACAAAATTTCTTTTAGCAAGTGCCTGCGCCTGTTGCCTGAAACAATTAAATAACTTCAAACGTATATAGAATCCAGCGATCGTCCATGCAATCAAACTAATTTTTGGTTGTGGATTAATAATAAAAAATAATTTTATTGGTGAATGGAAGCATCTCGGATCTTAGTAATTAAGACACGTTCAGTGTATAAACAAACATTCATACAAATAAATTAAGACACATTCTCAACACATGACATATTCACAATGTACATATTATGTAGTAGCATTCATGTAGTAGTTGCATGCTAACCATTGTATTTAACTAAATATAAATACATTTTCATCTAAATCAGATACTAATTCATTAAAAACCTAAAAGCTGTCACAAAAATAACAATTTACATTAATCGTGAACTACTTAACTTCTTTAGTCATTCCCAACTTATGAGGATTATAAGAACCGTGTACTAGAGGCGAATGCGCTCCTTGAAGCCGAGGGTGGAGACGATTAAACTTTTCAATAAATAAAAATGTTTAACAAAAAAATGTAGGATTACGTCGAATAAATAATTATTCCAAATTGATAGCGGGCAATTAGGCCACTTAACAATGTAAGAAAAACTTTATTAAAATATTTAAAATATAATTATTGTATTCTTATAAAATGTCAAAATAACAATATATTTTTTTAAAAATGCTGTGCCTAATTTAAATAAATTTTATATGTTAAACAGTAAACTAAATATCAATCTTTTATTCCATAAAACACTTTCTTTCGTGCTGAATGGTTTGCTTTTCCAAAAATTCTCAAAATTAACTAAACGATAGTTTTCAAATTATCCAAAAGATGTCGCAGTGGAAACTCCATGAAAAAATTATAAAGCTCTTAAAAGTGGTAATACAGATTATAATACTATTAAGTCTCGGCTTTCGAAACAAAAAAAACTTCGAAAAATGTATTTTCAAAATGTTTCTCGGATAAGAAAATTTGCATTTAGAGTAAATTAAATTTTCCACGTACATAAATATCTAACACCTAAATATATTTAAAGCTTCGTTTAAATTGGTGCAATATATTACCTGATTCGCATGCAATCAATGTTCGATTGCAAAATGTAACCGAATATCACAATACGAAATTTCCAATAAATGAGCTTTCTACATGTAAAACACCGTTAGTTTCTTGCGTGACGTGTCCGTCTCATTACCTATAATCATTTTGGACCGGAATTTAAACAATAAAATGTTTTCGATTTTTTTGCAAAAATCCTTACTTTTTTTAATCGGACAAAATTTGTTGTCACGGATCCTAAATATTTCGCTTATTTTGCATGAATTTTGTAATTCTGAGTAGAGTTGCTTTTAAATCGGTGCAATATTCTGCTTTATTTGCCTGCAATCAAGGTTTGATTACAAAATGGAACCTGATTTCAAAATACGAAATTTCCAATAACTGAGCTTTCTACATGTAACCTACCGTTAGTTTCCTTCTCAACGTATCCTTCTCATTACCTATAATCATTTTGGACCGGAATTTAGACAACAAATTTGTTTCGATTGTTTTGCAAAAATCCCTGATGGTTAGCCTTACTATTTTAATCGGACAAAATTTGTTGTCACGGATCCTAAATCTTCCGCTCAATTTTCATTAATTATGTAATTCTGAGTAGAGCTGCTTTTAAATCGGTGCAATATGCTGCTTTATTTGCCTGCAATCAAGGTTTGATTACAAAATGGAATCTGATTTCAAAATACGAAATTTCCTATAACTGAGCTTTCCACATGTAACCTACCGTTAGTTTCTTGCTCAACGTATCGTTCTGATTAACTATAACCATTTTGGACCGGAATTTAGACAATAAAATGTTTTCGATATTTTTGCAAAAATCCCTGATGGTTAGCCTTACTTGTTTTAATCGGACAAAATTTGTTGTCACGGATCCTAAATCTTCCGCTCAATTTGCATTAATTATTTAATTCTGAGTAGAGCTGATTTTAAATCGGTATAATATGCTGCTTTATTTGCCTGCAATCAAGGTTTGATTACAAAATGGAACTTGATTTCAAAATACGAAATTTCCAATAACTGAGCTTTCTACATGTAACCTACCGTTCGTTTCTTGCTCAACGTATCCTTCTCATTACCTTTAAATATTTTGGACTAGAATTTAGACAATAAAATGTTTTCGATTTTTTTGCAAAAATCCCTGATGAGCCTTTTTTTTTTAACTTTTATAATAATAATAATTATAATTTTATTTTTTATACAATAAATAATAAATTATACATATATATTGTTGGATGCAGTTCGCAGTGGATTCAGAATCCCTTAAAGAGAATTGCATACAACAATATTCAATTCTATACTCTACAGATAATAACATATTTCAAAAATATAATGTAAATAAAGACTACTATAATCTTGGCATCTATACCTTTTTATATAATATATTTATTTATAACCGCTTTTAAAAAATCAACTATTCCTTTTTTAAAATTAACATAATTTTGCTGTTTTATTTCAACAGGGACTTCGTTATACATTTTAGGGCCTACGAAACTAATTCGTTTGCGACCATACTCATTAATAATAGTACAAGGTTTCAGATTATTTTTATTACGCGTGAGATATTGGTGATTATACGGACTCAAATTAATATTACTAACGCTTAGAGTAGCATTTCTTATCCTATAGATATACTTGACAGTCTGCATGAAATGTAAGGCTTTTACCGGTAAAATATTTTCAGCCTTTAGAGCGTATAAATCTCTCGATGAATATAGAATTGGTAATTTATATATTGCTTTAATACAACGGTTCTGCAGAACTTGTAGCTTTCTCAATCGCGATTGGGATGAGTTGCCATAAACAACGAGGCCATAAGTAATTCTAGAGTGAATGAAGGCAAAGTATATGCATCGAAGTATTTTCGTAGGTATATAATGAGAGGCCTTACGTGTAAAACCAATTATTGGAGAAACTTTTGAGCAGACCGTATCAATATGATGCTGCCAATTAAGATGCGAGTCTAAAACCATTCCTAAATACCTATAAGTTTCGACAAGCTCAATATTGACATTTGCTACAGCAAGACTAGGTAATGTAGGAAGAGGTTTGCTAATTGAACGGAATACCATGTATTTAGTTTTAGCCAGGTTTAAAGATAACATATTCTCATTAAAAAAATCAAGTAAAATGTTAAGATCATGTGACATAAACTGCAGTCCGTCAATTGGATCCTTAACTTCATAAAACAGTGCTGAGTCATCAGCAAATAACCTAAGTTTTCCTTTTAATGGGAGATTACCCATGTCATTTATGAATAATAAAAATAACATAGGACCGAGTACACTGCCTTGAGGTACACCGTACTTCACCAAACTACTCTTACTACTAGCGCCATTAACAAAAACGAATTGTTTTCTATTCGCGAGATAACTTTTCAATATGTCATGAGATTTCCCTATAAATCCATACCAATTCAATTTATCTAATAATAATTCATGGTCCACTGTATCAAATGCTTTCTTTAGATCTAAAAACAAAGCACATACATAGAACTTATCATTTATTGAACTATTAATCATATCAACTGTTTCAACCAAAGCAACATCAGTCCCTGAACATTTTCGGAAACCATACTGAAAATTATATAATAAATTGTGAGTCTCTAAGAACGAATTAACCCGTAATGCTAATAATTTTTCTAACAAGCCTCACGTTTTTCAACGAGCCTTACGTTTTTTCTTCGGACAAAATTTGTTGTCACGGATCCTAAATCTTCCGCTCAATTTGCATTAATTATGTAATTCTGAGTAGAGCTGCTTTTAAATCGGTGCAATATGCTGCTTTATTTGCCTGAAATCAAGGTTTGATTACAAAATGGAATCTGATTTCAAAATACGAAATTTCCAATAACTGAGCTTTCTACTTGTAACCTACCGTTAGTTTCTTGCTCAACGTATCCTTCTGATTAACTATAACCATTTTGGACCGGAATTTAGACAATAAAATGTTTTCGATTTTTTTGCAAAAATCCTTACTTTTTTTAATCGGACAAAATTTGTTGTCACGGATCCAAAATCTTCCGCTCAATTTGCATTAATTATGTAATTCTGAGTAGAGCTGCTTTTAAATCGGTACAATATGCTGCTTTATTTGCCTGAAATCAAGGTTTGATTACGAAATGGAACCTGATTTCAAAATACGAAATTTCCAATAACTGAGCTTTCTACTTGTAACCTACCGTTAGTTTCTTGCTCAACGTATCCTTCTGATTAACTATAACCATTTTGGACCGGAATTTAGACAATAAAATGTTTTCGATTTTTTTGCAAAAAACCTTACTTTTTTTAATCGGACAAAATTTGTTGTCACGGATCCAAAATCTTCCGCGCAATTTGCATTAATTATGTAATTCTGAGTAGAGCTGCTTTTAAATCGGTACAATATGCTGCTTTATTTGCCTGAAATCAAGGTTTGATTACAAAATGGAATCTGATTTCAAAATACGAAATTTCCAATAACTGAGCTTTCTACTTGTAACCTACCGTTAGTTTCTTGCTCAACGTATCCTTCTGATTAACTATAACCATTTTGGACCGGAATTTAGACAATAAAATGTTTTCGATTTTTTTGCAAAAATCCTTACTTTTTTTAATCGGACAAAATTTGTTGTAACGGATCCTAAATCTTCCGCTCAATTTGCATTTATTATGTAATTCTGAGTAGAGCTGCTTTTAAATCGGTGCAATATGCTGCTTTATTTGCCTGCAATCAAGGTTTGATTACAAAATGGAATCTGATTTCAAAATACGAAATTTCCTATAACTGAGCTTTCCACATGTAACCTACCGTTAGTTTCTTGCTCAACGTATCGTTCTGATTAACTATAACCATTTTGGACCGGAATTTAGACAATAAAATGTTTTCGATTTTTTTGCAAAAATCCTTACTTTTTTTAATCGGACAAAATTTGTTGTAACGGATCCTAAATCTTCCGCTCAATTTGCATTTATTATGTAATTCTGAGTAGAGCTGCTTTTAAATCGGTGCAATATGCTGCTTTATTTGCCTGCAATCAAGGTTTGATTACAAAATGGAATCTGATTTCAAAATACGAAATTTCCAATAACTGAGCTTTCTACTTGTAACCTACCGTTAGTTTCTTGCTCAACGTATCCTTCTGATTAACTATAACCATTTTGGACCGGAATTTAGACAATAAAATGTTTTCGATTTTTTTGCAAAAATCCTTACTTTTTTTAATCGGACAAAATTTGTTGTAACGGATCCTAAATCTTCCGCTCAATTTGCATTTATTATGTAATTCTGAGTAGAGCTGCTTTTAAATCGGTGCAATATGCTGCTTTATTTGCCTGCAATCAAGGTTTGATTACAAAATGGAATCTGATTTCAAAATACGAAATTTCCAATAACTGAGCTTTCTACTTGTAACCTACCATTAGTTTCTTGCTCAACGTATCCTTCTGATTAACTATAACCATTTTGGACCGGAATTTAGACAATAAAATGTTTTCGATTTTTTTGCAAAAATCCTTACTTTTTTTAATCGGACAAAATTTGTTGTAACGGATCCTAAATCTTCCGCTCAATTTGCATTTATTATGTAATTCTGAGTAGAGCTGCTTTTAAATCGGTGCAATATGCTGCTTTATTTGCCTGCAATCAAGGTTTGATTACAAAATGGAATCTGATTTCAAAATACGAATTTTCCAATAACTGAGCTTTCTACATGTAACCTACCGTTAGTTTCCTTCTCAACTTATCCTTCTCATTACCTGTAATCATTTTGGACCGGAATTTAGACAACAAAATTGTTTCGATTTTTTTGCAAAAATCCCTGATGGTTGGCCTTACTTTTTTAATCGGACAAATGTCACGGATCCTAAATATTTCGCTTATTTTGCATGAATTTTATAATTCTGAGTAGAGTTGCTTTTAAATCGGTGCAATATTCTGCTTTATTTGCCTGCAATGAAGGTTTGATTACAAAATTGAACCCGATTTCAAAATACGAAATTTCCTATAACTGAGCTTTCCACATGTAACCTACCGTTAGTTTCCTTCTCAACGTATCCTTCTCATTACCTATAATCATTTTGGACCGGAATTTAGACAACAAAATTGTTTCGATTGTTTTGCAAAAATCCCTGATGGTTAGCCTTACTTTTTTTAATCGGAAAAAATTTGTTGTCACGGATCCTAAATCTTCCGCTCAATTTGTATTTATTATGTAATTCTGAGTAGAGCTGCTTTTAAATCGGTGCAATATGCCGCTTTATTTGCCTGAAATCAAGGTTTGATTACAAAATGGAACCTGATTTCAAAATACGAAATTTCCAATAACTGAGCTTTCTACTTGTAACCTACCGTTAGTTTCTTGCTCAACGTATCCTTTTGACTAACTATAACCATTTTGGACCGGAATTTAGACAACAAAATGTTTTCGATTTTTTTGCAAAAATCTTTACTTTTTTTAATCGGACAAAATTTGTTGTCACGGATCCTAAATCTTCCGCTCAATTTGCATTTATTATGTAATTCTGAGTAGAGCTGCTTTGATGACAAAATGGAACCCGATTTCAAAATACCAAATTTCCAATAACTGAGCTTTCCACATGTAACCTACCGTTAGTTTCCTGCTCAACGTATCCTTCTCATTACCTATAATCATTTTGGACCGGAATTTGGACAACAAAATTGTTTCGATTGTTTTGCAAAAATCACTGATGTTAGCCTTACTTTTTTTAATCGGACAAAATTTGTTGTCACGGATCCTAAATATTTCGCTTATTTTGCATGAATTATGTAATTCTGAGTAGAGCTGCTTTTAAATCGGTGCAATATGCTGCTTTATTTGCCTGAAATCAAGGTTTGATTACAAAATGGAATCTGATTTCAAAATACGAAATTTCCAATAACTGAGCTTTCTACATGTAACCTACCGTTAGTTTCTTGCTCAACGTATCCTTCTCATTACCTTTAAATATTTTGGACTAGAATTTAGACAATAAAATGTTTTCGATTTTTTTGCAAAAATCCCTGATGAGCCTTACGTTTTTTATTCGGACAAAATTTGTTGTCACGGATCCTAAATCTTCCGCTCAGTTTGCATTAATTATGTAATTCTGAGTAGAGCTGATTTTAAATCGGTGCAATATGCCGCTTTATTTGCCTGCAATCAAGGTTTGATTACAAAATGGAACTTGATTTCAAAATACGAAATTTCCAATAACTGAGCTTTCTACATGTAACCTACGGTTACTTTCTTGCTCAACGTATCCTTCGCATTAGCTAAAATCATTTTTGACCGGAATTTCAACAATAAAATGTTTTCGATTATTTTTCAAAAATCCCTGATGGCTAGCCTTGTTTTTTTAATCGGACAAAATTTGTTGTCACGGATCCTAAATCTTCCGCTCAATTTGCATTAATTATGTAATTCTGAGTAGAGCTGCTTTTAAATCGGTGCAATATGCCGCTTTATTTGCCTGCAATCAAGGTTTGATTACAAAATGGAACCTGATTTCAAAATACGAAATTTCCAATAACTGAGCTTTCTACATGTAACCTACCGTTAGTTTCTTGCTCAACGTATCCTTCTGATTAACTATAACCATTTTGGACCGGAATTTAGACAACAAAATTGTTTCGATTGTTTTGCAAAAATCCCTGATGGATAGCCTTACTTTTTATAATCGGACAAAATTTGTTGTCACGGATCCTAAATATTTTGCTCATTTTGCATTAATTATGTAATTCTGAGTAGAGCTGCCTAATTTAACCGGATTTCAAAAAACGAAATTTTATCATGATTAGCGAAATCATCGCCAAGTTTATTCAAAAATTTCATGGATTTAAAGATTTTTACAACGTTTACCGTTAGTTTACTCAACATGTAGCCAACGTTTCAGTTTTCTGAAAGCCCCCGATTATGATTTAAAATAATCTCCAGTATAAATTTGATCGCAAACATTATTTAATCATCCGATTATAATCGTTCTATTAAATTTTGGCTTTTTGTTCCCTGATTAATGATCGATATAAAATCGAATGCCTATTTGTCAATGTATGATAACATGCAAATAATATGTTTATGATCCAATTTTGATATTATCCCCTATTTTTGATTCGCAAACTCTTATTAAGGAAAATTTGTTATCTAAAAGAAGTGCCTGATCCAGAAACATTGGAAATGATTTTCCAACCCATAATCCTTTAGTAACTATCTTAAATTATTTTTTTTGTATGGGTGGCTGTATACATGTATACAATTGATCCACCATCCCTACAAATTGTTGTAAAACGAAAAGAACACAGAAAAATAAGAAATGTATCTACTACTTAAGCTATGATATTGTTATAGCTCGAAATTTTTTTTAACGAGGATAATATTTCTATTGTAACATTTTGTATACCATTTTTCAAAACTTGTATGCTCAAAGTTCTTTACATTCCAACACAACCCATAATAGCGAATAACATAAAAAAAAGCTAAAAGCTTAAAACGAAAAATCAAATATTATTATTATGGTTGATAGTGATGAGGAAAAAATTGAATTTTCTATTCTTACACGATTTGAAGTATAATTTTATGGTGTACCCAGCTACCTATACCCAAAATCTAAAAATGGGAAATGTAACAAAAGTGAGACGATGTATTAGTGGAAAAGGGAATTGGTTTTCAAGCATCATCATCATTTTACATAACGGAGCAAAAATAATAAACGCGATTTATATGTACGTGCAATACTGATGATGGACTCTAATCAACCGCGAAATAAATTACATACCTTGTGTTTGGAACAATGAAAAGTCATAACGTATGTAAAAGTAGAACTCACAATATAATTATTTCGAACATTTGAAAATCGCAGATGGTTTAATTTTGATAATTGCCTCAAGAAATAAAGTGAAATAATAGATTTGTGTAACAAAAATAAAAAAACTTTAGCCATTAATTTTAAATAATAAAAAGTTTATTTTTATAACTATTATAGCACTCGTTCTCCTAGTTTCGTCTCGTTTGTTCTGTTTTTAAAGCATTTCGTTTTTATGTCATTATATGTGATTCCAACTTTTCATTTTTTATTACACGAATTTCTTGTGATGAAAAGTTTTTCAAATTTTTTCCAGTGTTAAGTTAAACATTGAAAGTGTTTTAAATTGACAATGACTACGTGTAAAATGTATTTTGGTGCATTAGTAATACAAAATCAAAAACGAATACCCTTTAAATTTATATACAGTTTCGTGCAATTGAATGTTTATGAGATAATTTATTTTTTCAAATTGAACGATGCAATCCCCAAGCTTACTTGTGCTTCCAACCTACTATTGATTTTGATTAATTGATTGGCAGCTTCAGCAAGTTAGAATTATTTGTGTTAAAAAAACAGACAATTCTGCAAATTTATTAGCACAGTCTCACGCATTTTTTATTTTAGCTAAGTAGTAGAACTGTAACCGAGTTTTTCTAAAAAAGTTTCAACACTATCCCTCTAACATTGCTACCTCTGCGGCCTAAATAATAGAAAATATCGATAATTTATAAGTTTAACAATGCTAAAAGAAGGTTTTCGAGTATCAGAAAATGGTTACGATGTGTCTTGGTTTCAAGAAAAATCGTTTATAGGTCCGCTAGTGAGACCGTTTTTAACTTTTTACAATTATTATTAATTTTTATTCGAGAACCATAAATCACTTGGGGGGCGGGGGTCATCCCCAACGGCTGTGGGACTTAAATTTAATTCGACAGGGTTTTCGAATTCTCAGAAACGATAAGGAGTTCTGCTTTCTAGATAACTCATTTAATCATCACATTTCATCTAAATAGGCCGTCATTACGCGTCGTGCCATATTGCTTGATGTTGCGCCATTTATGTTGCGTGATGTTGCACGATATTGCGTTATGTTGCACCATGTTCTGAAATTTTGCACTATGTTGTGGGAAGTTGCATCATATTTGGTCACATTTCACCATGTTACGTGATAGTGTTTCTTGAACTGTTTTGATAAAATAGGGCGGAAGAAGAATTTTGGATATAATTAAACTATTAGAGATCTAATTGATGGATAATTTATTTAGGAGTCCTTCAGATGGGCCGTCCCAGTGCGTAATATTTCATCATGTTGAATGAGCAAGCATTATGATGCGTTATGATTAACAATATTGGTTTGTACATTCGTCATCTAAGCGCTGGTTTGGTCTACACAACATAATTTTGATACAAATTGGTGAAGGGATTGCCATGGAATCAATTTTAATGGGTTTAATTTCGATTAGGGGCTCCTTCAGTAAGACCCAGAACCTTTTTACAGTTTTTTCGTAACGAACGTTTTAAAAATTACGGTGGTAACAGTTTTCTGATGGCAGGCATCGATTACGATGAATCTAAATTTTGAGAAAATTTGTTTAAGGTTTTTCGGGTCGAACAACTTTAATAAAAATGGGTGAGATATAGGGTTTCAAGAATCGATTGTGTCAGTTAAAAAATCGGAAAAATTTGTTAAGGGCTTCACAAATGGGATCTGAGTTCGTATTTAAAAAACTAGCTCCATATTATTCTCACGGTATGAATACTGAAAGGTTATTGAAAAATTTCCTAATTGCATCGCTGTAAATTATTCACCAATTGTTAGTAAAACAAATAGCATCTTCATATATATATTTATTTAGTCTACCATTTACAAAATAAGATCTAAGGTGATATTCGTATTTTTTAATTATAGAATGTTGAAAAAAAATCCGCATGTTTTATTTAAAAACGGGACGAGCAATGCCGATAGCAATATTTTACAAAGTAGCAATTATAATAATATATTTATTGGTGGCTCTTCGTATTTGTTAAGCAAATCATTATGTAGATTTCATATTAGCATAGATATGAAAATTGCCTTACTAAGAGTATATGATTGTGCATAGAAAGAACAGTAAACTAGTACTGCGGGAAAGATGTGCTCATAATTAACGAAAAATCAGACTGAAGACCCGGCTAATGCTTTAAAATTAAAACATTTGGCTGTTACCACCCTAAAATTATTTCAGTGATTTTGTAAACAATTGTGGAAATTGTGTACCACCAATGAGGCCATCGGCACGTGCTAACACTAAAATCGTATATTGAATATTTTTTCAACAGACCCGCCTAATTTATAATTGAGTATAAGAACCTGCCATCCAACGTATTTCCACAATTCTCATGTACATGCTGTTATAATGGTTTAAGTATATATTCGTATACGAAACAATACACTTCCCAAGTTTTATTTGGAATACTGCAAACATTTACTTTATATACTTTATTATTACGTTTATTGTTATTATTACATTTATTTTCTTATTATTATGCTACGTGTGAAGTAATATGTATCTGATAAGTTTTCTTGTCTTCATACCATATATAGATGAGACAAGGTGAATTGCAAAAGTTGTGAACATATAAAAAACAATTTCAGTTACAATATTTAATAATTTTACAAATTAAATCAAAATTTATAATATTGATACTGAATATTAACTTTAAAAGAAATCGTATCGTGAATAAAATAAAGGCACATCAAAGATTTTGTAACTGAAAACAAAATTTGGTAACGAAGGATAAATATTTCGTTATAATTACGTTAGTATAACCAATTAAAAAGTTTATGATTCGAACAATTTTTGGTTACCTAGTAACTTTGAAATTGTAAGGCGGAGCTTTATTATTTGGATAGGATAGTCTCTAACTTGAACAGCAATATGAATATGGCTGATTTTTCGTCTTTTGATCGTAAATGATACCAAGTGTATACGTGGGTGTGCATTGTAACGCGTTGACGCCATCAGCCTGATTCTGAAAACTGAAACTGCAGATAACTTGTGGTCAACACCCGTCTTTCGTGCTTTTACGCCGCTGCCAGCTAATTTGAGGACGGACGAATATAGGTCAGATTTTCGTAGAGGCATCTGTACATTGCATTGCTCCTTGCCACCATTACTAAATTTCAAAATTTCAAAACTAAATTTCCTAATTTCTAAATTTCTAAATTTATAAATTTGTAAATTTAGAAATTTTTAAATTTCTAAATCTGAAAATTTCTAAATTTGTAAATTCCTAAATTTGTAAATTTCAAAATTTCTAAATTTCTTAGTTTCTTAATTTCTAAATTTCTTAATTTCTAAATTTCCAAACTTCTAAATCTCTAAATTTCTAAAATTCTAAATTTGTAAATTTCAGAATTTTCAAATTTCTGAAATTTCCAAATTTCTTAATTTCTATTTTTTTCAAATTTCTAAAATTCTAAAACTACAAATTTCAAAATTTCGTAATTTCATATATTCTTAATGTCTAAATTTTAAATTTTTTAATTTCTCAATTTCTTGATTTCAAAAATTCTAATTTTTCAAAATTAAAAAAGAATCACTATTTCAATTCTTATAAATTTGAATTTATTTTAGTTTCTGAATTTAGAAATTTAGAAAATAAGAAAATTTAAATTTTAGAAATTTAGAAGTTTTGAATTTTAGAAATTTAGAAATTATGACATTTAATAATAATAATAATAATAATAATTATAATTATTATCCCAACGACCTATTACCCCTCCCAACGGCGCGCGGGAGTCTCCATCTGTATTATTATTATTTTTTTGAGTATAATTCAAGTGAATTATAAAATGGGTTTTCGAGTTGCTTAACCAGTGAAATTGAAAAATTGAATGTTGAAACGGCTAAATTTGTAAAGTATAAAAATCAAATATGATTATAAATGAATAGCTAAGTGAATAGTTAAGCAAAACGATACCCATCGCAGACGGAAGAAAAACGGAAGTCGAGTCTGCTTAGTACAAGCAGATTTAAAAGAGATAAAACAAGATAAAGTAAAGCAGAATAAAATGAAACAAATAAAAACAAATAAGTTAAATAAAACATCAAACTATAATCAAGAAAAATAAAAAAGTTTTTTCAACATGCGTTTCGTCATATTAAAATCGATTAAATGGAAGTACTGATTAGCTTCGAACAGCATTCTAGAGACGGGCTCATACTTTCCGTAATCAGTTCGATGAGGGTCGATTCTATACATAGGTACCATTCTTAAATCTCGCGAATTTATATTTAGATTAATTTTACCAAGCAGAACTGGAGAATCGATAACGCCGCTTAGTATTTGATGAATGAAAACCACGTCTGCAACAACTCGGCGCTTACTAAGTGGTTGTAATTTAATTAGCTTTAGACGATCCTGATATGGAGGCAGGTTGAACATGTCCAACCATGGTAGCCCCAGTAAAGCAAAGCGAAGAAATCTTCGCTGGACTGCTTCAATCCACTTAATATGAACCTCATGATTAGGCGACCACACCTGGCTAGCATACTCGAGCAGGGGACGAACGAATGTTCAATAGAGAGCCTTCGTAACATAAGGATCATCGAATTGGTTGGCTTGATTGATAATACGATCGATGTGTTGTCTGAAATTCAATTCACTGTCGCAAATGACTCCCAAATCACGAACAGAACTGGCTCTGGTAATGGCATTTGAATGTAGAAAATAACATTATAGAAATTTAAAAATCAAGAAATTAAGATAAATTAGGAAATTGAGAAATTGAGGAATTTTGAAATTAAGAAATGTTAAAATTTAGAAATTTTGAAATTTAAAAATTTTGAAATTTTGAAATTTAGAAATTAAAAAATTTTGAAACTAAGAAATTGTGAAATTTAGAAATATAGGAATTTAGAAATTAAGAAATTGAGAAAACTAGAATTTTAGAAATTTAGAAATTTAGAAATTTGAAAATTTAGAAATTAAGAAATTAAAAAATTTTGAAATTTTGAAATTTAGAAATTAAGAAAATTAGAAATTTAGAAATTTAGAAATTAAAAAAGTTTGAAATTTAGAAATTTAGAAATATGGAATTTTGAAAATAAGAAATACATAAATGTTAAAATAAAAAAATTAAGATTCATTTAGAAATTTTGAAAATTAGAAATTTAGAAATTAAGAAATTTAGAAATTTTTAAATTTTGAAATATGCAATTTAGAAAATTAGAAATACAGAAATTTAGAAATTCATAATTTTAAAAATTAAGAAATTAAGAAATTTGGAATTTAGAAAATTATAAATATAGAAATTTAGAAATTAAGAAATTAAGGTATTTAGAAATTTAGAAATTTAGATAATTTGGAAATTAAGAAATTAAGATAAATTTAGACAATTTAAAAATTCAAAAATTTAGAAATGTAGAAATTTTGAAATTAAGGTAAATTTAGAAATTTGAAAATTAACAAATTTAAAAATTTAAAAATTTAGAAATTAAAAAATCTAAAAATTCAGAAATACAGAAATTTAGAATTTTAGAAAATAAGAAATTAAGATAAACTTAGAAATTTTGCATTTAAAAATTTAAATATTTTCAAATTTTGAAATTAAGATAAATTCAGAAATTAGGAAATTTAGAAACATATGGATTTTAGAAATTCAGAAATTAAGAATTTTAGAAATTTAGAAATTAAGTAATTTTGAAGTTTTGAAATTTTGAAACTTAGAAATTTAGAAAATAAGAAATTAAGATAAATTTAGAATTTTTGCATTTAAAAATTTAAGTATTTTGAAATTTTGAAATTAAGATAAATTCAGAAATTAGAAAATTTAGAAATTTAGAAATTAAGGATTTTAGAAATTCAGAAATAAGAATTTTAGAAATTTAGAAATTAAAAAATTTTGAAATTTTGAAATTAAGATAAATTTAGAAATTTAGAAATTTAGTTGTTTGAAATTTATGTTATTTTGAGATTAATTAAGAAATTTGAAAGTTTATAAATTTAAAACTAGAAATTTTGAAATTAAGAAATTTATAAATTGTAGTATTTGGAAATTTAGGCAAAGAAAAACATTTAATTTAAAATTTATCTTCTACAATGGTATTGCAACTTTTCTTTATATTTATTTTTTCTCTTACTAAATTACATTTAAATACAGATATATTCGAAAATCTCAATATTATTTTCTCTTTAAAATAAATAATGATAAATTTATTTAGTCAGTTTTGCATGATTTTCGTGGGTCTGGCGTACAAGGGAAGTAACTTTAAGCCTTCAAACTCACACCAAACATGAAACGTATTCTGTATTCCTGACATTTTCTTGTCTTTCGAATATTTACACCAACCATTCTTATTTTTTTCTTGTGATTTTGTTCGATGAAATAGCAAACAACCCAATATTGTTGATTTTTAATTTTGGTAACACAAATTGACCCTTTTCTTCTTCGTAACAATTACGTGACATTTAAAGAATTACCCACTTTGCAGGAGAAATGATAAAAGTAGAAAATATTGAAAGAAATGTGGTATTTTTTCCATGAGACAAATAATAATACTAATTATACATACGAGTATATTGTAGAATACGCACTCCGATCCAACTTCTCGAACACATATACTGGAAACCCTCCAATAACATGATTTATTCGTTACGTGTTCGTTAAATCCGTGTTGTTCGAAATTACAAAAAAAGAAAATTAAAAAAGGTTACGTTTTATTTTTAATATTTTTGTTATGATATACAAAAAACAAAATAATAGAGAATGACGAAAATCGTGTTGTTTAAAACCGTGTAATTTGATAAAATGGGTATCTGCGTCCTTCAAAACCGTGTTCTTTGAATACCGTATTCCTGTAGGGTTACCTGTATATATTTTTTCATTACACCAAAATTGCAATAAAAGGTAAACTTTAAGTTGAGAAAATTTATTAAATTGGAAGTTGCCAAGGATAAATTTTGACAGCAAATCCTTGCTATACTTGTGTTTAATATTAAAATACAAGAAAAATCACATATTCCTGAAGATATTTTTACAATAACGATACAAAACACACACACATACATACAATTATGTACAACATTTTTTTATATTCTTGGATAATACTCTTGCATAAAAAATTGTTAAATCAAAATGAAAATTTGAACATAATTTTATTAAAATAATGTTTAATTTATTCGGTTATTCCTGGAAAGGAACAACAACAAAGCGAATATGAACCAACAACATCTTTTCTATTCGATAGCCTCTAGACTTTTCTGTAATGAATTAGTCGAATTTATGTTCTTTTGGTTCCTTGGGCGTATAAATATGAACAAATTGAGATGATTTTTTAGTTTTACATAATAATATTTTCCTGGATATGGCTGTATATGCTCATCTTTATCTGAAAGATTAAAGATGTTGATACATATTTTCATCTTACTTAAGTTAATTTAAGATTGCTATCTTTGTATATGATTAAGATAAAATAATCAAAAAATTTAAATTAACTTACAAAGAAACATGGGTGTGCGATTTTTGGGCTTAGTACTCAAACCAGTTATTATCTAATCCCACCGCTTATCTCAAACTGTGCCATAGAACAAATAAATATAAAAATAAAAATAAAAATTGGACCAAAAGTCTGTATATAGGGATAGATAACCGATTCGTGACTAGATTCATAGAACAAAAATAATTTTTGTTGATGGTTGGTGTGGTATACACGACAAAAATATCCCATTCTAATATTTAATACTGTATAAAAATGGTATGGAATAGTCTGGTGCTGCTGCTGTTGCAGTAAACGTGAGAGATTTGTACGGATTAATTATATGATTTTAAATGGTAAAAATAAATCATTGTATCATACATATAGAAGAAAAATGGTTACATTTTTATTTATTCATCTTTGGGGGTGAGATTTTACGGTATTATGGTCACGTTTGATTACCCAATAGTGTACGTCTTTTTCGGATCGGACAAATTCTCTACCATGAGTTGAAGGTGAATCTTAAAACAGTACTGACAAAAAAAGTTCTAAACTCGGAAACTCTACAGTTCTAGAAAACTTAGCTAAATGTGAAAGGTCGTTCCGCAAACAACAAGATTTTACTGTCAAAACTATAGAGTATTTACTGTAGAGAGAAACAATTCCCAAATTGTAACGATTAACCAGTGATACCGTTGAGCTATAGGATTGCGTTCATTAAATCGGTTTAATTGCAAAATCAATGCTGTTTGATGCATCGTGACTTTTAAATTACCTGTGGCCCGATTCTGGTAATTCCCCGAAATAGGAAAGTGGGGGAGAGAATTAACATAAAATTTCTATTTAAATTATTTTTTCTCACTTACCAAGGTTTGTAGAAATTATTTTTGAAAACAAAATAAAATTAGGAATAATTTTCCCTTCCAAATTCGCTATAGAAAGGTTATCCCCAATTTACAAATATTTACATCAAACTTCATTTTTCAGTAGGACAAAAAAAACTTATTTATAGACAAAAGCTATGTAAATTCGTTCCCCATTTTGCTTTTCTCTATTAATTACCAGAATAGTGCTACTGTTGGAGTAAAAACTTTGCACTAACAGATAAAAGAAATATTAAGATCTTCTAGTTCTGAAATATCGAAATATTCCCCCTTTGGTTTGAAAATCGATAAAAAACTTTAGTCGGAGATGGATAGAGTTATTCGAACTCTCATTCCGCGCTTGTAAACTGAGTGAAAAGAGAGAGGTGAATATGTTGCGAATTACATCTGACATTTTTTTATTTACAATGAATGTACATTGATCTCGAATACACCACACTTGATTTCTCAAGTGAAAAAACTTACACTTTTATGTAAACCGCCTTGTAGGAGTAATCACAAATTATTAGACATGCTTTCAGCAGACACCAACAAGTGTTTTTTGCAAATACTTACTTTTCAGCATTGCAAAAATTGTCTACAGGTGTTTATACGTTCGATTCTGGCCGAAGGGGAGTGGACACATTTATGATTCTCGAGGTCAGTACAACCGCCTAATTTTGAAAAATAAAATACGTTCTTCGACATGAGGATATGATGTAGGTACTTTTGCTTCAACTAAAGGCAATGGATGCTAAATTTGATCAACTCGAAACAGAACAAGGTGATAAATCAGATTAACTCCACATAAAGGCAGGCGCTCAAATTTGACCAACAAGCAGCAAAATTAGTCGACAATTTGCTGACCTACGTAAGAAACAAAACAAGATATTTAATCACTAGGACCTGAAACTGAACCAAATTCAGCACACCCAAGAGCTTCAAATGCAAATTCTTTAATAATTCTTAAGAGAAGAAAAGAATCTTAATTCTAGAAAATTTAGAATTTTCCAAATTTAGAAATTTTGAAATTTAGAAATTTAAAAATTTAGAAATTAAGAAATTTAGAAATTTAGAAATTTAGAAATTTAAAAATTTTGAAATTTAAAGACTTAGATATTTAGAAATTTTGAAATTTACAAATTTAGAAATTTACAAATTTAGAAATTTACAAATTTAGAAATTTACAAATTTAGAAATTTACAAATTTAGAAATTTAGAAATTTAGAAATTTACAAATTTTGAAATTTAGAAATTTAGAAATTTAAAAATTCAGAAATTTGGAAAATTGAAAAATTGGAAAATTAGAAAATTAGAAATTCAGCAATTAAGAAATTTAGAAATTTAGTAATTAGAAAATTTATAAATTAAAAAATTTAAAAAATTTAGAGAATTAGAAATTTGGAAATTTAGAAATTTAGAAATTTCGATATTAAAAAATTTTGAAATTTAGGAAACAACGGCTCGAGGTAACAGAAGAAAATGATCGCGTTCTCCGTCTTGATGTTTTTGATGCCAACAACCCGTTTATTATGATGTAGAATTGCAAGCAAAAAAGTACAGAGCGCCTAAGAGAACCTAGACGTTGAGTGGACCAAGAGAGAAAACACTTGTGTCATTTAATGTGCATTGATCCAGAAAACTAAGTTACACCAGTTTCGTAGAGCGTAAGTAGGTAGAAGAAAGATTACAAAAATGTTGTGATATTGCCAGCGTGAATGCTTCTTTTGCACTGGATGCCGGAGCTTCAAAATCAGTGGTTCGTTCTGATATGGTAGATCCAGAACAGATTAATGTTACTGGCTGTTATAACATGTTATTAAAAGGAAAGTGTACTCTTCCAGTATCGTTCGACGTAACCCGGTTCAAATATCGGTTTATCGTAGTTAAAATAACTGATGATTGTATTGTCGGACTGGATCTTATGAAGAAATACACATTCAAATAATCCTAAGTGAACAAAATGCATTGCGAGCTAAAGCCGAAGACAAGGTTGACATACCACCGATGTTGCGAAAAAGTCATCTACGCGAAAATTGACGGTGACCTTGGGGATATTTTGATGTGTCTGAGAATTGTAACTCTACAGCTAGGAGCAAGCGTTGGCCTCTGTTCTTTTTTGATTCTTGATCTCTCTCTACACATACTCATTCTGCCCGAAAAACCACCATTCCAGCGTTGCTGCAACAGTCTCAAATGTAGCTTCCTACTTTATAATAATTAGCTTCCTATGACGGTCCAATATAATTTAAAATTCCCAACGTTGATGATCTCATATACGAATTTCTGACAAAATCTGCCACTTCCAATCTATTTATAGGTATTCCGGTTACCCCAAATCACTCGAAATATTATCCTTTAACATACCATGTCGACCGCATATTTCTTGCAAAATTTAGGATTTTTTCGTAGGATGAACCAAGCACAGCGGTTTTTTATTACTTCAAAATCCGAAGTGTAAATTATAAATCATCATAATTATTTGAATCGCCCACCACAAACCACAATATTACGCGGTAGGCATTATGAGGACAAGGCGATGAAGGTCAGTCACATGTTTCCTTATTTTTTGTACCATATAATATGAACGACCATATTGTTTTGTATATAACATTCACAAAATTATGATTGATATTCATTAAAAATGAACCGAGAGAGACCCTAAGTTTTCCATTTTTCTGTATTTTTCATCCCGAACTTTCATAATTTTGAGTATGTCTATAAAAATTTTCTTTTCCACATTTTGTTTGTTTCCGCTTTAAGTTTTCGGTTCTTTGTTTTTTATTTTTGTACACAAAACATTTTTAATAATTTAAAAGATCTCCATTTAGCCATTAAATCTTGTTTTTGGTATACACATACTTTTTGGTTTTCTATCTTCATCATAACCTTAAAAAATTGTTCATGTCTTCGTGTGCTACTCTCTTAATACAGTACAAAGTTACATTAAAAGACATATATACTACAAAAAGGATCGAAAATGTAATTTCCGCTTTACTAAGGAAAAAAGACCACAAATCATTTGTAATTTAGAAGAATAAAAAACATAACAACAGCAGAAAGGATTTGCCCAAGCTTTTTGTCCTTTCTTATTTGTTTACAAATTCTCTATTGTGTACAGTATGTATATAAAGCTTTTACTGTTGTTGTTATGGGGTAAAATACTCCTTTCGTTGATGGTTTAATTTAATTCCCAGAAAATTGATTTTCAATATTTATTTTATGCTCTCGCATAGAAGAAATTCAAGGGTTTACATACTGTGTGGCCAGCACTCGACTTACTTTTACAAATCATAACGTTTTGTTACTATCACCAATATAAGGGATCTGTAGCATTTAGTTTTAGTATATGCACACAAACTTTTTTAAACCACTGTAATATGGTGCGGGGTAAATCTAGAGGTAAAAGTTTTCATAATTTCCATTCTTCCTTTTTATTTGTTCAAGAAAGTTAAAGGGACGTTTTGTGGTGGTTGGCTTTTTAATTTTTTTTTTATTAT
Organism: Nephrotoma appendiculata; assembly: GCA_947310385.1. Classification (NCBI taxonomy): domain Eukaryota; kingdom Metazoa; phylum Arthropoda; class Insecta; order Diptera; family Tipulidae; genus Nephrotoma; species Nephrotoma appendiculata. The sequence continues at coordinate 22,884,596 of OX371225.1, read as the reverse complement.
TATTCCTATTAAGTATTAAGTAAATAGTTTAATAGTTTCACTTTTGAGAGTTTACTTCTTTATAGTGTGGTCTCGTCGCTCTGTCCCTTCTAAATAATTGTTCTAAATAAGTTAAAATCGGATATTAAATGTAATCAGCTAAAACTATTAAATCAACTATGAACAAGAAAACCGATAGCGTCACACCCAAGGAAAGATCTCTCAAAGCCTGGCAAAATAAATAGAATTATAAGACAAATAAGTGTGAGAATACAAATGGCCCAAAAATGTTTCCAATCGGAGTAGTTTACATTCTTTGTTTTTGGCATGATATAACCTTAATAATTTACCAGCTTGATCTATAATTTCAGATATTACTGTACCAACCTGCCTGGATACCATTCCTCTGGTAAATTTAAGAGCGAGCTCGGTAGCAAAATCGTTTTGAGCAGAGCAATTGTAGCTGTATCAGTTCTGGTTTCGTAAAACGATTACGAATTATCACCGTGAGACGTGGATTTTTTATGTTGTCCAAAGACTAAACAATGTGGTGGACATTTTGTAGATGTATCCATCACATTTATCCACCCGTTATCCAAAAATGGTACCTCTATTGCCCATAAAAAATGGCAAAATTTATTTAGAAGGAATTCACACACTTTCATCGCTGAAGCAGACCGCAATGATTAAAATATCAATTTGTGGGTAAACCCATTGTTTTTATCAGCCTTGCCATCGATGACCATATGTGTTACGGATGGCACGAAGCCAACCTGCAGATTTCATCTATAATACGCAGAGGCGTCTCTCACGATGTTTTGCCAACTAGATCTAAATTTGGGTCATGGGGAAGTTGAGGCTAGCGTGCTCCTGGCCTACATCGTGGAACAGAATAAAAATAAAAAACAAACTAAAAAAAATGAAAATTATTAATAATAATTGAATGTGTCCACCCAGGAACGACCGGATCTCTCGAAATTCACACTCCGACAGCTTGAAACTGCCGAGGTGCCACGATGAGACCGTGTTGGTTTTACAGTCGTCCCAGAATGGATGACACTTATGCTGGATCTGCCATTTCAACCCTGTGGATGTCCTGCCAAGGCGATGACGGGGAGTGAGAAGCTCAGCCTGCAAATATTGAATCGACATGAAATGAGAATCCACCTCCAATCATACCGACCCGAAAATAAATTTAATATTTCATCTTAATTACAAAAAGGAAAAAAAAATACAAAAAAAACTTTGGTGAATTAACGAAATAATCAAGGAAAGAAATAGACCGACCGACGAGTAAAGAAATAAACCAAATGCCAGACATAATTCGCCGTGCTTTTTTTATTTAAATACAAAAATTTTGTCCAATAGAAAACAAATCAGAAGCGGAAGGAGGGATAAAAAGGAAAAAATAAATAAATCAAGCGGAAAATGATCGAGACAGAAAACAAAAGAAAATAGAATCAAAATAAGGTCTAAGAACCTGAATAATTTTGAGGGCAAAAAAAAAACGCGCACCCCGGTTGCGTGCACCACAACCGTTAGTTGGGGCTCGATTACAAATATATATTTGAAAAATTAAAAATTTTAAAATTTGTAATCGAAAAGTTTAATTTTGAAAATTTAAAAAAAATCAAAAATACAAAAAAAATAGAAATAAAAATTAACCTAAATAAAAAAAAAATTGTGCATTGACTGTTGCAGTCTTGTATGGCAGTTGCGACATCTTAGTAGCCGATAACCAATATAAATGCCGAAAATAAACCGTTGGACAAGTTCCCGCCTTTGATAAACAAAAAAATATCGTTGAGCGTTGACCCGTCTTTGACCGCAGTAAACTCGTTGGGTGTCTATCCGCCAAAACTGCAAAAATATTGGGCGTTATCTCACCAAAAACTGTAGAAACTCGTTAGGCGTTGTCCCGCTGTTAACCGTAAAGAAAAAGACTTTGGGTGTCTTTCTGTCTTTGACCAAAAATTGCTATTGAACGTATTTGAATGACCCACCCGTAAACCATAGATATCAGTGGTCGTCTTCCCGCCTAAAACTTTAAATAATAAAGCAATGGACATCTTTCCGCCTTTCAACAAAAAATTGGCCTTGATAGGCTGCCGAAAATGTTAGGTGCTTGTATCGCCAAACCCGTAACACATTTTGTTGGGCGTCTTTCCACCTCTGACCAAACAAATGAATTTCCTTGGTTGACCACCCGTATGTTGCAAAAAATTAAATTAATAATTAAATTAATCGAAAATTTTATTTTCCTCAATTGCCCACCCGTTGGCAAAAATTTATTTATTTGATGGGTGGTGCAAGGCGTTCGAAATTGAGATACTGCTTGGACTTTGGCTCTAATCAATTACATAACCGAGGTACCACATATCTTCTTGAGCATGCATTTGCTTTTTTCTATACATATATAGTGAGAATTGCATCTCGCTATATCAGATAGTAATAGAATGTGATCCTCAATGGTCACAGTGACAACAAGAAGATCATCTAGGTAGACAAATACACGATCATGCAATTGATAACCTTGTCCATCAGTCTTCATATCATTTAAGCTGCGTTCCAAAACCCAAATTGCATGATGACATAATGGTAAAACGGACGCCCCGGGCCAATGAAAGCTGTATAATCCCTTGAACCAGTATTGAGCGGTATTTGCCAGAAGGCATCTTTTAAATCAACAGAGCTCATATACCGAGTTCGGTCCAGACGACCTAGCAAGCCAACGATCAGGGGTAATGGCTAAGCGTCAGTCGCCGTCACCGAGTTCACCTTGCGTGCATTCTGGCAGTGCCGACCCATGCGAGCCACCTTATCTATAAAGATTTCTGGGCACCAGACGATCGCTAAGCTCATGCTTTATACTATCGTTGCCTATTGTCGTCCATCTCTATATAAACAGTTTGGCTAAGCGCTGTTGTAATGTGGGTACGTTGAATTGGTTGTATCCCAATAGGTACAGTTGATTTGTTGTTTATTCCTTTTGGAACCGGGCCCTTTCTCGATATGTCCAAACCTTATCAAAAAGATAAGAATTAGTACGATGATAGTAGCTATGACGGTAATATCAGTGTCATTATTCACTTGATGAACTGCACCAAATTTTTGAAGTTTCCCGATGTTTCGTATATGTAAATCATACAAGTTTTCAAGATTGACTTTGATTCCCTGTTCTGCAATATTTAGTTGAAATGCCGGTGGGGGTATTTAGAATGTGTTACGACTGTGTTGGTCGCAACCATCATTTCTTGTGTTTTTTATTCACCTCAAATGTGTTATGAACACACTCTCGACGTTTTGTTTTGTGCCCCATCGTGTGGTGGCGCAGAGGTGAAGAGAGAATGAGGGAAAGAGAGAACAATGCGCATCGAGTGTGTGCAAAGTAAAACGTTTTGGAAAAAATGTTTTTTCTTATATGTCTCTTATACCAACGAAAATTTGATATAAAGGAGAGACAGAGAAGAGAGATTAATTTCTTCTAGAACGTTTTACAAGTTGTGCGGCGCAAGAATTTTTTTCTTGTTGTCATTGGTCGAGTAGAGTTTTTTTGGGATTAACAAGTCGAGTTTTGGTTTTGAGACATAAGAGTCTATTTATTTTTTTTGGAATGTATATAAGTCAAGTCGCGCTTGTGCTCTCGGTTTTCTTTTGATGGATAAAAAAAAAAAAAAAAAGTTGAAAAATTATTGTAATTATCTAAATATAATTGTGTTAAGATTTAATAAACGTTTAGTCACAAAATTGTTTAAAGTAAAATTAGTTATAAGAAACGCTTATGGTGCTTGTGAGGTGAAGCAAAGGTAGTGGAAAAATTCCTTGGCAACTACACTCTTATTATTGTCTGAGTGTATGTTGCGGAAAAATTTGTAGTTGTGAAAGTATTTTTTAAAGTTTCAATAAAACGATTAAAAATAACGTTACCTTTGTGTGTCGATTATTCAATAAGTGCTCTCAATTGGGTGCCTCGTAGCAAACACAACGAAAGTATAGTTCTGTAAGACCTAGCAACGGGTCAGTACATTTTTGTTTCTGGTGCCGCCATTGGTAAGGCGTGTACAAATCTAATTACGGGTGGCCAGGTGAGGCCATTCGCAGGGTGAAATATTGGCGAGATAAACGCCCAACGATAAAAAAATATTACAGTTATTTGAGGATTTTGGCGAGATAAACGGCCAACGATAAACTATATTCCAGTTATTTGCGGTTAGCGAGACAACGCCAACCACACCTTTTGTTATTTGGGTAACGGGTTGCCAACCGGCACCTCGTCTTTAGTGGTATCGGGGAAAGGCCCCGCAACGAACGCGTAGCCAACCGGCTATTCGTTATATTTTGCTTGGCATCGGAGAAGGGCCCCGCAACGAACGCGTAGCCAACCGGCTATTCGTTATCTTTTATTTTGTATCGGGGAAAGGCCCCGCAACGCCCAATTTATTTTTGGAGGCCAGCCAAGGCTAGAATATTTATCGGCACCAAAGCCGCAACGGTCCGGGTGGGAAGGTCACCTGTGGCATGACGGCAACAAGGCCGCAACCCAATTTTTATCGGGGAGAGACCCCGCAACATAACGGCGCAAGGCCGCAACATTTTTTTGTAAATTAAGGTTCAATGTGTTATTTTTATTTTAATTTTTTTTGATTTTATTTTTTATATATATTTTTTTATATCACATTTATAATATACGAGTATATATATAATTTTCAAAATTTTTGTGATCGAGCGCCGCACAGCTCGTGCACGCTCGATCCGTATTGCATCTCTCTCTCTCTCTCGTTCCCTCCCTTTCTTTTTTCTTTTTTGGGAAGTTGTTTCCTTTTGTATGGTTTATTTTTTTATATATAAAATGAATTACTAAATTTTCGGTTGTGTATGATGGGAGCGGAGACTCCCTCTGTGTCGGTTTAGTGTTTGCGGTCCCTTGGTGCCCGCATCCAATTCCGTAACCAGGGCTCGATCCTGTTTGAATTCGAATGGATGCGCGCACCAAGGCACCTCTACCGTTATTATTATTATTTTTATTTCTTTTGATTATCTGCTGTTCGTTCCTCAGGTTCCGGCCGACAAATTTCAGCGGAACTCGGTTTTATTATTATTTGCGTTCCCCTAACTATCTGTATCATCACGGTGTAAGCCAGGAGCGTCATGCAAGCCTCAAACCCCACGACCTTAGCACTTCTCCCTGAGAACGTAGCCGGCAAAAATCACCGTGGAGGCCTCTGCATGCGCTTAGTGAATGCAGGTTGGCAGAAGCCAGCCTGTAACAAATGGTTTTAATTTGTTTGTAGGAAAAAGTTTAACGCATGTCCATGTTTCATTTTGATGTTGAATCAAGTAAATTTTCACCAAATGTTTAGTTGAGCTGTTGAAGGTTATTATTTCTATGACTTAAGAAAACTGTGTTGTCGTTAAAAAACTCAATAATTTTCTTTTCGTTAAAAATATATTCACATTAAGCAATTAACTCTGTCATAACTTGGCTGTACCAGTCCGATTCTGATCTGTACCGGTGCGGTTCTGATATGTACATGCCAGGTTTTTATCTGTACCGGCCCGGTTCTTGTCTGTCCAGGTCCAGTTCTGATTTATACCGGTCCGATCGGATCTGATCTGAGCCGGCGGTTTTGACCTTAACCGGCTGGTTCTGATTTGATTCAGCCAGTTCTGATATGATCCAGTTGGTTCTAAGCTGACCTGTATCTGTCTGGTTCTGATCTGTACCAGTCTCGTTCTGATCTGTACCTGCCCGGTTCAAAAAAATTCAAAAAACCACACCGGTGCAGATCAGAACCGGTCAGTACATATCAGCACCGAGCCAGTACAAAAAAGAATCAGACCGTTCAGTTCTGTACCGGTTAAGTTCTGTATCAACTCGGACCAGATCAGAACAGATCAGATCACATCAGATCCGACTGGTACATATCAAAACATGACCGGTACAGATTAGAACAGAGCAAAACTGGATCGGTTCAGATCAGAACTGGACTGGTATAGATCAGAACCGGCCTGTTATAGGACCGACCGGATCAGATCAGAACAGGTACATACCAGAACCGACCGGATCAGTTTAAAACAGATTATATAATTTTCATTACAACATCCTACACAGATGCGTAGTTTGAAATATTATGAAACGTTAGTTCATGGCCGTATACCCATTAGATTACCCGATGAAGCACCAAGCATGACAATTGATGCTGACGAATTTCACATATTGACGGCATTATTCGATTATGTTGACTGCTTACGTTTATAGACAGTATTGATGTCAGTGTCCGTCACTCTAATGTTCAAATAGACATTTAAAATATTTGTCACTGAAGGTAATAATTTATGCTGTTAAACCGGAGGTAATCCAATAATGTATATGCTAATATTGAAATGATACTGTTCTGATTTGGATGTGTAAAATAATTTTGATTTTCAGTGCAAAGATTATCGTTTTATTTAGATACGTGCTCCAGAGCAGCACAACTTTTATTTTCCAAAGTGTTACTGGTATTTTATAAAGCACAAAACTGACTGAGAAATTCTTGTGTGAATATTATAATCTTGATATTATCAAAGTCGGTTTTGTCAATACAGGGGTCGGCACTCGATGTGTTACCAACTAAAAATGCTGTAAAATCGTCAATTTCGATTGTTTTTTAATAACCTCAGTATATCGCAAAAACATTTCAAATTTAACAAAAAATATGTTCGATGTAGCCACCTTTAGTGCGGATAATATCAACGAATCTGTCCGAGAAGGCTTCACAAGCTGCACGAATGTGGTCTGAAGAGCAATCTTTAAGGCATCGACCGTCTTATATTTTTAAGTTAGTAGTTTGGTCTTCAGAATGAACGATATGGCAAAATCCATTGGGTTTAAGTCCTGCAAATATGGTAGCCATTGTTGTGAAGAAATGAAGCCGGCAACTTTTTCTTGTAAAACGATCGGTTTTATTTGTTTACATATTATGCTGAATCGTAAAATTTTTTCATCAGAAAAGACCAAACTCTCAAGCTCGACATCAACGTGCAAGTGTTGCAATTTTCACTCAAAAAACACTCAAAGTTTGATATAAATATGGAATAGGATTATTAAGGTATTAACAAAAGTTTTTGTTCGGAAAATACATCCAAGACATATGTCTCAGAAACAAGTGAAAATTGTTTTTCAACTGGAAATACCATATGGTTTACGAAAACTTCAAATTTATTTCACACGGCATGTATGAACTTAACAGTTTTACGTGATAGAACAAAACCAATCACAAAATTGATAACAATCAAATAAATTTACATCGCTTTTACATAACACGCACACGCAAAGAAATCCATAGGTCCATGTAATTTATAAAAGTCTATCAATATCTAGCGAGAAGTTTACGTTTTCAAAAATTGAATTTCCGTTCAATCTACGTATCATCCAGAATGAGATAAATAATCGAGATAGAATGTATATAGCGTAGGTTTAGAATGAACCGGATATTTTCAAAACTGCTCAATTACTTTAAAAGGATTTTTTTCATTACGGATTTGTGCATCCCATTGATTCTTATATAGTTTAATGCTATCCTGATATTTTTGTAAGTGTTGCGACATTGTTTTCTACTTTGTATCTTTATATCTATCCATCTATCTACTAAATTCAGTCGCTCTACATCTTAATGAGATTGGCTTTGTTAGTTTTCGACTAGGAGACTTTCACACCGATAACGAAGGTCTATGACAGAGTTGTAACTGGGATACCATACAGTTGAAGGTATATCTTCTAAACCAAGAACAAGTTATAAGGATATTGCATTGATTGTGGTTTAGTTGGAGCGAACGTTGAAAAGTGTGCCTTACAGCTTTAAGGGACTAGTAGAATCAAAACAGCATAGATGAAAGATATATAGGAGAGGCACAGCTCACAGTGAACAATCAAAAGTACAACCTGGATAGAATCATCTTTAAACGGATATAAGCAGTTTACTGACACTTGATACTTTTACCAAATTTATGTGGATTAACTTGTGATATATATAGGTCTCGTTCGACATACACGCTTGCAGTGGTATTTATATATAGTTATTCTAATCAATATGGTAGAAAACTCATGAAGTGCCTTAAATCGTCTTAAAATTAGCCAAATTAAAATTGTTTTTCTAAATTTTATGAGGTTTGAAGAAATTATTCTTGTTGTTGTCAAACATAATTGTTATTTTAAAGAAATTGTTTTTGCCAAACAGAGTTGTTGTTGTCAATTTGGCCATATGAGCGGCTTAATGAAAGGTTGGATTGGCAAACGATCTCCTATCTTTGGGCAAATCAAAGATTCACTATTTATGAAAGAAATCAGCTGCAAAGCAGAAAAAACGCAGTATAATCGATCGCTTAATGGAAGAATGAAACCAACAAAACAACTTAAGGAGTAAACAAGAGAAATTTCTTGGCGAGAAAAACATAAGATCAATTCCGCCGACAATGGTCTTCCACAAATGCATTATAACCAAAGAGCAAGGTTAGAAGCCCAAATTACAAAATTCGATTATGAAATCTTAAAAAATCCCGCCAAAAAGTAGGAGTTTTTAAAGACATTTTAAAATATTTTTCTAGCTATATTAGAAACCCGGCCATTTTTTTGTTGATCTTGATCAAAATATGGGATGTGAACGTTACATCAATTATTGGAATTTGGCCATGCTCAATGGAACTGGGCCATTTCTTACCAAATAAAGGCCAAATTTGATATGTAGAATTGGATCTGGATTCTAATTTGGATTTTGATCGAAGTTTCGGTGTTCCGTCAGCTGAATGTAACTAGGCAACTTCTTACCAAACTATGACCAAATTTGGTGTGTACCAGGTGTTCAAGTATATGGAATGCGGATTTGAGGCAATAGAAGGTGCATCAATGCAGTTTGTGCTATAAAATTTTGACACTGTGCTATTTTGTTGTGTCCTCAAATAGTGATAAATTAATACGAGTGGTAAATTGGAAAAGTGTGTGCATATAGAGTCGTATTGTTGTGTTCAATATGTCGAAATTTATACCGAGCAAAGAGCATTTGCGGACAGCATTATTTTTTTGTTTTCATTTGAAGAAAACTGTTGCTGAATCATACCAATTAATTCGAGAAGCTTATCAAAAGTAGTGACTTCGATGTTGCAGTCAAGCAAAGTGAAAAACCTCCAAAAAATACGAAAATGTGGAATTGTAAGCAGTCCTGGATCAGGATGGTTTGAAAACACAAAATCAACTCATCGAACTATTGTGCCGTTTTTCGATTGAAAATGGGTACGAGAGATGGAAAAGTTTCAGAAGACCGGAAATATGGAAAAGCGCAAAAACACATGTGAACATTTTGCTCGCTCGGTACAAAGGGAATTCATTTTTGTACAATATAATTACAGGGGATGAAAAATTGATTTATTTTGAGAATCCCAAGCGTAAAACATCATGCGTGCACCATTTACATCGACCGCAAGACGGAATCACTTTGGAAGCAAAACGCATCGAGCTTCCTTCCTGTGCAAGAAATGGGTATCATGATCGATTTTAGGGAGTGGGCTGCTGTAATTAGTTCGGGAATACCTATTTCTTGGACAAGCAGGAAGCTTGATCGAATTTTGTAGGAGTGGGTCGTTATAATAAATTCAGGGATCCCTATTTATCGCACACTGTGTGGGCTGTTTCTTGGACAAGAAGGAAGCTTGATGCATTTTGATAGATTTTGTGGGAGTGGGTTATTGTAATAAATGCAGGAATATTTATTGTTTGCAAAAGAAGGTTATTCAAGCATTAATATCGATTTTTTTTGGTATGGGCTGTTGTAATAATTGCATGCGTATCTTTTTTTGTACACAATGTCCTGCTTCATCTTAATCAGGGTTGTTACATTCATAGCAAGTCCGTGACCTATACAGAGAGATATTGTTTTAAAGAGCTCTTCCCTCTTTATGGGCAAATTTTAGAGATTGAACTATTCCAATTTTCTTTTCTATTGAAGGAATTGAAGCTTTTCTATCGAAAATTGGTAAGCCCAAGAAAATTGAAGAACTAGAAAAAATTGGCAACAGTGACGAAATATTGGCAAACCAATTTAACCCGCAATACAAAACGTACATAATTAATTATTTTTCGGGAATTTGTGTAACTGGCTTGTAACGAGGAGATAAACTAGGCGTGCAATTGATATCTGATATAATTTTTACAAAATATCTTCTGATCTTAACGTCTTGAATAGGAATTTCTCGTTGTGAAAAATATGATCAAAAGTTTCCCTTTCGCAAATTAGAATTTGAAATTGACGAGCACAGTGCTTATAAAAGCGGATAAACGATGGTCAAAGCAGAAACCGATAAATCGCTTCGGAAGAAGTTCTTGAAACATTCTAATAAGCAAAAAAAAAATATATCCATTTCATTTTTACAACAAACTGCTGCCAACTCACTTGATAAAAACTGCCATTGTTTATTTTAGATAATTCTATCTGGATTGCAATCTGATGTAAGGGCTTTCTACCGCTACGACCCAAAAATTTGTTGTGACCGAAAAAAGTTTTGAATGGGTAAGAGCTAATTTCCGGTAATGATACGAAATTCTCTACATCGTGACACAAGTTATGAATGTTGCTGCTAACTGAATCAGTTCCATAAAGTTCAATAAACATTTGTAAATCATCATTTAGTAGTTCTTCGGCTAGTTGAATGTATTTTAAATATTCATGGCAAGATAGGATTGTTACAGCACATAACAACGTCAGAAAATGACTATAAGTAGTTTCTTTAGAAAGAATATTTTTTAGAACTACTAATGGTGTTCGGGTACTACTTGAAAGGTCTGGATGTCCATGATTTTTTCATATTTTTAGTAAAACATTAACAGATTAATGAGTACATTTATTCAGTCAAGCCCAATGCATTATTAACTTTTGTTGTAGATAAAGTTTTCCGAAAATGCGCTCCTCTTCTAATTGAAAAAATATTTTCTGTGTCACTGTCATGATAAATGGCTGAATCTGAACCTCAAGGTTAAAGCACTTTGACGGTGACTGAGGATGAATTTGTCGCACAATTTAGAGATGATAATTTATTTGAAGCAATTTTTACTGGACCTTTCGAGTTTTCATGCGTCGGTTGTTCTGTGAGTGCTTATTATTTATTTATATGTGCATACAACTAAATTAATTGTATCATTAAAAGTATTGTTCAATGTTTTCTATGGTGAGCAGCCAGGATCGAAGATCGCGCTTAAATCTGTATTTATGCACAGGGTTGATACCTTTAATGTCGTTAGGTAGCATGTGAAAAAAGAACGGTGCCACATAAAGATAAAATCTTCTAAATTTCTCGCTATAACAGCGAACATTGTCAAAATTATTGGGATTCCTCGAGTTGTGTATATGTACAAGTGCGATTATGAAAACTGTCGCTTCGAATAAAAATATTTTGACGACTTGATAAATATAAAGATATCTAAATGGTAGTAAATTTAGTTCACGAAACAGTTCTAGGGCAGACTTTCCCAAGGTTATAAAATTTATGTATGGCCCAAATTACACTCTTCGTTGTGGTATTGATATGAGACTTCCAATTGAGTTTTGAATCCATTCTTAAGGTCAAATATTTAAATTCTTGACTCTTGAATTTATACATGTGATACGTTTGTGGTTGCTATTCTGTCGCCCAAAATACACGATTTTGATTTATCGCTGATCATGAGAAGATTATGATAAAACCATTGACTTAAACTATGAATACCCTTTTCAAGAACAAAACTAATGTCATAAGTAATATCAGTTACTTAAAGTATCACCTAATGTCCACAAATAATGCTAAAGGCTTCTGCGAATTGTTCATAGTTGTATGTATCTGGCTAAGGAAATCAATTAATGCTTCTTCAGTGGATTTACCAGCAGTAAATCCGCATATTGTTTATTGTGTAAAAAATAAATTTTATCAAGATAACACACTAATCGTCGTTTTATTAGTTTGTCAAAAATTTTAAATACGGTGCTTAATAGAGAAATCGGTTTAATCCATTTTTTAAAATTGGAATTACAATTGCTAATTTTAGAATATTTGGAAAAACTCCATTGTAGGCTCAGGTTAAACAAAAATTTTAAATTATCTACTAAGTTCCAAGCGCAGTTTAAAACATCAAAGTTATCAATTCCGTCAAGAATTTCCGGAGTAGTTATTGGCTCAAAATAACATGATGACCCAAAGATAAATTTGTTATGCTCAGTAATTTCATTATTTATCGTGCTAAATTTAGAATTTATTTTTTGGGATACGTTTATAAAAAAGTAATTAAATTCGTTAGGTGCTTATTTTGAAAAATACGTCCTAACACTTCATCCACTATTTACCAGGTAGCCTTGGAATTATTAATGAATGAATCAAATTTGTTCTTGTAGAAAAGATTTTTTGCAGTACGAACATCAACTTTTACCTGCTTTGATAGATTGACTACATATTTATCCAGTCTCTTGTTGTCAGGATATCGTTTGAGCTGTTAGAGAAATTTTTAAATTTATGCATCTTATGCAAACATTTATTATTCATCCAAGGTTTGCGGTTTTTTTTGGATTTTCAGGGTTGGAAGTGGATGATGATGGTGAGATCTTACAATATTGACAAAATTTTCAAAAGCCTCATTGCAATCGGATTGGAAATACACAGAATTCTAATTTTCAAAATTTTAAAGATCATTTAGTTTAGTGTAATTAATATGTGATAAATTTGACCTACAGTTGACAGTAACTGAACTTGATATTGATTTAGATATATGGACTTTAATCAAATTATGGTCAGAAAATTGAATAAGAAGGTTGCTAATGTTAATACTAAATTCACTTTTGAGGGAGACATAGGTCTAATCAAGCTTGCATTCTAATTGGTTCGTTAAGAAGCTGATTAAACCGTACGATGGTAACCGTACGATTCATTGATATCTAACAGGTTTAGATTAAGATCTCCAAATAAAGTTGTGTTATCTTTTGTAAGCGTACGCAATAAATTTTCCAAATCATCACAAAAGGCATTAATTGACCCGTTATTCAATCGGTAGATGCAAATGAATGAAAACTTTTCCCCTGCAAGATCAAGATCTAAACGAATATTATCAGCCGTAGTCCAGTTGTAAACTTCGATTGAAAAATTTGCAAAATTTTCTCGTATAAAAACACCAACTGCACCAGAACGGTAACGATCATTACAACAGGCCCTAAAATTATAGCTTGCCAAACTAAAATCACCACATTCTTGGCTTCGCGGTATAACTGGAAGTGGAAAGCTGTCAATCTGTGCATAATGAAAATGCGTTGCTCAGGATGGTTTTGCGGCAGTATTACATCCAAAACCTTAGTTGAAATTGACTTCTTTTTCTTCATATGCATAGCATAGTGTTATTTTTTTTTCATTTGTAGTGAATTTGACAACTAATAAATCGTGCAAAAGTGAATTAGATTTGTTTTCTTTTGATGAAGCTGTCCTCGTATTTTTGGGAATCGCATGGAAACCACATCACAAATATCATCACTGGATAGACCAATAATTGTTATACTACTAGAATTTAACTGCTGGTTTGGTTTGTCATTTTCCGCTTCAAACAAATGAATTTTGGATGTCTGGGTACTCAGTTGCTTTTCTAGTGTATTTACTCTGGATGTAAGTTGTTCGTTATCCGATGCGAGAGATAAAACCATGGCTTTCATGTTTTCAAGGGCTATAAGTTTTTTCCCATACGTTGCAGAAGACAATAGGTAAAGAAAAATAAACATTTTTCTTATTTTAAACAGTATTTTCTACTTACAGTCTTTTCAACATTAAACACGATTCAGTGTTGTAAATTAGGTCAAACTCTCTTAATCTTAGACTAAAAAGTAAAATCATTTAAAAGGTAGAAGACCGCTAGAAAATATACGAAAAATTTCCCTAAATTTTTACCAATTAGGAAAACTGCTTGATAGGAAAAATAGCCAAACAAATAACGTAATTTCCACCTAGCACATATTACACCAAACGATGGAATAAAAAAAATTGTTCAAAAATGGTTTGTTGGGATTGTGCTACAAGTTTTTTATAATTTACGTTTTACATGTTAAATGTAGAAAACGTATTTTAAATGTAAAATGCCGAACTGTGCTAAAAATCGAACATTAAAGCAGATATTATATGAAACCTAAATGAGTGATAAAGTTTTTTTTGGCACTTATATTCGATTTCGTTTAAAGAGATGAACAATGCACGCTCCCGCAGATTGTATCTATAGATTCAAACTCCACACATCGAATGAATAATGTTTCGGTTAGACTTGGTGTTATGCTGGCATTGAAACGTGCCATGATACCCAACATGACATAGAAGAATATGTAAAAAATAAATTTGTTTACTTAGGGTTTTTGTCTATAGAAAAATAATGTGTGTTGGAAAACGACAATATTGGTTTATGGTTTCCTTCAATTTTCCACCTAAAATTCAACTGTTTTTAAGACCCCTATGGATAGTTACAGTTTATTTAATATTTGCACAAAATTAGAAAATTATCTTAATTCAATATCCAGGTTTAATTATCATGTGACATCATCATACGGGAAAAATGTGCTCGCGGTTTGTTTTGTTTAACATATTGAAACTCCCCACCACCCTCAATAAGTTTCTTATTGTTTTGCTTCAACATAGTTCCGTATTATAGGAGGATTTTATTATAAATGATATAACTGTGACCTGCACAAGCTTAGTCATACTAACCAACTATGCGCATGTGCCATTCCAAAAAATTTCCCTGTATTTTTCTCCATCCCCACTATATAAAAACTGCGTTGCATACCAGAATTCCCATATAGTAAACCCGATATGATTTCGGTTATTTTGACGACACGACGAAATGAGCATATATTCGAGTAAATTTTGGACAACAAGTGTTTCCTGTACACCTACATATAGAAACGTCCCACTTAATATACCAAACATCTATATTTGGTTGGTTTTTGGTTGCATGTATACAGATACGAGAGTGCCGATGAGGAAATGCAACAATTTTGAAGTAATAAAATAAAACGTAAATTGGTATGATTATCCAACAATTTTTGGCTTTCGTTCAAAAAACATATAAAACAGAAGCTTTACAAAAACTGTCACTAACACAAAAGTGTAACAGGCTTTTTATATATAATATGTCGATCGATATATGTAAGTAGCATAATAATATTGTAGGAGGTTAGTTCCATGTATATAAACATTAGTTTTTATTAGTCGAAGCAACAAGTTTATTTGGTGTATAGCGATTTTTAAAGCTTTCGAGCTTATATATAATTGAGTCTTTTTTTTATTGACTTGCCTATGTACAATAAAAAAAAATTATTCTATACACTTTGAATGATGTCCTCGCATTAAATCATAAATTAATTGATTTTTGGGAAAAAAATTTTAGGGATGGGAACGGGCGGAAAAGCTCTGATTAATTATCATCGTATAAAATCAATAATTTTATGCGTATATGAATTTATTCATTTTTATGTATATGTGGTGTTGTATATGACGTATACCATAGTACACGCATATATAAATAATCATGTTATGCTTCAAAATCAGTGAACTTTTGAAAACATAATTTAATCACCTCGTTCGTTCCTTGTCTTGTTCATTCGCTTTTTTGTATAATGAAAAATTATAATTTTGGTTAAAATTAATTTTTGGAAAATGAATTTGATTTTCTATTAAATAGGGGGAAGCGTAATTTAATTCGAAATATTATCGAGATGTTTGTTTATACTCGAAGACTTTTTATGGTGTGATTTGTTATGGAAATAATTGTAATTAAAATTATAATTGATTTGTGATTGTTCTAGCTTTCATCTATCATTTATCGAGGGTGGAAGACTTTTGATTGTATAGAATGATTTAATATGGTGTGGCCAACTTTATTTTATCGGCACGAATTTACTGTGACATCGAATGCACCACACTCTTAATTTCTAAAGCACAATATTAAACTTACCGGAATTTTTATAAAACTGTCTTGTATAATCAAAAATCGTTACACCTGCTAAATTTAAAAAAACCATATGAATTTTGCAAGGATCTAAGAGTCAATCACCTGGTATTTATAGATGTCGAATTTAGGAGAAATACTTTTGTTTTAAATCGTTTTTTCGTAAATGCTGAATACTTGTTAAAATATTTGCAAAACTCGACGGAGAAGGACGATTTTTAAACTAATAGAAGACTCCAAACTTATAGAGGCTCCAAACTTATAGAAAAAGTTTAAGAATAAAATTGCATCTTGGTCAATCAATCCGTCTGGCGATCTACGGGGCCGAATTTGGTTAAAAATCACTATTTGTCAAAAATCCAGAGTCGTGTAGTTCATTGAGAACTTCCAATTTATGGAAAAAGTTTAATTATGTTCATCCCTATTAATTCGTGTTGGCTTACAGAGGCAAAATTTTTGAAGAAAAACAGTTTTGTGAAGAGTCGTCATTAATTTTTGGAAAACTGAGTAACTGACTTAGACCGACATTGTTGCAAAATAAATTTAGAATCTCACAGTTCATAGCCATTTTTGATTGATTTACTTTACCGTCAATAATTTCAGGAAAATCCGGACATTCCAGAGATAGTGGCCTAGATTCAACGAGCGGATCAGATATGGATAGAGATATTTCAATCAAAGCTATAGATTGATGAAAATAACAATTTTAAGAAAAAATTAATGCGTGCATTCTAAAATAAATATATTCTCAATGTGTCCAACACTTTCTTAAACATTTATCTATATGTAATTTATTGGCTTCTTAAAAATGTAAATATTTTAATAATTGTCTAAAAGGGTTTAAGTAAATATGTATTAAGGAGAAAATTTTGACAATTAGGATAATTAAGACTTGTATGTTGATGCAGATTCTATATGGGTTCACTTACAGTAAAAACAATAGCTTAAATTTGCTTATTTCACCAAACTCACACTTTTATTATAAAAATTACATCGTAAAAGCAAATCTGTGAATTTATAGCGCTATAAAGAAGTTTTTAAATAGACTGAATAATGATGCTAGCTAAACGCCCTCATATACAACACACAACAAAAAAATATCTATTAACTTTTAAATATTTTCCCAGATATAAAAATAATGTTCACTGGAAAACAACAGCGCGAATTTTTTCTCGCAATATTTCAGATTCCAGACCAGTGAACTCATTATCATAGTTATAAAATTATTTACCATTACTCCATAATTTTTTTTACATCAAATTCAATTAACTTAACACACAGTATAAAGCTTTTTTTTTGTTCTTTGATAAAACAACGAAAATGTTTATGAGGTTTTACATAAATCAAAGGTATATTCAGTTATACCATTGCATATATAACCTTATGTTGACGGCTTTAGATTAGGACTAGCACGTACATTTATAATTTTGTGCTCACCAATCAGACTGGTACTATAGCGTTACAATTTGAACCCAAATATTTATCAATGTTTAATGTGCTTTTATGAAAATGAAAATTTGATTCAGTTATGGGTTATTAAGTTACCACAAAAAACGAAATTAAACTGCAACTTTTGAATGACCTGAAGGGCGAATTTTCCATATAATAAATATCTGTTTCTAATTATC
Organism: Nephrotoma appendiculata; assembly: GCA_947310385.1. Lineage (NCBI taxonomy): Eukaryota > Metazoa > Arthropoda > Insecta > Diptera > Tipulidae > Nephrotoma > Nephrotoma appendiculata. Next base: position 22,867,019 of record OX371225.1, on the reverse strand, counting down.
AAGTTTATGTTCTTAGCCATTTCTAGCTATGCATAATACATTTATGTGGTTGTCTAATTATATTTGACGTTAGCTTTGTATGAACCCATCTCCATATTATAATTATTCAGCAAAATAATAAAATGTATGTGGGCGATATTGTTTGAAGAAGTTGTAGCACTTTATACTAAGCCTCGATACAAATATTGGTTATAATTTGTGAACTAGTCTATAGGTATAAGGGTTGTCAAAGTTTGAGTATGTAAGATAGTACCATAATTAACCACCAAAACGACTAAATCCACTAACTTGATGGATTGCTAGAAGTTAGTGATTAATATCATAAAGCTCAAAATCACAATCAAAATCACAATCACAAACACTAGCACAATCACAACCACAATATAATCACCATCACAATAACAATCACAATCACAATATAATCACAACCACAATTAAAATCACAATCACAATTGCGCAATAACATTCACAATCACAATTACAATCAGAATTACAATTACAATCAAAATCACAATTACAAACACAATAAAAATTACAATCACAATAACAATTACAATTATAATAAATATCTAAACCAATATCACAATCATAATCACAATCACAATCACAATCAAAATCACAATCACAATATATTCAGAATCACAATTACAATCACAATTACATTCAAAAATACAACTACAATTACTATTACAATTACAATTACAATCAAAATCACAACTACAAACACAATTACAATTATAATCACAATCACAATATAATAATAATCACAACAACAATCACAACCAAAATCACAATCACAATTACAATCACAATCACAATTATAATAAATATCAAAACCAATATCACAATCATAATCACAATCACAACCACAATCACAACTACAATCACTATATCAATCACAATCAAAATCACAATCACAATATAATCAAAATCACAATTACTATCACAACTACAATTACAATTACAATTACAATTACAATTACAATTACAATTACAATTACAATTACAATTACAATTACAATTACAATTACAATTACAATTACAATTACAATTACAATTACAATTACAATTACAATTACAATTACAATTACAATTACAATTACAATTACAATTACAATTACAATTACAATTACAATTACAATTACAATTACAATTACAATTACAATAACAATTACATTTACAATTACAATTACAATTACAATTACAATTACAATTACAATTACAATTACAATTACAATTACAATTACAATTACAATTACAATTACAATTACAATTACAATTACAATTACAATTACAATTACAATTACAATTACAATTACAATTACAAATACAATTACAATTACCAACATCAATATTAATATCAATATCAATATAATAACAATCACAATATAATAACAATCACAACCACAATCACAATCACAATAACAATTATAATTATAAAAAATATCTAAACCAATATCACAATCACAATCATAATCACAATCACAATCACAATCACAATCACAATCAAAATCAAAATCACAATCACAATATAATCAGAATCACAATTACAATCACAATCACATTCAAAAATACAACTACAATTACTATTACAATTACAATTACAATTACAATCACAACTACAAACACAATTACAATTATAATCACAATCAATATCACAATATAATAATAATCACAACAACAATCACAACCACAATCACAATCACAATTACAATCACAATTACAATTATAATAAATATTAAAACCAATATCACAATCATAATCACAATCACAACTACAATCACTATATCAATCACAATCAAAATCACAATCACAATTTAATCAAAATCACAATTACAATCACAACTACAATTACAATTACAATTACAATCACAATCACAATTACAATTACAATTACAATTACAATTACAATTACAATTACAATTACCAACATCAATATTAATATCAATATCAATATCAATAGCAATATCAAAATCAATATCAATATCAATATCAATATCAATATCAATATCAATATCAACATCAATATTAATATCAATATCAATATCAAAATCAACGGAACAACACTTAAATATCACGGAAAAACTAGGATTGCACCAATCATACCGATGATTGAAATTGAGCGGCATTCTTCTTTACTGCAAGGTAGTGAATTTATGCATTGAATCTCTGTCTTTTCCGCGATGATGAATAAGCTACATAGGGAATACAACTTCAATAATTCAGGGACTATAACTCTTCTAATTCTAACATAAAAATAAAAAAAACATTATTAATCGAAATTTACAATGAAAGTCGGAATATTGATCCAAACGAATTAACAATTGAAGATATCACCAAAGTGACAGCACAATTACATTTGTTCGTAGAAATGCTCAAAAGCTTAGGCACAAGTCAAGTCAGTAATGAGGAAACACTAAATTTAATATTTCATTCCTAAATCATCACAGAAATCATTAAGTGACATCTAATTGAACGTGGTATAAACGTTTTGACGGTAACCGCAAACAAATGGTGGCCTGAAATGGCCAAATTTGCAAAAATTGATCAAGTTCGAGGTCCTACCTCATCGTATTAAAATGGTGATATGTTTTATTTGTTAAGGATGCCCTAAGCAAACTACACATATATACCATGCCCCTTGGAAATCTCTGGCTATTGGCCAATCGTCGATACTTTTGCAAAACCGATTTGCGGTAAATGTGTTTACCGATGTGTTTACCGATGTATTTACCGATTTACGGTAAATGTGTAAATTCCATTTATTCCAAAATTGCAAAAATTTATCAAGTTCGGGGTCCTACCGCATCGTATTAAAATGGCGATAATTTTTATTTGTTAAGGATGTCTTATATTGTTAAAATAAGAATTTAGATACACAGTCAGCACGTACAAATAATTTCGAATAATTCAAATAACTAACCTTTATCCTATTTGCGATTGTCTGTCATGATAATTACAACCGTTGATATGAAAATTGGGAATCGTACCAAAAATAAACCATAAGAAATATCATTCGAATAAACTTGGAAGAAAATTAATGAAAAACCTAAAATCACTGTCGTTATCAATATGTCAAATTAAATTCAAAATAAAAAGATAATTAATCAGACTTATTATCGTATTCGTTTTCCGCTCTATTAACTTTTCAAGACATTTGATACGTCTTCCTTGTAGTTTATAAGGAAATGATGATTAAAAGGACGTATGAATGTTATTTGTGTTTGTAAATGTGTGGCATCTTCCGAATCTTTTTAGAGGAATTTGTAAATTACAGAATAGAATGATTTCTATTTGTCTCAATTAATTTCCCCCTTAACTATTTTATTTTAATTTGATAATTAATTCGTGCAAGCAAATCTGGGATATTTTAAATGTGGTACCAACCCAATTTACATATATTACGTATTCAGCCAAGAGCGGCAAACAGTAACAAATCACATAAATTTCACAAAATTGTATTTATGTGTTTTGTATGTTTTTTTGTATAAATGCAAAAAGCTTGCACAGATTTGTTTTGCAGAATAAATGTTTTATGTTTTTTTTATGAATGCACGATATTATTTTCCTATATATTTGCATATGCTTAAAACGTTTAGCATGAATTAGCTGAAGTGGAAAAATTGTGTCAGCTTTATTGAATTTATTTAGATACAAAGCAGTTTTAGTAATAGGGATATATTTATTCAATGAAATATGTAAATATCAAATCTATGCCAATTCCAGTAAGTGACTAATTTATTTTATATTCTATGCTTTTACTTTATTTTACGTAGTAAAATATTGCACATACTAATAGTGTTGCCTCCGATACTGCTGCTACTGAAAAAGCTCGTACTTCTGCTTCTATGGTGGACTCGTCTCTTTCACAGAGACATATTGTGGTATGATTTCTCCATTGCTACAGCTCTTTGTGATCTTTTGGTTAAACTTCAACAATCCGGGGTTTGTGCCAAGAGTTATATTGACGACCTTGTTCTAAAATTCTAATGGTATCATTTCAAATTAAACATACTGATATTACTGATGATTTGTCGTCTAATCCATTCATTGCCATGGAATCAATAAATTGCCTACCTCGGTAAAAATTTAAATGCAGATCTACTTAAAATTTTATTATTACTTAAATTTACTGCGCCAACAAATTTTATCCAATAAAAATCAGCAAGGCTAACAATCGCAGGTATTTTCGAAAAACTTTGCAATTTTGAAATCTGGTTACATTTTGTAATCGAACCTTGATTGCAGGCGAATTAGGCAACATATTCACCTTGCTCAAAATTTCATTATAAATGCAAAATGAGCAAAACACGAAGAATCTGCAACAATAAATTTCCATCAGGGATTTTTGCAAAACATCGAAAAAAATTTATTGTTGAAATTCTGGTTCAAATTGATTATAGGAATTGAAAATGTAAAGTTGAGCAAGAAACAAACGGTAGGTTACACGTGGACGGCTCGGTTATTGGAAATTTTGCATTTTGAAATCCGGTCAAATTCTGTAATCGAACCGTGATTGCAGGCGAATTAGGCAACATATTGCACCAATTTAAAAGCAGCGCATCTCAGAATTTCATTATAAATGCAACATGAGCAAAACACGAAGAATCCGCGACAACAAATTTTTCCCGATAAAAAAAAGTAAGGTTAACCATCAGCGATTTTTGCAAAACATCGAAATAATTTTATTGTTGAAATTCTGGTTCAAATTGATTATAGGTAATGAGAATGTAACGTTGAGCAAGAAACTAACGGTAGGTTATACGTGGACGGCTCGGTTATTGGAAATTTCGCATTTTGAAAGACGGTCAAATTCTGTAATCGAACCGTGATTGGAGGCGAATTAGGCAACATATTGCACCAATTTAAAAGCAGCGCATCTCAGAATTTCATTTAAATGCAACATGAGCAAAACACGAAGAATCCGCGACAACAAATTTTTCCCGATAAAAAAAGGTAAGGCTAACCATCAGGGATTTTTGCACAACATCGAAATAATTTTATTGTTGAAATTCTGGTTCAAATTGATTATAGGAAATGAAAATGTAACGTTGAGCAAGAATCTATCGGTAGGTTACACGTGGAAGGCTCGCTTATTGGAAATTTCGCATTTTGAAATCCGGTCAAATTCTGTAATTGAACCGTGATTGCAGGCGAATTAGGCAACATATTGCACTAATTTAAAAACAGCGCATTCAGAATTTCATTATAAATGCAACAAGAGCAAAACACGAAGAATCCGCGACAACAAATTTTTCCCGATAAAAAAAGTAAGGCTAACCATCAGGGATTTTTGCACAACATCGAAATAATTTTATTGTTGAAATTCCGGTTCAAATTGATTATAGGAAATGAAAATGTAACGTTGAGCAAGAAACTATCGGTAGGTTACACGTGGACGGCTCGGTTATTGGAAATTTCGCATTTTGAAAGCCGGTCAAATTCTGTAATCGAACCGTGATTGCAGGCGAATTAGGCAACATATTGCACCAATTTTAAAAAATTCTTTTCAAATTTGCATCAATAACTCAAAATGAGCGAAGCATGGGGATCGGTGCCAACAAATTTTATCCGACAAATATCAACAAGGTTTTCCATCAGGAATTTTCGCAAAAATCGAAAACATTTTATTGTTGGAATTCCGGCTGGAGCCAGAAGCCATCTATATTTACCTTCATTTTCATAAACGATAAAATTTCGATTCACTTTACCCACTATTCTCTCAATTTAATTCTTCGGAAGTAGAATAGTGCATGCGACGGACCCCGATAAAGTTTCATATTTTCAAACGTTTATCGTTTGTTAACTTTATCATTAGAACGGACGAGAAGTCCAATACACTTTATGATGTAAAAATATTTACATTACTATTTGCTACTAAATAAGCAGCCGCATTTCAATATATTTTGCTTATTACAGAATTTATTTTTAATATACGTTCTGCCATCTATGTTTGAATAGTTATACTAAGAAATAATTTAGCGAAGACACAATTTGAGCAAGTTTTTGTGTATATTCTATAAAATAAAAAACATTTTGTTAAAATTCATTTATTTATATATCTAATTAAAAATAAATAAATACACTTAATTATTTTGTACACAATTTTTATATTTTATAACAATTTAATATGTAAATATATCGTCTGCAATTAAAGTAGGGAGTCATAATAAAATCTAGTCTATAGATTCGCACGGTTTTTTGTTCAGTTAAAATTCATAGAATTTTACAATAAAATTATTTTCACTTAAAATTATTTTTATTACGTCATTGGTTTATTTTATATATTTTTATCACTAGTTTCACACGAGAATAATATTATTTTTAAATAAGTTTCGGTTTTAAAAATTTGCATTGGAATGTACTTTAAAAAAAAGTTAACTGTTAATCGAATTCATATCGATTCAAATCACTATTCAGAATTTACTTCTATTACTGCGGCGGTGGTCTTGGGCTCTATTTGTTGTTTACTGTTACCTACCGAGCTTGTACATCCATCCTGACTACTTAATGGAAGTACATTTTTAATAATTTTATTATCTATTGAACTACGTTTGTTAATATTTAATGATTTAATGCTATTACTGGAAATACTTCTGTCACTAACTGTTGACGAATTAGATAGTGTTCTGTTTACTATTTTATTGTAATTACTACCATTATTATTTTTACTGTTATTATTATTACTTAAACTAATATTATTATTATTATGATTTACAACACATAAATCGAGATTTGGCATTTCGTAACCATCGCCGACGATGGAACCAGTATCAGGTATGCCATCACTCGTCGGTGTTATTATCAAACTGGTGGTGTGCTCTAATTCTTCATCTTCGGCAGATGGTAAAAGTTCCAGGTATTTAGGCACTCTTGGTGTTGTACTATTTGATGAGGTGGGTGTGACCAGCACGGTTTGAATTTCCGATTGATCAGTATTTGTGAATTTTAGAACACCTGCGGAAAAATAAAATACAATAAAAAATTTAAAAAAAAAATTCTTATATTGAGAATTTTTTCTCAATTCAAAATATATTGTTTCTTGCATTGAATATATTGTTTCTTAAAATGAGATTTTTTTTCTCAAGTTAAACCGTTTTGAATTTAAAATAAAACAGTAGTTTTTTCGTAAAAGTTTACAGTGAGAAATTGACTTAATAGAACAGGCATAATAGAACCACTTACCACTAGGTTCCCATTCCGAATATTGCAAAGTAATAACGGTTGCACTAGTCGAACGTTCTTTTAGCTCGTTCAGTGCGTCTAAACAATGGCGGAACGTAGGTCGCGCGTCAGCCTCATGATGCCAGCACCGTAACATAATTTGATACCTGTGAAGAGTAAAAATACTGAAATAAAATCTACCTCGATTTAAAAAACCACTACAAAACGTACAATGCTTCTGGACATCCAGTCGGTCGTTTCGGCCTGCCACCGCGTTTAACATAATTTAAAACTTCGACATTGTGGCGGGCCGGATAAGGCTGCTGACCCAGTGTCATAATTTCCCAGCACAGCACACCAAACGACCAAATATCCGACTGCGATGAGAATACGCCATCAATTAAGCTTTCTGGTGCCATCCAACGTACGGGCAGCAGCCCACCATTATTACGGTAGTAATCGTTTTTATAAATATCGCGGGCCAATCCAAAATCACCAATTTTAACAACTCGATTAACGGGATCAGTGGACGAGACCAAACAATTTCGACAAGCCAGATCACGATGCACAAAATGCATTTCTTCTAAGTAGCGGCAACCGGCCGCCACATCAACACACATTGAAATCAAGTCAAACAATGTCAGAGACGACGGTGTATCCAGTGTGGGTCGACATTGTCGCAAATAGCTAAGTAGATCTCCACCCTGCATTAGCTCCATAATAATATACGGTGTATCGTTATTCAGGCACACGCCAATTAATCGCAATATATGTTCATGTTTAAAATTACTCATAAGTTGCGCCTCCTTCAAAAAGTCTGATTTTTCCTGATCTGTCGCGCCCTTCCGTAATGTTTTTATTGCCACACGAAGTCCCAAATCAAAATCAACATTAACAACACTTCCCTCGTAAACTTCACCAAAAGCACCACTCCCCAAAAACTCTCGAATCGTAATCTGTTCCCTCTTTATTTGTGGCAGGGCCGCAATATCATCCTCGTTTAGCGGCCCTGCACTATACAACATGTTAGACGTTTCTATGAAGTTATTATTTCGCGGCATATTACGCAACGTTGCCAGCTCGACATCTGGCACCTGGCCAGCACCTTTATAAAACCGTTGCTTATGCGTCATGCGACAATGCACAATAAAAATACAGACGATCGTCGCAATGATTGTGAAACCGAATGCGGCGAATAAAACGATGATTGGTAAATCGAACACAAATCTAGCTTTTCCGATCGTATACGGTTCAACGATTGGATCATTTTCGGAACTGTACAAACTCCAACCGTACGCATTTCGTGATTTAACGCGAAACGTATATAAATTTATCACGTTTAGTTCTTTAATCAAAAAATTCGTGTCTGATCCGTTATAAAAAAGTTTCCATGTCGATGGCATTGGTTCGGGTTCATCGACGATTTGTAAGCCGGCTTCGGTTGTGTTTAGTAAATTATTTGCTGAACGTGCAATACGATTATGACTTAGTTCGTGTTGTAACTGTAATCGGCCCTCGAGACAGTACTCCTCAATTGGGGCACCATTTTCTTTAGATGGCTCCCACGACACTTGATATACATCTCCGCTTACGTGTTTAACTAGTGGTTTCCCTGGAGGTGTTGGACGATCGCCTTTCGTTTCGTAAACAAATTTTGAATGTATCGGCCAAATGTAGGGCGTTTCACGTTTCGGGTAATAAATGTGGGCGAAAAATTTATACCTGGTTTTCGGTTCTAAATTCTCGAGCCAAAATTCTTTGATGCCCGACTGCTCATCATTTCGATCAAATGTATCATAGACCACGGTTGCATTATATCCATTTGGTGGATCGATATACTGGAGTATATAACGGGACACATTTGCCGGAGGACTCCAACTTATGTTCAGACTGTACGATGTCCTATTAATTAAGGTGATGTTGTCAGGTTCCGAGAATGTCATAATTGATACGGATTTACTTTCTGAGAACGATTCGTTCGTTGTGAATGCTTTTACCCATAACGTGTAGTTCTCGCTCGGAAACAAATTCGTGAGGTTTCGGGTTATTACCGAAATTTCATTGTTATTCCGGATACTTGTATCCGTGACCAATTGGTGTTGGTGATTAACGAAGTCATTTTGTTTATTAACATTCTGCCAGTGTACTTCATACCAAACCATTTCGGAATTTATTTCATCAGGTGGTGTCCATTTGATTACCGCCTCGGTAGGGCTAATCGCTTCAGCCGTTACATTATTCGGTTTGGACGGTGCACCGGGTGCCGTCCGATAAACAATAACAGGTCCGAAATCCGTTCGATAATGCATAACTTCACCGTAATATGTGTTGATACCAACCGAAAATTGATAATTTTTGTACGGCCTCAAGCGGTCCAAGACCAGCGTACTGTTATAGGTCTCAATAATATCGCATAGGGTCCAATTGCATCGCTCATCATCGGGCTGGTATAATTTATAGAGCACAGTATATTTTACGATCCAAGGACGGTATGTACAGCTCGAATGTACTTCAGGCGGCGGTAGTTTAAGAATTAATCTCTCTTGTTCGCGCTTCACCAGTTCCACGGTATAGTTTCGATTTTTTGGTTTTTGAACGGGATACAGACATTTCGAATTTGGATAGTACTGTTGCGAATACGCCATAATATTTTTAATGCCCGTCACATTCATATGATACTCGAGACCCTCCCGAAAACTATACGCCCAAATTGTATTGTTGCTTGTCCAATAAAAACGACCACCATCCTTAACAAAACTATCCGCTGACTGTGGAAACGTCAAATTCGTCGCTATGCATGTTTCGTGCTGCAAATCGAATGAATAAATGCCAGAAAATTGTTCAGTCCACAAGAGCCGCTGGTGATTGGTGTGCGTGAAATCAATGGTCATTTGTCGATTCACTATAACTATGGACTGATTTAAGCACAGCTCTCGTGGTCTTTTCACAAAAAAACTTTCTACCCGCTGCGCTTCGAGACTATACGTTTTTATTTCGCCTTGATACGAATTTAATTTTTTGGTTTCAATCCAATAAAATTGTTTGTCTTGCGGCGTAATCTGAAGACTGTAAATGTAGCCGGGGGTTTTAAGTATTTCGTCGTGTTTGATTTGTAATTTATTACTGTCGGTGATTACGTTTATGTTGAGACTATACAACGAACTTCCAGTTTTGGTGACCTGGGACCAATAAATAATTCGTTCAATCCAGTCCACCGATAACGAGAGGGCTTTCGATGTAAGCGTTATTAATTTATAAACTTGTGTATCGTTATAGGACCGACCGCGTATCAACTGGTATACTTCGTTGTTTTCATTGATCCAGAAGACACGTTTCTCACGTTGTATGGATGTCATGTGGGTAGCGGGGACATTGCCGGTCCACAAAACAGTTTCATCCTTCAAATCGAGATCCAGCTCGATGATTTGGTTTCCTTTGGCCACCAATAATTTTGGCACTGGAATTTCGATCGTTGTATGAATGATGACCGAATCGGTCATTTCACCACTACCAACACCAGTGCGGGCCTGCAGTCGGAACCAGTACGTCACATTTTGTACCAAATTCGAAATTACAAATTGATGGGCGCTCGATACAATGTCGAAACCATCATAAACGGTTTCATTTATGTTCTCCTCCTCATACCAACAATACACTTTATAACTTAGAATGGGACCATTTGGTTCTATCGGGGCGGCCCATCTAACGGTAGCTTCAATTTTTAAATTATCTCGGAATGGTTCATGAATATGATTTAGGAATACTCGGAATTTTGATGGTTCTGACGGCGCGGCTGCCGGAGAATTTAATTGTATTCTAACCGGCTGTGATGAACCCCAGTACGTAAAAGCCCGTATCGTTACATCCAGTGGCGTATACGGATGTAAATTACGAATCGAGAAATGATAAAACGGATGTTCGGTTTCAACCGTTTCCTCTTTCATTTCTCGATTAATTCGTATTACCAGCTCATAAAATATTTTAATCCGATTCAGATTTCGTACCGGTTCCCAAGTAATGTTAAACGACCGCCATGTGCCTCGAACTGCTATCGTTGTGTTTTTAATCGAATCCGGGATAACATTCCAATATATTTGGCTGTGATCTTTTGTATGTCGATGAACCGGATCAATTACACCGATCGTATGCAGCCCACTAAGTTTAGAATTCTGAATGACAGCCAAATTTCGTCCGGTGAGATTTCCAATAATTGCGGTTCGATCGTTTTGCAACCATAACAGTCGATTACTAAAATGAATCAATGGACCCTCGAGTGATACCTCCTTTATTATAATTTCTTTAATGCTTGAGAAACCGTCCCACTTTCGTGACATTGGGGCGCTCAGTAAACTGGATTGCTCGAACCCGCGTACAATCCAATAAATAATTTCATGTTCAAAATCTAGCGTTACGCCACTCACCTGTTTTCCTGAATATAATTGGTTGCTGTAGTAAGTACGGCAGTGCCGCCCGTTTAAACGACACGTTTCAACCGCAAGCCCAGTCGAATAATATAAATCCGCATTTACCGAATCCACTTTCAGTTCAATGATATGTGACGTTGAATACATTATGTAGCGTTCAATACTATCGCCGGTAATTGAACCTCGGCTGAGATATGCTGGTGCTTTGTTCGACCAATACAAGCGTTTACCAATCCAATCGATTGCAATACTGTCGACTTTTACCTCCGGGTCACCAAACTGAACAAGTGTTTTAGACGTTTGATTATACATTTTAATCGACGAATTTGACACAACGAATATGGTGTCTTCGTACCACGCCATATCGGTAACGTTACCGCAGAGGTCAATGGGTGAAATCAGTACTTCGATGTGTTCACCGATTACGTCACTTTTAAGTAAACCATCGTTCGATGACCATATTAAAGACCGATTGTGGGACGATTTTAACGTTGTGGTTTTGAATTCGGCACTTTTCGGACCTTTGCCCTCCGATGTGTAGGCAGACGCTCGAAACGTATAATTCGTATTTTCACGTAAATTTCGTACGGTGTGGGACGTGCTACGAATATGTTTCTCTATTATCGTAGTGTTTGTATCGTCCTCTATTACCTCTAGTTCGTAGGTCCATTCTTGCCACGCCCCTTTTCCTTTGTACGCAAACAAATGAGGCACTTGCCATGATACTTTGCCCTTATTAGAACTCAGCAACGCCTGTATGTTGTGTGGTGGATTTAATGGTATTGGAATGGGTTGAGCCGACGATAAAATGACGGCAACAGCGACAAATGTACGATTTGATAAATCGGGATATGCGTTATGATAATATGTATTCTGTGTTAGATGATATTCTTCCGTTAGCACTTCAGCCCCGTTTGTCCAGTAAAACAATCCGTTGGCATGCGTTATAGATTTTACTTCATGGAATCGTGGTTTTTGTGTATTTTTACGGAAATTTTCCTCATCTTTACCGTCCAGCATTACAGCGAGTACAGTATTATTCTCGTTATTTGGCTCGAACGGCAATAGTATACGAAATTTTGTATGGTCCACTGTAAATGCGCCAAAATTATTTCCTCTCTTTAGAACTATTGGAACAATCTCATGTTTTACTCCATTCGATATATCGGCTAAATCGAGTTGAAATAGTCCCCCATCCAATGGATCACTTATCAACCAAAATAGATAACCGTTATAAGGATCAACCTCAATATGTTTAGGACAACTGTGCAGGCCTGCAATTGCGATCGTTAAACTATGGCCATGAAGATCACAACGGGAGATCTGCCAAACTTTTGTATTTCCCGTGTGCGCGACTTCAGCCAAAATATAAATGTGGTTATTTAGCCAGTCGGTCGACAGCAAAAGTGGTTTAAAATTTTCACCCGATTTAGGACTAATTATTGCATGTTTTTCGGAGTTCCCCTCTAATGATGTACTGAATTAGTATAGAACCAGATTAGTTATACAGATTGATTACAAATAATGTTAATATAGAAATGCTTACCGGTAAATGTATCCAGTTTCATCAGCGACAAATAATAACTTTTTCTTGATGTGAATCGCCATTCCGGTTATTCTATATTTACTTGTGTAAATGTCTTGTGGTGATTCGGCCAAAAAATCGAAACCCTGCTTGAAGATGGTGTATTCAGATCCAAGTAGCAAAGTAGGTTGTGTTTCGTCATCTCTTTCTGTAATCACAAACAAATTATGTAAAGTCGTCGATGATAGAGTCGATCTAACTTACTCTCTGGTTGCATCATTGTGTTTACAATTGTTGAAGCAGCTGGACCTTCTCCCACTTGATTACGTACTTGAACCGAAACGTTATAACTGCGCACGGGCCGCAATTTTCCAAATATATAATACTTGTTATTGTCGTATGCTGGTATTTCCTTTGGAATATTCAATAATTTGTTACCGAGATCAATTTTAATAGGATGAGCTTTGCAAACAAAATAATTTACCATCATGCAAAATCCAAGATTAGTTTATGACTAGGTAGAAACTTTTTTTAGTTAATAGATTAAGTGCAATTTAACTGAAATGTAAATATAAATAAAACTCAAACATATTTTGTATTCAAAAAATGTAGATCAATTGTTTAGAATTGGATTAAGGAGCTGCATTTTAATATTTTAAAAGTAAGACTCACTCAAATACCCTTGCAAACTTTATATTTCTGGTATATCCAGTAAATTTATTTCCAGTAAATTTAAAATCAATTTCACTCAAAATTTTAGAGAAAATATTCATTTCTTTAAAAAAATTCTCCATAACACTGTAAAAGTTTTAATAATTTAATACTCCTCTAAATCTATCATAGATATAATTTGAGTGAAATTTAACAGAAAATGAAAAATTAAAATTTCAATAAAATTTAAATTCGGAAGAATTTTTTTAGAAATTAATGTGAATAAGTGAACTTTTACTCAAAATTCAATTCGAATAATGTCAAAACGAAGAATACAATTCGAACAAACAATTTCCAAATGAATTTTTAATCAATATTTGAGTGAATTTGAGTAATACTGATAAAATTTCATTTCGAACACAATAAGGAATGCATGCAAAGATCTGTACGGTTACAACTTGTACAAGTAAATTATTAACAATCAAATTTCACTCAAAATTGAGAAAATATTAAATTTGGTGAGAGTTGTTTTCAGTAACTGTTTTGTGGTGTGGGAACGACAACTTCAAACAAGTCCCAACCTTACAGTGGTTCTAAACTAAGAATGCAAAGTGTATCCCACTCAAAATTTGAGTTAAAAAATTAAATTGTTCCGAGTGAAATTAATAAAACTTCCAAGAACAATTTATTAAAGTTAGAACTAAAATTCATTTTTTGAGTGAAAATGTAATATTGTGATAATTTAAATTATTTCGAGTGAATTTTTTTATTAAAATCGTGTACCATGATTCTTAATACTGTGAATTCAATTCGTAAAACTAAATGTGAAATAAACTTCCACTCAAAGTTTGAGTGAAATTATTAAAATATTTTGAGTAATTTTTAAAAATCACGCGGTTAAGTTAGAATAAAATTGAAACAGGAATATAGTCAAAATTAGACTAAAATTTCATATTAATAATTAAACGATTCAGTTTTAACGAAGTCGTAACTCAAAGGTGCTTTGGGATAATAACTTAATAACCATCGAATTTTGAGTGCAAATATTAAATTCTTTATAGATCTTGTTTGAGTGAAATTGGGCAGTAATTCCAAAAAATTTAATTTCGAACACAATAAGGAATGCATATTACAATGTTCTGCACTTTGGTTACAACGTGTACAAGTAAATTTACAACCAAATTTCACTCAAAATTGAGAAAATATTGAATTTTGTTAAGAGTAGTTTTCAATAACTGTTTTGTGGTGTGGGAACGACAACTTCAAACAAGTCCCAACCTTACAGTGGTTCTTAACTAAGAATGCAAAGTGTATCCCACTCAAAATTTGAGTTAAAAAATTAAATTGTTCCGAGTGAAATTAATAAAACTTCCAAGAACAATTTATTAAACTTCCACTCAAAGTTTGAGTGAAATTATTAAACTATTTTGAGTAATTTTTAAATATCACGCGGTTAAGTTAGAATAAAATTGAATCAGGAATATAGTCAAAATTAGACTCAAATTTCGTATTAATAATTAAACGATTCAGTTTTAACGAAGTCGTAACTCAAAGGTGCTTTGGGATAATAACTTAATAACCATCGAATTTTGAGTGCAAATACTAAATTCTTTATAGATCTAGTTTGAGTGAAATTGGGAAGTAATTCCAAAAAATTTAATTTCGAACACAATAAGGAATGCATATTACAATGTTCTGCACTTTGGTTACAACGTGTACAAGTAAATTTACAACCAAATTTCACTCAAAATTGAGAAAATATTAAATTTTGTTAAGAGTAGTTTTCAATAACTGTTTTGTGGTGTGGGAACGACAACTTCAAACAAGTCCCAACCTTACAGTGGTTCTTAACTAAGAATGCAAAGTGTATCCCACTCAAAATTTGAGTTAAAAAATTAAATTGTTCCGAGTGAAATTAATAAAACTTCCAAGAACAATTTATTAAAGTTAGAACTAAAATTCATTTTTTGAGTTAAAATGTAATATTGAGATAATTTAAATTATTTCGAGTGGAATTTTTTATTAAAATCGTGTACCATGATTCTTAATACTGTGAATTCAATTCGTAAAACTAAATGTGAAATAAACTTCCACTCAAAGTTTGAGTGAAATTATTAAAATATTTTGAGTAATTTTTAAAAATCACGCGGTTAAGTTAGAATAAAATTGAAACAGGAATATAGTCAAAATTAGACTCAAATTTCGTATTAATAATTAAACGATTCAGTTTTAACGAAGTCGAAACTCAAAGGTGCTTTGGGATAATAACTTAATAACCATCGAATTTTGAATGCAAATATTAAATTCTTTATAGATCTTGTTTGAGTGAAATTGGGCAGTAATTCCAAAAAATTTAATTTCGAACACAATAAGGAATGCATATTACAATGTTCTGCACTTTGGTTACAACGTGTACAAGTAAATTTACAACCAAATTTCACTCAAAATTGAGAAAATATTGAATTTTGTTAAGAGTAGTTTTCAATAACTGTTTTGTGGTGTGGGAACGACAACTTCAAACAAGTCCCAACCTTACAGTGGTTCTTAACTAAGAATGCAAAGTGTATCCCACTCAAAATTTGAGTTAAAAAATTAAATTGTTCCGAGTGAAATTAATAAAACTTCCAAGAACAATTTATTAAAGTTAGAACTAAAATTCATTTTTGAGTGAAAATGTAATATTGAGATAATTTAAATTATTTCGAGTGGAATTTTTTATTAAAATCGTGTACCATGATTCTTAATACTGTGAATTCAATTCGTAAAACTAAATGTGAAATAAACTTCCACTCAAAGTTTGAGTGAAATTATTAAACTAATTTGAGTTATTTTTAAAAATCACGCGGTTAAGTTAGAATAAAATTGAAACAGGAATATAGTCAAAATTAGACTAAAATTTCATATTAATAATTAAACGATTCAGTTTTAACGAAGTTGTAACTCAAAGGTGCTTTGGGATAATAACTTAATGACCATCGAATTCTGAGTGCAAATATTAAATTCTTTATAGATCTTGTTTGAGTGAAATTGGGCAGTAATTGCAAAACAAATTATTTTCGAACACAATAAGGAATGCATATTACAATTTTCTGCACTTTGGTTACAACGTGAATAAGTAAATTTACAATCAACTTTCACTCAAAATTGAGATTGATTGTGTGTGGAAATGATAACTTTAAACTAGTCCCAACCTTTTATAGATGTATTTAGAGCGATATAAAAAATTGTGTTCGTAAAAAAAGAATCCTTTGAAAATAATTATCAAAAATTGCCATTATAGTGGTCCTAAGCCAAGAATGCAAACTTAGTTCGAATCAAAATTTGAGTTAAAAACAATTTATTATAGTTAGAACCCCGATTCGTTTTTTGATTGAAAACGTCATATTGAGAGAATACATTTTGCGTGAATTTTTTTGATAAAATGTTGTACTATGGTTCTTAATACTATGCATACAATTTGTAAAATTAAATTTGAAACAAACTTCTACTCAAAATTTGAGAGAAATTTTTAAAATATTTTGAGTAATTTTTAAAAAATCTCGCGGTTAAGTTAGAATAAACTCTTACTTCATATTAGTAATTAAACAGTTCAGTTTTAACGAAATCGTAACTCAAAGGTGCTTTGGGATAAAATTTTGATACTCCTCCAAACTTGTTAGGCAGTTTGTGTGAAATTTTAAACACGTAGTTCAAATCAAATTTGATGTCTGATACAACGTGAAAAGCTCCGTACTTTAATACTAAATCATGAACACTTACACCCATGAGTACAAGCATTTGAATGGAAACTTCATACCCCTTTAAATGTACCATTACTTCTGAACTTTGGACACAAATAGAGTTTAGATAGAATTCAAAATTAATTTCACTCTAAAAAATAGACCAAACTTACAAAACTGTTTCCAATAATTCCTAAACCAAAAAAAGGTTTTTTACAAAAATACCCAAAAGATTTTTCAATCGAATTTTGAGTGCAAATATTGAATTCTTTATAGATCTTGTTTGCATAAAATTGCGCAGCAATTCTAAAAAATTAAATTTCGAACACAATAAGGAATGCATATTACAATGTTCTGCACTTTGGTTACAACGTGTACAAGTAAATTTACAATCAAATTTCACTCAAAATTGAGAAAATATTGAATTTTGTTAAGAGTAGTTTTCAATAACTGTTGTGTTGTGGAAATGATAACTTTAAACTAGTCCCAACCTTTTATAGATGTGCGATATAAAAAATTGTGTTCGTAAAAAAAGAATCCTTTGAAAATAATTATCAAAAATTGCCGACATAGTGGTCCTAAATCAAGAATGCAAAGTGTGTTTCACTCAAAATTTGAGCTAAAAACAATTAAAGTTACAACTCCGATTCCTTTTTTGAGTGAAAATATCATATTGAGAAACTATAAATTATTTTCAGTGAAAATTTTTGATAAAAGGTTGTGCCAAGGTTCTTAATACTGTGAATAAAATTTGTAAAACTAAATGTGAAATAAACTTTCAATCAAAATTTGAGTGAAATTTTTAAAATATTTTGAGTAATTTTTCAAAACCAAGCGGTTAAGTTAAAAAAAAACTTGAAGCAAGATTATAGATAAAATTAAACTAAAACTTCATATTATTAATTAAACAGTTCAGTTTTAACAAAATCGAGACTCAAATGATGTGTGGATACAGTTTGTGTAAAATTTTAAACGCGTAGTTCAAATTAAATTCGATGCCGAATACGATTTGAAAAGCATCTTCAATTTTTTTATAATTTGGTATTAAATCATGAATATACTCACACTCATGCCACAAGCATTTGGAATCTTCCATGAGTAAAATTTGAAATACCTACAAAAAATACAAGTATAAATTCAAAATAAATTTCACTCAAAATTTTAGAAAAAATGTTCACTGCTTTTAAAAAATTCTCCAAAACATTGTAAAAATTTTAATAAATTTATGACACAGATTTATTTGTTAGATGATAATTTAATACTTGTCTACAAATATCATAAATATAATTTGAGTGAAATTTAACAGAAAATTTGATAAACGGTTTAGAAATTATCGTGAATAAGTGAACTATTATTCAAAATTTGAGAGAAAATTCTAGACTGTTTTCAGTGATTTTTATAAAATTACAAAACTTTTTCGAATAATCCCAAAACCAAGAACACAATTTGTACAAAAAATATCAAAAAAATATTCAATCAAAATTTGAGCGAATTTGAGTAATTCCAATAAAATTTCATGTCAAACACAATAAGGTAATAATTGTACAAAACATGTAAATTATTTACTTAATTATTGTTCACCTTTCACTAAAAATTGAGAAAATCTTAAATTTTGTTGAGTTGTTTTCAGTAGGTGTGTTGTGGTGTGGGAATGATAACTTCAAACTGGTCCCAACCTTTTAAAGATTTAATGATAATGGTTTGTTCCAAGAACAATTTTTGTACGTTTCGTTTTTTGAGTGAAAGCGTAGTATTCAGAAAAATTTAAATTATTTTGAGTGAAGTTTAATTTCAAGCACATATATGAAATGCATATTATAAAATGTTGTGCCATGGTTCTTAATACTGTAAAAAAAATTTGTAAAATTAAATGAGAAATAAACTTCCACTCAAAATGAGTGTAAATTAAAAAATATTTTGAGTAATTTTTCAAAAATCACGCTTCGGTTAAAATGAACTTGAAGTGAGATTAAAGACAAAATTGGACTCAGCCTTCATATTATTAATTGAATAGTTCAGTTTTAACAAAGTCGAAACTCAAATTTGATTTGGGATAATAACTTCATACTCCTCCAAAATTTGTGGGTACTGTATGTGTGAAATTTTAAACGCGTAGTTCAAATCAAATTTGATGTTGAAACTACTTGAAAAGCATCTTAAAAACTTTTGTAATTTCAATTCACACACATTCATACACAAGCATTTGGAATCTTCCATTAGTAAAATTTGAAATACTATTTAAAAATTCTAGAAATTACTTCTAAACTTTGGGCACACATTGTACAAGTGCATATTCAAAATAAATATCACTCAAAATTTTACAAAAAAATTTCACTTTTTTGAAAAAAATTTCCAAAACATTGTAAAAGTTTGAATAAATTTGTGATACCGACTTGTTGGTTAAATGATAATTTAATACTCGTCTTAACCTATCATAAATATAATTCGAGTGAAATTTAACAGAAAATTCGGATCAATGGTTTAGAAATTGTTGTGAATAAGCGAACTTTTATACAAAATTTGAGAGAAAATAGTAAACTGTGAGTGATTTTATAAGTTTACAAAACTTTTCCGAATATATCCAAAACTAAGAATACAATTTGTACAAAAAAAAATTAATATAATTTGCGTCCCTGCTCGGGCGCCGTTTTGTAACGTATTGGTTATACCGTATCGGCATATCGGTTCTCACGCCCGTTTTAAAGTAGGGTAGTCTTTCCAAGTTTACAAAAAAAAACGAACCGATTCACCTTCGTTAACAAGTTGATTGATCTATAATTCAATTATTGGAGTTTTATTCAAATTTGACCCCCAAAGCCACAAGCGATTTTCATGAAACTTTTTGCATAGCTTATACTAACCAATATCTAATAACAAATATTCGCTTATTGATGCCTTCGAACTCTAAGGTGGTTTAGTAAAGCAAAATTATGCAAAATAAATTATATATATTTATTTTCTTAATTATAAATTGTATTAGTTTTATAATTGTTATGTTCAATTATTTTGTTGAATGCTTTATAATAAGCAATAATTGAAAATTTTACTAATACTATCAAACGATTTTAAATTTAGGAAGATTTAAGGAAATTCTTCATCACTATCTATAATTATACGATAGAATAAAATGTCAGAAACCTCTTCCCGGTTCGAGCTGGTTTGGTTGAAATTGATTGACGATAGAGGCTTTTTGTAAATATTTTCAAAGGTATACACCATTTACCCAGATACCAATTGAGAACAAAATATTTTAAATTGTAATTCTACGATCTGGTTTCAAATATTTCAAATTTCAAATTTAGTGATTCATGTTTTTCTAAGAAATCCAATGGCCAAAACGTTGAATGGAAATGATAATTAAGTTTTCTATCAATGTACCTTTTTCTAATTTGTTTCTGTTTAAATATTACAAATTTGTCAGTTCATTATAACGAGAGGTTAACTGTGTCCACTCAAGGTGAAATACATAGAACAATTTTATGACAAAGTTCACGTTCGTGAACACAAAAGGACAGAGATAAGACAAACTTCAAAGGAATAAAGAACATACTCTACAATTTTTTCTGCCACTTACAATGCATATGGAAAACAATTTATGTTCTTTGACAAAGTTAGTGTCCCGATTTTACCCAAGTGAAATATGTATATCCAAAAAAAATCCCAAATTTGTTGCATGCAATAAATGTTGCACAATCATGAGTGGAACAAGTTATAATTAAGAAATATTTTAAAAATTTTAAAAGCTTTATATGTGGGTAGGTTTTCTGAAATGGTCGTAATATGATCGCTTGCGGAGACAAGTCATTCCTGGGGTCAGCGGTATAAAAAGTGGGTCTTTTACAAAGGGGTTGTTGCAAGAAATTTCAATTCAGAAATGTGTTCCAATTTTTTTTCAACAAATTGACTTGTGGGTAAATTTTCAGGAATGATCACCACGTTCTCTTACCACGAGAAACGAATCGCATGATTCCTGGAGGCGGTATAATACTTTTGCCATTCATTACGAGTTGAAAATCTATCATTTATTTCTATTTCAATTCAATCCTTCTGTTTTTTGAGATTTCTGTGCAACATTTGTTGCATGCAGCATTTGTTAAATGAAATAAATTTGCAATTTTTTTTTTTTGGGGCGCATTTCATTCGCATCGAATTTTTAATTTTTCAGGTTTCAAACTATTTTATAAGTGATTTTTATTTGAAAATTTAGTGTCAATTTATTTTAGAAAATGTCGAGTGTCGGTCATAACTCTAACTAATTTGAATAGGTGTATATTTTATATCAATTCCAGGCTAATGTCCCACAAGTTTAGCATTTCCACTGTATATTTTTATATACAGTGTTGATAAAACTAATGCGATAAAATGATGAACAAGATTAGTATGTAGTAGCAGGAAATTATTTTAAATTGAAAGTAGGAAGAAACAGTTTGCTTATTCAACGCGAGTTATTTGTGTTAGTAATCATGATGTTCATAATGATGATCACGATGACAAGTTATAGTTATATTTTTCAATTTGTGATTTTTATGCACGATTAAAATACTTTACAGTAAAATCATGCAAACAAATTTATTCGTAGCGCACTGATGCATATAATCCGCAACATATAAAGTATCGGTTATTTAATGATCAATCAACATGAAAACTTCACATAACAAATTAAAACTCTAACATGCAATATCTACGGTATAGAATGGTATAAAACTAATACAAATTAATAGAGTGCCATTGCAGATCAATTGCTCGCAATAAAAATTTAATTATAATTTATTGCTATGTAATAGAGGTGTGCAGTTCAAATATGTCGGTTCTTTTTATAATATAGAGATGCGGTGATGTTACAGTAACAAAATTCATGCGTTAATAACCACCCGATGATTAGATCTAATATAGAACTGCACACATCCAAATATTTGAACGATTAAAAAAAAAAAAAAAGCTTTAGAAAGTTAATCATTTTAAAGAGAAAGAAAATCACACGAGATAACTAAAAAAAACATTTTATGAACCTTTAATGCGGTACGATCTTCAACTAAATCTGTGATCTGCAGCACATATGATAGTATTGGACCATTCGGAAATGGACCCGGTTCCCATGAAACTGATATTCGTGTATGATCAAGTGCAACAGCTCTTACAATTGCGGGCGCTGAATGTGGTAGACCCTCCGCCAATGTACCAATTACAACACTTTCGGCTGATACTAATTGCTCGTCATGGGTGGATGATAGTAATAGGGCGATCCGAAACTATATAAAATTATATAATATTATGTATACATAAAAATAAACAACACATTGATGATGTAGATTTCTTACTCTGTATCGCGTGTATGGTTGCAAATTTTCGACGCGTATCGTCGAATTACTTCCCATACTCTCATTTCGAAAATATTTCCAACTGTTTGCGCCCTCTTCATAACGCCACTGTACTAAATAGCTTCGATGTTTATATGGTTTTCCGCGTGACAATTCAATAAATTTCGGTGGCACTTTCCATTCGAGTGACAGTGATGTAGCTGTTAAAGAATCAGCCACAAGTGCGGGCGCCGTCGGTATTCCAATTTCGTCTATACCGATATACACATAATAAAAAAAATTATTAGTATAACGTAACAATATATAGTATATTTAGTGATTTGTATAAACTCACTTCGAATCCACTTAAAGTAATTTTGTATACCATCATTACATCCCATCACACAAAATAGTTCTTTTGGCTTTATTATTTCTGGCACGTTCTGGTATTTTGTTCGAAAAATTATAAAAAATTTATTTTTATGTCACAAATCACTATGAATTTTTTTTTTGTTTTACTTACACAAACTGATTCACACGATGCATCAACAGCTTTCTCCCAAGATTCGCATCCCGCTGAACACTGTAAATAAAGCAAATATTTTTTTTATTAGGTTAAACATATAAAATTTCCCACCACATAACATTATATCAATTGACCCACAAAATACTTAAAATCAAAAGTTAATTTTTGCGATCAAAATATTTACAGAGCGCACAAAATATATTTTGTGCTCGCCACTTTATTAAAGACAATTAAATTATATAAAGAATAAGAGTTCGAAAAAAAATGTAATTTGATACACCGACATGACTTAGTGTATTGCAAAACTTCCTATATGGTGCTAACATAAATGTGGCCTTGAAAATTTTCAGTACGATTCTATTTCACAAAATAGAGCAGAGTTAAATATGTTATTGTTAAGGGCTGGGTGATTCAGATCTTAGCGGTATGCAAACAATTATGACCAGAAGCATTGTTCCATAAATAAACTCAGAAAATGTGACGTTATCGATGGATTCAAGGAGAACCTTTAAAAATGACTTATATTTTTTATTAAATTTCACTACGGCCAATTGAAATGTAAAATAACATTTGTTGAACCGCCTGAGTGCAGCAAATGTCTTCAAAAAACGTAGTACGTCAAAAAATCTAGACAAGAGATCATTTGCGGTGACGTATATTTTTTTTTTTTAATTAATTATGAGTGCGACGAAGCTCATTTTCACTTAAGTGGACATGTAAACCAACAAAACAGCTGGTTATGGGCAATGGAGAACCACAATTAAATCATTAATCATAATTATATTTATTATATATTATATATATATTTTGCCACTTGACATATTGATAGAGAAACTATGGAATTGTTACGAGAAATGTGTCCACAATAGTTAATTTTGAGATCTGGTGATGTGGATTGGCTTCCACGGTTACCAGATTTAACTGCTCCTGACTTCTTTTTATGGGGTTATCATAAAAGTAAGGTTTATTCAAATAAACCAGATACAATTTAAAAACCTTAAAGGAACATTAGGGAAGAAATTAACATGAAACAGGGAGAAATGTATGAAAAAGTGACGAGAAACGTAATCAAAAGACTCCGGATGTGTAAGACCAATAGGCCATAATTCCAAACATTATGTAAATGTTTTGTAATCATTAATTTTATTTTATTTTTGAAAGTTTGAAAGTTAGGCTTTAATTATTTCTGAATTTTTTCCAAAAAAGAGTTTTATTTTGTCGTCTTTCAAGCGAAATTTTAAAATGTCTTTTCTCATTTTTTCGGCTCCTTTGCTATAGCACTAATTTTTCCTTATGATCACTAATTAGCACAAATTGGGCTTAATCGATATGCAAAGTTTCATTGGATGATCATTGGATGTTTTAGTGAACTGGGCAGCATTCGGATTTGTTAAAAGATGGACAGGCGAATTTAAGGATATTCAAACCTTATGTTTACTCTATTTCGCTTATGTTCGATCACAACTGGAATACGCTGTAACGGTCTGGAACCCATATTATGCTGTACACATAAAAAGAATTGAAAGCATTCAAAACAAAGTTCCTGATTTTTTTATTAAAGAAAAGTGACTGGGATTAGGACCACAACTTACCATTCCATGAAAATGTGGCTCGCTTACCTCCGTACACAACAAGATGCACGGATTACAAAATATGCACGCTCGAAAATAGACGACTTCTTGTGGGCGCGGCTTTTATTGGTAACGTTTTGCTTGGTCACGTTGATTCAGCTTACATCTTGGAAAACATATCAATTCACGTGCCATGCAGAACATTTCGAAACCATGAATTTTTAGCACTTGAACACCATTCCACCAACTATGGAGAAAACAACCCCATTAATAGGATGTCTAAATCTTTCAACTTAATCGACGACCTATTTGACTTCAACTTATCAAAGAACAACTTTAAAAATATCCTTAAAGATTTTTTCTAAATTTTTAATTGTTTAAACCAAAATTTGGTTTATATTTTTCTTTTTCTGTTCTAAAGTTTTTTGTTGTAATATAATTTTAACTATAACTGTAAATAATCTGAAATCATACATGTATATTACAAAATAAATTTCTTTAAATAAATAAATGAAAAGAAAATTTCATTTATAACTTTAAGTGATTCTGTAAATGATTAGATATAGTTTTATTGTGTAACTTAAAATGTCATGCTAATCTTTTGGCACAAGTTTCTTGGATTTCATATGCAGCTGGTGTACAAAACAATCCTATTATAATTGTAGATATAGATCGAGCCGTTATAAATTTGATTATATAAATACTCGAACGTGTATTATTTTTCTAATTTAAGCTGAGGTAGGCTTAAATCAAAAAACAAACTCAATTCTGATATTGCTGAAAACAAAAAACTAAATAGTGAGTTGCTAAATAAATTTCATAAAGTTACCGCTTGCAGCCTACAACTATATTCCAAAGGGATTTCCAATGCGGTTCGTACTCCACCCGCAAGAAATATTTCAATTTCACTTGGAGAAGTTGTGGGTACCAGACAACCTAATAATGCAATCAAACCAACGTTATTATGTGCTCCAAGTTGATCATTCCATTTTAACTGAATCCATCGAAGACTACAGTTGTTCCTATTCAATGTTCCATTTGTTTCAAACTAGATCTAAGCTTCTATTCTTGAAAGATTGTTTAATAGATACCCCACTGTCATTCATATCGTTTTAAATTGATCTCAGTAAAGAGCTCTTTAAGAAATTAATATAACACCGAGATTCTAATATTTAACATCTAGTTTTATCTGCACGTTTAACTTGTTCGTCATCATCTTTAAATTTGTATTATCAAAAGGCGAGTGGTGTATGCTCTAAATTAAAATATTTGTATTTATCGATCCTGGAGAAAGATTATGACGTCATTTTTGTCACGGAATAATATTTCCTATCGTCATACATTGAACATCGTCGAGACAGATAGTCGAGGAGTAATCACTGGCGCTGATATATTTTCAATGACATCAAAATCAATGAATACCAATGAATGAAGGGACTTCGAGATTATTGCAGTACGTTGGCAATTCAAGCACTTGATGATAAATTTTGAATATTTTACAGCCCAACATTGTGCCAATCGTAGACCCTGGTGGATCGCTTAATTATACTCGGTGAGTTTAACTGTAGATATGGTTTGCTATAGATGGTTTTTTAATTCCAGTATAAACTTGAATGCTAATTACCTAGTTATTCTCACTTCGACCTTCCAACCTGTGAGGATTTACCATTCACCATAAAATTCGTTAATCCTATTTAAGATATGTAAAACTGTCAAAAATAGTAGCAGCTTTAACAGAAGTCAATGGATACTAAACCCGCAGACTTCTTGTAGAAGCCCCAAAAAGGCAGTGTACTGTGAGAATCCTAACATTCGTTCTAAAATCTGGTCTTTACTCTAAAATTTGCCAATAATTGCGTTTTTTCGAATCATTGGCTTAACGCGCTGAGATAAGCCTCCATAGACTTTTTCATTCAGAAAGGGAGTCTCCTTCAGATTTCTCAGAAAGAGTAAGCTTTCCGAAACCTTTTATACCTTTCCTCTATTCGCGAATTTGTCCTTTAGTGAATCAGTTATCGTCGAGTTGCACGTTCATAGAAATTTCCTCTAACCTATCGCTAAAAGTTGCGTAGTGGTTTTCGTCGCCAACTGTCCGCCAAAAATATCGTTCGGATGAAGGTGAAAAATATTCCTACAAACGATCGTAGATGTCATCGGCCATCATACACTAGCTCTATATATAGATCTCACTACAACTATGTATTGAGCCAGAGAAACACCTCTGGTTTCAGCCACAATATTTTCAGTAAAATAGCTTTCTTGCAAGGAGAGATTTTAGGTACAGCTTTACAGTCATTAGTGTGAACAGTACAGGAAAATCATTGAGGCTACCTTTTAAAATGTGAGACGGAAGCAGTCATTTTATTAGTTTCTCTATAGTTAAAATAGATCACGCTCTAGGCAAGCTAATAAATTATATACTAGTTAGCAGGACTATTAACGTTGATGTAGAAGATGCAAATAGATATTGAAAAATTCCAAACGTTGTAAACTTTTACGGATAGAGTGAGATTTCGATGTACTACCTTGAAAACTAAAGATTAATTGTAAGCCCATCGGAAGTGGCAGTTTCCAACGGAGCATTTGTCGATTTTAGCATTTTCGTGAAAAACGGTTATAAGCTTAAAGATTCTAATTTAGATTTGCAACAATATCGGAACAGATTATATTTCCAATAATTTAGCCGGAAATTACGATTTTTGACAAAAAACTGTTTTTCAACAAAATTTCGGCACTGTACAGCCCACACGGATAGATTATTGATCGAGATGAATCTTCTTCATACTTAATTTTTTTTGCTTATTAGAAAAACACAGTGAGTTTTGAGTTTTGGCCGAAACCGGTCTGGCGGAAAATGATTATTAACTAAATGAAACTATCAACTAAAATTCCATATCATTCTAGATCGGTTTTCCAAAATTAATGTGGAAAAGACAATTTTTGTAAAAAACGGGTTTTCAAAGTTTATACCTAGGAAAAACTTTATACCTAACGCGGGTTTTACATCAATCGAACATGCATTAAATATATTTGATAGATTTTTTATGATACTTGCAACATCTATTAGACATTGTGAATACTGTGAAACTGCCAGTAGACGTCGTTTGACTCGATTTTAAATTTTTATGACACAAAAACTTTATATGCCACATTAAAGGCTGGACTAAGAGGATCCACTTAAATTTGAATAGAATTTTTTTTTCCAAATAGAAAGATAACATAAAAACTAACAAATTAACACTGTTAGATTAAAATAACAATTACGTAAATTGTTAGATTAAATTATGCAATACAACCTTATTGCTAAAAATCTGTGAAAAATAATAAAATTAAATAAATATAATTTCTCGGCCATCCTATTTCAATATTTTGACATATTATCAATCTAATAAGCGCGGGTTACTCGATATACTCACATTAAAAGTGAAATAGCCTGGTAGAAGTAATTAGTTTTATCAACAACCGCAACCTTTTTGTCGATTTGGCGTTTCTTTAATAAACTTTTGAGTTCGATAAGTTAATTCTTTATCGAAGTTTTTGTAGAAGATTAAATTTGCTATACATTCATAAATTACATTGCTTTAAATTTCTAGTTATTTTTAATAGCTTAAACAAGATAAAAAGTTTTTAAAAATAATTCTGTTCATATTAAAAACACAGACAAATATGATTTTTGGATACCAAAAATGTTTATCAAATAAAAAGTTTACTTGATGTAAAAGCCGCGTAAGTCTTTCCTCAAATTGGGAGATTATATTTAATTTTGACCGAAATCATTTCACCGGAATCGACCACTCCCATAGAAGTGTTTTTGTTTTATGTAAATATTTTGAAAACTATATCATTTCTAAAAAGATCTCAATTAAATAAGTATTTAAAAATTAATTGGAAATAACGAATTTCGACAACTTCATACTTTCGAATTTTTTGCAAATAACAAGATCCCAGTGGATCTTCTACTGGAAGTGACAGATTTAATAAGAGATTTTTGGAAAATATTTTGCAAAGTATTTTATTTACGGTAAAAGAAACTAGACATTAAAAGATTTAAAACTATATTGCAACAATAGCGGTTCCGATCAGTTTAACCTTCACCAAAATTATTTCGGGATACTAATGTGAATGAGTAATTTATCAATTTCCGCCTTTTTCGACCACCTTGACAGTATTTACCTCGGTAAAGATATTTTTCCTCATGTTTTATACAAAAAAAAACAAGCAAGTTTAGTTTTGTTTTTTGATTTATTTTATTTCATTGATAGGAAAAAATATCAGATCACAATTCATTGTTTAATAATAATCATTGTACATAATATCACATTTCATTTTCTATTATGCAAATAAAAATTAATAAAATAAAAGTAAATAAAATTGCGAAAAATATCTTAAAAGCTATGAACTATTGGCTCATATGACATAGTTGACATTGGGTATGAGTAAGGCTGTGTTCCTGGCAGATTGGTTTTTTGCAACAATCACACATTTTTCTTATAGATCGTTTCTTTTTGCCTTCACCATAGCACATAAAGCACTGCCCTTTATGCGTCAATCGACCGGATGCGTCTCGATCAAATAATTGGTATGGTGTAAATAAAGCATTACTAGGCCCTTGTAATTGTTCAATTGGTAGGCCTAGAATGCATTGTATTGCACTTCTGGTAGCATAATAGCTTATAACTCTTGGAAGTAGAGCTCTCTTTTTTATTAGTGGGATGCAAAGGTTTTCACCCAGATCTTCTAAAAATTTTCGCCGACGACTAGTTTTTACAGTTTGTTTGTTGGACGGGTTATTTGTAATATAAATTATATAAACTGCTAGTGCCGCTATGCCTACAATGTTAAAAAACTTTGCCAGTGGCCATCGATTTGTCTTCCGCTTGGTTGTGTATTGTGATAACATTTTGTCCATTGTATCAACGGCTCCTTTTGTAGAATTATAATATATTTATTTATTTATTATTATTACCAACTTTGCATGTCTGGTTACATTATTATTTATATAAAATATTAATAAAATTATATAATTATAAAGTTTACAAGTTACCAATAATTCAAAAGAAGCTTCGACATTAATTCCTTAAATGCATTTCTAGATAGATTAAAGTCAAAAGCTGGCCGTACTTTATTAAAGGAAGCTGATGAATGATAAACCGGCTCGCATTTACCGTAGTTTTGCCTACAAAACGGCAATTTAATTTGGAAATCTTTATCGCGTAGCACACGTAATGGAGTATTTATATGAAGCAAACTCAATATTTCTGAACAATCGATTTTAGACACTAATAAATCTCGAATAAACATTGCGCTAATTTCTTCTAAAACACTATTAATTTACATCTACCTCGATACGCTGGGAGTATGAAAGCAGGGACATTCGTATCTCTAGGCTACCTTCGTAGTGCGTACATTAAAAATCGCTTCTGAACCCTTTCTATGCGATCTGAATAGTTATTATAAAACGGATTCCATATGACAACCCCATATTCCAACAATGAACGAACAAAAGAGACATACACTCAGAAAAAAGATTACTACCAAATACTTAGTTAAATTAATTTGGTTGTTTTAACACAAAATTCTGAGCTAGATAAACCAAATCTCTTGTTTAAATTAGAAAGTTGGTATTTTCTTACTTGATTACTACAAAAAGTGAGTGAAATTTGAGTTACCAGGATGTTGGTACGTAGTTTTGTTTAATTTAACCAAAAAAAAATTTGTTAGGTGAACAATATTCTTGTTATAGCTAACCAAATATTTTGGTTAATCTTAATTAGTTATTTTGACCTATAAGTTTTGTCATATAAACTAAGACTTAAATTCTAGCAAATCAATAAAATTCACTAAATCATTGTGATTATACTTTGAATGTAAGTTCAAAGTACTTTCATTATTTTTGTAGTTTGATCACTGCATTCTGATGAGACGCTCGAATTTTTTAGTGTAAAGAATTCATAATGTTTCATTAGTTCGAAATCAAACTTCCAACGTGTTGGTTTGGTAACCACACCTTGATATAATGTGTTTAACCTTAAACGTTTGCAACATTTACCGCCATTTTTGTTACAATTACTAAGAAAATTTGGTAGAATTAAACTAGTAAAATAATAATAACTAATTATTAGTAAAATAATTTTTTCCCTTGGTTAATTTAACAAAATAGTTAGTCACTGTTACCAATTATTTTCCTTTTCTATCCATTAAATTAACCATATGTTTTTGGTTATATTAACTAAGTTATAAATTAAATAAGCAGGATTTGGTTATTTTAAATTAAAATTTTATTCAACTAAGATCTTGTTCGTTTTTTAACTAAGAAATTTGGTTGATCGAAAATCACCAAGATTTTGGCTAAATAGACTCAGATTTTTGTTTCTTTTGACCTAAGTTTTTCTCTGAGTGTATACAGTTTTAATCACATAAGGACCGTGAAAATCTTTAGAAAACCTTTTAATAAAACCAAGCATAGAATTCGCTTTAGAAATGCAACCTTCAACATGTTTATGAAAAGATAAATTCGAAGTAAAGGTTATACCTAAATCTTTAAAAGTATCAACACTTTCAATAATGTTGATAAAATAAATTTTTTAATGGTTCTATTATTTCTTTTCTTGCCCCTGAGTTAATTTTACAGGGTAAATATAATTCATCTTCAGAATTACCAATAAAATAGATTAGTAGACATTTATGTGTATCATCTGGATCTGGTAATAAAGAACCTGCTGAATTGGTAAATTAGCTAATATTTCTAGCACCAAAAGAAGTCATTTGAAAAGAGTTATTATATTTTGGAATGTTTGATTAAAAATGCATAAATCGTGGTGTTGTTCCCGAAATTAATGTTAGCAAAGGCTCCGGTGGATAATTTAAAATTAGTAAACTTACTTTACCATTTGTACACTATAAGCCATGAGTTTCATTTTTGAATATTAGAGCTTTACAATTGCAATTGTATGTGCTTGTTCTTGCTTGGCTATATCCAAGTCGATTTGATTCACTTCTTCATTTAAATTGCACAGCAGAGTCATTTGCACGTGACTATGATACTTGTAAGCTAGTTCCAAAAATGACTCCCATATCGGCGTTATATAGGTAGACAGTAGGTTACAATAACCTCCATCTTGAGTTGAGAAAAATGAAAGTCAGTAACGTATAATCATCACCCCCGAAAACGACGCCTATGTCAGTATTATAGGCGTAGATAGTAGGCAGGTTTCGAACTTGACACCGCCCCTATGTCCCTCACAAACGTGAGTTATTAATTAGTACCTCCTCCAAAATTTACACCCACATTGACGTTGATAGTATAGAAGAACATCAAAAGGACACCATCTCGAATTCTAAAAACAAAAGTCGGAAACGTAATCAGAACCGCGAAAACCTCAAAAATGATACGCATTTCGGCATTATAAGCATAGATATTAGTATAGGTCCCAAAAATGACAGTGCTCCATCTCGCCTTGCATAAAACAAAATTTCGTCATCTCGGATATGAAAACATATATGTACTAATATTCCTAATTAGCACTCCCGAAAACCGCGAAAAAGACTTCATTGGAGAAAACCAAAATCACGGGCGGAATTTTTGTTGAAAAATAATTTCTTGTTAAAAATCGTCATTTCTGCTTAAACTTTGAAAAACCGATTTATACCGATATCGTTGCAAAATTAATTTAGAATCTTTTGGTTCCTAGTAGTTTTTCTTGTAAATGGTAATATAATTAAATAGTAATAATTTCATCCGGAAATTAATTATAATATTGGAACTGACCATTTGAACGTTCGGCTTAAACCAGATGTTGATTATCTAAAATATTCAGACGATTTCCGTAAACACAAAGAAAATTAGGTCCTATATAATTTATAATTTAAGCCAAACTCGATTTACACAAGTGTTTAATGTTCAAAAAATTCTTGGAAGCCTATATTCTTGTGGATAATTGGACGATATAAATTTTAAACACTATGAATAATTTAATATGATTGCATGTTAATTAATAATTAAAACCGACATGTTAATTGATCCACCCAAACAAACAATATTTTTAACTTCGGTTTTATTGTCTCACATATAAATTATTTCTGGATTATGATGTTGATGTGGATGAGCTTCTTGCAACATTCATGCTTAAAATTGTTAAATGTAATTACGAGCGCGAGCTACATATTGCATGGTATTTTTAATTACTCGTAATTAGTAACATCCTTATATGAAAAGTGTCTGTATATATAGATAGAGTCCACTATTTGTACAATATTTTTAACGGTAGTTTTATAAAACTTCTGACTTCGAAATTACTATACAAATTTCTTACAACAAACTGATCGCTTTTATATGCATTACGTAACGAAATGTAATTTTGATTTTATAAAACTTTAAATTGGTTTGGGTGTTGATAGCGCACGAGTTACACATCTTTAAGGTTAAAACGAAATTTCTACATATAAACGAATGTATATTAAAACAAGACAATGATTAATTTAATGATGCACTTGTTTGAAGTGTGTTATTATAAGATGTACTTAAGAGTAATTTATTTAATTTTCGTTTGATAGAATTGTTTGTTATATTTAAGACGCACAAAAAAGGCGGAAAGAAATAAATGCGGATTCCCGCGTCCAAATATATATTTGGGAATTGTGGACACAAACCAGACCCTTTCAAATTTTTAATGTAAAATGTAAATACATAAAATATTTTCCCACAGTAGGTAAAATTCGTTAAATCCACTTGACTTGTTCATATACGTCTATAATATGTTTGGATGCTACTTGTGCACAAAAATTTAAACCAGACATGAAACCTGTTGATTGATAACCTAATTATAATTTAGTTTAAATCCTTAATCTTTTTTAGGAAAGATGCGAGTACTCACTAAAAAATTCCTATACATGGAAAATAATTTTCTCATGATTATTTTTCTGTTTGACAAGGAAGTAACTTTACTTTATAACTGTACACCGGACAGTTTACATTCTCAATATAGTGTTCTGGTATATTGGAGCAAAGTTTATTTTAATATTTAAAATTAATTTGTAGTCTAAAGCGAACGGAAATAATTAAAATGGAAAATAATTTTTTAATCCAATTTTTTTTAAATGGTACAGGAGGGAGACAACTAACTATGCGTTTAGATAATTATTTTCTTTTATCCAATTTAGAACATCTGTATATAGAGTACACAAAGTAACTAGAATATGGGTAATTGTATGGTTTATACACTAAAATGTCAAATTTAATTAAAAATTGCAAAAAAAAATAAATCTGACATTTGATGGACAATCTATTGAATGAGTTTTGGTAGCCCGCATTTCATGTAATTCGAAATATTCAAAACTAAGGTTTTTAATTAATTTTTAAATATTTTTGTAAGAACAGTTTATATAATCTAACAAAGATGTTTATTTACATTTTAAAGGGACCGTGTCGTTCCACACGAAATTTAATTAATTCTTAATTTTAGGGTAACATGATATTAATAATTAAAATTCGTTCCGATCAATTAGTTTAACTTTATAGAGATCATATCCGGTTTCTCGATCTATACCTTTGTCGTTATTTTTAAATGCTCACATTAATTCCAGATTTTATGAAAGATGCAGGATTAACTACTATTCATCTTCGCGATTATACGGTTTACGAGTCGTGATTCACTTTATAACCCAAAATTAATCTAACATGCCTTCTCCAATTTCTTCTATTATTTTATGTTAATAATTTTTATCGATAAAATGTGTGCGTGGTTCCTATTCAGGTTGGATCTAGTAGTTGCGAGTCTAGAGTGAAGCCTGGATATTTTACCGCGTTTACAT
The DNA here is from genome assembly GCA_947310385.1 of Nephrotoma appendiculata. Taxonomy (NCBI): domain Eukaryota; kingdom Metazoa; phylum Arthropoda; class Insecta; order Diptera; family Tipulidae; genus Nephrotoma; species Nephrotoma appendiculata. The sequence goes on along the minus strand of OX371225.1, from coordinate 22,832,332 downwards.
TGAGACTTTGCTGAAAGTTCAGTTCTACTGGTATCCCACTCCCATTTCATTATATGAATTGTGAATAGCAGCAAAATAAAATTATTATCCACATCCAAGAATATCTTCATGGTATATTTTGATATAATTCGAGTTCTGAGTTAACCAGGCTCAAGAAAATCATTATACGCTGACGAGATATCAAGATGTCATTCCGGGAAACATCTACTAGATAAGAGGAGAGCTGCTCTGCGAATCGAATCTGCAATACACAAGGCAGAATCTGATTATCATTCCCAAAGAAAACCAGCTTACTATAATTGACTTATTGCAGAAGAAATTTGTACAATGCTATACGCTGGTCCACAGATGATGTTGTTTTAGAAACCTACGAAAACACTATTTGATTCTTAGCATTATAACTTTGGTGGTGCTGCACTGATAAGCCAGCAACTGATGATCAATGCACGCTACAAATGTAATATCCGCATCGTACAGTGATTGCACACCCAACTTCGTCGAAACCAATCGTCAGTGGGCGTTCCTGAATCAGCAGAGTATACCAGAGATTTAAATCCGAGGACCCATTGCTGGTATACTACCTTGAACTTCATTTATCCTGCTTCGCCGAATTTTAGCGATTACTTTGACTCTGGCGACACTTCTTTGAGAGATTGAAGAATGATTAAACTCTAGATCGTTGTGCCTCATGCCATATGACGCTGATGACTGCAAATACTCACTTCACAGCACTCCTCTCAATCGGAAGCGCATCAAACCCGACATATACGGACCAACATTATTCGATATGTAAGAGAACATCCCAATTTTTTCCAGGAATTTCAGAGAATATATCACCACCACGTGGTCGACAGAAACGTTTGACGCCTACAGCACAACATCGTGTCATAGGCATTATTCATTGGCAATGCGCTCAAACACGGTAAATAAAATGTAGGCCAACACTAAAAAAAATTTTGAGTTATACATAAATTTCAATCTAAATTGGCTGATAAGTTTCGCTTATAATTATGGCAACAGTTGGCGGACCTGAACCGGCCCAATGAAATTTAATAATGTTGAAAACGTCACAGAAATAACTTATTTGCTTGCCCCTCTACTGCCAGAACGTATGAGGACTAAGAACTAAATCTCGTAACGTTTTCTCAGCAATTCAAAAACTCCAATTGATATTTTTGCACTCACTGCGACTATTTTAAATAGTGATTTCAATAGTAACGAGTTTTTTACCTCGGATTCTAACGTCTTCCGGAAAGATTTTTTTTTACTATCCAGACACAAATTGCGGTACACATCAATTTTGATAGTCAAATGTTTATCTTAATTACCAATACTGATAATATCGAGCTCTAAGTCAGATTGTAAGCTATCAGCTTCTTGCAAACGCTGTTAATTTCATCTTTGACCCAATGACATCCTTGTCGTGGGTGATTTTAATCTGCCCGGCCTGAAATGGAATTATTCAGATGATGATACTCATTATATTGCTTCGAATTCAAACTTTGGACGATTTGGATCAGCAACGTCGAATCAGAAACCAATCTAATCCTCTGTGCCATTGATATGTACCATCGTCCTATTTTAATCATTTTTTGTCTGGAGAAGACTACCTTACTGTCGATATTGAAACCCTACCACGATTCAACTTTTGAAAGGTCGGCTATGTGATACTTATAGTGATTTATTATGGCTAACATAGCAACTTGATACCATTTTAAATGAAAATAATGACTTAGAAACACAAACTGTCAAATTTTTACTCTGAAGTTTTTGAATGTTTTGAACAATGCATTCCGTATACTCGCCAAAAAATAGTATCACCATCACCTCCTTCCTAAAAACTAGATCCGACTCTGATTACTTTAACTATTTAAATTGTTATAATGATTTCAGTAGTTTGTCTGACGAACTTTATGGGAATTATATTAGACTCATGCAATCCAATCTAGTCGCTGATCCTAAGGGTTTCTGGCACTTTATTAATCTCAAGAAGTATAAAGGTCATCACTTTAATCCTAAAGTCATAGCAAATAATTTTGCTAACTTACTACATAAATAACTGTATTCAAACAGCCTTATCTTCCATTCAAATCGATTAAGAATCCGTGGTACACCAGGAATGAGATTTATGTTCATCGATTTTAGCTATTCGTTAGACGGGATTTCTCATGAAGTTATTTTGTTTAAGTTTACGGCTCTTGGCTTTCCTTCCCAAATGTCCCGTTCGTTAAACTATTATCTTAAAGACCCTATGTATCATGTACTGTTCAGGTCATCAGTATCAGCTCATTTCACAGTATACATCTGGAGTACCCCGAGGGGCAGCCATCTGTATACGCCGATGACATGAGAATTACAAACAGATTTCAAACACCTAAAATCCGACCTCAATAACACTCCGCATGGTGTGCAAAGAACAACCTTGAATTGAACGTCAGCAAATGTCAAACAATCACTTACTCGCGAAAACATGCACAGACCATTTCTCGTGACTTTATTATATCACCAACGATGCCGTTAGTAGTGCCAGTTCTGTTTGTGATCTGGGGGTCATTTGTGACAGTGAATTAAATTTTATACATCATACCCGTCGCCTTATCATGAGGTCCATATATAGAGGATTGAAGCAGTTCAGCGTAGAGTTCTCCGCTTTGCTTTACGCGGGCTACAGTTGGTGGACATGTTCAACCTGCCTCCATACCTAGATCGTCTCACACTAATTGATTTACAACCACTTAGTAAGCGTCGAGTTGTTGCAGACGTGGTTTTTAACCATCAATTACTAACCGGAAGAATTCTAATTTAAGAACGGTGCATATCTTTAGAATCGACCCTCGTCGAACTAATTATGGTAAGAATGAGCCCGTTTCTAGAATGCTGTATACGAACCTAATCAGCATTACCATTTTATTTTTTATTAATTATTTTTGTGTCTCCAGTTTAAGCCGAAGCCTTACCCACCAAGAGTTACTCCAAATCTTCGATGGTTAGAGTGAAAGATTAGACGTTTTTCACAACGTTTGATCATGATCGTGAAAAAGATAGATTTATTGGTGATTCAGATTTACCTAGCACTATTTGTAGATAAACTATACCGCTGCAATTGGGAAGTGCCTTCATTCTAAATACAATGAGTGTAAAAAAATTTGAAACTATCAAACGATCATTGCGCTTTAATCAAAATGATCAAGCACCACATAAAAATGCGATTAATTTCGACAAACTGTATAAACTACGTCCGCTTATAGACGAAAAATTCGCTGTGAACAGTATCTATCTGTAAATGAACAGGTTTGTGCAATCAAAACCAAAAACATCTCGCGGCGATATAATCCAGCTAAGCCCAAAAAGTTGGGCTATAACATTTATGTACTTTCTGGAGTATGTGGCTTTATCTACATCCTTAAAGTATACACGGGATCGGAGAATAAAATTCGTTTCCAGTCAGAGACAAATTTAATTACTACACATCCATTCCATTTCTAGTTGAACTAGATAAGTTAGGAATGAGATGTGTAGGAACTATAAGGAAGGATCGAATTCCAAATAATAAACTTCCGTATATGGAAAAAAACGAGGAACATGTGAGGAAAGATGTGCCACTTTTGAATGTACATCATTGTGCGTTGTTTCTTGGAAAGATAACAAAGTTGTAACACTCGCGTCAACGTTGACGGGAATTCAACCAATTCAAACAACCACTAGATATGACGAGATAAAAAATCGTCGTGTTACAATTTATTACCCAAACATAATAAAAGAATATAATAAACATATGGGGGGTGTTGATTTAATCGATAATTTTATTGGGCGCAACAAAATCACAATGAAATCCAAAATATGCAGATATGTTTCCATTTGATAGATATCACGGTTGTAAATCGCTGGATATTGTTAAGAAAAGTATGTAAGCCAAACGGAGAAGTACCAAAAACATTGCCGGACTATCGAATAGAACTATAGCGGAAACACTTTGCCGTTGTGATAGTTCTATTTCATTACATTCCTTTTCTAGGAATCATAAACTACTAGATCAAAAGAGCAAAATGTGTTCTGGCAGCCATATTCCTCCTCGAGATGTTCCACAGATTTAGTACAACACTTCCCTATCTACAACGATCAAAAAACAAACAAACCTCAAAATCGGTGTAAAAATGACTCCTGTGCGCATTTATACGCTTTAGGTTTTAGTTTTAAGACGTTTTAAAAAAATTTGGGCTCCACTGTTTCTTGATGTCAGGTCATTGAGGAGCCTGAATTGTTTATTTTCAGTTGAGATCAAGTTTCTCCTTTTAATTTCGTTGTTAGTCCTATTTTCGATTTGGTTTCTGCTAGCTTAAGAGTAAATGACCTGAAAATTGGGCAGGAACGAGTGAAGCCCAAAATTTTTTAATGAGACATTTGAGTAGGGCATAATGCGCCTCAAATTATTTATATGTCGACTGATCTCGATAGGCGTCTTAATTTCGTTTCTGGTTCTACTTTAGATTTGGGTCCTGGTGGCTTTTGATTAAATTAATTGAACTTTGGTAAAGAATGAGTATGAAGCCTAAACAATTTTAATGGATCATTTTAGTAGGCTTTAATGAGCCTAAAACTATTTGTATGTCAAATGATCTTGTTTTGCTTTCTAATTTCGTTTTGGTACTATTTTCAATGTGGGTTCTGCTATACCTTTAAATTAAACGACCTGAAGTTTGGTCAAGAACGAGTAAAGCCCAAAATTAAATAATTACGACTTTTGATTTGGGTTCCGCTAGCTCTGAAGTTTGGTTAAAAATGAGTGGAACCCAACATTTTTTAATAGGGCATTTGATTAGGCCATAATGAAACTAAAATTATTTGCCAAAATTCCTATTTCACAAGATACTTTTTACACCTTCATTTGTCGGAAAGCCAGCACCATTTGTTGGTCCTATTTAACGATTTCTGGTGCATTTACTATTTGTGCACGACTTTTCCACGTTTAACCTTTATATTTACAACCACCAACCTGAGTAAGTTTTCGAATTTCATTGACCAACATTTTATGGATTTAGGTGACTTATCAGCTTGAAATCTTTAATATCTTAACATTTATCTGTTTTAAATTAGACTTTGCCATTTTTTTAAAATAGTTTCGATTGGATCATATTTATAATTTTTTTGAAAAAAATAACCCTTCTACTTAACCACCACCCTTCCTGGGTAAGATTAACGTAACACGTAAATTAAAAATTAATATAACAAAACAAAATTTATTTTAATTTTTATTTATAAAACTATTAAAAATCAATTATAAAAATAAAATTAATTCAAATGCGGCAACGAGAACAAATTATATTCGAAGAATGTGTACACAACCCACAAATATAGCAGTTTCTTTTATGCCTAATTCGACCACGATAGCATCTCGTTCTTCTGAGGTAGATGTGTTATCAGTTTACAAGATTCAAATTCTAGTGTGTGTCCCAGCATACTTTTAATTCCAGTTGTAGTGGCCAAATGACGTGTTATTTGCAGATTCTTGGAACGCCTTAGGATTTCTAACATAACTAACTGCTGAAATAATTCTTGCAATAATTTACGCCAACTGTTGGTTTATGGTTTAAGGGACGGATTGTTGCTAGAATAAATTGTATACGCTGCTTATCGTGCCACGTCGAGTGGCCATCGATTCGTCCTTCTTTTACACGAAAAGTCGTCCATCATGTTGTCCATGTTGTCGACTCCTCCCTTAGTCGAATGCTTCCTGGTTTTCCTTATAGTAGAGCATAGTCGACAAAATAACCACAGACTTGTTTTTTTTGGAATGTATGACCACATTGTGCCGCTAAGCCCAAAAGTAGAGGATGTGACAGATCGAGGATTGCCTTTTATGATGAGGAATTCAGCACCAGCCATGTATGTTGCTATTCAAGCCGTATTATCGTTATATGCATCAGGTCGTACTACTGGCATTGTATTGGAGTCTGGTGATGGTGTATCACACACAGTACCAATCTATGAAGGTTAAGCTTAACCACATGGTTACTCATTCACTACAATAGCTAAACGTGAAATTGTCCGTGATATTAAAGAAAAATTGTGTTATGTGGCACTCGATTTTAAACAAGAAATGGCCACAGCCGCGTCATCATCATCATTAGAAAAATCATATGAATTATCCGATGGTCAAGTAATCATACAATTGGAAATAAACGTTTTCGTTGTCCAGAAGCTCTCTTCCAACCATCATTCTTGGGAATGGAAGCTTGCGGTATCCACGAAATAACATATAATTCAATCATGAAGTGTGATGTCGATATTAAAAAAGACTTATATGCCAATACTGTATTATCAGGCGGTACCACAACGTATCCAAATATTGCTGATCGTATGCAAAAGGAAATTACAGCACTTGCCCCATCAACAATGAAAATCCAAATTATTGCACCACCAGAGCGTAAATACTCCGTACTGATTGGTGGATCAATTTTGGCTTCCCTATAAACATTCGATCAGATGTGGATTTCGAAACAAGAGTACGTTGAATCTGCTCCTTCGAGCCGGATCGGTAACACGTGGCGAACTTAACCTTTACCAAGAGAGGGATTATCGAAATAAAGATTTACTGGAGTTCTATCAATTTACCAACCAAAGGAGAAACCATCCATTCAAAATCCAGGTAACCGCTTTTATTTATTTTTTCCATTTTTTCCGAATTCCATTAAAATTATCGTGAGTTTGAACACAAATTTATTTCGGTAAAATGCCTGTAGACCCTACTCTTGATCACCCCGGTGCGCTTGTAAAACGTAAGGCCGTGATATAACGACTCGGTTGTCCAAAAAATTGTTTAACCAGTTTATCGATGCCGAAGATAAACTGATCTAATACGATTCCGAAGCAGTCTTCAACCTATTACGAAATTGGATGATAGCATGGATTACTCTGTACTTACCAATTTCAAATCTGATTTTAAATTGCCAAGACTTACGCTTCCTACTTTCTCCGGTAATTACAAGAATTGGCAATCCTTCCATGATATTTTCATTTCAACCGTTCACGAGAACACATCACTGCCACCCGCTCAGAATTTTAAATATCTTTTGGGACAGCTACGTGGTTCAGCATACTTGTCTGTATGTCACTTTTGCGTAGATGACGCGAATTATGTCGAATCATCTAAACGTTTTATCAAAAAATGTGACAAAAAGAAACAAATTGTCGAAACCTATATACGAGATTTTTTGTCGCTACTCAAAATTAGTTCGAATCCTTCCTCAAACCACTTAATGAAAATGTTCGATAATTTAGATGAAACCATGGATTAAAATCGCTTGGTCCTTGGATCCTTGGATCATTTATTTGGCTACCGAGAAACTCGATGAAGAATCTAAACGTATATGGAAATATGAGACATCAGAAAACGAGTTTCTTACGACAGATGAACTGTTAACATTCTTATCCACGAGAATTGATGCAATAGTAGAATCTGGTGCAAAACGTAGCCACAACCCGCCGAGCCTAGCTACCATATCCAAATCATTCCACATAAACCCAGAACCCCGTTGTCCGGTATGTGTTACTGAGAACCACAAGTTATTTACTTGCTCTAAAAGCTGTAAAAATATTAAAAGCTGTTTTAAGTGTAATAAGCGACATAATACCTTACTACACCTTCCTCTAACTAATTCGCTACAGAGTTTCGAAACGTCATGATTGATGTCACAATCCGCCTACACCTAATCAACCACACAACATGGAGCAGATCGTCCAAAACTGAATATATCCATTGAACCGACCAAATCTAAAACCATGGTAGCCAATTATGTTGAACCAAAACAACGTATGATAGCCGACCAAACCTTGGTGACAGCTTTCCGCAAACACTCCAATGGTTTTATTTGCTTGAAAAAAGATTGCTAGCAGATCCTGTGCTTAGAGAATTCTATACCCATTTTATGAATGATACCTATCGTTAGGGCATATGGAAATTATTCCTGATCGAGAAATCGTGAAACATTCCAATCAATTATTTTATCTACCACACCATCCAGTTTTCAAAACATCTAGTAGCACTACCAAAGTCCGGGTGGTGTTCGACGCGTCCGCTAAGTTCACGTCCGGAGAATCATTGAACAACAATCTTGTAGTAGGCCCTACTATTCAAGGGAATCTAATTGATATCCTAATCCGATTCCGCAAGCATAGATTTGTTCTATCGGCGGACATCTTGAAACGGTATGGAACATCTTATTTTGTTTATCGTACCTAGTATTGATTCACTTTGATTGCACATCTGGTAGGCTTCGATGGAATATACTGTGACGTTTGCTCCAGCAGTAAAACATTCCTTTAGATTTTGTAGTGAATAAACGTTGCACACGTGTGTTTTCATTATCAAATCTAATAAAACGGCTTATCATATAAAATCGTTGAATAGCCATGGTGGTTTGATAGAGAGCATGGGAACGGGTACTCCATAAATTTAGCGTATGCTCGTTATTCGTTATTCACACCAGCAAATAAAAGAATACCCAAATACTCATTAAATTCAGAAGTAGTTTCAAGAACGAACTTTGTCCGGATTTTGATTGTTCCGTGCCAGGTAAATTTGAGCGCCTCGACGATGTCTCGAAACACTATGGAAGCACATTGGAAAGTGGCAGCACTAGCACTAAAGAGAATTAATTTTGTTATGTAATTACCAGCGGAAATTTTTCATTCATTATGCACCATTTTTTTCACTAAATAAAATATCTCAGCGGAATAAAATATTAAAAGTTATCCTTAAAATGGCAAATTGAATGATCTCCGAGGTAAAGGAACTCGGTATATGAAATATGGAACTTTAACAATAATCCGTCTATCCGCCATTTCTTCCACTAGTAACCAATACTATCGGTTGTTTTTCTAGTTGCTTAGGTCATACTGAGAATCTATAGAAAACTTGGGGAAAATTCATGGACTAGAATTTTCACTTACAATTTTTTGATTTTCTGTGGCCATATAAGTGATTTTCGGTTGTATTTCTAATAGATTAGGTCATACTGAGACTATATGGAAAATTTGAGAAAAATTCATAGACTAGACTAGAAAAATAACTGAAAGTATTGGTTACTAGTGGAAGTTTTTGAGATATTGATCAAAAACTAAAAATCACTTATATAGCCGCAGAAAATCAAAAAATTCTAGTCCATGAATTTTCCCCAAATTTTTCAAAAAGTCTCAGAAAGAGCTAAACTACTAGAAAAATAACTAAAAGTATTGGTTACTAGTGGAAGTTTTTGAGATATCGGTCAAAAACTGAAAATCATTTATATGGCCGCAGAAAATCAAAAAATTCTAGTAAAAATTCTAGTTCATGAATTTTTCCCAAATTTTCCATAGAGTCTCAGTATGACCTAAGCTACTAGAAAAACAACCAAAAGTATTGGTTACTAGTGAAAGTTTTTGAGATATTGGTCAAAATCTGAAAATCACTTATCTGGCCGCAAAAAAATAAAAAAAATTGTAGTGAAAATTTTAGTTCATGAATTGTCCCCAAATTTTCCATATAGTCTCAGTATGACCTAAGCTACTAGAAAAACAACCAAAAGTATTGGTTACTAGTAGAAGTTTTTGAGATATTGGTCAAAAACTGAAAATCACTTATATGGCCGCAGAAAATCAAAAAATTCTAGTGAAAATTCTTGTACATGAATTTTCCCCAAATTTTCCATATAGTCTCAATATAACCTAAGCTACTAAAAAAACAACCGAAAATATTGGTTACTAGTGGAAGTTTTTGAGATATTGGTCAAAAGCTGAAAATCACTTATATGGCCATAGAAAATCAAAAAATTGTATTGAAAATTCAAGTCCATGAATTTTCCCCAAATTTTCCATAGAGTCTCAGTATGACTTAAGCTACTTGAAAAACAACCGAAAGTATTGGTTACTACTGGAAGAAATTGCGGATAGACGGATTATTGTTAAATTTCAATATTTCAAATACTGAGTTCCTTTTTTTCGGAGATCAATCAATTTGCCATTTTAGTGAAAAAAAAATTGTACATAATGAATGAAAAATTTCCGCTGGTAATTACATGACAAAATTAATTATCTTTGTTGATATTGCTGCCACTAGCGGCGAGTAGCGAGTATTCTGCTATCTTATACAACATATGGGAAAGAGTTGTACGAGATGTAGAAGGAACAAAGCTCCTTATTGTTCCATCCCTTGCCTTATACTCAGTATGTGATGAGCCGGGAACTAGTTCATCTACCAACTCTTCGGCATTAATCGTATTATGTCGTAAATAAAAGAAGGAGATACGAAAATAGGCAATACAAATTATTTTATTGATCATCCCAACCATCTGTTGTTTATACAGAAAAATTTATAATTAGCAGGTATTTTGGTAGGTCATCTATCTAACAAGTCAAAACCAAACGAGTGATGTTTTAAAGTTTTTGAACAAATTTTTTAATTTAAATATTCAAAAATCTATTTTATGCGAAATAGAAAAACAAGTGTTTAATAAAATGTGTTTCGAAACGAAAAAAAATTCGTTTTAAGGGCCAACATTTACGGAGAGCTTGGTACATATATCACAAATTAGGATAGAAATCAAAAAAACATTCTGAAAATAAAATAACTATGGGCACCATAGGCCTCTTCTATGTACAAAAAAGAGATACACTTAAAAAAGTTATTAAAAATGGCCATGATATTACTTTCTGTGTTCATTCATCTATGTCACAGTAATAACCTTTCCACAAGTCTTGATTCATTTTATATTGTTTATTAATTAGTATCACAAAAAATTTAAAATTTTCAAACTTTTTCAATCATTCGGTTACCGCTCCATAGTCAATGTAATACTCCCTCTAAATATTTCTAGATTATATGAAAAAATTCGTTTTGCACCATAAAAATATCATTAACATCCCTTCGAGTATCACCAGACGAAACATAAACATCTCGATGAATTCGAGAGATTTGACACACTAGCTATTTGACAATAATAAATACAAATAAGGTTCAACAAACTCATAAATCAATATAATTTGTGACTGTCAAAAATCTTAAAACAGATAAAAATTATCAAATTTTAAAAAATAATTAATTTTATAGGTTTTCGTTAACCCCTTTGAAGAGCAACGATTTTCTAAAAGATTTTGTACGCCCTTAATTCGATTTTTATAGCTACGTTCCATTTCATATATTATGGAAAGACACTTCTGAATACTACGTTCACAAATGTTACTGCAACCGAACAAACATTTTTTTTATCTCGTCCATATTCCATAAATACGTAATTAACCTTAACACAGAAAGTAAAATAAAAATATTTCATAAAGGCGCCATTAAGAGATCACTTGGCATATCATGTCGTTAAACGAAATGTCAGTGATAATCAAATTAATTTCAATATATGTATATATAGAGAGGTACAATGTACACATTCAACGCGTACTCATAAAAGAATCTATTATGTATGTAACCTACATGCATATGCACGAGTACTTGCGGTATATATGAACAGACTATATATCAATACGAATAACTAAAAGGTTGTGACACGTTCGAAAATATTATCGATACACAAGATAATGCTGAATACTGAATACGTCTGTAAATTTTCTAGTCTGCCTGCATATACTCGTACAGTTGAGGGTGTACCACTACTCGTATATAACTAAATTATTAGATTACGCCTCATCACCACAATCATTACAGTTTAAATCAATAATTTTCCCATGGAAATTCATCACAATCCAAAGTGACATCTCTCCGTAAATACGAGACTGTATATAAATATATAAAACCACAAAATGTCATAAATATATTTAAAATTTAACTCTTTCGATGTGAAATAAAGCAGACAAACATTTTTTTGTTCACATGCCATCATGATCATTGCGCACCAATCACATAAACAAAATATTATGTTTAATGTAATGATCATTTACATATGCATGATCAGAGTTACACACGCACACATACGTATATAATCATAATGCAAGATCGTGGTCGTTTTCTGTCGAACGGTTCGTAATTTTAATTTTATATAAATTTTACTTGTTTATCCGACTTCCTCATTATCGGATGTATGTATCTCTGGACTTTGGTTTTTGTTGTTGTTTGCTGCTGGTTTATATATTTATATTATGGTACGTTGATCATGATTATTAAGATCGCGTGACTTGTAAGTCTATATAATTTTGTTTGCAGTTTTGAACCAATTACACTAATTTTTTTCTTTGTTTTAAAATGATTAAAACATTACTATTTGTGATAGAAGTAATATTCTGCGATCTCCACTATTTTCTAGAGGATCGCGAGAGAAAGTTTAATGTTTAAATTATTTACGTCCCTAAAGGTAGCAGAACCCATACAAAATAGTATGGATAATTATAGGCTAATAATAGACTAATAATAGGCTAATTGGCCTATGAGCTATATATTAAACAATTTTGGGCTCCGCCCCTTCCAGCTAAAACGATGGGTTCTGTTAGCTTCAGAAAAATTTAGCAGAACCCTAATCAAAAAATGATTGAAAACAATTGGAAAATTAAAGGTTGAATTTAGGCAAATTAAAGGCCCTATTCAATTTTTATTATTCTGCTCGTTCTAGAATAAACGCAAGGTTTTATCACTTCAAAGCTATAGCAGAACCCAAACTGAAAATCGCACCTAAACCGAAATTAGAATTCATATCAAGATCAATCGGCACCTACCAAACGGCAGAGTAGTCAAAGCTTCGGAATTTAGATCGGGAGATACCTGGTTCGAATCTCAATAGAGGCAAGATGCAAAAGGAAAATTTTTATCAACAGATAACAATCTGTTATTACAAGAAATACAAGTACTACCCCCTATCGGCGTGCAAAACTCATGGGCTGACCCATCTGCCATGTCCAGTGCTATAGGCTGGCATGGAGCTATGCAATACGCAGATCATAACTTAAATCGGTTCGATAGCGGTACGGATTCGATTTAGCAATAATTGAGTCAAACAGGACGGGAAGAAAATGAACCACGAAAGGGATTAAAAAGAAGAACAATCGACACACAAATAATTGTAGGCTCATTATTTTATAAAAAATTCCCAATTATAAAATTTTGGGCTCCAATCGTTCTTGACCAAACTTCAGGCATTGAGGAGCCTAAAATTATTTGTTTTCAAGAGATCAAGTTTTTCGTTCCAATTTAGGTTTTGGTTTAATTTTTGAGTAGAGCCCAAAATTCTATAATTGGACATTTTATTAGGCCATAATGAGCCTAAACTTATTTGTGTGTCAATTGTTCTTGATGTGCGTTCTAGTTTCGGTTTTGGTCCGATTTTTGATTTGGTTTCCCTTACCTTTGAGATTTGGTCAAGAATGGGTGGAATCTAAAATTGTGTAATGGGTCATTTAAGTGGGACATAATGAGCCTAAAATTATTAATTCTAATTTCGTTTTTTGGTTTGCTTTGGGTTCTGCTACCATTAGATTAAGTGACCTGAAGTTTAGTCAAGAAGGAGTAGAGCCCAAAATTTTATAATTGGGTATTTGAGTTTTGAGTAGCCTAAAATTATTTGGATGTCGATTGATCTTGAAATGCGTTTTAATTTCGATTTTGAGTCGATTTTTGATTTGGGTTATTCTAGTTTTAAATTAAATGACCTCACAGCTTAGTCAAGAACGAGTGGAGCCCATCATATGAATCTTAAACTTTCCAACTATTTTTAAATCATTTTTATTTTAATTCTGTTACCTTTTGCTAAAGCTACCAGAACGGTAGCTGTATGTGTTGTTGTTGTTTTGTTTGAGTGTCCATGATCACGAAGATTGATTTCTTAACGAAAAACTATCAATTCTCTCGTATTCCCACCATAGTGAGTTGGTTATATCCATAACTTAAATTACCCTTCCAATTTTGAGTGTAAAATCAAAATTGTCTCAAAATCAATTGTCTCATCAAAATCTTTTCAAACTCGATCACAAGGTCTACGTAATCTGGTTAGAATACCTCATAGGGCAGCGACATTTCTTCAGAATTTAAAATATGTGTGAAATATTTGTGAAGTTTGCGATTTGACAGAATTTCCTGACAGTAGTATTGAGGCAATAGCTGCTCCACTCCACCTTTTAAATTGACATTATATTTTTCCCGGTCAAACGATTCCCCTTACAGGAGCCGATCTCCTACAGAATATGACCAACTCATTTAAATATTAATGTTTTTCTGTTGCAAATATGGTGCAAGTATGTCCTAGACCGAAAACCTTGTATTATATAGATTTTTACATTACAAGATGTGGGAGAAATGATTATGGCCGATAACTCAAATTTGGGTTCATAACTTGAAGGTGCAAATCAAATTGAAATGATTATATGCCAGACACCAATAAAAGGAAAAAGCAAGAGCTATTCGATATTATTATGAACGGAACTGAAGGTCAAAACGAACCAATCAATGTGAATATTGTTACCGAAGATCAAGGATCAAAAAGTAGTATCGAAAAACTTAATTTTGCAGATATTGGTCTTGAATATATAGATAAAACAAAAAAAAAATCAACATCTACTAAAGATATTTAATGAAGAAATTAGGCTTATGAGCCACGACTCGATGTTTCAATATCCAGAAACAACTATAAGGCAACATCTAGAAAATAAAGTTGGCGCCCATACGAAATTATCTTAAAATATACGTAAGCCTGTAAACCGACATTTAAATCTACTAACTTGGAAGCTACGCCGGGATTGGAATAAAAAAATGAACATTCATACTGTTTCTAAGGTTATGCAAATAAATCTTTTCTCACAATTAAGATCAAACCCATTTAAACGATAATAACAGCATTTGAAAAGCCTGTACTGACAAATTTCTGAAAATGCGATCCTTAATTGAATGTGTTCGAAAAATGTGCAATGAAATACCAGAATACTCTCTTTACAAGTAGTGTTAAGCATTATAGATGAAAATCGTGCGGTTCTTGGCTTGGGAGCTGGTATTTTTAATTTTTTTTTTTTAATTATCCAATGGATTTACAGTTTCTTTAAGGCCAATTAATACTCCTTTTTTCATTCACGCACATACACACCCATTAACCTACTCACACAATTACAGTTACCACCTGCACGTTGATTGCTCCATGTCAACCTGCACATCGGACATGGACGGTCACTTCAACAGATGGTCTAAGAGTATTAACATCACCAATCGTAATCGATGAAGAAAATTCGATTAACATCCTGCCTCTGGTTTGATTCGAACCCAGTACCTCCCGGTCCAAGTGCCGAAGCTCTAATCACTGCGCCACTTGTACTGTATTTCGAGGTAATCAGAATTAAGGAAGGTCACCAGCTATTTTTGACAGCTCGTATCATGTTTTTTGGGTTTCTAACGGAAAAAATATAATTGCAGCAGGAATCTTTCGAATTGCGGAAATGCGGAAAAAACAGCAGTCATCTGAGGAACCAATAATAGCAGATGTGGGAATATTGTTGTAACAAAATTAGAAAATAAAAAGTTTATTGGAAGACGCATATGCAAGTTAAGGATGAGTACAGTTGATGCTTTAGATAAATCAAAAATTGAAAAGAATCATTTGACTCATAGAAATTACAAAAAACCAAGTGCTCATTGAATTTTAAATATAAATTGGCACAATGCTTACTAAAAATCAATATTATCAATTATGGCAGTTTTATGAAACAGTGCAGTTTTGTAATCAAGTAGAAAATCAACCACCTCTCGACGTACGCTTTTCCTATTTGTGCTGATTATGCATCACGATTAAAGCACAAAGGTTATACATGTAGCTTCAGAATTAAATATGCTATGTCTGAATATGTGGTTTCAGGAATAAACCAAACAATTTTGCATGTCACTGATGATGAAAATGTGATGATGGAATCAACATCAAAAATATATAGAAAAAAAATCATGTTTTGTGTTTGGTGGGATCAGCTTGGTGACGTGTATTATGAGTTGCTAAATCCGGACGAAATCATTACTGCGTGTTTTACGCCAACCACGACAAAATTATTCTACTGTGGCGCAGGTCGAAACTTACTTGGAAACGCAAAATTGGAAAGTTTTACCCCACCGTCTGATTAACACTTCCCGTAAGCAGTAATTTTTGGCTTGAAATACATTTTAAACTCGATACGAAATCTCGGCATTAAAACTAAATGGTTTCAGTAATGTTACAAAACCTTAGCAGGTACTGCTTTTGGCAGCATTAGTTGGTACTATCTCATTTTATTTTTACTATTGCAGAACCAATTTTAATAGGCCTAAAAAAGTTCAATCTTTTTGAAACGGTTTTTAAGGAGTTTAAAATTTCTGTTTTGAAGCGATGAAAAAAGCTTAGTTTCACTTTCTGCAACAAACTAATCATATAAAAATCGGTTATCAACTGATTTTATCAAAACTTAAAATCAAAATCGTCTATAAGTTTAAAAATAAAATATAGTTTGAAATCTTTTAAGTTAGATTGGTTCTTTCACTTCGAGGTGAGATTACCAAGTTGGTCGTTGCAACCTGATGAGTAGACCAACTTTTATCAGTATGAAACCAAGCTGCTAAAAGAGACCTAAGTAATTTCTCATTTTTGTAAGGGTTTGTGTATTTTTACACAAATAGGGGGCAGTGCATTTTTCTACATTTTGTGCTAGTTACCCGTAAAACATTTTCCGTCCATTGCGACATTTTCGTCTCTTTTAGGGTCAAAATAAATAAAAAAAAAACAGGTAAGAGACGGATATGCCGTTTTAGCTTTAAACCAAAAATTTTATTTTGCTAAAAATCAGTTAAACCTGACTTAAGAATGGATAGAAACATAAAATTAGTTAATGATTTAATTTTCCTTTGATTCGCGAAACATTTTTTGATCGCATACGTAAACAAAAAAACTTATTTTGCCAAAAATTAGCCAAAATTGACTAAAATGGATATAAAAATAAAATTAGGTACGAAAATGACTGAACTACATAAATCAGAAAACAATATGTTCCAGCCAATTAAGGGTCGATAATGACTCTATTTGGTACTTAAAAAAAAATATTTCTTTTTCTCCCTAAAAAATTTATGATTTATGGTTTCTGTTGTTTCACTATTGCATTTTATGGTCATTCGATTGGTGTTTTTATGCTGTGTGAAAAATTCACGCTCTGGTTGAACATTGTGAATTAGTGTCGTTGTGTGAAAAAATATTAAAAACGTGAAATTTGTTGGTGTAATAAAAATAATAATTAGTTTTATTTAATAAATTCAGAATCTGCAGAAATAATAACGTGAGGTAAGTTTATAATTAATCGTTATTCACATACATTTAATTGAATTATTAAAAAGAAGCGCAAGCATCTTGGTTAGCACGAATTAGGTATAGAGTGGTATCTTTAAGATTAATTAATTTGATATTTAGGGATTTTCAAATCTTTATCCATTTCACAATATAAGTATGTCGTTTTGAGGACACGGCAAAGCTTAGGCTACGCTGCGTGCGAATGTAACGTCTTAAAATGTTTGGCATGAATAACTAGCATATATTTTTAATGTGTAGAATCGTTTTAATTTCATCAGATCCCTAGAATAACTTTCGATATCAATTGGACGTCATTGTCAATCAATTTATAAACTATATTATTATTGTCATGTTTAATAAGTTATTAGTTAAAATTTTTATTATATTGATTTCGTAAGTGACGGCAGGCCAAAATAGAAAATATAGCTGTCTTTTATGACGACACATGACGACAAAATGTCTGAAAATTGACGATTCGACCATTAGAGATGAAATTAGTCAAATGCCAGTCAATTGTTCGTCTTATTCTTGCTTGAAAATTAACGAAATTTTAAAAGCAATTTTGTCCCAACAATTGCAAACGACTTCCATTTGACCATCGCATTCGACTGGCAAATTCCAGTCGAATTGGCTTATTAAAGAAGGATGATGTTAAACGGTCGAATCTGACTGACAATAGATGTTGCTTAATGAGTGTCTTTTGTGAATCATTCCGGTATTTCAATATGTAGGCAGAAATGGCTACAATAAGTCGGATTGTTTCAATATGTATATATTTGTTAAACAGTCCCATTGTAGTTTATATAAAACATATTTAATCGGATATTTTTAAGATTATTTTATTGATTAATTTAAGTTTAGAATTTTACAATTCTTGAAAAAGTTTTCTTGCTTGTAAGAAATAACCATTGGCACACTTCCACATACACACGAAATACTTATTTTAATGGTTCTAACACAAGTTATACAAATTTAATCTAATCCTTTTGAACAAAAAAAACTATTGCTTTAATAGGTACCGATCGTCCGCTTGAGGTTACTAGCTGATAATGCTCGTAATGCGCAGATGGTACACTATAATTGTGTGATTAGATAAATGTCCATTAGAATTAGTAGGGGAATGTAGTTTTATCACAACGGCTCTTTCTTTTTATGTTCGTTTGTTACATGGCAAGAAATTATTAGATATAGCTACTCTAGATTGGTTCAAAAAGTTAGAATTTCTCTAGATTATCTAAATAACAAATAAAAGTTGTATATTTATTCGAAATTATGAAACCTTCATCACCTAAACCCTCACAAAATAGATGTGGCTATACGAAGTTTTCTGAGTATATTTAAATTGTTTATTACTACATTTCAGAAAAGAAGAAATTCTCGTTTTTAGAGTTAAGAAACATCATTACTCTGGTTGAGGATACTATAAATTACAGATTGAGCGAATTAGGATACGCTGAAATTAGCAAAATCAAGGTACGAAAAAGCTTTGTCAAATTTTTAAAGCGAGCTGCCGCGCGGTTTAAATATGCCAAAAAAAAACAACCGGAGCTTAATAAACTAATAAATAATTTAATACTTTTTACACTATTTGCCGTAGACACTTGGCGAAACAGACTTTTAATAAAAATGTGTTTATTAAATAATTTAACATCATATAATAATTTATAAAAATTTAAATATTAACATAATAAGAGAAATATAAATTCTATTTTTCATTTTTACTTTGATTTATTTGAAATAAAATTTTGAAGCCGTTACTAGTCTGTGAACTATTTAACTGTGAGATTTTATTATAGAAACGAAACCGCAAAGACATGTCGCATTCATTTCGGCAAACAAAACATTTGAGAAAAAAAATGGATGAGCCAACCACCGAATTCCCATATTCAGAGAAATTTCAATAAACTTAGATCTGTAACTTTTTAAACTTGATCATCAGGTGATAGAGCTTACATTTTATCAAATGTTTTGTATAACTGAAATTGAGAATTTACCATCCTCCATAGACCTCCTGATCCAAGCTATCTATCAATATCGATGAACTTTATGTGCTGTTGGTCAAAATTGACTTACTTTACACTGGCAAATGATCGCCAGACTCGAATCACATTCCTTGGCCAATACCGATGTATACTATTGGTGCATTTCTGTATTGACAAATGACCGTTGGAATTGGTTCCCATCTGTTGGTGAATGTTGACTAACTATTATCGAACAGTTTTAACTACCAATTACTATCAGAAATGGTCTTACATATGTCGGCCAATTATGACCTACAATAGTTGGCCTGAACAAGTTAATTTTATGCAGCCAAATTTGACCAACAAATGATTTGTATATTTGGCCTACCGAAGTTGGTCGGTCAATAATTTTTTTATGTCATAATTTTACAGTCAGAAAACCTCTTTCCCAAAGAAAAAACTCTTTTGGGTACCCATATTGAAAGCTTGATCATTTTTTTTTTCGCACACAATTAGGCGTGTAGTTTTTTGGCCGCACTATAATATAAAGAAACTTTATCGGAGTGATTCCAAAATTAATATTTAATTAATTTTTTTGTATTAAATATTCGTTGGACACTGATCAATTTGTTTTAATTTAATTTAATGATTATTTTGTGTTTGTTAATTAACTCAATCTTTTCGGAGACTGACGCACTCCCAACTCTTTCAGGGTTCGCTTTTAACGTTCTATTTTGCGCAGTGGCCAAATCGAGGACGTATTGCATAGCTCCATGCCAGTTTATAGTACTGAAATGTAGGATGGGTCTGTTCATGAGTTTTGCAGTACGACAGGTCATACTTATTTTCATTTTCATTACCGATCATAATCTGTTGATGAAAAATTTCTGTTGCACCCTACTTTTGTTTTTCGGCTGGTAGTCTAAAATATGGCAGGTTTCTCTGTAGAGATAGGTATAGCAAATAAAGTATTGAAGAATATTTTCTGGTGTTGCCATATTAATTTTCTGTTATGGATGTTGCACCAACTTCACATACATTAAGTTATATGATTTTTGAATTGAAGTAAACAAACAATTTATTTTTATTTGGGAAGAAAATCTTGGTCGTCTCCAGTTTTCAAAAACATTACATTTCCCAAACATCTAACAAATTTAATATTGACGCAATTACCATTTTCGATTCTCATATTTCAAGCAGCGCATATACGATATAAAGAGTTTTAATATTATGTACATTTAAAAAGTAGCACAATATCGCAAGCAAAATTTTCTTTGTACCATCAATCTTAATGACGTTGGTGCATTTATGGATACAGTTCTATAACATGTACTAGTATACACATCAAAAATGATTATATTTTTTATTGCGCTAACACAAAATAAACCACTATTATTATTATGAAACTAATGTGCATACAAGTGGAGGACCAAGTACTGTGTACGAGAGTGGATCGATAAGTATCTATAATGAAAAGGTAAAAATGATTTGTTTTTTTAATGAAATTCACTTTAGTTTTCAACATAGCTTCATAGTGTTTGAACCAATTCTCTTTCCATCGAGCAATTTTTTCATATTAGGAAATAGGAAAAAGTCAGAAGGGGATAGATCAGATAAATATGGTGGAAGAAGAGGCAATTCCAAGTCCAATTCATTTAATTTGTTCTTTTGCTGTATTCTCTCTCCATGATGAATGTGATATGGTACATTTTCATGGTGGAAAAACATTTTTTTTTCTTAAAATTTGGCCGTTTTTCTTTAATTTTTTTGAAAGTGCTTACTAAATAATAATGCATGGTATTTATTTGTACATCTCAAAATATAGGAGCCGACCGTTATAAATATCAAACAGTGCTTAGAAAAGGTCATTCGATTCAATTTTTGAACATTTGTTAAGAAACGTGGCACCCATCTTGTTAACAGCTTTTTAACGACCATTTCTTTCTATTCTTTTTTAGTGGCGCATAGATTTTGTTATTCTTAGCATTTATGAATCCACCCTCGTAATATCAGCTGCATCTTGCAAGAATATTAGAAAATTCAAAATAAAATCTTGTATTATGTATACGTAAAAATTATTGGTAACTCTAATCGGACGGGCAACTTAATATCATCTAAGATCCCGCAGCACGTTTACTTAACATGTTTATATAAAGGTTAACGGTTTTCAATTTAATATTTTTATTTTGTACATGCGATAAGCTATCAATTATAATTTTAGAATAGAGTAAAAGATGAAAAAAATCTTAGATAGTAAAAATTTATTTTTTGTATTGTATATTATACGAGTGCGAGTACGCTAGATGTTAGAAGGTCAGCGTTGAATATTTTAAAATATATTATAACCCTATACCATATGTGTTATTATTATTATTATCATTAGATGAATTTTAAAATGATTTTTTTGTTAGTGGCATAAATAGAGGCTGACAAATTTCATAAAATATAATAACTATTCTAGTATAGAAAATTTGTGTATGTGTTACCCTACACATTAGAATTTAGATTAATTTGTGTATTCAAAATGTGTGTCAAAAACCGAAAACATATATAGATAATTAAGTAAGACAATATTCTCAGAATAATTAGCTTATTTTGAACAAACTTTGCCAAAAAATTGCGTATAACCTCGATTAGAACTGCGTTATCGTAATCTACACGCACTTCAAATTAAATCAAAATCTAATTCACATAATAAATTTAAATCGTATATATTATGGTCAAGGGTTCATTTATCCATCAACAATTTCTTATCGAATTAAATAAGAAGACAAAAACGAAATAATATTAAATTTAACACGAGTCATCTTATTTTTAAACCCATCATTGAATTGAAAGTGTTTTGAAAGTAAGAAATTATGTACTATATATAACGTATAGTGTACTATATAAAGACAATATTTCTCTTTTCGAATAAAATTAAGAAGAAACAATAAAATACCGCCTTCGCCATCCGGAATTAAAAAAAATTATATGAAGAAAACGCTATAAATTCTTTTTAATTGAATTTAATGTAATGATAATCATGATAGCACACACTGTATATCATAATAATGATTATCATAATTTGTGATAACAACATAAATTATTGTTACATGGTCTACAATATTTTATATTACTTTAGTAATGTCTAGGGATAATCAAATTTTTCTGGAATATAGTAGTTCCCGAGCTATTACTTCCAATCGCATATATCGTTCCAACCCAGGCGACTAAGTGGAATATATATTTATATATAATTTTTTATTCAATAGGGTGGCTCTTAGTGGTCGATAAAATTAGCAAGCACAGTGAGTTCAAGCATTACTGTCTTTAAGACAGTTTTTACACAGAGCAGCATCTTCATATTCTTAAAACCATAGTGGCTTTATTCTTTAACATGTCCGCTATGGTTGTGAATTATTAATTTTTTTTTGAAATATTTGCAGACGTGCGATAAATACTAATCACATTTCTTGTACTTCACGAAAAAAAAGTTTGAAAAAAATTATAGCCAAAATTATTATGCCAAGAGAAAAATGAAACGAGGGATTATTTTTTGTGTCGCTACAATGCGTTCATTGTACGGTAAACTAAAATTTTGTGTTTCGTTAAAATTGTCTATTTTCAATTTTTTTAGGTTATGTTGCTTAGGAAAAGTTGCTGCCTTTGTCGCTCTAACGTTATTTAAATATATTCTTCAATTTTCTGTTTCCAAGTATTTTTTACTGTAAAAAGTTGACTCATTTTGGAATCCACGCAGGGTAATTATCCATTACCATGCATAAGGAAAAACTGCTGCATATATATTGATCAGAGGCAGTATATTAGCATAGTCAAACTTCCACCTGGAAAGTATATTGAATTGACGTTCGATGCTTTTTTCCATTTTATAACCGACCAAGTGGATTCAAATAATAGTGTAATGTATTAATTTACGCGAAGCACTTTGGAACCCAACAGATGCAATTGAGATACGCTGTTTTATCGGTTTATTGATTAATGCTGGTGTCAACAGGCAAGAAGTGTCAGACCTTGTAACATTTCCCATATTACAAGTATTTATATTTTATTTTATCTTTTTTTCACAGGCTGTTCAAAATTGTTTTATGACAGCTGATTGACATTCCGTATGCAAATCGGTATTTTAAGATCTTCTATGCAATTGATGATTGAAATTTGTTTTTGGTAATCAGTCAAGTATCTGCTTTAAAACGAATTAAGAGTACAAAAATAATTTTGCCAAAATAGTGATTAGCATAATTATTATGTTAATGCAATTTTATATATAAAATTCGTAATCATATCCTCCAAATCTTTTACTTAATCATCAACGTTAAGCAGAATCAAATATTTTTGGATATCAAAAAAATTTGAGGGTGATCAGTTATGTTCCTAAAAAGAATTGGTCGGTTTACTGTCAAACATGCACCATGTGCACCACCACCACTATTTTATCATTAGTAGCAAAAAACCATAACAAATCAGATATTAATTTACATTATAAATCAAAGAAAGGAGGAGTTGATACTTTGGACCAGCTATGTCACGCATTTACCTCCAAAAGCAAAACCAACCGATGGCCATACTTATATCCAGACTGGAATGCTCACAAGAAAAATACTCACCGCAATTTGTTTTTACAAAGCATTATTCAGGAATTGGTTATGCCCAACATCCAAAGATATAGTGTTCGACCGATCCAAAGACGTAGTCGACACAAGTCCTTTCATCTTCTACTAAATCAGAGCAGCAACCGGGTGAAGCTGAACAAACATCCAAAAGTATAAAAACGCGTATATGTGCTATATGTGTAATCGAGCCCTTGGACGAATGAACTGCTAGCTTTGTAACATTTGCCAAAAGAATATTTGTAATGAATACTCAGAAAAAGTTACTGGCTAATAATTAGTTTCTTATTTAGCCTTATAGTTTTTATGAAATTTTATTTATGTTGTTGAATTTTATAAATATTTAAATATGAAATTTACAAAATGAGTCCGAGAGACTCATCACATGTTTTTTCGTAAGTCAAGTGATCCATGCTGATAGGGTTTATTACCTTTTTATTGAAATCTAAATTTTATGTAAGTGATTGTTTTCCCCACTAAAAATTATAAATGTTTATTATTATAATATCTACAAAAATTGCCATAACGAACATTCTATCATCGATATAATTAACGAATGAAATAACATGTTTGTAATGCATAAAACGCTATTGAACATGTCTGACAAACAGGCATCTTAAGCATCACGTCTACGGCACTTTATAAACACAAACTCCGTATAATTCGATGAACTAGTCCGAATTAGGTAGTTATACAAATCCCAATCCATATACATATTTGAAAGCGGTATACAATAAATAAATCTCGTAATTATATTCCGCAGAGATCATTGATCTGCTGTATGCATCTGCACATCTCAAGTAGATGCAATCATGTTCAATAACCTATTTTAATGATTTTCACATAAAATTCTACCATATGTTAGATAAATAAATGCATAGTTTTGTATCTATAAACATAAATACTAAACATATAACACAGATCAGTTTTTCTATTGTATTCTGCAGAAAGGAATTACGGTTCGATAATTTCCTATATTACATATGAGAAGTACGATAGAACTCCAACAATAACAAATAAATATTTTATTTGAAAAAACTACTTGATGCAAATAATAAAATATTCTAATGTTATCTTGTAATATACAAACTGATAAGACAAATTACTTACACGTTCAATGAAACAATCAACTCCGCATTCACCCTCCAGTTGTTCAGATGTTCGCATGAATGTACGTATCTGGAATTAAAAAAAATTATGTGGTGTTAAAAAATTAATTAATAATTAATAAAAAATTAAATTAATCGACCGTGACAGGACTCGAACCTGCAATCTTCGGATTCGAAGTCCGACGCCTTATCCATTAGGCCACACGGTCGTATATACTGCATTATAGATATTTTGATTATAAAATACAATATCGATTGCTGACTGGCTTTTTATAATGTTGTGCGCATGTGCCGAATGGCGGAAAACAACATATTTTCTTTCGGCGAGAAAACATGTTTAGTTTTCTAACATTTTGAGAACAAAGTTGTTTGTTAGTGCAACAGGTGGAATCATGAATTATATTGATGATTGGATTATGGTTCTTATATATTTTAACGAGGAACAACTATTCGCGCTTATTGTTATAATGGATATTATTTTAAGATAATTAAGATAAAATTATTAATATATAAAAATCAGCACTGCGCAACGGTTAATCAAATCCATCGTTTAGTTTGGAAGGAAAGTGAGACCATGATAAAAATTGACGTTTTGGTTTCAAATCCGTACTAATTTAAATTTTGCCTTTCATCTCTTCCATCATTGACGTATTTCCGTTTAGAGCAATTTTTGTCTAGAATTTCTAGATTTCAATCAGGTGACATTAATTTCCACAATTTCATTTTGTGCGAATGTGAAAGTGGAAAAGCAGTTTAGATCATAATACTGTCGCACGTATACACAGACAGACGTTCGAGTATGAAACCAAAAAATTATCATAATACTATAACAAAATACTCATCACCGGAACTGACTTTCCGGTTAAGTACGACAGGTACAATAAAAAATCGATACACATTTTATTTATGTAGAGTCTACTAAAAACAGCATACAACAGGTTGGTAATTTACATTTTTTATGATTTATGTATATAGTGTACAAGTCGTGTATGTAAAAAAAAAAATTGAAAACCAAAACAAAACAAAAAAAAAATGTGGAAATTCACTCAAGTGGTAATTTCTGGTTGTAACATTGAATTCACGTCAATCAGATTTTCAATAGGAGCATAACAAAAAATGAAATTTGATCTTTTTGTAAACGATTTTGTTGTCTGCGCTTTCTTATCTGTTGTTTGTCTAACTTCGCTGAGACGAAACTATAAAAATATGTTTGATTTGTACCATAATTATAGTAAATCTTTTTTTATGATTTATTTTTATTAATAACCAGAGTTCAATATTTTATATTGAACGCCCAGCACACACAGATTTTCGGAAATCACTTTACTACGACTAGAGGTAAAATACTGTGCACACAACGTTCTTTACAGTTTAACTTCTAACATTATTTTGATCTCCATGATATCTGTGACCGGAAGATTTACTTAAGGGTCAATTATAAAAAAAAATACGAAGAGTGTAAAGAATAATTTTGTGCTCGTTTATCGTGTGCGTTTGTAAAGGGTGCATTCTGTCAATTTTTTTAATTTTATATGTATATAGTTATATGGCGGATGTTGATGGAAGTTAAATTTATGTCCTTTATATATTTAATTTAATTGATATAATTTTTCGTTTTGTTTTTGACGACTGTTAAATTAGGAATAACAATAGTCGGGTTGCTTTAATACTTGTTTTGTTTTATTTCTAAGATATTTGAATATGAAGCAAAAAAACAAAGGCAAAAAGTTAGAGAAATAACAAGATAGTTTGAGCATTTCGCTTAAGAATATTTGAGAGGAGTTCTTTAAGAACATCAAAATGTGGATTACCGAGTGAAATTGTGTATTGAGTAATTCAATTACATAAAATTTATCTATCATTCGTATTTGGTTAACAAATTATTTGGCCGAACAAAAGTACAAAATGCAAAACGTTCCAAAATGATAAATGTTAAAAAATTATAAAAAACGGCAAACCTCCAACTCAATACCTCAAAGACGAAATATATACAAAACTCCAACTGCCAGCATTTTATGTGACTACTGATTTCACACCAACAACCGTATCTCAGTGAGTTACACAAAATTCGGAATTTATTAATTTAAATAATTTCAAACATTTCATACAAATTCTTTCCCCAATTCCCTATTCCCGGTGAATTACCAGAATAGTTCCACTGGTTGGCGTTTCAAATTATTTCTTACTGACAACTACAACAATGAGTGACAAAAACAATAAATTGCTATATGGCTCAAGAAGTTCGATATTCAAATAATTAATTTATTTTTTTTTACAACAAAAATTAAAAATCACAAAATTCATGCCAATAACGTTTTTATCCTAAATTAATCCTAAATTGTAAAAATGGCGATTAGTACTATTTAAGGAAAAATTTCAATTTCTACTCAAAAGTACGAACTTTATACTATAACTCAAAATAAAACAAAATCTGAAGAAGTATTAGTGAATTGCGAACAATTATACGATTTTACAAAACTGTAAGGTTAACAAATAATTTAAATTCACAATGTTTATTTAGGTTCAATTTGATTAAAATTCATTATTCTAATAGCAGCAAGATTGTGAAGAAATTATGTATGTTACGCTAGAAGTAACTAAACATCGTTCACAGATTTTATTAAAAAAAAATTAAAAGTAATAAAAAGTAACAACAGTGGAAATTTTCGGAAACTAATAATCGTTAAGTTATTATGTATTTTATTCCTTCAAAGTACTCAAAATTAAAAAAAGATATGTGATTTAAACTCCTAAATTAATGCAACAAGATAACGTCTCCGATTCGTGAAAGAAACACAAGATGAAGTACAGCGAGTTGCCATTATCTCTGGTCATCAATTATCTCAACAACGATCAATAGAGATAATCCTCGACGTAGATATTCATTTGTTGGAAAGAACGAATAAAATATACTCACGACTGTGGATCAGATCATTCGATGTTCTCTGTGTCAGTTCTTAAGTTTCTCTGAACTTCATTGCCAAACGGCCAGGTAGAAAAAAAAATTTGAATTGCTGTCACAAAAACGAATCAACCTACCGCACTTAAAAGATGATAACGTCGACAGGCTTCGCTGTCGACAAATTCAGACAAGATAAACTTTTATGACCATATCCGGTAATACGAGTGCCATTTCGTTGGCATCTTTGGGAGCTAGAATCGTAAAGCTATACCTTGACTTTTATCTTATGTTTTCAAGATTCATGAAAGAACTTGTCACAGAACATCTCAACACCACAAGATAGCCAGGCCAGGAAATTTGCTCAGCTCTACGTGATTGGCAGCATTCAGGCCGCAGAGTGATGCTAAAATCGTCTAGCGTTTTAAGAAAGTATAAGTCGAATCCTATAGAGGAAATCGACCGCAGCTTACAACAACGCAACCGAGTTGCTCAAACTCATCGTTTCATGTTGAAGCAGAAGTGGCTCAAATTGTCAACATAGTTTTACTAGATTAAACTTCATTACAGCCAACCAGAAGGGCAAACCAGAAATTAAGGGTAACTTGACACTGGTTAAAGCGCCCTTGAATAGTTCGAGTATCTGCAGGCGCGGAAATGAAGCATGAACCGTACGGCATGCCTCGAAAATCGTCATTGCTGAAAGGAATTTTCAAAACACTTACTGAAGTAGCCTTTCCCAATGTCGGCGGTTATATGAGAGCCATTGGACAGTCGTTCCATACGATCCGTATTGGTTTATCAAGTACAACGCGCAGCACAACGTTAAAGTCAGCACATCATTGAAAACTGTAAAGCTTTTACAAGTTTCAAAACAATGATTCGACTATAACGCCAGCGTCGTCATCTCATTATGCGGTCAACCAGAACTTCACTTCAATGAAATTACAAACATCATCAAGACGAGTTATCTCAGTGCGTGCAAAGCAATGTGGGGACTTTTTGAATCGAAAATCAATGATCGTTCACATTCTGTAATGTGACTCTCCGCTCAACTACCAAACCAACAAAGAATTGTTTTCAAAACAGGATATGAATAAATTGTTTTACCGGCAGGATCCACTGGTCTAATTAAGCTCTCTACACTGAGATTCCATACCGCTTCGTATATTTTAAAAGTATATGGAAAGCATTTTTGCAAAGGGGACTGTCATTGCCAGAATGTACTCCGTCAACCCGAGAGATGAAAAATGTTTATACTTGAGATTAACGCTTCTTCAGTTGCGAGGTGCAAACAGTTTTAAAGCCTAAATGCATACTTTTTAACTCAAATAAAGATTGGAACCGCTGCTTGATAGAAGCTGTTATATTTTTCAGATGCCAAAACAACTCCGATATACACTTTCTCGTACATCTGCTTTTCTGCATTTCAACAGAAACCTTTCAGACCACGATGTCAAAAATTTGGCACTTCAC
Organism: Nephrotoma appendiculata; assembly: GCA_947310385.1. Lineage (NCBI taxonomy): Eukaryota > Metazoa > Arthropoda > Insecta > Diptera > Tipulidae > Nephrotoma > Nephrotoma appendiculata. Next base: position 22,803,025 of record OX371225.1, on the reverse strand, counting down.
GTCTATGTGAAAATGAGCGGTGCCTAAACAGCATTTACTTTCGTGTTCTTTGTTTGATCTTATGCAAACCCAACCAAACTCCACTCCCATCCAAACTGATACAGCAGTGTCACCGATGCGCTTAAAGTCTCTAGAAGCAGAATATGTTTGAAATATCGATGAAACCATAATGCTTATCAAAAACAACACAACTTTCTACAAACGCTTCTTGTTATACCAAAAGTAATTTGAACTGACGTGTTCGTTGCATCAAGTGAAGTATAGTCTTTAGAGTCACTTCATTGAGAAGGCCAGAAGCAACCCTACATGATTACAGACCAAGCCAAAGTTTATTACAGTGCGGACTTAATCATTTCTGAAGAAACAAATGACGCACAAAATTATCGAGTTGAACTCGATTGATGGTGAAGGCATTCAGCAAAATTTCATCACTGGTGAAATCGCCACCAAATGCAATGTGTAATCACCATCATTGAAGCGTAGTGCATGAAATGATAATGTAAAGGTACGCTCACGTAAAATCCGCAACTAGGGCATTTTCTTGGTATAGATCTGAAAATCACTCGCAACATAGTTTACAAAGCAGTCTTTTACAGCCTACCGGAATAAATTAATTTAAGCAAATGGCGATATTCAAATCATCATTTCAAACTCCTTTACACCATGTTTCCAAAATTCAGCCGAATACATGATATGTGAATTGGGCATAGTTAAATTGTTTGTAGGTAAACAAAATACGGTTGATTCGGCAATCGAGATCAACTCCATATAATCTTAAATATAAAATTTAAAGTAGCAGTACCGAAACAGCAATAAAACTGCTGTGAAGCAGGGGCCAGGAGTCCCTAGTAGTATCGTTTTATTTATTTTTATAAGTAAAATTTAACCCTTATAAACGGGACTTTAGCATACTCCTCCTATGCATGTTACACTGCTACATTGTTTTCAATCCCTCTACTTAGTCATCAACTGAAAACCACGCTATAATTAAATATTTATTATTGTGCAGAAATGAAGCAAATTACGTCGAACTTCTGTAACAAGTTTTTTACAAGCGCATTACTCTTCCATGCATCCCATTGATAAAAAAAACATAACCGCGACATCAAAAACATGAATGAAATTTTATATAAAATATAAATTTAAATTGGTTTGTTAAAATTTTTGATTAGTTCCATTGTTAGCATTATTGCAATTGATCAAATCCTATATACATTTTATAATTTGCGTTTAATGCATTCCCTTTATATGTTTGTTTATATAAAGTCAGTTCCAGTCGTATACCACATCTATACGTAAACTTTGTTGTGTACGCAAAACATAACAAATTTGAATGAAAAAAACATAAAACAAATTTGTAAGTTTTCTTTTCATCATTTCGAGAGATCACGATCATGCTGCTAATAATTGTGATGATTATAGGATGTGAATAAAGAATTTTTATCTTATCTTTTAGCTGCTGTAAATTGCATCAATTGCAATTGCAAATGAATTATAAACTATTATTTATTATTATTATTATTGTTGTTATATTAAAATTGAATTGAGGGCAAGTATATATTGTTACTCACTTTATAGTATTATTTATATTATACTGTTTGGTAATATAAGATTGGTGTACGACCGGTTACATTTCCACAAATCATAACACGTATTTGCACTAATATATATATATATATATATATATATATATATATATATATATATATATATATATATATATATATATATATAGATATATATATATATATATATATATATATATATATATATACATATATATATATATATATATATATATATATATATATATAGATATGTATATATATATATATATATATATATATATATATATATATATATATATATATATATATATCTAGGTCAAGACAATATTAGACCTTTTCAAAAAGCAGACAAAATACGTTTAATCTGAATAACAGGTATGATGTCGAAGTACAGATTTGAAGCGCAACGCAAATTGATTATCCAACTGCCTTTAATATACCAACGGTCGGCCGCACATCACATTACACAAAACATAAAATTCGATTCTGTTTTTTTTTGTTGTACTGTTTACGAGAGTTATATTTAAATGAGGATGTTGCAAATTTTAAAATTTAAAGAATTTAATATGAAATGACAATAAGTTTTAATCCATCTATAAAAAATATTTTTACTTGTATATGACCAGTCATATTTTGATGTTCAATGTAGTGGTTCTGGTGATCGCAAATGATCTTCTGTTTACTATGTAAATAAATAATAGTTTATATTACATATTTTGTTGGTCTACATAAAACTAAATATGTACAATAATAGTCTTTAGGGAGAAACTACATAGTTCAAATAATATTAGTAGTAAAAAAAACAAGAAAGATAAAACAATCAATCAAATGTGTGCTGTACAACTGTACATCGCTATAGAACTGGTATAGGAAAATATATTAAGAAGAATAAGAAGTAGGGAAATGATATTCGGAAACGATTTGCGATTATCTAGAACAGTGGTTTTTAACCTTTTTTACGCGCGGCCCACCAAATAATTAATAATTTTTTCCGTCCCCGATTTTTTATTAATATTTTATATTTGTTATTAATATTTTATACTTCTCAAATTAAAGCATTCGTAGCAAAATGCGATGATTCGGTGGAAACAATTGGCGTGCTACAATCTCCTGTATATTATCACGTTGACCGATATTTGCTATCAGTCACTTATCAAACGTTAATCTGAATAAATCTACTCCAGTTTCATTGGTTGTTTCCTCAAAATCATGAATACTACTCCAAAAAAGCCGCACAAGTTTTGCTTCAAAGGATTTAAGAAACTGGTACCTTCAATCGGAGACTACATACCATCCGGTATCGGTGTTCATCTGAGAGAGACGATCAATTTATCGTCCTTAATTCACTGCGAAATCGCCATCTCACGGGTGGCGGTGTGCAGCAGGAGCGCGACTCAATATTGCGCGCAAACACATAAATTGGAGCATCGAGTAATGGAGGTTCGTTCTATTCACTGGTGATTGCAGAATATGTCTCCATTGTAGTAGGAGGCCGGGTCTACCGGCTTCCAGTAGAGTGATTTTTGCAGTGCAGTTTTGCTGAAACAGTGTCGTACGGCGGCGGTTCTTGCGTGGTATGAGGTGACATATTGCTTGAGGGAAAAACAGATTTTGTTCTCGTACCTGGTGGAGGTCGTAGCGGAGGTCTAACCGCTGAAAGATATATTGAGGACATTCTTTTTGATCATTAACGCCCTATACGCAGGATATATAGAGGACGATTTCAAATTGATGCCTGACAATGTACAGTGTCTTAGTATTTATGGGATGAACTAAAACGGAGGGTCCGAGTCAGAAATCTTTTACCATTTAACATCAGTGACCTCAAGATAGCGTTGGATGATGAGTGGGGTGCGATCCCCCAAATCTTTGCCAAAACTTTAATAAGGTCAATGGGGCACCGATTGCGAACCGTTGTAGACGTAATGGAGGGCATTACTAACTATTAACCAATATAATTGTTTTTGTTTTTCTTAAATTGTAATTGTGTTGTAATTTAGACTTAAATATCCCAATTTTTTTTTTCATAATCATCGAATTTGGTTGCGTTTTCATTCAAAATTTACTTTAAAAAAAGTACTGAACCGTTTGAAATGAAAATTGGGACGGCTGCCCGAATTAAAAAAATTGGTATTTTTATGATCGTTGTTTTTTTTTACACGGTTGCTACGTATCACCGTGTAAAAAAAGGGTTTGGTGTATTTTATTTCACATTATAAGCATAAAATTTACATTTGTCTTTAATAACAAAGAAATGCATGTGAAATTTAAAGTTTTTAAGAAAATGTTTCATCTTACAGTTTTTTTGTTGTATTGGCTGCGGTCGAATAGTCGGGTAAATCGTTTAGTACAGTAAATTGAAATTTTAGAACATATTTACCTCAAGCAGTGTCCCAATTCTTTGGTAAATATTTGTCGCAAAAACGGCTCGAGGGGTAAAATATAGCGTTTAAAGGGTTCATTTCGGTGGTATATTGGTAACTGCCAAATATAATTCTTGTTGTCAAAAGTTTAGAAATTATTCACACAAAAACATGGAGAATTTTAATAATAATGTTTCTTATCCATTTTCAGTCTTATTTTGATGATTTGTATATATTATTATTTATGGGATAGCGATCTATAAAAAATATAATTTTAGATATAAATAACAAATATTTGATAAAAAAATTTAAATAAAAAATATTTAATTTAAGAATAACAAGCCATTATATGTTTAGTAGACTTACTTTTTTAATTGGAAACATACGAAAAAAAGAAAATTCAAACGCACAACAATAAAAATTCAATTACTCTGCTATTTAGTACAGTATTTCAATTTACCCTGTACACTGTTAAAAAAAGGTAAAAAGTGCAATTTACTCGACTATTCGACCGCAGCCATTGTAGAGAAAGATAAAAACATGCATTTCATAAATTTCATTTGTGAATTATTATTTGTGTATTAATTTTGAATTAAAATATCCATTTTAATAATAATTAATGAAAGGATTAGTTGAAAATTTTGAATGGCTTTAATTTTCATATTACAGTAAAAGCTCGATTATCCGGCATCCAATTAATCGGAACAGTCAGTTAACCGAAATTTTAAATTTTTAGAATTTTTTTGGCAAGGGACAATTTTCTTTGTTCATTTATACCGGTAAATTTCTTACAGATCTCTAAGAGGCCGCGGCCCTCCTGTTAAGAATCACTGATCTAGAAGATTGAAAATAAAATATCATGTAAATGATAATGGTAACCCTAATTGTTTCTATTTTCTTCCGAAATGGTACACTGCGGTTCACTTGATTAGATGCATTTGCAATTTTACATTTAATTGTAAATTGGACTGTAATTTCTCGTGGAACCAAGAAAAATATTTTTAGCGAGAAGAGAGAGAAATCGTTATTCAGAGAAAGCAAATTAGTTTGTCTTCCAATTTTGATTAACATACGTTCAAATTTAAGTTTATTTTTATTTTTATTTTAATATTTTTTTATTTAAAAATTCTTAAAACATTTCTAGCTATTTCTAGTAATGTGTACTACCTTCATTCTTTAAAATTATTTCAATTATCTTGTAATTGAGACAATCAGATAAAGATTTTAAGTAGTCAGCAATCAGCTCTTGGTTGGATTCATGTTGTTTGCTACCTTGATAAACTTTGCGTTTCAGGCGGCCCAAACGCTTACGATTATATTTAAATCATAGAAATAAGGTGGCCATGGTAATAATTCGAAGATTTGAATCGCAGTCGTCGACTATACAGCACGGGCATTATGTATGGGCGCATATTATCCTGTTGCAAAATCAACTGCAGCTTATATGAATTTCCAGAAATTTTATTGGGAAAAAAATTCAATTTATTAGTCTCTATCTGAAATTGCACCCTATACCATTATTCCTCCTTTTCTGGCATGATGGTGAGTTAAAAATTGTTCTTCTTCGTGAATCTCGTGAAAAAAATAATTACAGCTGCCGTTCTGATTTTGTTGGTAGAAATGGCTGAATTAGATACTAGTTTATGACTTTCTTTTTCTAGTATCTTTCGTCTACCATCTATTATCGTCTGAACTTGTACCTCTGTTAGTATCTTTTGTAAGATTCGTTCAAGTAATGACATTAATTTGCTAGGTGGTGCGGGAGCAGCCACATTACTTTTTGAAAGAATCTATCCACTTATTGTCAAACAAAATAATCGGTACAAGCCTTTTTTGGTATGTGGAAAACTTAAGAAAGCTGCAAGAAGATTCAAAAATAAAGCCAGAAGATTTTCTTTCAGGTTGATTGGTATAATTTTATAGCATCTCAATAAGACTATAAAACAATTTTAAAAACCACTCGCAGGCCCCATGGAATAACATTTGACAACACAGACTTGATGTGCTGACATCAGACTTCATGTGATTCGTGTGATTTGTGTCGCTGTCAATCCTTATTATGCTGCTTTCGAGCAATCTAACAGTATTACTATTCTGTCCGATTGGGACCAGCCGGTAGGCTTATCACTCGCGTCATTTTGCATTAAAGTTTATTCTGTGTCCAACGCTATAAATCAGGTGATCCGTATGGAGTCTTTCCTGTTAAAATATAGGACAGGTTTCCTCTCATTCAGGATCATTTGATTCTACTCTTTCAAGGATGTATTGCTTCTGGAACTATATTAGAGAACCTCATTTATCTATCCTTCCACTCAGCTCTTACAAATTGTAGTAATATTAGCGAACTGTCTGCTCTTTCTCTTTTTGGGGAAGCGATCACCAGATTCAGCAATGAAATTTTTCAATGTAGAAAAGCATTTGGCTAGGTGAACATATTGGGAGAACAAGCTGATATTCATCTACAGATCTCTGGTTCTGGCCACGCTATCTTACGCTTATATTTTTTGCTGGTCTGTGGTTAAATCAAACTCCGTTATTGCGAAACTTAACAGTTTAAAAGGTATAGTCATACACTTGCATTGCAGACAATCTTATTTCTGCTCCTACTGCAGTAGCTCATACTAGGCACGGCTTGACTTTAATGGCTATCTTTCAAATACGAGGCATTGGCGGGTGCTCTGTGGTGTATGCTTTGTTTGGCATAGATAAATCTTCAAACTATATAGGTTATTTAAACCAGATATAATTATGATTACTGACAAATTGCTACCAGAGTTCTCTTCGATAATTATTTCTCGGTGGTTAATCCATCGAGGGGCTCACGAATGTCCCAAAACTACAATAAATGGGTGTCTATAAATGCTAGTGTTGTTCGCCGACGGCTTTCACTCTGAATTTGGTGCGGGTTTTGATACCCAGTCTCCCTCACATTATCTACGGTCACATGTGGGTCTCGGCCTAAACTGTACAGTATATCAAAATGTTTCGCCTAAATTTGTCCGTAACTTCGAATTTCCGTACCGCGACGTCCGTAAAGCGGGCTAGAACAATTTATTTTCCATAAACACTAATCGTTAACACCACTATAACTTTTAATAAAAACATTAAATTGTAATATTACGAATAACCTGATAAATTGTTTATTCTGACGAAATTTTAACAAGAAATTTTTTAAAACAATAAATTTGATCTTAATTTAAAAAATATGAAATATGATGTTTAGCTCAATCAGTTCAACTGAGTAATGTGGTTTCGCAGAAACGCGTGACATGGTTTGGCATTTCCGTTCAGGCAAACTGGTAGATTGTCTCAAATGACATTTAACCTACCACTACAGTGTATAAAATCCTCAATTAATCCAATCAATCAAAATCACCATTAAAAAAAAACCGCTCGCATGAATACGATTAATTGACAGTAAAATTTCTTAAGCTTTATGCAACGAGTGTATATTATGATTACATATACGCAACATGAATTTCTCTAAAAATAATTTATTTTCTTAATTGAATAAATTAATTTTTGTTTTGTGTACAGAAAAAGGGCAAACACAAGACAAAATAAATGTTTTAAAATGTCTTTTGTAAGCGCGCTGCGTTATCTAAGCTATATACACATAATATCTATGAAAGATGGATAGTTTTTAACGTTTTAATTGTGATTAAAATTTAGAAATTGTTTAATTAGTTGTTAATGATTTTTATTATAAGAAAATTAAACAATAAAAAATGATTTTGATTAGAGTGATTGTAGAAGATTTTTTTAATGAATGTCAAAAGGTCGCCGCAGTCACGTATAGTGATTTATATGCTGTGACTATGAATATTTCCTTAATACAGTAAATTGTTAAATATTTTATGTTCAAGCAAAATTTTACGATTTCAATATTAAATATGACATTAAAAACAATTGCTTGATGATTAATTATTTAATATTGGGTGATTAATGGAAACTCTGAATTGACTTGTGTGTCACATCAAACAACAAAAATTATTTTATGTTGATTATGAATCAATAACTGAGTAATTTCTAAGAAACCAATAAAAGATTTGGTACTATTTGTTTAGGGCACTTGGACTTTTTCGCATAGGCCATTAAAACTAGATGTTCGGATCTCGTCGTTGCCGTTGATTTTTTAGTCTTCCACGTCTAAACACGAAACGTTTCAATGCAGCCAAAAAGAAGTTGGTATGTGGATTGTTTTTGTGCTGTAATAAACAAAATTGTCACATTATTTTTTTTTGAAGCTGCATGAGAGAACAACATTTTCCACTGCAGGCACATATGCTCTTCGATTCAACTTCATTGTCTTTCGTAACCAAAACAATATCAGTGTTTTAGCAACAACAACAATTTTTATACGTGAATAAATACGAAGTGTGTCATCCAAGCGCGACGTTAACTAGCTTTTAGAAATCATTACAACTTTCAATTAATCGCTCTAGCTGAATTTCCAAAAAATCTAAATTTATAAATTAATTTGTGGATTCAATCAAATTTTCAACCAAGAAAGGTTCAGACTATCATAAACTTGCACAAATTATATAAGGTCAGTTGGTTCCTGACAAACAATTTAAGGAGTCAAAATTCAATTTTGTGCTATTGTGAGGTCGCTTCAGTCGCTTTTTCGTGATTTTCATAATAGAATTGGCGAGTCACCCATCGAGTTGAAATATACCCACAACTTCACAACTGTCCCAGTATTTTCAATGGTTCGAAAGCCGTAGCCAGGTGAGAACAACATGATTTGTCTCGTATATACGAGAGGTTCGTTTTAGGATTTTTGATGTCAATTAATAATTTGTTGTCCACGCTTGTTCCAAAATCAAGCCCAACGTTTTATTAGCCTTGATTTTAAAATCAAAGTGCAGCATTGATTCATATTCCTTAAAAATATTTCGTTATCTCGTTGAAGTCTTGCTTCCATATACCAAAAATTTACCTTCGCTATTTTAAGTAATTCACTTCCAATCTTCTTCGTGTTGTGATTTGGATGATGTTGGTTTGACCGCATCCATTGCTTAAAATCATTTTGCTAGCTTTCTAATGAGCTCTGACTGCTTGTGCAGAAATTGCAGAAGTAATTCTTCGCCAACAAATGCCAATTTATGATCAGAACATAATTTAAGATGACAATAATTTTCTTATTTGTTAAAAATAATTAAAAAAATATTAAAAAACAGCTGTACCAATCGACTGTGGTTTTCATCAATGTTGGCAATTTGTGTTTGATTGCTGTTCTAAAAACGTGACAATTTTGTAGCATACCACTTCAATAGACATGAAGTAAAGAGTTATCTCGTTTGACACAAAGATGCGAGATTTACATGTTTGAGTAGCATGTCCCTTTCTGAGACAATTATGACATAATTTCAACGGAACTGTCTTATTTCATTATCTCAATTAGAATAGCCAAAATCTGTTCACACTGTATCCAAAATAAACTCGTAGATTTACAAAATACACAATTTTTTCTCTGATCATTATTCTCTTTGCTTTCCACTTCGCTTTCCTATCAAATATAGGAAATCTGAAGAACTTAATCTCTTTTTGTTTTATTATTCATAAACTTTTTGTTTTCCCAAAATCCAAAAAATCGAAAAATCCTTTGTTCCAATCGAAAATTTCCATGATTTTTCACGACTTCACATCCAGACATGACGAAAGCCACGCTATATCACATCTTTAATTCACCATCACATTAACGCACTACCACTCTTTCAAGTGGGACTGGCTTCGTATGCAGCAAATTCAAAATGCAATGTCCAAGAATACCGTTCCAAGATTGTACGCCTAGCCAGACCATAGCCATCTTCGATAAAGGTGAAATATTTTCCATGAATAGCAACGTTGCACCTCCGATGATACCTTAATGATATTTGTAGACTTTTAACTCGCTTTCTGGAAAATCCGTTTAGGAAGTTCGGGAAATTCAACGATTACGGCAAGGAAAAAATTTCGCCATATTGCGTGATTGAGGCTTCTTTTTAATATTTTATTTGGCTTGAACGATTTTGATAAAATTTGACGAAATAGAGTTGCGAATCCAACGGCGAATTTAGTCAGGTTCCATGATGTTGCGCCATGTTGCATGATGTTGCACCATGTTGCTTCATCTTGTTACGTTAAGTTGCACCATGTTGTTTGATGATACACTATGTCATTGGATGTTGCACCATATTTCACCATGTTCCGTGTTGTTGTACCATATTGCTGATGGTACATCTTGTTGAGGAATTTTGTTTGTGTTGTACCATGTTGCTCCATGTGTACGGTTTTTTATCATGTTACCATGTTGCTTCGTATTGAGTCTTGTGTTTTTTTAAATTAGATATCTGAATGTCGATTTTGCACCAAAAATGACAGCGCGAGGTGAGCAAACCGGAAAAACATAGTAGTGGTTATTTTATTAATATTGGTTTGCTTGAGCGCATGCGCGTCATTTTGTTTATATATTTTGTTTAATTGATGTGTCAAATGCGGTTTCGTGTTGTTTAAATAATTGAAAATGAAAAATCAAATCACATAGCAAACAATCGGTTTCACTGCTCAAAAGCAAGCGAATAGAAGAGGTGAGGTATACGTCATCATCATAAATATTCAACCGGTTCAACCGGAACTTTTAATTTTGCTATTTGCTATTGTAAAATTGATGAACAAAACGCACAGACACATGATAGAAAAAATACAATACAAATATAAAATTGTTTATCATACAATATATATGTACACAAAATTAATGTTCACCTGACCAGCTCGCGCTCTAATTTTTGGTACAAAATCGACACTCTGGAGTTATGCCATATTATATTGCATAATGTTACTCTAAGTTTTTTTGGTTGCGTTACGGTTGTCGATTTACAGTTGTCGACACTTAATCTATCACGTAACCTTCAAGTACATGTTTTTTGGTTTAATAAAGGTACGATATTACTCTAGCATTTGGTCAGCGACGTCAACCCCAAACATATGCTTATTATATTGCGATATGATACTCGGACAACTATGTATAACGTATGGATATGATTTCGCAATTTTGTTCCAACGGTTGACAGTTGTGGTTGGATGAATGCCAGAAATTGCGGTAACACATTTTGTATCTCTCCATTTAACTACCATCACTTCGTGAATACAATTATTAAAAATTAATTTTTGGTTTTCGCCTCTTATCATGTGCTTGTCAGATTTAAATTTAACATTTTTTAGACGATTTACCGTTATAGTGCCTAAAATTAATAAATTTTGTAGTGTCAATATTAAAAACGTATCCTAAGACGGTTATAAAGATTTGTTCTATCGCCCTGATAGAATTCATAATCCATATAGGCCTTGTGATGTATCTATAACAAAATTTTTTATTCCAACAGGACGAGGTTTATTCTCAACGAATTGTCGTGACGGGCATCGACCGGTGTACGGTACTTTCTGTTCGTCTAAAGAGTAATAGTCAACTTTTCTTTGTAATGCACGACACCCATTGATAACAGGTTGTATTTTCCAAAAATTAATTTTGGGATCGGCCGATGTTACACTAATATTTATGTAATGTAAGAATGATCGTACAATTTTAAAACGCTTTTTCGAAATAGATTTAACCACTGAGTCGATGCATTCACCCCTTTTTCAATACATGTCCAACCTCGGATATGAAATACACCCCAAAGGAAGGAAAACGCTATACAATTTTTATATTTCGTGAGCGGTCGTTTTTAGCTCCGGTCCGCGAGTTGTTAAGTGGTAAATTTTTGTGTAATTTGCCGCATCGATGAAATGCTGTTCAGGAAAATAAGGCTGAACATATTCCTAAGGCGACGTAACAATGTTTGGATGAGATGATTCTTTATCAACAGGCAATAGCTTTACCTCTTGTACGAGTTTTTTGTTTTCCTTGTTCTTCTCCAGCGATATTTCCACTAACATTTTCGACCGAGTCTTCGTCCGATTCTACTTCATCCTCGTGCACATTATACTCATGAAGCTCACAACGTTCGTTTGCTGAATCCGATCCAGATTCATCTAATAGATTTTTTAACTCTTCTTTGCTAATTTGCCACTGTTTGCGTTTGTACAAAACTAAAAAAATTAATTAACGTTAAGGTTCCGTATACACAACTGTGTATGTTCACTTTCAAAGCCGACTTTTTAATTAATTATATTACAGTGCACCTAGTCGAGACTTACTCAAATGTGTATACCAGTCCGTAATGACCATTTCGATAAAGAAATATTAGCGCCATTTAATCCATAACACAATTGTGTGGGTTGAAGTTTAGTTATCATGAAAATTAAAACAAAAAAGTCATTTTGTATTATTTACACATTTGTGTGGATTGAACTGGCGCTAACGTCAAATTTATTATTTGTACGAACTCGAAAGGGTTATGCCGTTTTGAAATAAGTTGCTTGGAAAATACGGTTTTGCACCTAGAGCAGTTGTTCGATCGACCACGCTCAGCAAAATTTGCTAATTAATTTAAGGTTAATAAATCACCAAAATATTTCTAATTGGAGACTGAAAAATCTGAACTAATTTTGAGAATTGAATTCGGAATATTAGAGACATCTTTTGGTGACTAGCATGAGCTGACTAATAATTTAGTTAGAAATTTCAGCCGCGTTTTTTTAAACAGTTGTTCAATATCGCGGTAGCTTAAGTTAAATTTTGAAAAATTAAAAATTAAATCTTTCTTTTTAGATAAATATCTTAGATGATATTGCAGAACACAATTAATCCATTGAAAAAGTTCGAAGGTTTTATTGTAATAATTTTTTGTTATTAAAATGGACTGTGTTATCTATACCTTATGCATTTAAATTTCTTACCGACTTGTTGGCGAAGTCGAAAAATTGAATTTAAAAAAAACGCGGCTTATAACAAAAAATCAACGTCAAGCACATATTTAAAACCTCTAATACTTTGTGCTAATTTTTTTTTGGCTAAATTACTGTCCAAAGTCTTGCGTGCGCCTGACTGTTTTTTTTTTTTTTTTTCTAAATCTCTGACTAAATAAATTGATGGTCGATTCTTACAAATTATTGATAAGTATCCCATGGTTTCAGAAAAAAATAACATGCCTTATATTTGAACCTGCAAGGCTAGGTCAGATTTGTTTTGATTTTTCCTTTATTAAGGAAATTTTAATTAAACATAAGACCTGATTAGCTTAGTGCTATCTCTGAACGACTTGTATAAATTAGTCATTAATTCGGTTAGTCAGAAGTTTGAACAAGGAAGCCTGCGTCAGACGCAAACTGTAAACTAACTTCATGTTAGTTTATGCCAGTTATCAAAAGATGGCGTAAAACTTGTGAAATTTTATTCTTATTCGTTTATTTAACTTGGGTTTTATCAATTATCGAAGTATTTATTATCGATGGTAGACAATAGCCGCAATTTAGTACTCAATTAAGCACTAAATAATAAACCAAGTGCGCATTATGAATTCAGTAAGAACTAAAAATAACTAGTAGCTAGTAGCGACCCCGGTGGCAAAGTGGTTAGCATGCTTGCTCCAGCAACCGGAGGTCCTGGGTTCGATTAGGATCCATGAATTATTCAGTCATTATCCGAAATGAAAATATGATTATGAACCCTCATTTGAGGCCGCCAAATGCCTTGATAGAATATAGTACGAGAGAGAGATAGAGAGTAGCGGCTATTTGGTTTAATAAGTCATTTAGAGTGTGTCTTCGTGCAAATTTTTTATGTAACTTTCGAGTAGCAAAACTAATGGTAGGTTCATATTAGGTCTTCAAAAAGGATGGCGCAAAACAAATCGTGTCTGGGGTTCAATAAAAATTTGTTAACTTAATTAAGATTTATCAATTTCGACTATATTTTTAATCGGCTATTGACAAATCTGAACTAAGTTTGAAATTCTAGTAAATATCACATCTAGTAAATATCAAGAATATTTTGATTTAAAACTATTAGACACATTTAACTAAAGGTTATGAAGTAACCTTCATATTAGTATAAGTTGAAAATTAAATAAAAAAGGGGTGTGGGGTATACACAGCATAAGTTACTTGGAAATATAGGTTAGGTTAGGTTAGAGTGGCTGCTACCACAGTGTGCGTGGTATCACAAGAGTGCGATCCTATCTCCCCTTTACTCCTGCTGAAACCATCCAGAGCTAGCTATGTATAGCTTAAAATATCTCGCATTCCACAGCCCGCGAGTTCCGAAAGGCTATCCATACCGTACACACCTAAATACTTATGTCTTCTGTATGATAGTGCCGGACTCAATACCGGACAATCTTTCGATTGATTTTCATTGAATTTTGCTCGTAATGGAAATATGTTAACAGAATTTTAAAATATGTTGATCATTCATTCCGCCACTAATGTCGGAATAACAATTGGTTGTCGGCGTTGTGTACGAGTAGTTGACGTTATTTACGACTAAGTAGTCGACGTTGTCTACGTTGTCAACGAGTTGTCTACGTTGTCGATAAAAACTGGTTGAGAAGGATATCAAATGCCAGGTATCTACTTCATGTGTTCTATATTTTCTAGCATGGAACCATTCACACTGCCGTCCTGTTGAAACTACATGTTTTTGAGATCCATTACAATATTTTGAAACTCTGTTGATGATAACCGCATTGCTTGCCTTTGTCGAAGGAAAACGGTTTCAGTCACTCCGCCAGCCCAAAATGCGGCTCGTGTTGGATGCATGGTACATTTTTAATAGAATTCCATGTATTGTAATTTATTATGAAAGATTATTTTTGTTTATAATAATGTTGATTCGTTTCTAATTATAAATGTAATAAGTGAAATAATATTAATCCCAGCAGTTGGCTTACACAGTGAATGTAAATGTTTTAAGAAAATTTATCGTGTAAATTTAACGGAAATTTATAATATTCAATACGAGTTAACATTTTTTTGGACACTGATTTAAGCCAAATAGAAAAAATTTCAGAGATCGCTCGCATAGTGAACTTCAAAAATTCATTACATGAGTCCGTCACTGAGATTTTTGCTATTTTGCTTAGTGCAGTGTCCAAAAATTCAATATACGAACTTTACTGGTATATGGCTAATAATGAATATCTATATAATATCAAAAAATTTATACATGTCCAACAAATTTGTAATATATATATATACAGAAACTTCACACCAGTCTTTTATATTCAACTTAGCAATTTTGAACCATCATTCATACAAATTGTTCAAACAAAGCTCATTATTTGGACCATTTTCAGGAAAAATCTGTCTCATTTTCGTATATAAAATTTGTACCCTTTATGTATCGCAGCTATTATTAGTATTCGGCCTCACAAATTTACATTATTTTATTGTTCTTTAAATTATCTCTCATTGCCAAAATCCATGACGCAGTGAAATTAATTATCTTAATTCATCATTCCTCCCGATTAGTATATATTTTTTGGTACATTGGCTGTATAGATTTAGATATATGATATAGTTTGGTTATAGTTTATTTCGGCGCGCACTCGCAACCGTCGTTAACATCGTTAACACGCAGCCGCATTCTAATTAAAATTAATTATTGTGCGGGATAACATCTATCAAATTATAAATTAATTTATAACTATTTCTTGATTGCAAATTATCTTTATATTTTGTAATGTGAATAAACTGAACAAATCAACGATTTGTTTTGGTTGCTATTCAGTTTATTTACGTTTGACCTGTTTCAATATCAATTTCATATTGTACGCGGTACTCAAAATAATCGATTGATAACTTCATCTGAAATGTTAAGGCAAACAAAAAAAATTATATAAATCTGATGCTCTCTTTAGTAACTATATAGAAAACTATTTTTAGACCTGAATTATCCATTCATAAACGTATCGCATATACTCAAACAATATGTTGTTATATGGTAAAGGTTATTTAATAAATTTATCATATTTTGTGATATAGTCGGAGAGAAGCATCAATTGATCAACTAGAACGAAAAATTTATGCTATATCCGTATTAAGAGTTGTTTAGTGCAAACATTTTTTGTTTCATGTCAAAACTATTAAGCAATTAGATTAGTAAAATATGGCCAATTGTGAAAAAAGATGATGTACAGTTATAGTAAGATAACACGCGTCGCACGATATGCTTGCGATTTCCTAGAAATAAGCGATGCGACTACATGACATGATAATTTGATAATTTTCTTAAAGAAATGCGACACCTATTTTAAATCAACGCAATTTTTTGTATGTGTCTATCTTAATTGTTATTTAGGAAAAAGAAAGGAGCACCACAGGTCATATAATAATCTTTTAATAAATTCATATCGCTAGAAGCAAACGAGTTTCTAATATATTTCTAAAAAAAAACTTAGCTCATGTTTCTTGAAAAAAATTTGTTTTTGATAAGATTTTAGCGCCATTTAATTCCAAATTATACAACTTTTGCTTTATACGTATATAGACTATAAATTGTGTTTTGTCATATCTCGTGCATATATAGGTGAAGCATGCAATAGTAAAATTTATTTAAAAAATATATAAAAAATTACCACGCAAAGGTTGTAGATTAGTTTAATTTCATGATAATGTTAAAGAGATGACATTCGACGCTCATTACTAAATCCACTGATAAACTGGTGTAGATTTTTCA
This sequence comes from Nephrotoma appendiculata, assembly GCA_947310385.1. Lineage (NCBI taxonomy): Eukaryota > Metazoa > Arthropoda > Insecta > Diptera > Tipulidae > Nephrotoma > Nephrotoma appendiculata. Next base: position 22,786,493 of record OX371225.1, on the reverse strand, counting down.
TGTTATTGGAGAAACCTCTGCCTTGCTGTTACATTTTTTAAGCTTTGCATATAACCAAGTATATTTAAGCATTCTACTAATGATCTACTAATAGTTTCGCAAAATGTTTTGAGTTGCATCATCTAAAGTGTTGATGATCAAGTACATATGCAACTTCGTGCATTTCTAGGATATTCGAATCAAACGACTCCCAATAAATCATATTTTTATTATTTTGCATCAAAACATTCTCTCTTATGTAGTTATTTCTAGCAAATTAGGTAAAATTCCGAAATTGAGATGCTAAGATATTGGAACCTATCTTGATTGATCCTCAATTATTGGTTTATCATTAGATCTTGATTTGCCTTCTAATTTCGATTTTAGTACAATTTTCGATTTGGGTTCTGCTAGTTTTGAAATGATAAAGCCTTTTCCATTTTCTAGATCGCGCAGAATAAAAAAATTTAAATAGGGCATTAATTAGCCTAAAATTAACCTTTAATTTTCGCAATTGTTTTTAAATCAGTTTTTGATATGGGTTCTGTTAACTTTTTAGCCTATAATTATTCATACTATTTTGAAATGTTCTGCTGTATGGGTTTAATTATTTAAATTAACATTCTAATCCCGATATTAGTATAATTCATATAGCTTCTGTTGATTTGTCAATAATTATTTGAGTTAGAGTTGTTGTTGTCAATTTATCCAAAATGGCGGCATTTTCAAATTTTAGAATTTTATAATATTTTGTTTTTGATTTAAAAAAATTAATTTTAATATTTATTTATTATTATATAAATTACGTTGTAGCAATATGTTGTTCTTGTCCTCCATTGTTAGTGTTGTCAATAATAATTTTTATAAAAAACCAACCAGAAGAAGCCGTGAGGACTCTATCATTCATGTACCAAATTGATATTTTTAAATTAATATTCTAATCCCAATTTTAGTATAGTTCATACAGCTTCAGTAGATGTTGTCAATAATTATAATTTCAGATACTGTTGTTGTTGTTGTCAATTAATCCATTATGGCGACATTTTCAAAATTTAAAATTTCGTGATTTTTCAATTCTGATCTAAATTATTTAATTGTTATTATAAATTATTATTTGTATTTCGAATTTCTTGAGCCTTATATCGATTTGTTGTTTTTGTCATCCATTGTTGTTGTTGTTGTCAATAAAAAATTATTTGAAACAACAACCAGACGAATTTGTGTAATTTTTGTTTAATGCCATTATTTCACCACTGTTTAATTTTTGGCACTTTGAAGATTTGATTAAAATGAAACACTTGTAATTGTTTTCCTTAAAGCAACAATATAATTTTAATTTGTAATACTTATTTCGAAAATGTATAATTTTCGTCCTCAGTTCCAAATTACAAACTATTCTCCATAGATATAATAGTTTGTAATTACGAACTGAGGATGAAAATTAACGGGTGTGAAATTTGCAAGTAAAACCAAAATCAACAAAAACACACACAGGCACAAATTTGTTAAATAAATTAACAAAATAGTACACTGGGTAAAAAATTGTCACAATCAACAAGTTATCAAAACACCACAAATGTTTTAAATACTGAAGTATGCAAATATAAACAACGTTTATTATACAAAAGACACAACAACAAAAAAAAATTATATACATAATTTTTTGAACTAATAACTGTGTGTGAATAAACCAAATTTCGAAAAATTGGGTGATCCACTGAAATCCAGGGAAAATTCGAAGAAATTTCGAGAAATCCGGAGGAAACCCAGAAGAAATGCTGAAAAATCCGGGTAAAACACGTGGGAGATTTGACCTTGGGCAATCTGATAAAAACACGTAGGAAATTCGGAGGAATCCAGAAAATCCGGGGAAAACGAAACGAGAGAAACTCGACAGAGAAAAGCGTGATTGTATAAAAAACCTACCCCTGACCTTCAAAAAATCAATGAAGGCGAACACTTAAGGCGAATAATTAGGGGAAGCACACGAACATATGAAGAACTTTCAATAGGCATGACGCAATTTTTGCCCACTTATAACTATATCGGATCCGTCTGAAGTAGTCCGAACTGCAGGGTACTTTTTAATAGGCGATTCACTACTCGCTATTCCAGAACCAGATTTGCTGCTTGAAAATATAACTTCTGAACAGTGTTGGAAATGATTGCCAAGGATGCTTCAACAAGTTTGACGAAGACGTGAAGACGTACCAGACCATAAATAAATTTAATATTCTAATCCCGATTTTAATAAAATTAGTAAATTAGTACAGCTTCAGTTGTTGTTGTCAATGTATCTAGAATGGCGACATTTTAAAATTAAGAGTACATAATTTTTCAATTCTTATCTAAAAAATTAAATTTAATTTTTTTTATTTATAATTATAAATTATTATTTGTTTTTCGAATTTCTTGAGCCTTATAGCAATTGTTGTTTTTGTCATCCATTGTTGTTGTTGTCAATAAAAATTTATTTGCTACAATAATCAGACGAAGACGTGAAACATTTAAATTAATATTCTAATTTCAGTTTGATGTTGGTTATAATCATTTTAGATTCAATTCTTGTTATCAATTTACCCAAAATGGCGGCATTTCCAAAATTTAGAGTTTCATGATCTTTCAATTCTGATCTTAATATTTAAATAAAATTATTTATTCATAATTTTAAATTATTATTTATATTTCGAATTTCTTGAGCCATATGTAAATTCGTTGTTTTTGTCATCTGTTGTTGTTATTGTTGTCAAAAGAATTTACTTGAAACAACAACAAAACGAAGACATCAAAACTTGGTCATTCATGCAGTAAATCGAAATTATTTAATTTAATATTTTTAACCCGATTTTTGTATATTGTTTACAGTTTCCGTTGATTTTGTCAATATAATCATTTGAGTTCGAGTTGTTTTTTGTCAATGGATCCAAAATTAAGAATTTTGGCCCACTTGAAATTTATATACTAAATTAATCCTAAACCAACAAAAACAAAAATAAATGAACGTGTATTGGTTTAAAGCTGTCATTTCGGCGAATCCGAATATTTCTTTTTAAATAATTATTTAAATATTTATTTATTTATTTAAACAATCAAATTTATTTGAACAAAAAACATGTCAATATAATATTTTAATAGAGCCATATGAATACTCGACAAGTAACAACCCAATCAAAATTGTTCATTCTAATGGAGCTCGCATATCTAAAACGACATTCAATTGAAGAACGATAATTTTTTAGTAAATTAGATTCTAAGAAAATTCATATCTCAAAATTTTCATCGATCGGCAAACTTGCCACTATAATATTTTATTTTGGTAGACCTATATATACACTCTACTTAGGCTAACCCTTTTAAAATTCTAATGGAGCTCTAAATTGGGAAACTTTTTAAAATATTTTGTTTTGCAAATATTTTGCAAAGTATAGGATTTTCAAAAACTCGAGTAAAACTAAAATGATTCTTAATAAATATGCAACATAATTGATAAAATTCACTACAGCACACATTACAGCACACTTACTGACATTAATTTTTATATTAAAATATTTTACAAAGCAAAATTTGTCTACAACATTTAGGCCTCTCAGTTTTTTTGTTATACATTGTATTCTTGCTACACTGATATATTTTGTTCTTCTAACTATCACCTTTAGTTGCTTAGTTCAAGGTGAAGAACAATAGACGCGTGGCTGACAGAAGTAACGCGCAATCCATATCAATATGAATTTGAAGCAATCGTTTCACATGATAATAAAAATTTGGATAACCAGGCACAACATAAAAAGAATGAAGATCACACGCAACAAAAAAAAAGAATAAGAATGCCTCAGCCAGCAGCCCTGAATCGATACTAGAATTTAATGGATCAATCGACTTCCGGTCTGAAATTGCTGGACACATCTAATTTTTTTGGACAAACTATTGATTTCATAAAGATATTTGCGCTCGTACATATTTGCTAACGGTGTAAATATAAAATAATCCGAGATTCGTGTCAATCGCCATAAGCTACAACGACATCTTTTTATTTACAAATCGCGGATAGCGTTATTGTCTAAAAATTATATGCAACAACCGTACGGATTATTTCAAACTTGTGTTACATAATTCTAGTTCTATAGTGTATGCTAAAGAATCGAATCTCTGAGATTCGGTATAATCTATACAAGAATGAGAATGTGTAATACAAAAATTTGGCTTCTTCTTATAATATTAGAAAAAGTAGTTTTGGACACTTGAATAAAATTCTGTCGTAAACATTTCTCTCGAAAGAAAAATAATTTGAAAGGCATATTAAGGTTATATTGCTTTTAAAATATTAAATTAACTAATGTAGACATTCGTCGACAACTGTACAAGGAAAGTGAATCAAACCCAATAAAACCAGTGGGATTGAGGCAGCGGAAGCAGCTGTTTATCAATACTCTGTTATCTGCATTGGCGATTAAATAAATTCCGACCTTCCAAGTTGTCAATATCCTGCAAACTGGAAATTTAAAGATGGTGATTTTCAAGAACCTCTATTTGGCCAATACATTCATTGTCTAGACGTGTAGAATATTAATTAACTATTAACTATCAAATACTTCACATGGCCGCTACCTTATCGAATGCAGTTAAAAGTCGTAAAATTTGAAAAGAAGGGATAAACTGAGTCCTGGAAAATTAAGTCCAACATTTACAAAAAATTCATTGAATTTGTTTACAAATAGTTCTTGATTGAACTGAAAAATCACACCACCAAACCTCGGACTAACGTCATCCTGATCATAATGGAATTCGATATGCTAAACAAGTATACATCACATGTTTCCTTAAAATGAATATCTCCTATATACTTTCTAGTATGTATGTATAGAATCTATATCCCAGGTCTTTCAATTTAACATGGACTCTCCACCTGCTATTGCTATCTAGTTATGCTAGGAAATTTCGATCAAATGGCAAGTGGAGACACGCAATAATATTTATATGCTATCTGTATGCTATGAATACATGCTATGTCGGCATAACTCGATAGCATGTATATAGCATGCAAATTTTGACGTTTCAATATGGCGATATATCAATATTCAATTTTAATATTGCGTCTACTAAATTTTTTCGCTTTCATACTGGTGATACATACATATTTCAATAAAAAACCAAATAAATTTAAAAAAATTATATTAATAAAATTATATAAATATTTTATAAATATTTTTTAAGAATGATTTCTAAACGTCAAATTATAGCAAGTTTACCACACCAGACTCCATCTTGGCAAATTTTGATAGAAAGAGAAAGTAGATTGCAATAGCATTCAGATAGCAGGTGGAGAAGCCGTGTAAGCAAAAGTGTCATATTGAACCATGGCATTCTATAAACTGACTGTTTCATGTATATTTGGAATGAAGTTGTATTTGATTTCGTAGAGAGCGATATAGATTGATGAAGATTTTCGAAACTTAAGTTTTAAAGTTTTGATAGTTTTGATGCGCGTTAAAGGTTTCTGTGATGGCCTTATCACAATTCACTTTAATTCTACGAAATGTAGACGTAATCAATTTTTTGACTAAGATGAATTTACCTTAGTTTGATAATATATGATCGATTGCAATACGCGATTCATTACTATGACTTAATTTAGTAGAATAATGTCTATTTCGTTTATAGTAGAATTATTCAAGACAGTTTAAAGGTGCGAAAGTCGAAAAACTGAATTTCCTACAATAATATTTTCGGTGCTAATAAAATCATTTATGGATTATCATAAAAATAACACAGTAACCCACAAACATCAGCAAATCTGGGTCAAATATAAATTTGTATCCAAAGAAATTAGCTCTTTGATTCCGACTAATTTGGGAATAAATCGCAATTCGTATTTGTTTCTGAAACTGATCACAGTAAATCAATTTTGTTTTCCTTGAACACATCTAAATCTATTTTATCAAGACAGTACCTTGCATATATAAAGAATTTACGAATATGTACATATTCGTATATATAGAAAACACTTCAAATTCAACATTACATAAAATAATATTTAGATTATTCAGAAATAATTTTTTTAAATATGCGGTCCACATGTCATGATTAGAGTACTAGAAAAATAAATTTTGGTCTATATAGAGATCATCATGCGTGATCATTGTTATGTAATAATATTACTGATGTTTATGTCTAATTTATATTTTGTTATTATTAACATCATTATCTATGTAGTACGAGCATTATGAGATTAGTAATTAGAAATAAAATACGTTTTCAGTTAACAAGTGGAAAATAATTATTTCGCGAATGAAATTTATTGGCAAAATTTTATATTAAAATATGCAAAGTGGTTTTTTCTCATGATGGTGTATCGTTAAAAGAAAAATATTCAGATATAGAACAATATTAAAACTTGTACCACATGTTTGATTCTAAATAGTTTAAATCACAAAAATTATTAGGAAATGATTTAAATTTTTCATAATGCGTATATGAAATTCAAAGCTACACACATGAACTCATGATTAATCAAATGGTTAAAGTAAGGAATTTGAAATTTTTTTTTTTTTAGATTTGGAAACATTTCGATAGGTCGTTGATCAAAATATAAATATGTTATCTTATTTTATAACGATGATAGTATATGCAATTAGGTATGCAGCAAAATTTGCTGTCAAAATGGAACGGGTGTATTAGAAAGACATAATTAAATGTTTAAAATAAAGTTTAACCTAACAAAAATTTCTATATATTTGAATATTAAATTTTATTTTTTAGATTAACAAAATATTTACAGATTTCACACGGCCGTTTAAACAATCATGTTTCATATTTCTTAAAGCCCAAAACAAAATAATAATGCTATACAAGTCGAAATAAAATTACTAGTCAGAATGATACACCAGAGGCCTGCAGGGCCTATAAAGGTCAGATAGTCTGTCGTCCGCTAATAAATAGTTTGCCTCCCCTAGTCTCCATACTAAACCAGATAAATTATTCCATGAAAAATTAGTTTGTCGATTTTCGTAAAACTTTAATATAGATAGCCTAATGTCGAATTATGATTTTTAACTTCATGTCAAATTTTCATTCGATATCCACATAATTTTCCTCCGCCATATTTTAAATTTATTTTAAATAAAAATAATTCGTGAAAGGTCAGAATTTAGTTTACTATTATCGTACCAATAGAGACATCTATATTTTAATACAAAAGATATCAATTTCACTATAGTTAAACTGCGTACTGGAAAATAAAAATCAGCGGTGAAAGTTTCATTCTCGTATTCGCTTGTATTATTTTCATATGAAAAATTTTATTTCACTTCAGCTCCGTACTAGCCTTAAATCAGAAAGCCCTGATAAATTTATCTATGACAGAGCAGTTAAAAAAGCTTTAGTATAATCGATAGAAAATATAAAACAAGGAATTTTGCATTAAATGGTGTAATATAAGCCGAGTGGTATTCTCTCTGATGGACACATACAAGGAAGTGGAAATATTTAAGTGAACTCAGGTCATCCAGAGTACCATCCTATTATATAGTCGGGGATACAAAAACAGACTAGACGACCACACAAAACCAACAAAAAATCTATCTACATGAACAAGAAAAACTTCGACCTGGATTCTTAAAGAACTAATTTGGGTATTCATGCCGGTATTTTTTTTCGTAAACACCTCTTTCCACACGCGTGATATTTTAGAATAGGAGGGAGTCCTACAAAGACATTTAGCCTGCTTCTCACTTCCTCTTGTTCACTCCTAAAATCTATCAAAAATACGGGCAGCATTCCAGACTAGCTAAATTTTTAAAACCATCGCCCGCAGAATGTCTTCTTTAGTAAAATACTGGAGCATTCAGATGCATCAAACTGAGTGAATTACTGGCTTTCTCACAATCATACAATATTATTGGGGCATTCAGGCCAACCAGCTGTTGACAACATGTTGAGTAAGATCACAACCAATTTTCAAATTAAACTGGCAAATTCTCTAATTAAGAAGCCAAGTTTGTGGACCCAACAATTTTTCAAACTTAGAAAATGCAGAGTTTTGAAAAACTCCAACAAGTATCGCCGATCTTGGAGATGTATAAGGCAACACACTTAAATTTTTAAATAGATGAAAATAATTTCTAACAGTGTGTGAACTGGATTTAACTTCTAATTGCAAAGTATTTGTAGCTATTTAATGAAATTTGATTATTTTCAAAGATTTTTACTCACAAACCTGGAGATATTATACGAGTTCTGGGCTATGATTTAAGCATGTGAAGTTAACCCAGTTTTTCATTCCAGAAAAAAAAAAATTCCTCAAACAATACTATTTCATCTCATCCCAGATTTTTTCATTTAATTTTTGTTATTGTAGTCTGCGTATGAATAAATGATGAAAAATAATTTTTCGAAGTGAAATGATAATAATTGTTTGTTTTGAATAAAGATGGGAAAAATATCAGTCAATATATTGTTATAAGTTGGTAATAGTAAGGGCTTACTAAGAGGGCAATACCAGCCGTATGGTAGTGTTGGCACAAATGGTCAATTTCCATATGGCCACATATAAGAATAACAGAAATTCAAGTCATTCTTCTAGAAATTTAATTTGCCGGAAATAATTCTTTATGTTTTAAATAAGCCATGGTACAGAGTGGCTAGTCGGACAGTACCAGCCGTATAGTAAAATTCGCAAAATCGGCCATCTTCCATATTGCCCAATATAAAAATTAATAATTGCCATTCTCCTAGCAATATGATTTGCCGGAAATGATTGATACAGTTTTGAGTTGGTAACCCTAACGGCTTACAATGACTAAGAGCGCAGTACCAGCCATATGTTAGTGTTGGCGCAAATGGCCATGTTCCATATGGCCACATAACTATTTTAACTGTTTATGTTTTATTTATTTTTCTTAGAGGAAAAGCCATATGGAAGCGTAAGAAGTTCAATCGATGTATTTTATTAGCTTCCATTAGACATAAAAACCTCTATAAAGTAAAATAAATTCAGTAAAAAATAAATGAAATCAGATCAGTGCTCTTGATTATTTTGATGCTTATAGACGTACTCCATACATGTAAAAAAAGAAAAAAACTTAATTAAAATTTCTAGAATTTACCAATTTAACAATTGGAACAATATTTATTCTTAAGTTAATCAGAGTTTGGGAACCAATTAAATTCCTCATTACACGTAAGCAGTGTTAATTCCTTATTTGTAAACTAAAATCTAAACAAAATTAAAATTTTAGTGTTTTAATTACTTATAATTTTTTATGGTAAGATCTCGCCACCAAATCTTACATTTATTTAAGATGCAGCTCCCATTAATTCATCTAATTACCTTTTCATCTAGACATATGCCATTTTTCGTATATTGCTATCTAATTAATTAAAGTAAAAGTTATTCAAATAAACAAAAATAATACCATGAAATAACTTACGTTTTCATTGATTTGTTGTCTGATTCCGACATTTGGTATATTAATAATTGGGGTGTTACGGCGTAGCCACTGGGAAATTTTATATCCAAAACGTTTTCCAACAAGTATTCATACATTTCTCATTTTTCATTACGCAAACAATATGTAACATAATGAGACGTAGCTTGTAGGTAATTGACAAAGCCGGTCAGTTTAAAGTTATCATTATAAATATTCAATACTGGAGGTATATTTGAAATAGACACACTTTTTATTACGTCAATAGTGGCCTCACAATATGCAACAACTGTAGAGCTAGTATAAACTTGGTGTATTATTTTTTCTTCTCCATAGAGACAATATAGTGGGTCTGGCTCTTTGATGCAATTTTGAATATTTTGTACACCAATCTCGTCTAATATTTGAAGATTAATTTCCACGTATATATATATTGGTCATTTCCGATTATTTTACAAAATGGACATGATGACTTAGATTCAATACTGGAATATTTCATTTCGCTCAGGAAATCGGTTGATATTTTTTGTAATGTTGGTCGTACAATCCCATTGTAATCCGTACAATTGGGCCAGTATAGCATGTAGGAGAATCGCAATAATTAATTTTTATATTTGGCCATATGGAAGCTGGCCGATTACGCAAATCCCGCCATACGGCTGGTACTGTCCGACTGGCCAGAGTTAATCCGTACCATGGCATGATTTTCTGTTATTCTTATATGGGCCGTATGGAACTTGGCCATTTGCGCCATTACTACCATACGTTTGTACTGCCCTCTTAGTCATTGTAAGCCCTTATCCTTACCAATTTAAAACTGTTTCAATCATTTCCGGCAAATCATATAGCTAGGAGAATGGCAATTATTTATTTTTATATTGGGCAATAAGGAAGATGGCTGACTGCGCGAATTCTACCATACTGCTGGTACTGTCCGACTGGCCACAGTTATTCCGTACTGTGGCTTATTCAAAACATAAAGAATCATTTCCGGCAAATCATATTTCTAGAAGAATCGCTTGATTTTCTGTTATTCTTATAGGTGGCCATATGGAACTTGACATTTGTGCCAACACTACCATACGGCTGGCACTGCTCTCTTAGTCATTGTAAGCCCTTACTATTACCAACTTATAACAATATATTGACTGATATTTTTCTCATCTGTATTCAAAACAAACAATTATTATCATTTCACTCAAAAATTATTTTTCATCATTTATTCATACGCAGAGTACAATACCAAAAATTAAATGAAAAAATCTGGGATGGATATTTTGTTGTTGAAAAAACAATTTTAAAAAAATATTCCGTCTACACAAGTGTAAATAGAAAAAACTGGGATGAGATGAAATAGTATTGTTTGAGGAACTTTTTTTTCTGTGAAGAAAAACTGGGCTAACTTCACATGCTTCTATGGTTTCTGATAACCTTACCAGCACCCTAAAATTTTTATGAACGTTACTCGATTCTGATAAACCTTACTATGGCTAATAAAATTATAAAAAAAAATTAAAAATTTCTTTTTTTATACCGCCGACCCTAGAAGTATCCCCAGGGTTTTAGCCTCTATGTTTATGGAGGGAATGTATTCATTAGTGCTCTCATTACTAGAGATGACCACCTTATTACATCTAGATTTTTTTTTTACAGATTATAACAATTTTTTTTTGTCAGTGGGATGAATATGGGTCAGTTGTAATGTGTCTAACAATAATTTTTGGAATTGTGACGATCCGTGATTTCTAAAAAATACTATTATATTTTCTTCTATACTTCTATTGTTCTAAGCAGTTTCAGCAATATCTTCAGTTTGATTTTAAATTAACATTCTCGACGAACATATTTTAATCGGTTTATTTGAATATCTGGGAAACTGTGTGCGGTAATCCGACCACTATTTTAGAATAATCAAATGATTTTACTTTGATATTTTCTAGAAATATCTATAATTTCTGATACGAGAGGTATCTACGAGCCAAAAAGTTGAAACAACAGCTCTTTGAAAAATCAAAACCAAGAAAGGGTTAGTATTTAGCGTTTTCGATAAACAAATTGAATTTAAAACCGAAAATTTCCATAGATTTTCTTTGCATAAACGCAGACGGGCTACCGCACCTATAATGGCCGATATCCAGTAATATAGGACATAAATAACTCAAAACTGAAAGGTTCTTTGATAAATCTACACAAAATGTGGGTTAATAATCAATAAATTTATTGACAAATTGAATTTTACACCGGAAATTTTCGTAGATTTTCATTGAATAAACGCAAACAACTACCACGGATATAGTGATCATTTTCCAATAGCATAGAATCTCAATAAATCAAAATGGTTCAATGAAATATCTCGACCGAAGTATATTCCATTAAAACACAATATAAAACCTCAGTTAATTCATTACTTCAATTATATGTGGGCAGCACATTTCTGGCGGGTGAGTTTAAGCTAATCAAGTTTTTGAAACCATTAAAGAAAAATGCCGTGCACATCCATAAAACTCTTATACCAAGTTGAAAATATTTCTTTGTAACAAAGAGTACTCTCTTTCATGATTACTTGCCTCCATTTAGATATCTTAATAATTGTTATCAGTTCAGAGTATTACTCATCAAAATATATTTTTTTTAAAGCCAATACGCCTACGCAGATCAAAGACGAGTTGGTAGGTTCTAGACTTCCAAAAATTACAGCCAGTGATTACATCGTTTAAGTTCACCAAATGAGTTAGAGAGATAGAAGTGAGACTATGAATATATCAAAAGAACGTGTTTGTCACAATATATTGTATATCAAGATTTGGGCATGAGAAAAGTGTTCGAATGAACGATTGCGCAATTTAGGCGCAATCATTCAGATTTTTGGCGCCTTCTGATTACTGTCGATGAAATTTGAACAAGAAGGAATCTTCCTCTAAATGCAAAGGCTGTTATCTTAGCCAATTATGATCAAAAATAAAAAAAACATTATAGTAGTTTACTTTGCTTCATTACTAGAAAAGCTGAAGGCAGAAATTGCAGAAAATCGGACACTTGCAGAAAAAAAATTTGTTGAACGAGCCGTTTCACACCTCCGCGGTTGTCAACGCGAAAATACACAAATTACGGTTTGAACTGCATGATCACCCTCTTACTCACTAGATACAGCCCCAAGCGACTTTTCTTTGTCCCCTAGGCAAAAAGTTGCACTCGGAGGACATATATTATCGTCGAATTAGGAGGCCATCACCTTATAAACAATTTTGCAGAGAAAGACGCCAAGTACTATTTGTATGGGTTGCAGAGAAGGGAGCATCGCTGGGAGAAAGCAGATGGACGTAGGAGACGTAAGGTCTTATATCTTTGTCAGGTTGGACTCTCGTACAAGCATTAAAAAAATCGTCAAATGACAAAGTTGTCTAAGCACAAAATTTAATTCTAAAACACACAAGTGGTATATGTCAAAATTTTACTCTAATTCTGAAATTTTTAAATATTGAAAGAATGCTAACTTATCCTCGATACGAATGTAGTTTACTCCAATTATAAACTAGCGAGGCCAGGGTTCTTTTTCCTATTTATTTTTCTTAGCTCAAATGACTTTGTCGAAAATCTCTGAGAAGGCCTTTTCATGTACCAAAAATCTTGGTATATTGATAAAAATTTGTGAAAGAGGTTTTAAAATGCCACAAAACGCCTAATGCGTTCAGAGGGCCATTTTTATAAACAATTGATGAACGAGGGTTTTGAAGTACCAGTGCGTAGTCGATTGCGATGAGTGCCAATTTCGGTTAAATCCGACCAAAGAGTCGTCCAGCTGAGCCTAGGTTTTTTCATTAAATATTTTTCGGACAAATTAGCTGAGGGGCAAATTCCTGTAACAGAAACCGATTCCGATTAGTCTTTATTCCTGAAAAAAAATTAGACCCAATGGGAAGCTGAGCTCGATTATTCGGCGACTCCATACAACATTCGAATTTAAAACAGCTCGCCAAACATTAAATATGGATTAAACTACAAAACAAACCACATCCAACTGCCATGCATAAAAACAATTTTTTTAAAATTTGCTCGTAATTACATGTCGTGGACAACGGATTGGGAGAGTGTAATTTTTGTTTGACGAAAAAAAAAAATTCGGTGGTCCAGACTGCTATAGCTGCTATTTCCATAATTTGAAGGAACACGACGTTGTTAGGTCGAAGCAGAATTTTAATAAGGCGGCACTAGCACCCAACCCTGAACCAATAAACCCAACCCTGAACCAATTAAGCTGCGAAAAATTATGGAAAAGAAAAGATGGGATAATGTAAATACGTTTGAAGCAATTCTGTAAAATCAATAAAATTGTTCAACTTATGCATCGATAAATATTGCAAATTGAAAGCTTATATCGATTCGATTTACTTTTATCTTGTTATTTTTTGTAGTAGAAAGATTCAAGTATAATGTCATTGGCAGGCTATAAAAAAATTTAATTTTAAATAATAACAATAAAGATAACACCACCTTGAGACTGTCACGGATATATGACGGCCATGGGAAGCGATTTCAGATTAATTTCAACTGACAAATCATTATAAAAATAACCCCACGTTGGGCGCCAATTTTGTTTAAATTAAATTGCTTTGTAAGAAAATAATTTCTAGTACCAAAATAAGTGAGATGATCACCTTTTCGACTTTCCTTATAAATTTAATCAACACAATTATAAATAAGACGTACCCGTAGCTCCAATTCTTTATAAATAAAAAATATAATTCGAAAATAACACATTAATTTATTTCACTTTGACCTATTCAGCAGAGATAATGAAATCCAATTGACCGAGAAAACCGCATTTTTCACACATTTTTAACAAAAACAAAATAAAGCTGAAAATTTGTTTTTAAACATAAAAAGAAAATCTCGTATCGTAGACAAAATATAAATTTGTCACAAAGAAATTGGAAAATAATTTTTCTGCAGGGGTCATCAAATTTTATATAAATCGTAATCCAAATTCCTACCTGCTCCGGACATTTTTGTACACAAGCCTGTTCAATATGATTTGACGTTGTTGACAAACTGTTATCACTAGTATCACTTAAACTTTCGGTACATTTAACAGTATACACCAAAATTAACACGAACAATTTTATCAATTGCGAATATAATTCACTAGTACTACAACAAAATAACACCATTTTAAAAATATTTAAATTCCGAGTGCACAAAACCGAGTACCAAATAATTTTTTAAAATTTTAATACACTTTAAACTGATAACACAAAATCGCCACGAAACACAATAAAAAATTGTAATTATTATAAAATTAACATTTTATTATTAAAAATTTAATTATTAAAATTTTTATTTTATATTTAGAAATATCCATTGTGGTCAGTGTTGTTTGTATATTGCTGGCGTGCGATCACTCAATTTTACCGACGATTTATCGTTTTGTACACATATTTATCAAAATGTAATTAAATTAATAACGCCAATTATTTAATTAATACATATATGTATTTGTAATATACCTATATGTATACAAACAACCGCACCATATACGATCTATAATATTTGTAACCGAAACGATCGACGGTCAAATATAAACTGACTAAAATGATCTTTGGTTTTGTTTATGAATTAATATCATCACATACAACGTCAAGTAGTTGATGGTACAGTGAAACGCTACAAATGTAAACTATATGCGGATTAGGTTATTTTTATTAATATTTTGATGTTTTCGAAAAAGGGGTTAAAAATAAAAATTTGATTAACCAAAACTATTTAAGTATATTGGAGGGAAATGATCAGGTTGATGAATGAAATATTTTTTTAATACGTATGAAAATTTAAAGTTTGGTGATCGTATAATCATTTCGTTGTGGTTGATGTTTTTTTACGAGTTATTATTTTTTTGTACATATTGACTTAATTGTTTATGTTAGTTGAATAGTTTTGTGTAACAAAATTTATTTAATAATTGCGATACAACAACACATATTGAGTGGCGAATATTCAACCTCTATAAATATGTTTAGCAAAATATTTAAAATTGCGGTGGCTCAGAATTATTAACTCCTCATCTAACGGCTTCGACAAAAATGATGATTGAATTGGTTTGTTCAGGATTGGTCACTAGTTTTTATCGTTTGGTCACTTACGATCAAACCGTAAATAAATATTCAAGTGAATTTAGACCCTTTTACACCGAGAGAAATGTTTACATCCCATTAACAAACTCATATTCTTTAAAAAAGGTTTAATTAAATTCATTATATTTAAGAATAATGTTTTACAACAGATATATTTATTTAATATATTATAATATTCTTTAAATGGTTGATTAGTTTTTATGAATTTTACATTACCCCAACACAATGAAATTAATAAAATTAAATTCAAATCTTTAATAAATAATGACGATAATAATTTACAATAATTCTCTAACGGCGGATCCATCGAAAATTTGTGATTTATAAAAAGTGTGGAATATTGGGTTACCAATTACACAAAAATTCAAAGGTAAGTGATTTGCTTATTATTATGAATAACAAAAATAAATGCAAGTGGTTATTTTTCAAAAAAAGTGCTTTGTGTAATCTAAATAGAAAATTAGAAAATATAGTGTACGTATTGGTTTCGTTGCAATAAACATAATCACTTTATAAATTAGTATCGATAAAGCAAAGTATCGATTTAGTAAGCAATTTAGCTTCAACTTAAACTATCTCATCAATTGGTCTTCAACTCGTTGCCAATCAACAAAGGTTTGAGAATTTACGACCGCAATATCATAACATAGATGGAGCATCTTTATATAGTAATCGAACCATAAATTCTTTTATCAACGAGCAGCACACCATTAATCAAACTGATGAAATCTTTAACATCATCAGGGATTTTAATTATCATCAGGGATTTACCACAACTATTACCAACATTACAAAGTAATATTATTTTATTATATTATTTAGAGACAGATACGAGTACGTTTAGTATGTTACCTTTGTAGCAAAATGGCAATGATGTCCCTTTTTTCCTCCAGTTATCATATGTAAATATAGCTAATACTATTTTATTCTTTAGGAAATCAAGTTGACCTGACAGCACTGAAAGGCATGAAGGAACAACACATTAAAGAACTTCTTAAACACGAATCGTTAGGTATACGAATACAATTCAAAATTTAATTAAATGGCAAATAAAAACACAACCTGGACTACGTGCGATTTAACAAATACGATATCTGAGCGTTCTACCAGGGCACAAGATAAACAGGTTTCCCTAAAAGAAATCTTCGCAAGACATTATCCCGGGCAAAGCACTACTATCGAGATTTCGATACTATAAATTTCAAAAAAAATTGAGCACTTTTTCCCGAATGAAACTAAGGTAAGTGGAAAACAGCAACACATTCTTAAATAATGTTTGTTTTAACTCTCAACCAAAATATATTTCAGTTCATATACTTCAAAAGACGTCAAAAAATGAAATCTAAAGGACAACTTTATGACAGATATAACAATAGAATCATAAAACTTCCACCAAATAAACGTGCAATTGAGAACAATTTTTAGTAATGCTTACCAAAATTATTTAATGTTTCAGATGCAGAAACCGCTCGCGAGTTATGTCAAAATTATAAATAAAACGATAACAATTTGGATACATACTAGAATAATGGACATTATCTCCTACATATAGACTGGATTGGATTCAACAAGCTAGCGACAAAAATATTAACTCATCATTATTAATGATGGTCCCGCTTACTCACAGTCATTCCGGAGAGATTCCAGAAATATTTATGTACAGCGATATAATTTCAATAATGGTTACCTAAATTATAGAATCACTTTCAAAGAAGTTGTTTAAGAGTATAATCAACAAACAATATTTCAGGTAATAAGAGTAATCGATTAATTTTAGAGGCTCGAACATGTTTGGTTTTGGTGCCGTTGCATGCGCTTATAAAACCAACGACAAAAAAAAAAACTTTGAATAATCAGTACATGAAATTCATAATAAAAGACTCTCAAAACTCGTTTTGGAAACTCTTGCCAACATCACAGGATATCGATAAATTTATTAAAGTTTAAACAAATCTTAAATCTAAGATTCAACAATTTTTATTTGTAATCAGCGTAAACATATACAGTAAAAATCAGTATTTCGTATACTATGTGATCATATAAATGTTTTAGCCTATTGGCCGCCATGGCCTGAGCGTTTAAACTTTTCCAAGTGTTCGACTTGGAATATCCACCCCAATCAAACCCAGTCTGGCAGTTTCTCCAACATTTTTTCTACAAAATAGTGACTAAATACGAAGATGCATTCCCGCTGATCAGTTTATTAATAAATAAGGTAAAACATAACATTAACTAAAACAAAATTAATTAGTAATCGATGTTGTTTTTCATATTTAAATTTAATTTTTATATTGGGTTTTATTTTTAACTATTTAATTGAATTAATATAATTTTTGTTTTGATAATGAAAAGAATTTAAATATTTGTTTGAAGAACCTAGGTCAAGAATTTAATTTTTAATTTTTGTATGTTTTTTTTTTTAATATTAAAGTGTTATTAATGAAATAAAAAAGTCAATATTTTGAATTATTGGTGTTTTATTTTCAATCCTTCATTCCTTGAAAAAATGAAACAGAGATGGCAGTGGACAAAATTCTTAAAAGTTGAAAGTTATAATTAATTAATTTAATTAATTAAGTTCATTAAATTTCTTTAAACGTAATTTTTAATTCCAAAGTGAAATATTTACATTAATTAAATTTCATTAAACACTAAATTTCAACTGAAATATTTTTTTTTATGTAACGAACGCTTCATTAAAGTTAATAATAATAATATTCTTTAAAATAAAGTAAAGTTAATGTAATCTTAAATTATTGTTCGACGAAATTTAATTAATTTAAAAAAAATTATTTAATATATATTTTGATGCTTAAGGAACTTGCTTATATACCATTAACGAATTATTCGTGGGCTAAATATGAAAGAATATTTATTTCAATTAATGGAAGGATTCGTTACGTATATGCAATTATTTTTCTCGGTGTAGGAATAGTTTGGCACAAATTTCACACGCCTTTAATTTTAAAGTTGGAAATAAATTGATCCTAACCAACCAATAAAAAAATGAGACTTTACTATATAGGTAACAACAAAATAATAATGGCATTTAGATGATTTTTAAGGATATTCAAATCTACCTACACATCACTAACATTAAACGGAAGGCTTTTATAAAAAAATTTAATATCGTAAGATTTAATTTTATTTTTTTTTTTAATTTAATCACCTAGGCCTGTATGATTTTCTGATAGACCTCTCAGAAAATTATACATAATTTTTTAATATATTCCATTAGCTTTTAAAATGGTTTAAATTTTGATAGTCATGTATATTTCATAATATGTTTTATAGTAGATGCCCCAGAAAAACTAAACGTATTTAGAGGAAAACGTTCATAAAGCTTGCGATGCGGTGATTATTAGCAAAATTGGTAAAAAAACTGCATCAAAACAGTTTAACGTTCCACGCTCTACAATTCAGTAAAGGCTATCATCAAAATTTAAAAAAGTCGTACTGGCCCAATGACCGTTCTCACCGAAAATGAAGAAAATACTATAACTGAGTGGATTATTGAAAGTGCCAGAAAGGGATTCCTTAAACGTCGCGAATATTTAATCTCATCCGTGAAAAGTTTTTTGGATGATTGCATAATATGCCTGGAAAAGGATGATCTATAGTTTATTCTTAAAATGACATCTGTGCATAATAACGAGAATTCCGGAAGCGGTATTATTTGTTCGTTTTTAAACTATTTTCCATTAAATTATAATTATTCATTTATAGGTAACCGCCGCAAGCTCTAAAATTAGTCCGGAAAATTTGTTCAAATGGTTTGATCAAATTGAAAATTTTCTCAAAGATAAAAACTTGAAATCCATTTTATCCGACCCAACTCGGCTGCAGGCGTTATGGTATACCCGCAATGATAATATTCCCATACAAGCGGATTCCACACGGTATAAGAACTCGGTGCCACCGCATTGGGGTGTGGAACGAAGCGATAGCGGGGTTGAATGACTAAAGAGGTGTTCTTTGAGTACATCTCTAATATTTGGTATCCATACTTAACCAAAAATAATATAAAATTGCCGATTATTTTATTTATTGATTGACATATAACGCATTTAACAAAGCAAATAATACTAATTGTTCTGTACCCGAATGCCACACGGATCTTGCAATCTTGTGATGTCTCGTCTTTTAAATCGCTAAAATCTGCATGGCAAAAATTGCTTTTGGATTGGAAACGAGACAATATGCATACTACTTTTAAATGAGAAAATTTCGCGCCACTGTTACACAAAACTATCGTCCAAGCAGTAAATCTGTTAACCATTCAAAATGAATTCAAAGCAAGCAGAATCTATCAATTTAATAAAATGGCAATTGATTTCTCAAAATGTTTGGGGAAATCAATAAATGAGAATACGCACGACACAATCCTGGCTTCATCTAATTTGTCCAATATTGAAAATGGAAATACAATAAATTTCCTACAATTTTCTGATATTGTAGGATCGAAATTATTGGAACTTTAGTCTGAAGACAACGGATTTTCAATGTCTGCATCAAGTATACAAATCTCTTCTACCAACTTCATATTTAATAAAAATAACAAATATTTTGGACATTACCTAGTTTATATACTTATACCTGAAGAATTTTTAATTGAATCCATTGAAACTATCAAAGAACGAGATCCAGAATGCCCCGAAATTTTAGAAGCACAATTCGAAGAGGAGACTGTTAATTGTTGGCAGGATTCTCAACCGATCCAACCGACCGATGACAAGTATAACGAGCCGAGCCGATCGTTAAAACAATTAACCAATATATGAGATGGGTGACGACTCCAGAGAGAAAAATACAACACCATATAAAGAAAGTCTACCGTTCGTTATTACATCGTCAGGATATGCCAAATTACAAGAACAAAAGCTAAAGGAAAAACTAGAAAAATAAAAATAAAAGAAAAATTAAAGTAGGAAAAATCTAGTATAAAAATTCTTAAACCTAAACAAAATTCCAAAACTAAATTGAATTTAATTAAAAGAGATCTTTCACCAACATCAAAATGATAACTTGATGGTTTCGAAAGAAAAAAAAATTGTATTGAGTTACAAAACAAATCAAGTCAAGAAGACAAACTTGGCAATGCAAGCTCGAACATAATGATCACGTTATCATCGAGGAGAATGTGTTATAGTTGCACTATTCCATTAACAAATAATGGACTTCGTTGCGGAAATTGTAGAGCTGCATACTTATTGCAAATCGAAGCAAAATTATTTTATTTAAACTTTAGTTTCTTTATTATTACATAATTTATATTTATTTTTTAACGTGATACTGAAATCGTAATGTGATATTGAAAATGTACCTATAATGTATGAAAATACATAAATAAATCCTAAATATTGAAATATATGCCTCGAAACTTTGAAGCCCGCATTTTTTTATTTTCTCTGACTGCTGATAGTTGTAAAGATCATGGTGTCCAAAACTATGGTTTTGTGGCCATTATTATAATTAACGTGGGTGTCAATTATTACGGTACCATTCCAACTATTATAGATTCAAAGAATGCCAGTTATTTCTTTTGGGTGCTCATTACTAGTGAAACAACTAGATTATTTATTTACTGTTTATTAATTAGTATCCAATTAATTTAAATTTTCACTTCGAAAATACTAAATGAAAATTAAATTCTGGTTTGCGAAATTATAATAAAACAACTTAAATTTAATTAACCATATCCAATTTAAATGTAAAAGACTCCTGAACTTCCTTATAAGTGCCCATTATTGTACCATTTACCCTATATTTTCTTTACTCAAGGTGGATTCAGCGTTACGTTCTTTCGTTCGTTCTGCAATTTTTTTAAACCAATTTCATTGGTTAAAAATGAGGTTTTTTTTGTGAATTTTTTCAGCAACTTTGATTGATTTAAAATAAAAATTCAGAAGGAAAGACGGAACGAACGAACGCAACACTGAATCCGGCTTCACATTTAAACAAAATGAAAAAAAAATATAAAAATTAATTCATTTACTAAACAAAGCTTAGTCAAACAAAAAAACATACAGTTCCTAGTATTATTACTAATAAATATAATTAATAAATTGTGTGGCACCCTTGTTTACGGACGGCTCAGCAGCCAGCCCGCAGAGATCATCTAAACCACGCAGAGACCACACACCGTGATTTTGCAGGTTTGAGGCTTGCGTGGCTCTTGGCCTAATCCGTGATTACAAACTGAAAACTGCGAACTTACCGTGAAAAAAACTGAATTACAGAAACCAGAATCCATCGACCGAAACTTAAGGAACGACACCAAATAACTATAACAGAGTGAGGTGCTTTGGTGCGCGCATCCGTGCGTAAATAGCGCAAACCAGATGTGAACACCAAAGGGGCCTAAAATAAAATGCCGACACGGACCGGCATCTCCGCTCCCATCACACCGAACCGAAAAAATTAAGTATACATTTAATTAGAACCCGTTGGAGCTAAAGAGAACAAAAGAAAAGGGACAAAAATAAATATCTTCGAATGCCGGGAATCGCCGTTCTGAATTTATATTTAAAATGAACGAGAGAGAGAAAACAAATTTCTCCAAGCCAGGAATTAAACAAACAGGAAGGGCTCAATGGGCCGAAGCGCGGAAAACACAAAAACTAAACCGAAATAATACAAGGAAATGGGATCGTAGAATATTGGTGAAACGAGACCAATGGACGACCCTTAAAACCGAAAAATACTAAATTTAAAAAAATAGTGGATCAAAATTTAACTTGAAGCTAATAAATAAAAATAAAAAAAAACAACAATAAAAATCGAACCGTATCTAAACAATTGCCGATAACTATGGCGTTGGTTTGCCATAACCGTGGAATAAACGGATAGCCGGTTGGCCACCCGTATCATTGAGCGTATTTCCGCCAAAACCATAAATTAGTTAGCCTCAATATGCCGCCGAAAATGTTGGGCGTTAAATCGCAACAACCGTAAAACCGTTGAAATGCAAATGACCTCAACTAGCCACCCGTAACTGTAGATAATTAGGCGTCTCCCGCCCTTGGTAATACCGTTGATATTTGTGGCACTCGTAGATAGTATGGTACCATTGAAAAAAAAACGGGGCACCAGTTGATTATGTTAATTATTCAAACTTACCGCAAATGCAAAAAGTTTCGGTATTTTGCAACGTAAATTATAAAAATGATCTCACTAGACAATCAAAATTATCTTCTGAACGTTTTTCACTTTACAGCAATGAAATCACGTTATTATAAAAAAAATTAAACTTGGTCAAACCCGAAAATTCAAATTTATTTTAATTACTCCTTATTTACAATATAATTTTTACAAGCGTACGTTTTTCTTTTATCGCCACGTTTTTTACGTTTATTCGTCTTTTCTTATTTTCCACAAACTAGTTTTAAACTTTTACAAATAAACTAAATTCTGATTTGATTTTTAATTTCAAAACGGAATTTGACTTTAAAAAAAATTCCAAAACTAGATTTTTCGGTTAAAAATCTCAAACATGACAAGATTTTTTATCTTATTTTTCACAAAATGCCAAATCCATAGACTTAAAAATTTTCGTGCACCAAAAAAACTTCTAGAATGTCTTTATGTTGTTGTCCTCTTTCTTATTTTTTTTGTCTTGTGTGCATAAACTCGCACGTATGTATATATATATATATATATATATATATATATATATATATATATATATAAAAAAAAGAGAACAACCCAAAAAAAAATCATCTATTCTCGTCGTGATCGTACACCCACGACCAAATAGTCGTAGCACCCTTTCTGAGCTATGCCCTATTTTAGGCGAATCAGTTTTCCTGTTCTTCCGACGTAATTTGGTGTCACTCGTCGATTAATTTAGATTTTAAATCGTCTTTTGTTCTAACCTGATGTAGTCTCACCCGTCTTTCCAAATTATCCCAAAGATATTCGATGGGGTTGAGATCTGGCGATTGTGGAGGGCTCGGTAAAATGTATTTGACATTGTAGATCAACTAGTTTTTTACCAAGTCTCAACAAACACCAAATCTCCAACGGTACCCATTGCACCCCATACCATGACGTTTCCTCCATCGTGTTTGACAGTAGGGATGACATTCTTACTATTTAGTGCAGTGCTTTTTTGACGCGTGATTCCACATTTTCGGATTAGATGGCCGTAGAGCTATATGACATCAAAAAGGTACTACACTAAATAGTTCTACTCCGTCAAACATGGCGGAGCAAACGTCATGGTATTGGGTGCAATGGGTACCGTGGGAGTCAAGGATCTGGTATTTGTTGAGACTACCACACTGAAAAAAAACATTGGAAAAATTCCCGATTTGTTACATACTTTACAACCATAGTTATAGGCTGTTTTGGGACAACAATATTTTATTGCTAAATATCCCGTATTTTTGCTAATAATATGTTAGGCAACATCTCTCTTTTTATGGGAAGATAAGCAAAAATAAAAGATGCATTAAATCTTATTAAGTGGCATTTCAGCCTTAAGTATTGGCAAATTAGCTAGAGTATTAGTTTTATGTTATCGATTATATAGGTAAAATCGCAATTTTAAGGCTTATTTTATTTTTTATTTTGTTATAAATACAATATAAGAATGGTCTTTTCCAAGATAGTATAGGATTCCAGAGAAATTGGGTTCTAAATTAGCTATAATGTTAAGGCGAAATTCCAATAATTTTTGAGAAAATCCCATACATGTGTGATGAATACCTGTACTGATATAGGAATAAATGGATAAGTACCTACTGGTATGAAATTTCACCTATATCTCAGGAAAATACTTACTCTTACTTGTATATTTGGTATTCTCAATTATGCTAAATGATAAACAAAATTAACACTTAAAAATATTTTGTTTTACTACGTTTATTATAAAACATACAAACATTGCGATAAACAAGTGTAAAAATTTAATAAACAATTTTGTACTTGATTTATATAAACAAATGAATGATTTTTAATTTCTTCTTAAATATATCGATTTAAATAATTTTACTTAGAGCATGGAAGTCCCATTAAATAACAAAACGACAACAATGGTTTTCGAAAAATACTAAATTGATTTGCTGTATCACAGTCTTAAAACCAAAAACTAAATACAATAACAATATACAATAATATAAATTGTTTTCCACTGTTCCAAGCCATTTATAGTTTGGTTTCCAGCTTAGAGCTAATCAAATTTATGTTATAGGCACATTCGTGAATATAAACAATCTGCCTGTAATAATGTTTATTAATTATTATTTTTATAATATTGCACTATTTATAAATTTCACTTATCTAATATACCTTATTTAATTATTTTTCACCGTCACTTAATTTTTTTTTAAATTTAGTAAATTTGTAGTTAACGTTTTACGCATAAAAACAGACTAATCGACAAAGACAAAACAAAGCAATAATTGATTATGTTTTTAAATGAGAAAATTGTGTATGATGGCAGTCTCACCTATAAATATAGGTATATACGAGGGTATATCAAAAAGTCTTGCAATATCATATGAAAAAACAAAGTGAGTGAGACAACAATATATTTTTCAAAACCATTTTTTATCGCGATGAAACTTCTAGAAGAACATTTCGATGTAAATTTTACAGTTCGTTTGTTTTTGTCAATTTAGTAACATGTGTTTTGAATTTTTCTTAAAATGAATAAAATTGAATATCGCGCCGTTATTAAATTTTTCTGTAAAGATGGACGAAATGCAATTTATATATTCAACTATATATCAAAAGTTTACGGCGAATCTGCACCATCATATGCCACAGTAACAAGGTGGGTAAAATTATTCAAAAGTGGTCGGGAGTCATTAGAAGACGACAACCGCTCGGGTCAGCCAGCAGATGCCATTAGCCATGAAAACGTAATTTTGGCCGAATCTATTGTATTGGAGGACCGGCGTATTTCTGTTCCGAAGTTAGCGTGGAGACTTTCTCTTTCATACGGTACCACATATACTATATTACATGACCACCTTCACATGTCGAAAGTAAGTGCGCGATGGGTTCCCCGTTTGTTGAATGCAGAACAAAAAAAAATGCGCGTTCAAACTTCAAAGGCGATTTTAGATATGTACAAAGAAGATCCAGAAAATTTCTTGGATAACATAATAACAGGCGATGAAACATGGCTTCATCACTGGGATCCGGAATCCAAACAAGAATCGATGCAATGGATTAAACGTAGTGAACCACCACCAAAGAAATTCAAAACTCAACCGTCTGCTGGTAAGGTTTTGGCAACAATTTTTTGGGATGCTGAAGGAATTTTGGTAATCGATTATATGCCAACAAAAACCACAATCACAGGCATATATTACGCAGAGATTTTGCGAAAATTCAAAAAAGCGATCCGGAAAAAACGGCCAAGGAAAGTTAGGAAAAAATCTTGCTTCTTCACGACAATGCACCCGTGCACAAGGCTAATATTGCTCAAGCTGCATTAAAGGACTGCGGCTTCGTGGAAATTCCGCATCCACCGTAAAATCCAGACTTGGCACCCAGTGACTACTTTCTGTTTCCCAATTTGAAAAAAACACTAAGGGGCCGGAAATTTTCCAGTGACTATGAAGTACAGTCTGTTGTAAATGAATATTTTATGGAGCAAAAGAAATCTTTTTTTTTAGAGGGTTTAGGCAAGTTAATTGATCGATGTGACAAATGTATAAACCTTAAAGGAGATTATGTCGAAAAATAAAAATATTGCTGTCTCACTCACTCTTTTTTTTCATATGATATTGCAAGACTTTTTGATTTGCCCTCGTATATACCCTCACGGTATTTTAGATCGTTGAATTTGCCGAACCGACAATATTAATTGGCATGAACACCAATATTTTATAGGGACTGCGTCTAAGTCATTTATGTCCTATCCAAAATAAAAATTTATTAGACGTATCCTATATCCATGGGAAACGTACCTATAAATTATAAATATATCACAGAAATTATTATTTTGAACCGTTAAAATAACTTCAAATATAGGGGAACCTCCAATACCTTTGTTATCCATACTTTGTAGGCGTGGGGCCATTACGATTTTTTCTCAGTGCAGGAATAAAGAATAATATTTTCAAATTTTATTCTTTGACTAAGTTATGTTATATTTTTATATTTTTATTTTCTTAAATGTGATGTTATTAGCTAGTAAATAGAAAAAAATCAAATACTAAAAATGTTGTGTAGAGCAAATATTGGAATTTATTGAAAAAAATAAAGTCGATGTTTTTTTATGCAGTGTATGTTTGCTGCTTTCTTGTTATAATTTCAGAATAAAGCAATTTTAGAGGACCAGACCAACTCAGAGTTCCCTGAACATTAAATGGTTACTTTTATGAGGAGAATTCAATTATTAGCAACATTGCATTAATTAAATATCTTTCAAGGGTGTAAAAAAATAATAAAATTTACTCAGCAACTTGTAATAATTGATTTGCTAAAATCACAGTAAATACAAAGCGCTTGTATGGCTGAATTTTTAATCTACCGATTATTTTTTTTAGTGTAATAATTTTTTAAACTAACCAATCGGAATCGTTGGTTTTTCTTTGCATTAAGACACCATTAGACATGTATTACGAGGAATCCACCATTGCAAATTCTGGCGAAAATACAATAATTCTAAAAAATTAAATTCTATGTGCGACCAAAGTGCGTGAACATGTATCGGATGATTAACACACAAGCACAACCTTCCTGGCCATCATTCGTGGTTTGGACACCATTTTGGCCGCTTCGCTGTAAACTTCCGCTGACATTGCTGTACGTGTCCCATTTTTCGTCGCCAGTCACCATCTGCTTCAGAAATGGTTTGTTTTTGACCCGTTGGGCCAAAGATTCGGAGATGGAAACACGATCCACCAAGTTTTTTTTGCATCTGCTAATGCATACTATTAAAGTTAGCCGAATGCTTCCAGGCAAAAGATAAAAAAAAATCGATAATGCAGATAGTGTCTTCACTTTGTCAGCCGAAAGTATATAAATACGTCATCGTAGATCAACTGAACACATCAACACATCAACTGAAACCAATTTGAAGGTTTGTTAATTATTAAGTTTGTTGCAAAACCTAATTGTATTTAAACTTGTGAAATTAAAATATTTAAATTAATCAATCATAATTTGAAAAGCATTATTTTTGCTTCAAATGAAAATAAAATATGGTGGGAATGCCACTATGGCCATTTGATATTTCTTAATGTTGGTCAACTTCGGCATAATTGTGGAGAAATTCTGAAGGGGATACAGCGGTATAATTTAGCAAAACTTCGCTAATTTAATATATCGAAAATGCATTGAATGGCCTGTCGTTCCAGGTAAACATGCCGTGTCATTGATGCCACTATGGTCATTTGTTAGTCAATCATGTTGATCAACTTTGGCATAACTGTGGAAAAATTCTAAAGGGGATACAGGGGTGTAATTTAGGAAAATTTTGCTAATTTAATATAGAAAATTATTTATTATTGATTATTGATTGAACAAGTAATACATTTATAGTATTAGTAAAAAAATTTCCACCTGACACCTCCGAATACCTATCAGAATTTCTCCTCCTTTAGACCGAAATGTTCTATCATTGGGGTCTATCAAATAACCATAATAACACCAATGATTGGGCATTCAATACATTTAAAACATACTGAATTAGCGAAATTTTTCTAAATTACACCCATGTATCCCTTTCAGAATTTCACCGCAATTAGGCAAAAGAAGACCAACATTATGATATATTAAATGGCCATAGTGGCATCCCCACCATATTTTATGTGCATTTGAAGCAAGGTTAACAATTTTGCTTTAATTGAAGATTGATTGATTTAAATATTTGTATTTTACAACTTTTGGCTGAAGAAAGTTGATCAACGGTGACGTATTTATACACAAAAAAGGGAAGACGCGTACTGCATTATCGACGTTTTCATCTTTCGGCTCACTTTATTAAGGTAGCTCATGCGACTCCCAAACATAAAGGTGGTTTTTCAAGCACAGCTTGTTCAAATGGTTTAAAAATGTTTTGTGGTCGCTCTACAACTCGCTCTCTTTGCCGATGCTGCGATGCATGCCGGTCAACATCGATAGGCCTTTCCGTGCGTGGTCCTTCTTTAATATTGAAATTACTCTCTCTCTCTCTCTCTCTCTCTCTCTCTCTCTCTCTCTCTCTCTCTCTCTCTCTCTCTCTCTCTCTCTCCCTCTCTCTCTTTCTCTCCCTCTGTGCCTCCCTTGTGAATTTTATTTGTTTACCTCCGAAATCGACGGATTTAGCTCATTTTGAACTGACGCACTTTCAGCTGCGATCTGTTTGGTAGTTGAACCGGGCCGTTGCCTCACTGGCACAGAAACATCCAATAGTGAATAAATTGACTCGAATTTATCTGTCCCGATTATTACGATCGAAAATTTTAGTTAGCGCTCTTAAAGTTTCAAAAAGCGACTCAGAATTATGGTAGTAATTTTTAATAATTTCCAAACATTGCTCATTCGTGAACTTCACCGCATGATAAAAATGTTAACCTTGACTAACGTTTTGACTTTGACAGATAATGAAAAACTTTCAAGGGTGCGTTCGTATTAAAATACAAAATTTTTAAGTCGCTATTTGGAAAACCCGATATTAATCTAAATGACGGGTTCTACAAATTAATCCATAAGAGCACGCCCTTCAAGCAACCAATACACTTTCATATCAAACATCGCAAGTGAATCAGTTTCACTGGAGGACATAGAGTATTAGTATGTATAACATGCTTTTTAATTTTTTTTTAGAAATTCACATGTAAGGTGGGGAGAGGGAAAATCTTCTTTGTACACTGTCAAAGCTATTGATGTGTATTTGATGGTAAAAGTCATACACGTAAATGTGCTATTATTGGTCTTCATTTACTACCACCTATTTCGATATGTTGCTCTCTATTGCTTAAATATGACCATTTCCACTTCGCTAATGAACTGGAGATCTCAGATCTGTGGTCAGAACCGCAATAACTGCTAAAGTCGACTTAAGTCAATTTATTTGTTTTGATGAAATTTTTCAGGTTTTAGAAATTTAAACAGAATTCAATGTAGGGCTATTTTTATATTGTCCTAAAACGCGACTGTATTTATGCTTCAAACAATTCCTGTACATTCATTTATTATTTGACAGTGGCTTATTGTCAAAAATGCTTTAGAAAATAAAACTCGACTTAAGCAGTTGTTGGTTGTGACTACAGAACTTTCGACAAGCTTTGTTTTGCTTTAAGGTAGCAGATTAAATCAGTATATATTGTGTCCATTTGCATAGATTGATCAACGGTTCCCAAAATTTGGCTTGTAAACTCTACCAAATATATTGTAGTCGATCTGCCAGAAAAAAACGTGAAGTTTTGGTACTAATGTTTTGAGAGATTTGCGCAGTTATAATATTTTTTTTTAAATATTCGTATTTATATTTTTCTAACGCTTGAATGTTTTGTCGTTTTTATTTTTCAAGTTTTCCAGACGAAGTACAACTTTCTTACATTTCTATTCACAACCTTTGAAGATTGTTTTCCATTTAACGTGGTTTAGGGACTTTCTTAATTCAAGTTTTTTTGCCTTTATAAAATTAATGGTTTTCATTTCTACTGGCAGCACGCACGTACTTGTCTCTAAAGAATTTAATTAAATTTCCATCGCTGAATGGTGATTATCATTCGAGACGAATGGTACCATCGACTCTTCCTTGACGATCAAGTTAAGATCATTAGAAAGGATCTAGGCAATATATCTGTTATGTATGTGAGGATATTGGTTCATCTGGTTAAGATATAAATTGAAAATGTATCCACTGAAATACCAGTATATTTCGGATTCGAAGTGTGAAAATTACAGGAGGTTTTTGGGAATAACTTACAAGTTAAAAATCTTTGCGTCAAGGTTTCCATTAAGAATCCTTTACTATAGTAACACAGACGGGCAGGCTGGGAAATTTAGTACGACGGTAAACTCTTATTTAAGTTATAATTTACAGAAAAAGACGCGTGATCGTAGATCGATCCAGCAATTCTTGTTTCCAAAAGATTTATCGTCTGGTCGAGATAGCTTTATTCTCGTTCTAAAGTTGAATTTTATCTGACCCTTCAACTAAAGTTTTGGTCTCACGATCTCCTGCTGTTGTTGATGTGTATACGAAGTGTGTGCAAAGTAAAAAACAATGTGATACTATGCCCACCGGACCATTTTGCCCTGTACTAAATTTGCTCGGTGTACGATACCCGGGGTAAGCCTGCTTGCTCGGGTTAAATTTAAAAGTAGACACGCAAGGTTGAACAGTGTCAATAAATTGCTTTCTACATTGCAGATTGAATAAAAAAAAAAACAGATTATTTTTGGACAGCACACTTCCTGCTCGAGTTGAATTAAAATATAGACCCATATTGAAATGAAACTAAATTTCAAATATATTATAATCATTAATCTCGTAAATGAGATTTATAGATTTACATATTTTTTGCTTGTTTAGTGATGATTATGGCGCCTGAACTTGTCGCGCAGGTTATTTAAATAAATTATCAATTTTCAATTTTAAAGTGATTAAATCGAATCAGTTTGGTTTTTTACCTTACATAAATATCGGTTTGGTATCAATTTTTTGATAAATCTGAGATAATTTGTAATTTTAAGCAGGTTTAGTGCCGCGCATTTAATGATCAAATTTTGGGAATTATAATTTATTTATGTGTTGAGCATGTCGTTAATTTATGCGTACTAATTTATTGTTACTGTGATCATTTTCAATAAATCGTAAAAGCCAAAAGTCAGATTGTCGCCAAATTAACATATAATTATAATTAGTTAAAGTAATATTGTAATTTATAGCTAAAGTCGTAACCGACGTTTCCGGCTAGAAAATCCGCGGATTCGCGTTAACACGCTTGATTAATAATAAAAAGATCGACACGCACATTAAGTTTCAAAAAAGCAATAAATTTATTACAAAATATTGTTACGACTCATTGGGGTCATAACAGGGCATAAAATACGATTGTTTTGTTAAAATCATATACTTAATGTATCTTACTGATAGCCCTGCCATCTATATTTTAATAGAGATTCTAAAACTAATTTTTCCGGTTTTACCTCGTAATTACTCACCACACCACCGTGTACACTTTGAATTGGTATAATACTATAATCCCGTCTGTTTCCAACGTTATGGAACTTGTGTTTTTTTTGTTGTATTGGTATACATTATTTTCTTTTGTTGTCTCCTTTTCTCATATATATATATACAATAAAGTGCCGCGCACCATGAAAATTTATAAAAAACAGATGAAAGGGAAAACGGAGACAACAAGAAGAGATATTCGTGTTATTGGGAATGCGAAAAAAAAGTTTTTTTTTGAAGAGAATGAAAAGAAAAAGTCGAGTTTTGGATTTTGTGCAGGCTAGTTCTTGTTTGAAAAAAAAAAAAAGAGTCGGCCATTAGTGTTGTGCATAATAGCAAAACAGTTTGTTTATAAAGAAATCTGATAATAAGTTTTTTTGATATATTAATACATATTATAAACATTACCACATTTTTTCTTTTGTTGTGAAGATTGATGTGTAAAGTGTGCAGAAAATTCTCTGCGTAGTAAAAAAAAAAAATTAAGTTATCTTAGCATTTTTGTGCGGTTTGTATATTGGTGTAAACGAGTTGCGACACATTTTCGGGGCGTTACAATCGGACGCATTCTGCGATATCAACCGCTAGCTTCATCAGTACGACAAGATAACGTCACAATTTGTTCATTACCACATTTTTTGTTTGAAGAGTACCGCATTTTCAACAGTTACCGAATTTCTACGGTGTTTTCTTCACGGGTGTGGCACAGAAATTTTCACCGCGGCTACTCAATTTTTGTTATTTTGGTATCGGGGAAAGGTCCCGCAACGTTCGGGTAGCCAACCGGCTGTTCGATCTATGGTATATTGGCGGCCAGTTGAGGCCAGCTGTAGTTTATTTTGGTATCGGGGAAAGGCCCCGCAACGTTCGGGTAGCCAACCGGCTGTTCGATCTATGGTATATTGGCGGCCAGTTGAGGCCAGCTGTAGTTTATTTTGGTATCGGGGAAAGGCCCCGCAACGTTCGGTTAGCCAACCGGCTGTTCGATCTATGGTATATTGGCGGCCAGTTGAGGCCAGCTGTAGTTTATTTTGGTATCGGGGAAAGGCCCCGCAACGTTCGGGTAGCCGAATTATTTTATACCGGCGGAAGTGCCGCAACGGTCAGGGTGTGGCATCACTCGTGGCAGTACAGCTACAAGGCTGCATCAGTCAAGGTACCAACATATTTTTTTTTTTACTTATAGTTAAATTTTATTTTATATTTACGTTCTCAAAATTTTAATTTCATAATTTTTTATTTATCATTGTAATCGAATTCCCAAAATACGATTATACCAATAAGATTCGAATTTGATTCCTTTCGGAGTCTCGCGTGGTTCAGGTCGCGTGGAGTGTAAATACGGTGGTTAGGTGGCCGTTATTAGTGTTGAACGTTATTATTCGTGTTTATTTTTTTATTTTTTTTCTTCTTCTTCTCTCTATAAACCTTGTTATGATTCTGATTTGAGTGCGGAGCGGGACCTTGAGAGCGGTGGGTAGAGAGCGTGCATAAATATATAAAAATTTTGGGGATGAACCTTGTGTCGGAATTATTTTAATTCTAGTTTACAGTTTCCCGTTCGTCAGTGTTCTGGTTATTACAGTTTACTCTATTGGTGTACTTTCCAACGTAAAATGAATTACTAAAGTTCTTTTGGTCGGTATGATGGGAGCGGAGACTCCCTCTGTGTCGGTTTAGTGTTTGCGGTCCCTTGGTGCCCGCATCCAATTCCGTAACCAGGGCTTGGCCCCGTTTGAATTCGGATGGATGCGCGCACCAAGGCACCTCTACCGTTATTATTATTATTTTAATTTATTTTGATGATTCGGTTCGTTCCTCAGATTCCGGCCGACGAATTTCGGCGGAACATCGGTGTTATTATTATCATTTGCGTTTTCCCATTTTTTTTTTTTTTTATAATTATCTGTTAATCACGGTGTAGGCCAGGAGCCCTGCATGCCTCAAACCCCACGACCTACGCACTTCTCCGCTGAGAACGTAGCCGGCAAAACATCACCGTGGAGGCCTCTGCAGGAGCTTAGTGAAAATCTGCAGGTTGGCAGTAGCCAGCCTGTAACAGTGGCGCCCAAACTTCGCGAATTTTGATAATTTTTTTATTTTTATTATTTGTAGCTTCACTCCCTTTGGCGTGCGCGTCCAGTGTCGAAACCGGTGTTTCGCATTGTTTGAATTCGCATGGACGCGCACACCAGAGCCAGTCTCCCGGTTGACATTCCTTATCTACGATCGCAACCAGCACGGGCTGTTTGATTGCGCGTAGATGGGGGGTGTCATCCCCTATTCTTCAGACATCCGACTTCCGAGCTCTTTCCCATTTCCACTATGTTGTGTCCGATTGTGGTGGAGCTTGGATGTCATTTGTCTGGGGTTTAGCTTAGCTTCATTTTCCTTGCCCCGAAATTTCTCGACCGAAATTTGAGGAACAACAACTGTTATTATTATTTTATTATTATTATTTCTTTATTATTTTATTATTTAGCTGACACGGAGTGGGGTTTCCACTCTCATCATACCATCCGTATCGTGGTATTAATTAAAAAATTTTTTTTTGATAAACTTTATTTGTTTATTTGATATTTTGATATTGTTTTGATTTTGGTTTATAGATCTATGGGTTGTATTGGAACCCTCGGGTTTATTAGTATTTCATTTTGATTTTATTTTCCTTTTTCCTTTGTATCTCTTGATTATCGGCCTCCTGCCTGCATACCGTTGGGTGTGTTGGTAGTTGCTTGAATTGTTTTTTTTTCGTATCGTTTCAAATTTCAACGAGCCCCTCCAAATTAGGTTCTCATCGAAAAGCGCCACTTTGGGGGGTATCTCGTCTTCCGTCGTTAAACTAACCGTGGGAATACGGGACCCACAAACCACCACAAGGTAACCATTCCTTCCTTTTTATTATTACCTTATTTGTTTTTTTTCTTGCTACTTTGCCTCCTTATCTGGGTGTGTTGGTAGTTTCATTAGTTACGTTGTTATTATTATTAAATTTTATTTATTATTATTTTGTATGAATTCTAATCCGTGGGATACGCCAGAAAGACCTCAAAGACGTACAGTGTGGGATAACTCGGACGTAGAACCACGTATCCAACGTAACCATCCGTGGGATCGAGTGGAAGTTAACCAAATTCACATTCGAATTGAGTATTATCCAACGCACGGGGTAACTTTCTGGTTGTTTATCACGATTTGATATTCATTGATTGAATTTTTGTTGTAATTATTTTAACGAGCCCCCCCAAATTAGGTTCTCATCGAAAAGCGCCACTTTCGGGGGTATCTCGTCCTATCCGTCGTTAAACTAATCGTGGGAATACTGGACCCACAGACTCTTACAAGGTATCCATTCCTTTTCGTGTTATTTATAAAAATATTTCGTGTTTTTTTTATTATCTAGTTATAGTGGGTGTGGAATATCCTTAGTTGTAATTTCCTCTAATTTAAAACCTTCCGTTTGAGTTAGAGTTATTTTGAATTAAAATTTTGTATTTTTATAAATCAATAAAGACTACGTTTTTTTTGTCGAATTAACCAAACTTACTCCTTTACCCTGATATAATCCAAAATGGACGTAAATCTACTGCAACGAGACGAAGTGGAGGTGGAATGTCTCCTTCGTGACATACGCTTCGACACATCAGATGCAATTCATCAACTCGAGGAAGCGGTCCGAAGTGAGCAGGCCGAGACTAAACCAGCGCCCGGAAAAATGCATACAAGCGCATCGAAGAGACCGGATATTGAGATCTCAACGTGTCTCAAGAAATTGGCGGAGATTCGGGGAGCGATCACAGTGTTGGATCCGGCGACAGAAGATCTCTTGCTATTGGTGCAACGGTACCACTCTCGTTTATTACATTTGGCAGGTCGGCTTAGCCGCGCATTTAAATCACCGACATACGAGCAGTCCGCGCGTAAGGCACATCAGGCATGTTCGGCACTCTTGACCAGTCTGCAGATGTACCTGGATGACCAGGAAAAATTGAACGTTTCCATAGAAAGCGCAAAGGGCGTACATCTCACGGTGGAAATACCTCTCCATGAGGAACAAAATGAAGAGATTCGAGTGGAAAACCTCGGTAGCGAGGATGATTCTGACAACCCACAGCCGCAGGAGCGAAGATGCACTTTGGAGGATCTTCTTGGCCAGATCCAAACGAATCACGCGGCGGTTCAACAATCAAATGCACAGACCACACTCTTGGAATCCATGCTGCAAAAGTTCGAAATGGTATCACAACAGCTGGTTAAGTTGGATCAACGGCAAAACAACCTCCAGACTCAAATCGTTGGAAATAATCTGTTCTCACAAGACATCCCGATTCCAACCGTACACGATCGAGCGCCTCCGACGTCCACCAGTTCGCCAGTATCGCCAAAATTTGTCGATCGACGTTTGTTGTCCGGTAGTGGACTAAGTTTCACGGGATCTCCATCGGGAATCAACATCGATATGTTCCTGTTTCAAGTTGATACCATCGCTTCATCCCGGGGATTATCCGAGCAAATCTTATTATTGGAGCTCCATACCATTTTAAAGGACCTCGCGTTGCAGTGGTACTGGACATTTCGTAAACACAACCCGCACGCGACCTGGTCAGAACTACGAAGCGGAATTATCGAGCGCTTTCAAGATCGTCGCACAAATTACGAAATCCGCAGAATGGTCGAGGCACGTAAACAACAACCGAACGAAAGCTTCCTGGATTTCTACAACCACGTCTGGACCCTTACCTTACAATGTCGAACGCCGTACTCAGACGAAGAGCTCATTCAAATTTTGCTGAACAACATGAAGCCTACGCTACAATACCACCTTACAGATCGTCGGTTCAGCAGCATCAACGAACTAATCAAAAGCTGTTCTGCTTGGGAGGAGTCTTTCCGGCGGCTCAAAGCTCCGGCGGATCCTGCAATCCATCCACGACGCGTGATCAATGAGTTATCAGGCAGTTCGTATGATGATGTTGGAGCATATGACTCGTATGAGAATTATCCCTTAACTGATGTTCTACCCGATAACTCAGTATCCGCAATTCAAACGGGGAGCAGGTATTCGTCGGCAGCAGCGAGACGTTCGGGTGGACAAGTCTCAGCAGGCAGTTCGGGATTGGTTTACAAACAACCTGCCAATCATAGTAAAAATATCGTCTGCTTTAATTGTTCGGATATGGGTCACACGTTCATGGATTGTCAATTGGCTCCCGTTGGATTGTTTTGCTATCGATGTGGGCTACGAGGGACGATATCTGCGCGTTGTCGACGTTGTGCCGAGGAGAGAAACGCTCAATCGAGATTGTCGGAAAACCAGAGCAGTGGTTCTTGGAGGACTGGGCCACGAGAATCACCACAACCACAACCGCAACCCAGACTGATGTT
Source organism: Nephrotoma appendiculata (assembly GCA_947310385.1). NCBI lineage: Eukaryota > Metazoa > Arthropoda > Insecta > Diptera > Tipulidae > Nephrotoma > Nephrotoma appendiculata. The sequence goes on along the minus strand of OX371225.1, from coordinate 22,749,450 downwards.
ACCACGGACAAATCCACTCAAACCGATTCTGGAGGATGCAGCGAGCAATACGGACGCGGAAATCCGCTCCTATTCGAATCCGACGATGAAGTAAGCTCGTCTGCCAGTAATGATTCCTTTCCCGATCCTTCTTCCCCATCCAATCCTTCCTCCCTTCCTGTCGCTCTTAAATTTTTCTATAATGCCCCATCATTGGCAAAGTTAGATCGTTTAAAGCGTTCAAAAAAATATTGGAACCGTCGCGTCGCAATGAGAAATGATGTGATTTCCTCCGTTCTATTCTCCGAGGGTAGTGACACTCGGCCTTACGCCCAGGTCTTAATAAATAAGATTCCTTTTAAGGGTCTTCTCGACAGCGGGGCGAGTGTCAGTGTTCTCGGGAGTGGATCGGAGAAACTTATGTCAAATCCATTTGTTGAATTCCATAACTTTCCTTCCACTATAACTACCGCGAGTGGCCAAGTCCAACGAGTCTTTGGTTATATCCGAGCTAACGTCGAATTTAACGGAGTCACTAAATTTATGAATTTTCACGTTGTCCCTTCCTTGGAACAACCGCTTTATTTGGGTATCGATTTTTGGAATCGTTTTGGAATTTCCCCAAAAATCTCCGCGTTAAATAATTCGGACGAATTAGGTGAAACTACCAACACACCCAAATTCCATATTTTAACATCTGATGATCGTCGTAAATTGGATCTCATTCGCGAATCTTTTCCGAGCAGCGATATTTTAGGTTTGGGCCGCACATCCCTCATCACTCATATGATCGATGTCGGTTCCGCAAAACCAGTCAACCACGTTTTTATTCCGTGTCCCCAGCTATCCAGAAACTCATGTATGCCGAGTTGGATAGGATGTTGTCTTTGGGGGTCATCGAGGAGTCACAAAGTTCCTGGTGTTCACCGGTCACGTTGGTGCGTAAGGCCAATGGGAAAGTTCGTCTGTGCTTGGATGCTAGAGAACTGAACAAGGCAACCGTCAAGGATGCGTATCCGCTGCCCATAATCAACGGATTGTTGGGTCGTTTGGGACACACCCGATTCATTTCGGCGATTGATTTGAAGGATGCCTTTTGGCAGATCCCACTCGACCCAGCATCCCGCGATAAAACAGCGTTTACGGTTCCTGGACGGCCCTTGTATCAGTTCAAGGTGATGCCGTTTGGCTTATGCAACGCACCACAGACGCTTTGTCGCTTAATGCACCGCGTGATCCCGTACCAACTGCACGATAAGGTCTTTGTGTACCTCGATGACCTTCTGGTCACATCCTCCACTCCGGCTGAACATTTCGATTTACTACAACAGGTTGCTGGATATCTGAAGGACGCCGGTTTAACAATCAATTTGACCAAAAGTAAGTTTGTGTTGAAAGAAGTAGACTATTTAGGTTATATTGTGGGTGATGGTTGCCTCCGTACAAACCCAGATAAATGTAAAGCTATTCTGGAGTACCCTATTCCGAAAACGACGAAACAGATTAGACGTTTTCTGGGAATGTGCGGATGGTACCGTCGCTTCATTCCTAATTTCGCCTCCTTAGCTTCTTCTCTCACCGATCTTACTGGTAAAAACACTAAAGTATGTTGGTCTGCAGCTGCTGATTCTTCTTTTAATGCTCTCAAAACCGCCTTGTCAACTGCCCCAGTTTTAACGCATCCTGATTATACAAAACCCTTTTTCATTCAGTGCGATGCCAGTGCCGTTGGGGTCGGTAGTGTCTTATTTCAGGTGGACGCCGAGGGGGTGGAGCGGCCCATTGAGTTTTATTCCCATAAGCTCAATGCGGCGCAGCGAAACTACTCGGTGACCGAGCTGGAATGCTACGCTGCCGTCCTCAGCGTGCGAAAATTCCGTCCCTACGTAGAAGGCTATCCATTCGTCATTTATACTGACCATTCCAGTTTGCGCTGGTTAATGAGTCAAAAAGACCTCTCCGGACGTTTGGCGAGATGGAGTCTTAAACTCCAAGCGCTGGATTTTCAAATTGGATACCGAAAAGGTTCAGTTAACGTTGTACCTGATGCGCTGTCTCGAGCTTTTCCGGATGAATCCGCTCCTTGTGAGGATGATTCCGAAAGTAAGAGCACGCCTGATCCTGGTGCCCAATTTGAGGATCCAGTCTTGTCGAGTAAAAACATCGACCCTTCCGTGAATGCGTTAATACCTTCTTCAGTCCCCATTCTGCACGTTGATCAAAATTCGGTTGCGTTCCAAGATCCAGATTACGTCGATCAGATCGCGAAAATTCGCTCATTAAAAGATTGTTCGCACAACTATAAGATCCAGGATGATAAATTGTTGATATCCCCTTCGTTCGGTTTTAAATATACGGATACCGACCTTTCGAATTGGAAACTTGTTATTCCTAATTCCTTAACTTCAACGCTTATTGAACAGGCTCACGTACCTCCCACTTCAGCACATTTAGGCGGCAGCAAAACTCTCGAGCGCCTTCAGCGGCAATTTTACTGGCCTCAGATGGTAAAACAAGTTAAACAATACGTCGCTAGCTGCACTAAATGTAAAATGAACAAAGCTGTTAATTTCTCTACGCAACCAGCCATGGGAGCTCAGGTCACGTCAACTCGCCCGTTTCAAAAACTATATGTCGATTTTTTGGGCCCGTATCCACGTTCGAAACTCGGTAATACCTGCATCGTTATCATCTTGGATCATTACTCTAAATTTGTAGTTGTAAAACCTTTGCGTGAAGCTTCCTCATCTTTACTATGTCGATTTTTGGAAAACGATATATTTCTGTTGTTCTCGGTTCCCGAAATAATCACCTCTGACAACGGGAAGCAATTTACCTCCAATTTATTTAAGGATTTGCTATCTAAATACGGCGTAACCCATATTCGCACGCCGGTGTATTCTCCGCAAAGCAACGCCTCCGAGCGTGTTAATAGAACGTTGATTGCTAGCATTCGATCATATTTGAGCGATCACGATCATAATCAGTGGGACAAAAATTTGCAAGAAATTGCGGCTGCTTTACGTAATGCCATACACGATTCGATACATTACTCCCCTCATTATGTCGTGTTCGGTCAACATATGTCGTTGCACGGTTCGGATTACTCATTGCGACGGTTACTCGATGAACATGATCCCAGCGAAGTCCAGGTATGGGCTAAGCCAGATCGAGTAAATCTCCTAAAAGATCGTATCATCCATTATCTACGCGTAGCACACGAAAAGGGGGCTCAACATTACAACCTACGCAGTAATAAGCGCTCTTTCCGAGTCGGTCAACCCGTTTTCATACGATCTTTTGCGTTGAGCGACGCGACGAACAAATTCTCCGCAAAATTGGCTAGTAAATTTAAACCCGCGATTATTACCTGCAAAGTCGGACAAGTAGCGTACGCAGTCGAAGATTTGAATGGCAAATCACTAGGTACGTATCATGTAAAAGATATCCGCACATGATGCCTGATTCATTCAATCACAATATTAGATCGTCGCGATATAATCGGTGTACATTTCGATTAATTTTTATGTATTTATTGGTTGTTGTTGTATTTTAGGCCCGGCTATATGAGACATCTCAGGGTGTGGGACGTTCCCACGTTTGTTACGACTCATTGGGGTCATAACAGGGCATAAAATACGATTGTTTTGTTAAAATCATATACTTAATGTATCTTACTGATAGCCCTGCCATCTATATTTTAATAGAGATTCTAAAACTAATTTTTCCGGTTTTACCTCGTAATTACTCACCACACCACCGTGTACACTTTGAATTGGTATAATACTATAATCCCGTCTGTTTCCAACGTTATGGAACTTGTGTTTTTTTTGTTGTATTGGTATACATTATTTTCTTTTGTTGTCTCCTTTTCTCATATATATATATACAATAAAGTGCCGCGCACCATGAAAATTTATAAAAAACAGATGAAAGGGAAAACGGAGACAACAAGAAGAGATATTCGTGTTATTGGGAATGCGAAAAAAAAGTTTTTTTTTGAAGAGAATGAAAAGAAAAAGTCGAGTTTTGGATTTTGTGCAGGCTAGTTCTTGTTTGAAAAAAAAAAAAAGAGTCGGCCATTAGTGTTGTGCATAATAGCAAAACAGTTTGTTTATAAAGAAATCTGATAATAAGTTTTTTTGATATATTAATACATATTATAAACATTACCACATTTTTTCTTTTGTTGTGAAGATTGATGTGTAAAGTGTGCAGAAAATTCTCTGCGTAGTAAAAAAAAAAAATTAAGTTATCTTAGCATTTTTGTGCGGTTTGTATATTGGTGTAAACGAGTTGCGACACATTTTCGGGGCGTTACAATCGGACGCATTCTGCGATATCAACCGCTAGCTTCATCAGTACGACAAGATAACGTCACAATTTGTTCATTACCACATTTTTTGTTTGAAGAGTACCGCATTTTCAACAGTTACCGAATTTCTACGGTGTTTTCTTCACGGGTGTGGCACAGAAATTTTCACCGCGGCTACTCAATTTTTGTTATTTTGGTATCGGGGAAAGGCCCCGCAACGTTCGGGTAGCCAACCGGCTGTTCGATCTATGGTATATTGGCGGCCAGTTGAGGCCAGCTGTAGTTTATTTTGGTATCGGGGAAAGGCCCCGCAACGTTCGGGTAGCCAACCGGCTGTTCGATCTATGGTATATTGGCGGCCAGTTGAGGCCAGCTGTAGTTTATTTTGGTATCGGGGAAAGGCCCCGCAACGTTCGGTTAGCCAACCGGCTGTTCGATCTATGGTATATTGGCGGCCAGTTGAGGCCAGCTGTAGTTTATTTTGGTATCGGGGAAAGGCCCCGCAACGTTCGGGTAGCCGAATTATTTTATACCGGCGGAAGTGCCGCAACGGTCAGGGTGTGGCATCACTCGTGGCAGTACAGCTACAAGGCTGCATCAGTCAAGGTACCAACATATTTTTTTTTTTACTTATAGTTAAATTTTATTTTATATTTACGTTCTCAAAATTTTAATTTCATAATTTTTTATTTATCATTGTAATCGAATTCCCAAAATACGATTATACCAATAAGATTCGAATTTGATTCCTTTCGGAGTCTCGCGTGGTTCAGGTCGCGTGGAGTGTAAATACGGTGGTTAGGTGGCCGTTATTAGTGTTGAACGTTATTATTCGTGTTTATTTTTTTATTTTTTTTCTTCTTCTTCTCTCTATAAACCTTGTTATGATTCTGATTTGAGTGCGGAGCGGGACCTTGAGAGCGGTGGGTAGAGAGCGTGCATAAATATATAAAAATTTTGGGGATGAACCTTGTGTCGGAATTATTTTAATTCTAGTTTACAGTTTCCCGTTCGTCAGTGTTCTGGTTATTACAGTTTACTCTATTGGTGTACTTTCCAACGTAAAATGAATTACTAAAGTTCTTTTGGTCGGTATGATGGGAGCGGAGACTCCCTCTGTGTCGGTTTAGTGTTTGCGGTCCCTTGGTGCCCGCATCCAATTCCGTAACCAGGGCTTGGCCCCGTTTGAATTCGGATGGATGCGCGCACCAAGGCACCTCTACCGTTATTATTATTATTTTAATTTATTTTGATGATTCGGTTCGTTCCTCAGATTCCGGCCGACGAATTTCGGCGGAACATCGGTGTTATTATTATCATTTGCGTTTTCCCATTTTTTTTTTTTTTTATAATTATCTGTTAATCACGGTGTAGGCCAGGAGCCCTGCATGCCTCAAACCCCACGACCTACGCACTTCTCCGCTGAGAACGTAGCCGGCAAAACATCACCGTGGAGGCCTCTGCAGGAGCTTAGTGAAAATCTGCAGGTTGGCAGTAGCCAGCCTGTAACAATATTTTTGGTTGCTAAAAATTCTTGCTGACAAAAATATTTTATAATATTTGCTCAATTTATTTCTCGCAAATAAACTAGGATTATACACGAATTTGAAAAGGCTGAATTAAAAATGTGCCTTATTTAAGCGTGTTTCATTTTTTATAAGCAAAAGTACTAAGTAGTAAATGGGGTAATTGGATGTCGCCATGAGCGAAGTAAATGTTGATGGTCTAAATATTTATTGAAATCTGGGTAGATTCAATTGATCAGCTACACCTTTCGCCTCCAAAATATTCAAAGTATGCCGAATCAATGATGCGAAGATCAAAAATACGTGAAATACGACCAAATCATGAAATACGACCGGAAAAAATTTAAACGGATTTAAAAATATTTTCAAACTTATTAGATTAAAAGTATTCAAATTTACTATGATGGATGCAGACTGATGTATAAATGCAACTTCTATAATTCTTTAAGAGCAATGGTTAATCTCATACAAGATTTTCGAAATTCATTTCAAATTTCAAATTTCTCGTCCCAGGTTCGTCGCCACTTCATTTTATGAGATGGCATTGAAGTCTTTTGTATTTCAAAATTGTAAAATTTCCGGAAATATATAATTATTTTGATGTAAACGGGCAAGATCATGAAATCCGACCGAAAAAATGAATTGTTAGAAAATATTTCATTGGACAAACACAAAAAAATTCGAAAAAATTATCAAAGTTGGCGTAAATATTTTGTATGAAAACTCAAATAAATAACAGTTTAACATAAAATTTAATTCGACAACTACTTCATAATCGAGCAGTTTTAAACGGAAATGTTGTACCGGTAAAAAATGAATTTTAAAAATCTTGTTGGAGATTAGCCATTGCTCTTCAAATATTATAGAAGTTGCATTTAAACATCAGTCTGCATCCATCATGGTAAATTTGAATACTTTTAATCTAATAAGTTTGAAAATATTTTTAAATCCGTTTAAATTTTCCGGTCGTATTTCATGATTCCGCCCAAGATCTACAACCACCTCATAAAATCAACGGTTAATCAACAAAAAAGTAATTAGTTTGAAATGGAACGAACTTCTGCTAAATCAAAACAAATTAATTAGAATCACTCCCTAGAAAGCTTATATACTGAACCCTATGGCAACCAATTTTTTTTAATCATCAGAAACCAAATATCGAGCACCTTAGCAGTAATAAGATATTTTAATTGATCTCAAGTATTGTGTGCGATACAATATATCTCTCTGCAATCTTATGAACAGCTATGAGGCGATCCTATTTAATTGTCGTTTTCATCGTTTTGGTCGTCATCCCCTACATTTGGTCGACCAGAACGTTGCTCATGTTTCAGTGAACAATTTCCAAAACGGAATTTTATAAGCCAATTCTAACCATGTCAGAAAAAAGAAGTTAACTACTCGTAGTCCAAAAATGTTCAATATTTACATTGCATTTTAAAACTGATACAAAACTAAGAAATACAAATAAAAATTACTTTCAACTTACGAGCAAGTTAAACGTGACTTAATATCAAACGTAAAATGGAAAACGTTTTTAAATTGACAAAAGTTCTGTCTAATTTCTGAGGTTTGAAGATTATTTATAACACAAGGTGAATGCTACTCTAAATGTGAAATCGAACCGACACTCTGCACAAACTCAGATCTCTCGCATTTCTTGCAAAATTTATAATGTGTAGTAGAAACGAATCTGCATCCTGCCTTGTTCGATGCGGCCAATTTTAATCTCTGTACTTATATCATGCTCGAAATTTTTCACACCTAGTGACATGAAAATTTGTGCATTGGATCATGCTTTTTAAATTCCTGAGATTTTATATATTATATTACATGTTCGAAGATATATGATCTACGTTTTGATTAAAATAGGCAGCAAAAATATTATGAACAACAATACAAAATAATTTCGAACAATCGAGCATATCGTAACTACTCGTACTTATATTTGAAAACAGCTCATCGCAGCGGAATATTCAAGAATGACTCTATTAAATTAGATTTAATCAAAATCAAACAAACAAATTTATGTTTTTGTTAGGTTTGGTGTGTTGTGTATTTATTTCTATACAACAATAATAACAATACAATAGTAACATAAATTTAAAAATATTGTTAGAAATTAGAAACGACCTTTCAAAACAACATATCACATTTTTGATATATAAACTAACTATAAATGCATATAATTTTGCTGTGAATCTGTAATTAATTGACGTATAAGGAATTTTTAATAAAAAAATTGTTATACAAAATAATAAGTTGGCCGAAAATGCAAAACTTGTGTATCCAGCTCCTCCGGCTCCTTTTTTTTTATTTATTTTGCACTAGCCCCAAAATATGGTGCCATTTGGCCCAGTTTCAATATTTACAATTTTTACAATTTTCATTCAAATTTTACAAATTTTTAAATTTTACAAATTTTCAAATTTTACATTTTAATTTTTTTTAATTTTAATCTTTTATTCATCTTTCACGCATCGATCCCCTTTCATACTTCTATCTGATTCATTCTTATAAAATCATACACATTCTTATATACTTGCATCCCAATTCGTAATAATTCAGTCAGATTCCTTGCGCTCAAGAGGCCATCGAACATTTGTCTATTCTGATTGAATGAAGAACATTTCAGAATCAAATGTTCGATGTCCTCCACAACCAAACAGCTTTCACATAATTCACACTCAATCAAATTGCGTTTCTTCAAACACTCTTTCCAATTACCATGATTCAATCTCACACGTTCCATTGTTCGTAACATTCTAGTATCTCCTTTGATCTCCTTAAAAAAAGGTCGAATCAAAGGAGAACTAACCAGCTCAAAGTACTTCTTGCCTTTCACCTGACATTTTTCAATAAATTCGCTCTCCCATTTTCTCCACAGATTCACCTGAAACATGCGTAGTACATCTCTTGCATCCATGAATTCACATTCATTTATACCTTCAACCAAGCAACCCCGTTTTGCAAGCATATTGGCTCTTTCATTACCTTCAATTTGTAGGTGTGAAGGTATCCATTGAAGAATGACCTCACTCCCACAAGATTGAAGGTATTCATACAACATTTCCACATACACATTTCCATGAGTTCCCCCACCCTTACTAATCAATTCTTACCCACTCCGGGAGTCGGAGAATAACACTACTCTCCTCCTCCCTTGTGCCATTGCCAACTTGATCCCTTCCATAATTCCAATCAACTCTGCATTCATTATACAGATACTTTCATGCACTCTTACCATTTTCTCTTTCCTCATTGAAGGAATAAAAATTCCTACACCTACTCGCTCACCACTCACACTAGCATCTGTATAAACTTCCACATGTGCAAAATAATTTGTTCGCATTTTTAAAAACTCACTCTTAACCGATAACTCATTCATCATTGCTTTTGTTGTATCACCAAAATTCAAACGCACAATTAGATTGCTCGGAGGGACTTTCGGATTTACGGGCCGAATCTTGGAGAATATATTCATATTCTCCAAGATCACCCGTGACCGTTGTGTTCTTTGGTAATCCGTCCCTCTTTGCAACCTCTCTTTCATTTCATTCACCAATTTATTGTCCTTAGTCAACATCCGCACAGTCTCTCGCACGGTGATCCATTCCCTCTTATAATTGAGAGGTGAGTCACCCAATTCAGACCATAGAGTGTGTATTGGGGTTGAATTAATCGCCCCCAATACCACTCTGGCACAAGCATTCTCCACAGTCATCAACTTTTTTAAATCGACTTTAGACCCATCACCATAAATGCTCATTCCATATGCAATTTTCGATGACACTAGCGCCTTTCGTAACATATCAGTCACACAAGGATGAGCTCCCCATTTCGGTTTGCTCACCCTTTTAATCACATTCAATCTGCTCTTGCAATTATCGGCTAATTTATCCATATGTACACGAAAATTTAATCGCTTATCAATCCAGATTCCCAATTACCTAGTCAAATTTACACACTCTATTCTTTCATTATACACTTGCACATCTACCATACGATTTGTTCGAAAAGTCATACTACAACATTTTTTCGAATTTACGCCCAAATTCAAATCAGTCAAACATTCTGTTACCTGATTCACACATTCTTGAGCCCGACTCAAGGCCTCCTCGATGGTCTTCCCCTTGCCCATCAGAACAAAGTCATCTGCAAATTGCAAAATGATTTTGTCCGGGGAGTTAAACCTATGCACTGAGCTCGTGTATAGATTGAAGAGAGTCGGTGAGATTTTACTGCCTTGGGGTAGGCCTATATTCACCGTTCCCTCCAACCTATACCCTCTACCACACAACACTAACTTTCTGTCATTCATGAACTCATACACCCATTTGCAAATTTTCCAAGGAAACCCCAGGTCCAAAAGGACCTGAAAAAGCTTCCCCGGAACCACGTAATCATTTGCCCTTTCTATATCCAAAAATACCGTCACAACATACTTCTTTTCCTTTCTTACTTCCCATACAAACTTTTCAACACATTCATTTGCTGAGTGGTTACGGCGGAACCCAAAGGTGGTTTCCGGCAACAAATTACCCTCATTCACCAATTTATCTAAACGACCTTTCATCATACCATTCACTATTTTGACAAATACATTCAACATACATATTCCCCTTTAATTTGTTGCTATATTTTGGGCCCGATCTCTTTTCGGAATGGGTACCACCCTGCTTTCCTTCCATTTTCCGGTATTTGAATATTCATCCATACTTGATTAGGAATTCGAAGCAATGCCACCTTGGCTTCGAACTCCAATCTACCAATCATTTTATAACTCACTCTGTTAGTTCCGGGGGTAGTAAATTTGGAGGATTCTAAAACCCCACGGAACTCATCCCATTCAAACTTCTTACACATGCCATTCATCAGTTCACTTTCCTTATCAAGTAACAAAAATTCATTCCTATCACCCAAATTGTTTCTAACATTCATCATCATTTGTAAAAAGACTCCTCCCTTCTCTCTATCATCTAACACTGCATTTCTGCCTTTCGCTCTATAGCCTCTCACTCTATTAAAATTATCCCATACATCCTTTGTTGTTGTCCTATGTGTCATTTTGGACACATAGTCCCGCCAACTTTTCCTCTTCGCTCTACGTATAGCCTTTTTCAATTTTTCATTCATTCTTCCATAATTTATTCTACATACATGACATATACACCTATTGAACTCTCTCAATGCTATCCGTTTCCTTTCATACCAATACTAGATTTCATTATTCCACCAACCATTCACCTTACATTCATTCCCTGTTACATGTATACAGCACATTTCATTTACTCTCTCTATTTCATCCTCAAGTTTGTTAACCTCATTTGCTTCATTTGTTATGAGAATCTCATTCATACGTTCTACCCATTTCTTACCATTCAAAATAACCTTACGGTCTATGTCAACATTTACACCACCTAAGCACGTCCTGATCAAATAGTGATCGCTACCCAAATTCTCATCTGTTACATTCCAAGTGACTTGGGCCGCCAGCCCACTAGACATTAATGTTAAGTCTAATGCATTGGCTGTCGACCCCACAGACGGTATCCTTGTTGACTCACCATCGTTCAGGATCACGAGATCGGAATCCAAAATTAGTCGAGTCAACAAGTTTCCACAAGCATCATTTCTTTCACACCCCCAGACTCTCGAATGCGCATTCATATCACCCCCTACAATCAGGTCACTTTTTCTTTCCACCCAGTCAAGCAAAATTTGAAAATCTCTCAGGTTTTTTTCTCTATCACTCACTGATACAATTGGAGTTGCATATACACTCACAAATAACAAATTTCTGTCCAGATTCCGAGTTTTGGCAGCGATAACCTCGATGCGCTCGAATGTCGGTGTGTCGCACAGGACCAGGCTGATATTGGTTCGCGCCAATATCGCCACTCCACCAAAGCCATCAGCCCTCGGTCTGGACAGAAAATTGTACCCTTTTACCCGAAAAGTCTTACCCGCACGCTCCCAAGTTTCACACAAAAGCATCACATTCACATCATTTTTGGCCAGATAATTCCGCAACATATCACCATTGGCATACATGCTGCGGATGTTTATCTGTCCAATTGTCAAGCATTCATTGGAATTTATCATACGCTCTGCCATTCAAGGAAAAGGAGAAAAGGAAAAGGGTTTTAAAAAGTAAAACTCAAAAAAGAAAAAAAAGAAAAAAGAAAACTCATTCGAGATCATTCATACCTACATCGAAATCGGTTAAAACTGACAACTCGTTTTGGTTGAGAAATGTGTATCTTCTTGCCAATATTGCATCAATATTTTTTGTTGCTTCTGCTCCTATTTCAATTTTAGAACTGCTTGCTGTTAATTCTCGTGTTCCATTTGTTTTCAATTCTGTTTTCGTCATTGCCTCGTTGGCCTTATTAGTGTTGTTGTTCTTGTTGTTATTAAAGTTGTTGTTATTTTTATTATTATTGTTGTTACTGGTTTTGTTATTATTATTGCTGCTCTTATTATTATTATTATTATTACTATTAATATTGACATTATTATTGTTGTTGTTTTGTAATGTATTATTATTGTTTTGTAATGTATTACTCCGGCTCCTTATGAACGTCCACATTCGTGTCGGTGGTAACCCGGTTTTTGAAAAAACTTGCTTTTTAAATCCTTCTGGAAAGCTAGGCTGAGGCAAAATTACGAGGTGGGTCACATAACTCACTTCCATTTAATGCTTTTAAGAGTGATGTGATTTAAATCCACAGGCGTCTAGCTCAAATTGAGGATCCCTAGTCAGCGACGGTACTCTAGGTTTATAAGGGTATAAAAAGAGGAAGCGGTAAATCCCCGCATGAAGATAGCACTCCTATAAACCCTGTTATTCACTTCACTGAATGTAGAACATATACAATCTGACAACCTTGGGAAATAAATGGGAGGGTTAAAGTGTTCATTTTTTGGAAACCTCTTACTGAATGAAATCGATTCACCGATGTAACTCGAATTTATATGAATAAAACCACGAAAAAATTTACTAATAAAAATATATCAAATGGGGATCTTTTATTATAGCTACGAAATACTGATAACTAAAGAATCACCCTGGAATACCAGGCCAAGCTTGAGACTGTTGTGAGATCATTCATCTCACATATTCGGACCATTCATTCAAATTTTCACCATTGTCATCATTCATAAAATGCATGTAAAGGTACGACATTTATGATTGCAAGAACGCGGAAATTAAAGTTGGCAAATTCAACATAAATACTTCATCACCAAAAATAAGGAAATAGTTAAAATGTCACTTATGCTAAATCTCGAAGCATAGCAAAATTAACATTTCCATAATTTTGTAAATAAAACAAAATTCTTAAGCGCGACCTTGTATATATTTTGCATATGAATGACAATGGCAATAAATAGGAAACATACAGACATAAACATAAAATATGTTATACATTTTATATTTTAAACCAAAACATTTTATTTTATATAATTAAGCATTATATGTTTTCATATATTGTAAATACGGAAGAAATTTACTTCTGGAAATTGTAGTATATAAGGTAAATAGTTTTAATGTTAAGATTAGTGGTGAATAAATACTTAAAATGTACAGTATCAGTAGAGTTAGTATTAAGTAGTTGAGTAAAAGATATATTGATCTTAAAACTAAAGTTATATAAGTGTAAAGAAAAGAACGTAAAATTTAATTATAAGTTCATATCATAAATATATTAAAATTATAATTCAAATCATTAACAAAAATATTAATGTGTTTAAGATTTTATTTAAGTTTGGTGAGTATAACTATCAGATTAACCAAAAGATAGTATTTGATAATTATATTAACTCGTAATCCATAATTCATCATAATCCAATATAACAAACATACAGAAATATAATTCATATATACACCATAAAATCATACTTACATCATTGGCGCTGTAGCTTTTGAACCTTTCGCGATTAGAATTAAGTTAAAAATCTCTCAAAACCACAAACCCGATTCAAATTAATGAATCGCATATAAAAACTCTATGAGCGGTACAGAATCGTCACCCTTCAGTAGATCCCCAGACCGAGATTATAGACGCACGCGAGCCCAAACCCATTCCAGATCGCACACACCACCAATCCTTCCACCAAAACCAACTAAATTTAAACCCCAAACACCAAAAATCCCTCCACTCAACACCACTGATACTCAAAGACCAACATTTGCACCTCCACCTCCACCACCTCTTCCAAAATTCTCATTAGAAATTGTTACGACACAAACATCATCAAAAACCATACAACCTTACACACCCCCAAATCAAACTCCAATCAAATCACCAATTATACCACCAAAATCACCACAAAAACCCCTCGAAACTAATTTAAACCCAGAAATGACACCACAAGAAGCACTACAACTACAACAAAACGTCTCAAACTCAGTACCAGAGTTCAGCGGAGAAAATATAAATAGACGAACAGACGACCTCTTCAGATTCACAGCAACAGCCGACAGTATATACAACAATTTAATAACAGAAGCCGAAAAGAACAAATTTACCACACTTATAAAATTAAGACTGACTGGTGAAGCGTTCACAAGAATTACACATAGGAACATCGATGACTATCCAACACTAAGGGACACACTTAATAACATGTACTCTAAAACATATTCGTTAGCCGAGTTAGAAAAAGGATACACTAATATCCAACAGAAATACGGCGAAACTGCACGCAATTACGGATACAGACTATTAGAAGCCCTACAACAATACAAGACAGGCTTCAAAACAAAATTCAAGTTAAACCAGATCGACCCATCATATGAAGAACTCCTCGAGACAAATTCTGTACAGATATTCAAAAACGGACTAAATAACACAATCATAAGAGAAAAAATATTCACGTCAACAGCTAAAAACATAGAAAACATAATTAACGAAACAGAAATCATAGAAAGTATGCTCGCCACAACCCCAACCAATCATACAATACATGACATAACAGAAAAACCGCTACCAATCTACAATCACAGTTCACAACCAATCAATCGACTAATCATATGCAATTACTGCAATCAACCGAATCACACATGGAACAGATGCCGCACACGCATCAATCACGAAAAGACGAGAAGAAACACAACTCTAACCCAACAATACCAGCCACAATTCCAGAACCAAACGTACCAACCAAAAAGTGCATATTACAATCCAAATCGACCACAATTTCCTAACAAACAATATCCACAACAAAACAATCAATTTAATACATTCAATCATCAACAAAACCGAAATAATTTCACCCCCACACAACATCAAACACCTCCCAGACCAAACCCCCAAATAAATAGATACACACCAAAGTATTGTTCCCACTGCAAAACAACCACGGGACACACATTTGATGAATGTCGTAGCAAATTTTTCAGCAAAAGCTTCAACCAAACCAATAACCAATTCCATCCATCCGCACCTCCCGATACTCAAGATTTAACCAATAAATTTAACAATATGCGTATCAATATGATATACCCGCAACCAATACAAAATTTAGAACAAATAGAACATTATAATCAGGGAAACTCCAACGGATCCGACCAGTAACCGGAGAGACACTGAAATCGGATCCTTTACCACTTCAACCAATGCTAAATCAAACGGAATACGAGCACACATACCCTCTCCAAATGGGCATTATCCCAAATATATATCTACAGAACCACTACCCATCAAACTACAACGAATCTCACATAAACCAAACAGAAACCTATTCTCGACAATTAACAACTGAACATCAATTAAACCTAAATATCCACAAACCAAATCATAAATCAATAACCAATCAACCATTAATCGAATCATCAAACAACCAATTAGGCCCAGACGCCATCCCATCATATTTAGACCATAAGCAAACCCATAACACAATAAACCAATTATCAAAAAATCAAACAGGCCCAGACGCCGTTCAAACAAATTTAGTATATAAGCAACCGAGCCCATGCGCTCATAACATAATCAACCAATCATTAATCAAATTATCAAACGATCAATCAGGCCCAGACGCCATTTCAACAAATTTAGTTTATACGTACACGAGCACAGACGCTCATAACTCAATTAACCAATCATTTACTCAATTACCTTACAATCAACCAGGCCCAGACGCCACTTCAACAAATTTAGTTCATAAATACACGAGCTCAGATGCTCATAATATAATAATCAACCAAATATCAAATCTACAAAATAATAATCATCAAAAGACAGAAACCTCTTCAACATACCTAGATAATAAGTTAACAAGTTCAAACACACAAATTACAAACAATAAACTATCAAATATACCAAATAACAATTATTTAAATCCAGATAATAAGATAATGAACTCAAACGATCAAATTATAACCTATCAACCATCAAACGATTCGAATAACTCATACCCAAACCCCAATACATTTTCAACACGTTCAGTTACTAATCACATAAAACAAAACAATTATTCGAGAATAGACGACCGTTCATCAAATCCAATCCATAACCAAGCATTCCCAAACATCGAAAATGAACCTCATAATAACCAAATTAATGATCCACCTCATCAAATAGATAATCATACAAATTCAAACACCCCTTCAACAAATTAAGATAACAAACCTAAAACTCCAAACACTCACAATCCGAATTTCAATACAGAAAACCAATCATCCGAAAATCCAACAAATTCAAACTCTAACACCCAAATTAACCACATACCAAATTTAACAAGCATTTACCCGAACCAAAAATCAATTGATCAAATCAACAAGTCAATGAAATCAGACAAATACAACCTCTTAGACCAAAAATTTGACGAAATAGAAGAAAATATTTTGACAAACCTCTTATATCCCGAAATAACTATGACAATAAACTCATTATCTAGATACAAATCAAGTAGAGACACCTTATCGCCCATAATAAAACAAGACAATTATTCGATTATAGACACCCCTTCAACACAGTTAATCCATAAGCTCGCAAACCAAAATACTCTAAGCCCACCTTTCAGCCTCAGAAATTCAAAAACCAATAATTATTCTCAAAATCCTAATAAGAATAGCATGAATAATACTCCATCATCCTACATCCCAGATTCCACATACCAGTACACAAATTACAAAATTAGAAAAAAACAATACCAAATTTCTTTGATCTTTCCAAACAATTCACTTTTAACCAACTCGAAAACTAACAAATTTCAAAACTAGATCTTTCCAAACCTCTATTAACCAACTCCTAAACTAACGAATTAACTCTTAAAACCCTATATTTTTTTTACGCTTGCATACTTACGCAAAGCACACTTTTTTCTTCTCACAATAATAAATACACTAACAAACGTGAGATGAAACAAGAAAATTTCTACTAACATATTAACCAACTAACAAATTAAACTCCGAAATCGAGATGAATCAGAAAAGTTACAACACACAATAATCAATTACCAAAATGAAGCAGAAGTAAATATACCTCAACAACAATAAGAAAATCCAACTATCATCAAAACACACACCATCATTAAAACCAACATCAAATGAACATCGAAACAACATGGAAACAGCATCAAAAACGCAGTGAAACAAGCATCAAACCAGCATCAAAAGATTAACGAAAATGAGCATCAAAACATCAGTGAAACCACATCGAAAACGAGTATCGAAACACTATTAAAACTTCTTCAAAACAGCATCTAATACTACATCAATACAGCATCAAACAAAATCGAATCGAAAGACAGCATCAAACCAACACAAAAAAAAAGCATCAAAATTGTATCGAAAATTCATCAAATACACCAGACAGATACTCATCTCACACCATCATAGAACATTTATCACAACATCCAATATCAGTCGAATACAGCAATACAACATACATTAGTCGAAGCAATTTCAGAACAAAGATTGATCAACATCATACTCCCATGTATGTATGTATGAGAAAAGCAGCAGCTCAAACAAAACTAAATCAAAATAAAGACGAGACCAGCTCTCGCACCCTAGTATATAAGGAACAAATCAAACGAGTCCAGACACTCATCAAACAAAGACGAGACCAGCTCTCGCAACCTAGTATGTAAGCAACAAAAAAAATGAGTCCAGACACTCATCAAGCAAACTAAACGAGTCCAGACACTCACAGAGCCCAGCCACTAAATAATAAAATTAACATTCCGCAAACAAAGCAATAATCAATTCAAACAACCTTCTAAAGTATCTCAATGTCAATCCAACGCCACTAACATAAAACAAAAGAAAATCTAGAAAAAACAAAGAAGAAGCGTGACCAGAATCCAGAAAAAACAAGCTCATCAACAATCAACAATCAAATAAGTGCCATCCCTACAATTCCGATGCGCAGCATTAATTAATCGACTATCGACCAAAATCTACCAATACAAATCTCGATACAAAATCAACATCAAGCAAAACTAAAATTACAAAACGAAGATGGACAATGGGAAATCATCATCAATCAAATTAGGTCATTAAATGACACACAAATCTACCAATACAAGTCACGATGTACCATCAAGCAGAATCTATTATTACACACAACATACATTCATCAAGTTTATCACCAAGCAAATTCTACAAATACAATCCAAGATGCACAACAAAAATTCATCACGAAGTAAAATTTATCATTACAAAAATTCATCATCAAGCAAGCCACAAATCACGATGCACACGCAAATTCCATCTTCCAGCAAAACCAGTTATCATTACGATGCACAACAGATTCATCATCAAACTTCTGAGCAAAAACCAACCTTTTTTTGCTTACCAAAACAAATTAACAAAAAATTCGGACCAATTTTTAAAATAACTTTTTCTTATCTCGAAACTATTAACAATCGAATAAGAACAAGATCACCAAAATTAAAACTTTACTAATTTAGAACTAAGAGTAGTAATTTTAAGATAATATAAGTATTAAAGAAAAATGAAAACATATAATAATCTGATAACAAAATGCACTCAAATAACATGCACATACACACTAAACCTACAACTAAAGAAGTTTCCATCCGAAAACTTCTCTCCCGCGAGAAGGAGGTGTTGTGAGATCATTCATCTCACATATTCGGACCATTCATTCAAATTTTCACCATTGTCATCATTCATAAAATGCATGTAAAGGTACGACATTTATGATTGCAAGAACGCGGAAATTAAAGTTGGCAAATTCAACATAAATACTTCATCACCAAAAATAAGGAAATAGTTAAAATGTCACTTATGCTAAATCTCGAAGCATAGCAAAATTAACATTTCCATAATTTTGTAAATAAAACAAAATTCTTAAGCGCGACCTTGTATATATTTTGCATATGAATGACAATGGCAATAAATAGGAAACATACAGACATAAACATAAAATATGTTATACATTTTATATTTTAAACCAAAACATTTTATTTTATATAATTAAGCATTATATGTTTTCATATATTGTAAATACGGAAGAAATTTACTTCTGGAAATTGTAGTATATAAGGTAAATAGTTTTAATGTTAAGATTAGTGGTGAATAAATACTTAAAATGTACAGTATCAGTAGAGTTAGTATTAAGTAGTTGAGTAAAAGATATATTGATCTTAAAACTAAAGTTATATAAGTGTAAAGAAAAGAACGTAAAATTTAATTATAAGTTCATATCATAAATATATTAAAATTATAATTCAAATCATTAACAAAAATATTAATGTGTTTAAGATTTTATTTAAGTTTGGTGAGTATAACTATCAGATTAACCAAAAGATAGTATTTGATAATTATATTAACTCGTAATCCATAATTCATCATAATCCAATATAACAAACATACAGAAATATAATTCATATATACACCATAAATTCATATTTACATCAAGACTATCATTGGCCAGAAATCTATAATACAAGGTTTTGAACGAATGAAGCTCTTATTGAAATCCAGGACCTCAATGAAATTACAACGGCGGAATAAGTGCGGGACATCCAAAGGCAACACTCAAATTTCTCCCAACCTTTTCACGATCAGTTTAAAAGTGTGTTAAGTCGATTGAAGAAAGACCCTCGAGATCGTTATACAACTTATTTATGATTTTATTGCTATGGTATATAGAAAAATTTAAATAATTTTTTTTTTAAACATATGTTGGTTTTTAACGCATTGACATTTTCTAAATGTGTGTGCTACTCAGAAATACGATAATTGCAATGAAATTTCGTCGCGAAAAGGAATGTATTGTTGAGATCGAAAAACATGTCAAATTATTCTTTAAAAAACGAAAAATTTGTATGACTCATTTGCGCGAATGTTTTAAGAAGCGAAAAAGTTGTCTGACTGCCATAGCAGTCATTTGCGCGAACGTGTTAAAGTTGGTGGTTTTACACATATTATTTCTTGAGCATAATTTTTTTTTTAAACTTTAATTTTAAAGTTTGAGTTAATTTGACTGAATTACAGGCAAATAGGTATATACCCAATATCCGGCAATAGTGCTAAGGGTGATAGGCGTGCTTCGGTCTGTTTTACGAAAGTTTCAAGAACGTGGCAGAAAAATGAGTTTTGCAAAAAAGAAAGAAGCTTGTCCAAAAGAAAACTACAACCGAAGGGCATACAGATTAAGCCAATCATGCAAAGGTTGATGGACTCACGCTTAATTCCTCAGATTAAAGTTTGGATGGAACGGAGATTGTCCACGGTTTGCTGAAGCAAACCACATGATTGAAAAAAGTGTTGAGGAGCATGTTACTTCTGAAAATTTATTGAAAAACATGGTAACTTGTGAAGGAGTGCGCCTCGCGATTTAATATTAAGCGATAGTCCCGCGATGCTGTATGATACTTGGAGTGATATTTTAATAGTTAAAAATCCATCAGTTGTACATGTTAGTGAATGAATCACATCACTCTTTAGATAATTTCTCACCGCCTCAAAAAAAAAAAAAAAATCACATACACACACCAACTGGCATTTCAAAAATCTAGCTGGAGCCATCCTATTACGTTTTCTCACGTGCTTCAGTGGAGAAATTTTGAAGATTTCTAGTTCGGTTAGTGAATAACACTCGATATCGACATTGCGAAAAATAATTTTCAAAAAATCTCGAGGTACTTTCTTGACAGATATTATTTATTTGTAATATAAGAAATGAAAATGCAGTAGCGTATTTTGTAATATTCAAAGTATCTAACTTTTATTTCCGAAAAATTATCAAAATTTTGGCAATTTCATTAAGTGCTTTGAACCTATGACTAATAACTTAATTTAGAAGAACGTATACACCCTTATTGGAGTCGATAGTTCGGATGTCAAAATCAAGTCTAGAAATAGCTAGAAAAATAAAAATTAATTTTCGTCTGTATTTAGCCTATAACGCTTATTTCAATCAGAAGATGATTTTTTTCTCTAATAAATATAGAATTCTCCTCTTGATTGACATAGACAACTTCTTATACCACTTTTAGGACATAGACAACTTCTTACTGCGTTATAAAATGCTCATAATTTCCAAAATGTTGACCAGATGACTGGATTGTAATATGAATGTTCGAATGTTTTATTTTACAGTTTTCGGTATTACGCTAGATGGAGTTAATAACGAAACCATTAACGAATTGTATACGTTAAATTTAACAATTCTAGTTATCTACATAATTTTATGCAAATTTCTGCTCCAGATTTGGATGCAGTTTCAGCGTTCCTTAATATGAAAGTAATCGCATGTGATTTCAATAATAAAACCATGCCAGAAACTGTATTCGCGATATAATTCTAACAATTGCCACATTATATGATAGCCATTGATCCGGATCCGTTCAAATTGTTTATAAAAAACTTGAATCAAATCTTGTTCCAATTTAAAAATATTGAGTTTATATCTAATAAGCATGCTGATGCTGTTTTATGTAAGTTGAACTGAGCCGGATTAGATCAAGCGTCAAGAAATACGACTTATATTAACGAAAAAATTTCCCGAATCAAAATTATCATTCAATGCGTAGAAATTTTGCAGATTGGGCTTTAGAGCAAATTGTCACCATATCTCTTATTATATGGAAAAATCATATTCAGCGATTACGCTCATTTCTGGTTAAATGGCTAAGTAAAAAAGCACAGCTGTCGCGTTTGGGCTGAAAACCCCACATGTTGTTCATGAAATACGTTTACGTACACTCAAATTAATTGTTTGGTGTGATTTATGGTCTGGAGGTCAATATTTTTTTGAAAATGAAATGGCATGGATTTTAGCATGAATTAGATGATTTCGACTTGAACGATATGTGAACGTATGACCCTGGTAGCTGTGATCTGGCCACTAAGATCAAACGATATATGTCCATTGGACTTTCTCCTTTGGGATTATGTAAATCATTGGTTTACTCCAATAAACCATAAACGCTCAATGGCCTAAAACCAAAATTATTCGTGTTATTCGTGAAATAGCTTGATGTTCTAGAATCGAATTTATAAAAGAAAATTAAGAGTTGGCCATTTAAATAAAACCATTTTGAAATAAAAATAGTATAAATATCTAACATAAATAAAAAAATTCTTGAAAACAAATGTTTTATCTATTTCATTTCAAATTAAAAATATGCAGCTCTTATTTGAACACCCTTTACTATGGGCAGTTATGGGATAATTAAATGCACCATTAAATGATTTTAGGTTACATACCTCCCAACTAAAACGGTAGGTTTCGTTAACTTTAGAAAAATTTTGCAGAACCCATATCAGAATTGATTTAGAAGATTCGAAGGAATTATTGGAAGTCCACTGTAGAATGCAAAACTATATTTTTTGGCATACAAAGCAGAACCCAAATCGAAAAATTGGATCATAAACAATTAGATAAGTTCGATTTCAATTCGATTTCGTGCAATGTAATATTCTATTAAAAAATTTTGGAGTCTACTTATTCTGGACCAAGCTTTTGATTATTTTTACCCATTGGGTGATCCCAGAGATGTTTAGCCGAAATCTTTAATTTTTCGCACATATTTTCAATAGAAAATTATAAGGAGAAAGCTGAATGAAAACTTAAAGATTTATATTTTTTACAGTTGTAAAAAAATAAACGGAAATAAAGATTTTTGACGAACACTCTTTTTCAACAAAAATTCGCTGTACTGGGACTAGATAGATTGAGAGATCGATATGAAACTTCATATTTATGCTTTTTCCACAATTTCGGAGTTCTCAGTGATATTTGGATTAAAAATGTCCACCACAAGATCATACGGATTGATTTATCGAGATGATACTTAAGCTTTTAAGCGGTCCACCAGAAGTGGCAGCTTCCATCGGAGCTTTTTTGGTTTTTGCAAATATTTAGAAAAGGTCATAGCGTTTACGAAAATACGAATAAAATAAAAATATTGAGAATTAAATTTCAAACAAAATTAGTTCAGATCATTTATTAAATCATACCGGAAATGACGAGTTTTGATAAAGAAAATTATTTTTCACTCAAGTTCGGCATCTCTACAGTCAAAGGCAGCTGGCGGATGAATATTCGGAAAAAATCTTCATACTTAAATTGTTTCCATTAATTAGAGATCCTTTAATTAGAAAGTGGCAGATTTAATGGGAGCTTTCAAAACTTTTGCAATGATGTTGTTAAGTCGAGCTTTTACAAAAATACAAAGAATTAAATAATTTAAATAAATTTATAGAATTTTCAACCAGCAAGGGTTGATTTTGTTGCTTAAAATGTAATCATGAATAATGTTTTTTGATTTGACCAAGAGTGGTATATTCGGGATCTAAGTACACATTCGTGGTAAAAGAAAGTCGGGTGTCGGCCACTACATATTCACTTCTCTATTTTTTGTATGTAAAAGAAAGAACGAAAGAGAAAATATTGTAATATACTTATTTTTCTGAGACACGCGAATCTTATTAAATAGCGCACAAGCATATGTGCGATTTGTATGCAGTATGGCAACAGCTGCTTTACCGCATCGGTCAAAATTTAGAATAAAATTGTTATTGTTTATAATAATATTTTGGATGAAAGATAATTTATTATTGTTAAAGCACCATAAATCGTGTTGATTGATCATAATGATATCTTACCAAAAGAATTTTAATTTTTGTACTGTATAAGAAATGCCATATAACAAATCATTCTATTAAATTATTTACAGAAATATTTGATGTTATTCAAATAAGCGTAGGCTCGAATAAATTATTTCTAAGAGTGCTTAACGCGAGCTAGGATCTTTTTTTTAATATAACGGCAATCAACTTACACATCGTACGTAAATTAAAATGTATAGTTTCGACAAACATTGCTTCCTCGATCGTGTCATATTTTTTTTTTTTTTATAATTAAGTGATCAATTCAACCCCCATATCTTAGAAATCAAATACATATTTGAAATTTTCTCGCACCACATGCACCACAAACAACATACACACCAACCCTCTAGTTTTATATCCGATCCGTGTTTCAGTTTTATATATTTAAACATTACGATACAGTGTTGTCTGGGGTGTCAATTATCTTTAATTACTGTTGTTTTTGTATCTTATGTCCGTTACACAAAAAACATTATAATAAAAAGAAAGTTCTTTCATTGACATAATTTATCTCCGAGCAAATTAGAATTTAACATCATTTTAATTAAAACTAATAATATTTTTTTAATTTTAATATATTTAATTATGTATATATCGTGGGGAAGTGTGTAGTGATCCTATATATACGCTCACATAAAAACTAATATAATTGGCTTAATTACGATCGGGAATTTGGAACCGACCGTAACAAATTTGTTTCCCTAAATAAAATTAGTTTACATCCGTAATAAATTTTAATTTGTAATGAACATGACGTAAACAAATATTTTATGGATGTATCGGAAGTATGGCGGAATTTCTAACGTGAAAGCATAATTCGATTTTGATATAGGCACCTGCGAGCATCGAAATACTTACAATAAACTTATTTACCCTTTAACATTTAAAAATTTAGTGATACACCCATAAAATTTAACTGATTTTATTTTAACCCTTTTACTTGCGTATCGAATATCCTAAATTTATATCGATGTCAAATGAAATGTGACAACCGGTTATATACTGAACAGATTTATCAACGATTTCTGTTGTTTGGTATGGTTCCAATGGTTGAACTTAAATATCCCAATTATATCAATTACGGAAAGATCACTTAAAAAAATTAAAAATGAAAAATCTGGAATTTCCGGATGGAAATATAAATTTTGTTTTTTAATTCTTTGATTGGAATATGTTAAGTCCTTCCAGAGTGAATAAACGATTCATTGTTTTCTAGTCATTCATAATTGATATGGTTGATCCTTTTTGGGATCGTATTTTAATGCCCATATCGTTATGGTATTTTAACATAAAAATGCTCTTTTTTGTGGCAATTTTTTTCTAATAACCGTAGACAATTTTTTACAGTGCGTTTGCTTAAGAGACGGTTATAATCTATTTCCTTTTCTATTTATGAATAATAAAATACATCAGACTATTTAACAAAAAATTGAAAGTGAGCAAACGGCTCTACTTTACTCAGTGACTAGTTGAGAAGCACCGAGGCGATACACAATTTTCGAATCAAAGCAAAATCTTATGTAACCAACAGATGGAAGAGTTATCTAATCTTGTTTGATATAGAGCCAGGAGGCGTGTCCACTAATTTTTTGAGAAATCTACTTTTCCAAATAATATTTTCGCGATCTGCTTTTTGATTTCCAAAGTATTATAACGGTGCACTTAAGTATGCTAATCATTTAATTGTCGATTTTTAATGGTAAACTTATAGTCAATTGAATTAAACGAAATTTAAAAAATCGATCAGCCGATCGCGGTCGATAGCACTATTTCTTTTCTGTGCTGTTTTATTTTAATAATTAATTTAACACAATTTTGCACTTTACAAAGTATTTTTCGTTCCAATGTAGCGATTTTTTACATCACCAACGTCGATAATGTAGACAACGTCAACAACGTACGAAATGATATTAAAAACCAAATTTTCTCTGCATTTTACGTTACCCGACCTGAGAAAGTTACTGTCTAGCTATCCTTTATAAACCTATAATGATAAAATCACGTTGGGGGTAAATTAGGACACATAAAGAAGTCCTTAAGCGTGAATAATTAATTAATACCATTTCGCTTAAATTTAATACCATTTCCCTAAAAGATCTGTACGACATTTACCAAAATAGCACAATAAAATATCTTATCACAACCCCTCAATATTTACCATCCTTTTTAAGAAGAAATATCTCTTTGAAACTTTGAAATTTTGGCCTATTGAATTGGATGCAAAGACTATTGTAATTTGGCCATTAATATTGTTGTTGTTGGAATAGGCATTCTAAAAGGGTCTGCTCTATAGCCAAAGTTTTACATTTAAGAGGTCAATTATTTTAGCTCCTACAGTACAGTATGATTATATTTAAGATCATAAAGGGTCTTCTTTATTCAGTAATCTCTAAACAACAAGAAATTCAACAGCAAGCTAAAATTTCTCGGAAAATTCAAAACATCGAAAAATTTTACGAGACGCGAAATTTTTTAATCTCAAGCCTTAATTTATATAACTATGAGTAATAATTTTCAGACACAGAGTATATCCGATTCTAACCCATGTATTTAATTAATTTTGAGTGAAAAGTTAATTTATGATTTGACATTAAATTAATCCTTCTAAGCTCAACTGCTCAGATAGAGCCAGTGGGCATTCGAAGTAGGCAAATAATTTTGAAGCTATATAATATTCATAAAAATTATCGTATTTATACGATAATTTTTATGAATATTATATTGGCTTGAGAATATTCAAGGCGATAATCCAATAATTACTTAGGACTTACTTTACTTAACGAAACTTTTAAAGTCTAAAGTTCCAACGATTAGCAATAATAATGCAAACGGATCTGCAACAGCATGTTCATCACTCATAATTCCAAATGCTTGCCAAACAAAAAATTATGGATCGATAAATAATAATTTTAAAATGATGTTGGTGTTTGTTCATGGTAAGTATTGATATAAACCCGTAGAATCGAAATAACCCAAAATTACGATTGATTTACAAAAAAATTTTGACAGGAACATGGTGGAGAATAATAATATTACGGTAACTTTCTGCAGCTTGATCTCTGATGTGCAAGATGCATTATTTAAAATTGTGAAATAGTATTTATTTTGATGGACCCACATCAGACTTAAATTAATATGGACAAAAACTAGCTGAAATATTGATGCAGTATAGGTAAAGGTGGATAAAGTACTTTCAGGCTGGATTCAGTATTATGTTCCTAAAAATACAGTACTTTTGATTTCCTGTAAAATATTACTAACATATTATTTGCTATGCGCGCCATCTCTTATGAAATAAAATTACCGCGATAGAAAATTTCTGTTGACCCACCATACGATACAGGTGTTGAGATTTTGGGATGGATTACGTTAAAGTTAAAATCGCTTCAAACGCTAGCAAAAAATCTGATTGAAAGGCGTTATAAACGTAACCGCAATATCAGCTCAAAAATTATTGACTAAAATTATTTCACAAGAGACCATGATCCTTTTGTACTATTCCTATGATGACTTATACCATACTGACAATCCACTACAAGTTGTTTATGACAAAATAATCGTGAAAACTCGATCGAGTTATAAAATATTATTATGTCTATTATTGGATTGGAAAGCAGGTAATTGTTCCTGATCCTGTATATCAATGAAAGTTGGTCACTTAAGCAAGCACGTGGCCATATTGATTAATATTCAAGAAAATGGGCAAACTGCGTAGTGAAATTTGTGGAAGATTATTATGGAACCACGTTGCAGAGTCAGCGTTACTTAAAATTCATCCAATTCTATATGGTAAACTTCTAAAGTTAGCGGCATCGTCATTGTTACGGAGAATTTGAAAAAGGTCCATCCTAAAATATATTCCAATAATGTGATTCTGATGGCCTGGTCGATAATGTCGCGACCTAGCTTAACATCCAGGTATTGGATATCCCAGGAATGGGTAGCGAATAGCACGTAGGAAATTTAAAATGAGGTGGTTCGAGTTGTTGGAAGTCTCGTAATATCTGACAATGCAAGAAGTTGCAGAAGTTCCTTTGAACGGATTATTACAAAGGTTCTAATAAAAGGAGCATCTGGTTGACTGGTGCTGCCTTTTTACAATTTCAGGACAAAACTCATGAGAAGGTTGCTAACCGAAAGGACAGTTGCACAAACTTCCTTGACATACAATACACATATTTTATGTAAGGAGGAACCGCATATGCCAAGAGTCGCAAGTCCCTCTAAGCACAAATGCAGTAGTTCAGTACCTATATGGCTACAAGTGTGCGAAACAAATATCTTGAATTGAAGTAAAAAAAAAAATGTTAAATGAGCCGCTAAATGGCATGTATGTATTTGAACACATTTCTTATCGGTTGAAAATGAAATAATCAAATAATGATAAAAACATAAGTCGAACACGGAGGCAAGATGGAAATCCAGAATTGAAGCTTCATAATGGCACGAAGAAATCCAAGCATGTAATCCTAGAAATATCATATGATTAACTCTTACAAAAGACCACGAGACGGAATCTACTTGTAGTAACCAGAGAATTCTGTGGAGAGTGAAATCCGCCAACTCTCCAGGTTGTCATAGAGATTTTAAAAAATAATTAAATTTACCGAAAGATTTACTTAAAATTGACTTTATCCGACTATTGGCTCACAGCCAATTTACTTTTATTTGACGTGGTTGGATTATACATTTTTGGGATATTAAGAAGTTTTCCAAAATCTTTCGTTCCAAGAAAGAGCAATCTTAATTTTCTTAGGATTCAACAAATAATTATTTTCACCGCATATACAAAGTTTCAACTATAACACTAATAAGTTGTGCTGTTATACTCCGCTACTTTAGTATAGAGGTCATGTTAGGTCGTAATGATTAGAAATGCCACAAGTTCGTATACCTTATATCGATCACCGTTCCATTTTGTTGAACGATTCCATGAAGCATTGTACATCAGATTCAGAAATGTTATTGCTAGTAAAAACTTTTTTGTATTTTCTACAGGAAGGGGCACGAATGTTGCTACAAAAACAAATGTGAATATTTGTGTTATTTTTGTTGGCAGATAGTGCATGCCACGCAGTTATACGCTTTGCATGGAACTGCACTTGGTGGATGTTTTGAGTATTTTCATTGTCTCATATACGACAAATTTAAATTGTTTAAATTTTCGTTTAATTCGACATAAACCCATTCGGACATAAATAATTTTTCAAGTATACATCGCCATCAAGAAAACGCTTTCACTTTTGGCAGAATTCTAGTCGAGTTAGTGGATCCTTAAATTCAATTAGCTTTTACATTGAAATTGTCTATGGAAATAAATTCAAATTTTTAAAAACTATGGGATTTTTATCATAATGGGTGGTTGGATTTCGATGTCCAATTACAATTCGAATAATGGTTCACCAACTAGGCGCATCCCGATTTTTGAGTCCTGCGCATGTTCTTTGTACCAAAATTGAAAACTTTTTAGTTCAAATCTAGTATACACTATGAGTTCAGACGCAATATTGGTGTATTGTACGACGAAATTACACTTGAGGCATTTAGAAAATTGTTTTAGTCAAAATTATCGATACAAAAATTCAAACTCTTTATGGCCCATGAAGCAATGCTATAGTATGTGATTACTCAATTTAGCATAGTTTCGTTGAGCAGTGAAGTATTTATAGTCCAGGGTACCATCGTTTTAAAGGATAAAATATTTAATGAAATGGTAAACCAGTAAGGATCAGAGTGCTTTTGTATTAATGTTGTAAATCATTGTTCGTGGTCTCTCCGGTTTCTAATTTTGAAGGAATTGAGGATTAAAGTCTGAAACAAGTTCTATAAAAGTGCACCGTGAAACCAAGCGTCGAGACTTCTTGCTATCCATAAAGCAAAGCGAGGTCATCGAAGTGAATTAGCTGAGTTGTTCTAAGCATATTGTAGGAGAACTAATTTATAAAGTTAACAGGAAGTATTTACCATCACTCTCTAGTTCGCAACCATATAACCATCAGTAAAGAAATTTACACGTTCAGTATTCAGAAATGCTTTTCTCAACCAGTATTCTCTGGTGGAAGTATCAGTCCAAAACCACTGATCAAAATATGGTGACGTAATGGGTACGTGTGACTAGAAAATGAATCTGCAGTGCTTGAATGTCTCCTATGTTCCTTGTACTTTCTCCAAGTATTTTTGGTTGGTCAGAATATTTACAGCTGGCCAGCAAAAGTTCCCCCCTATAACAAAATTTGCCTAATATTTAAAATATAGAGCCAATGTATAATAATCGAAATTTTTACAGGAGTAAAGCGCTATTTTAGCTTTCTTTACTCTCTTTAATATGTTAGGTTTCCAGCTAAGTTTGCTGTCCAGAATGAGACCCAGTTATTTCGCTTTATCAGTAAAGATCAATTGAATAAAATTTTAGTTAGGGGGTCGCTTGAGGAAGCTTATATTTCCTAGAGAAAAGGACCAATTCAGTTTTGTGTAGATTAACATTCAAACCGCAACTGTTAGCCCTTGCATTCTCCTAAAATGCAAGAATATTTACCGAAGACACCAGTCATCCGGATAAGCAATGTTCATAAAGTCGGATATTTTCAAATTTAAGAACAAATAATTTATAACCGCATTCCAAAGAAAAGGGGATAATACCTAGCAATTGATCTACCTAACCCCAGAGTGACTCATCCACTCTCAGAGAGGATAATGTGGTTAAATATAATAATGAGTGGAGCAATAATGAGTGGAGAGCTGTTTCCAAAGTTTTCCCTTTAAGGCATTTTGGAATTTTGGTATCTAATTTGGCTCAATCAAACTCCTAATATGGGCTGCATACAATGCCTTCTACTATGTTTTCTCTAGACCTCTGTAGCGCAGATTCAGAGCTTCTTGGAAAGTGAATTTCCACTAGAAGCTCCAAGGATTCTGCACTAGTTACAGTCCAAGAACCATCCGGTGGTGAGGCATAGGTATTACTTGTATACTTAGCCTAAGGCGACCCAATAGTCAGCCTGCGACCCAATAATAAGGAAAATCATTTACTATGGTAAAACATCGGATTTATAACAGATCAGTTTGCCATAGAGTTTTTGAAAAATTAATTAATTTACCAAAAAATTTACTTAAAATTTACTTTCACCCAACAATTGGCCCGCAGGCTAAGGCTGCGTACCAATCCAAGGGTAAAAGTCAATTTTAAGTAAATTTTTCGGTAAATTCAATTTTTTTTTGAAAACTCTATGATAAACTGATCGAAAATTCTGTACTAAAACCGATTTTTACCGAAGTAAACGATTTACTCTTGGATTGGTACGCAGCATAAGAATAAAATCAATGAGTTACTCGCCTCGTTTAATTAACGAGCGCAGCAAAATTTGCGTTTACTTCAATCTCCACCACAGTTGCATCGAGGCCCTCCTTTGTCTGTGATTTCTCTAGGGACCCACAAATTTCAACATCTACTTGCCTGTAGGGAGTGTTTCTACCTCCTCACCTATTTACATTATGTCCAGGTGGTCAGGATTGCTTTATAGCATTTTCTGAATTTCTTTCGGCTCGCTGGTTCTACTAGGCTCAAAACTTTTGCTCTAAGTTTGCAGGGGATATCCTCTCCATCGACTACTTCTACTTTAGCATCAGTCTTTTAACAGCTTTTCAATAAAATTTTAATGACCATTGAACGGCACAAAATATCACACTGACAAGATTTCAGTGTCATTCTCCGTCCTTGCAAGCCAGGGCGGGTCCAGGCAATTAACTCATATTTTTTAAGAAAGTAGCGGGTAACGCCTTTTCCACCTTCCACAATTGCTGAACGTTATATATGAGTCTTTGTGCTCTTTTAACACCTCGTTTCTGCGATTTCTCCTCCGATCTCTGTTTTTTAGGTTAACAGCTCGTGCTTGTATCCCGTTTTTCCGATTCTTCTAGTTTTGTCCCATAAGAAGCCGTTAAAAAAATATCCATCTTTGTAGAAGTCCACAGTACACAGATAAGACAGTTTGAACCGGAGGATGCCAGGTATCCGCATACACCGTAAATGACTGAGCTTTTTTTATACTGGGCCTGGCGTGTCTTCAGCGCAGTACGATTAATACTTTTACCCGGCCATGTAACACGAACAATTGCAGAACGTATGCTAAATACGGAACTAACGGAACTGTTTGATTTCCGTACAGATCCACGCCAAGACCACCAAAATCGTTTACTTGGACTGCATTATATATCGTGTTAAGAATTATTTTCACAAATTACTGCCACTATTTATTTAAATTGTAAATAAATAAAATTTTGTTTAAACAATTAGATTCTAACTGAACCATATAGATTTTATAAAAGTCGTTGATCTCGTATATTTGTAATCTGACCACACAGATCTATCTCCATAATATAAATTTTAAACCGTACCGACCAAATATAAACAAACCTTTTTCTATTTAACTAAATTTGACCACATTTCACCTATTATTTACTTAAACATCAATAAATCTTAAACGAAATAAGATATCCATGTAACATCTTGGTTATCCTTCTCGTCGCAAACAATGAATGAGAGATATTAGTGATCAAAGAAACACAAACATTTTGTTTACATGTGAAAGTCAATTAGTCTATTTTGTTACATTCCCTTATTTTAGGGACGACCCGTTACCCATTATATAACCGCATACAGATCCTGTTTTGTATATGTTATCTCTGCGTGGAATATAATTCTAAAGATTAACATAAATAAATTTTAACTTTTTTTTGTGAAAAAAATATAATCGTTTAAATACAAATTGTAATTAACTGGAATTTAATTCGTGTATGGCGTGCGCGAGGCCTAGATTTATGTGGGGGCTTTTTAGGTCAATATCCAATACAATTAACATGGAATCGAGCAAGATTTAGTATTTTGAAAATAAAATAATCATCCAATTCAATTTATTTATATCATCTCTTGCAAACTGTATATGAAAACATATATAAATATTTATTCTAATTAATTAGCGCCAGAAATTAATAATGTTTTGCATTTCAATTTAATGTAAGCCAATTGAACTAAATGACATAATTTTTTATTTTGTTTTGTGATTATTTATCCGACCAGACTATGTCATCCAACATAACTAAGTGTATTTAAGCAGATGTACAGACGATATTGTCAGTAATTTTTTAAAGGGCGATCAATATTAATTAATAAATCATTTGTAATTAAATAACCATTCATCGTAAATCATAATAACTAAATTTTATAATAGTGTTGCTTCTAACTACTAGATGTCTCTAACCGCGCAAAAATTTAAAATAAAAATTATGCAATTTGGTACTAGATGTCTCTACCTAAATTAATAATAATTCTTGCGTACAGATGGCACCGAAATTTGAGCAAATAAAACTGTTTGAGCCAACTAATCAATAATTTAGTACATCTATTCGTAAACAGATGTTTACTTGGTGAGGCATCATACAATGTACATACTTGTAATATTTATTGGTTATTTCAGCATAAATTAACATTTTTTTTAATAACGTTACGAATTTCGGGCGTTCGATATGGATTCGTACACAATTTTGCAATTAAAACACGAATCATTTATGAGAGAGAAAAGAGAAAAGTCGAAGAGCCTCGGCTTTAAATAGGAGGATGCTGAAACAGGCGGGGGAGGATCAAGTAATAAAGGCAAATAATAATAAAGGCAAATGAAACTCTATCATATTTTTCTTCTGTACAGATGTTAAGCTACTAATAGGGAAATATCCAAGAGTAATTTTCCAACGAGCAGTACAACTGACAAACATAAACACAGCTACTTGGGTAGCTAAAGTATTATCATTTGGGTCGCTACCTTCAAACTAGGCGTATCATGATACTGGAACCCCTCCAAGAACATGATTAATTCGTTCCGTGTTCTTTGAAATCGTGTTGTTCAATACTACAAAAAATAAAATAAAAAAAACATTACGTTTTATTTTTTGTTATGATATACAAAATACAAAATAAAAGAGAATAACGAAAATCGAGTTGTTTGAAACCGTGGAATTTGAGGAAATGGGTATCCGTGTTCTTCGAAACCGTGTTCTTTGAACGCCGTGTTCTTGGAGGGTTACCTGTATTCTATTGGTGTGGAAATCATACTCACATTTTGGATGAATGGACAACTCATCCAAACATACATTTTCAATAACAACCTCATCTGTTTCCTTTTTTGATCGGACCAGCAACTTTAAAGTATGAAAAGATTCTAAAGTAAAACCTGTATGCCCATTTACTACTTTATACCAATAAGCAAGTGTATGAGAATGAGGCAAGCAGTTTTTAAATTGGTTTCGAACATATGGCCTATGCCTTCGGAGAATAAAAGTTTAAATTTAAAGCAAACTTGCTTATTTCTTCTGAATATTTTCTGCCTAACTTTTAATTTTTAATTTTATCTCAAAAAATTGAATTTGAGTCAGAATGGTTTAAAAAATTATCCTTCTGTCAAGAACTAATAATATTTTTTTCTTCAAGTTCGTCTATCAGGTGGCCCAAAATAATATTTTTTTCTTCTTTATCTCATACTTGTTTGTCGTAGATTCTTATTATTTTGTGTTTGTTGTATTTAGTCCTTAAAGAAGTCCTTCTTGAACTCATAGAAAGATCAGCACGTGATGAGGCCATTGCTCGCTTTAACGTTATTTTATTAAATTGTTTGTATATGTAAGAAGGTTTTATACTTTTATTAACAAAATAAGAAGAAGTAGTACCACTACGATTGCTAGCACCAAGAGGTGAACTATTTGAGATTTTTGTAATGGTTTGCAATTTCAAAGGACCTTAGTTTAAGTCGGATATATTATCGTCATTAAATTTTTTTATCAATTCACGATGATAAAATCTATATTAGTTCCGAATACCATCAGTTCAGGTTCTTCGTCAATTGATGGTACATAATCCTGGTCATGGTCTTTATTAGTTTTATTTAAACGCAACGACTTGATTGCCAAATCATTTAATAAGTTCAACGCATAGACTGGATCTTCCTCAATTTGAGAAGAAACTTCTAAATTGGCCCCAATAATATCGTTAGCATCATTGATAGAAGTTGAATAAACGTCTTGGGAAACAATTTTTCAAACAAACATGTTTTTTCAGTATGATATGAAATTACGGTTTGATTAATATTGGGGGGCATGTATTTTTAAGATAATTTTCAATGACGTCAAATCCACACGTTGATTCGTAAATGAACAAGATGAGAATGGCTGATTTTCTTAAAAAACTCCTCTGATTCTCTTTTGTCTGTGGCATGGAATAATCATGCACTTAGTACATCTTGTTCACCGAAGCCAATTGCTTTCAACCATTGCTTTTTCAATTCTCCATATTTTGGTAAGCTAAAAACAAATGTTTACAGTATAATTTCTGTAAAAATTGTAATTGTAATCCACAAGCCTTTGCCGAAACATCATTACATCCATAGACAATCACAATTTGGTGCGCTTTATGGGCTGTCGGATTCATTGGTCTACATGTCTTCAAAAACAATGAAGGTCAGAATATTACAGTGAACGATATAGAGACATGATTTCTAACTTTGTTGTGCCCCAATTGGCTGCCATAAATATTGCTGATATGTGGCTCCAACAAGACGGTGCTACATGCCACACAGTGCGGAATATTTGATAAAAGACTAATTTCACGTAATGGTCCTATTAATTGGTCACCGAGATCGTGTGATCTAACTCCATTAGATTATTTTCTTTGGGGATATGTTAAGTCACTTGTCCACGCTGGTAAACCAGAGACGATTGTACTCTTGGAACACAACATCCGGCGAAAAGAAAAATTGTGAATTGCTGGGAAAAGTGTATAAAAATTGAACATCCAGATTGCGCCACCTACGCGCCAGACGCTGTGGCCACATGGCCGAAATCATTCAAGCATTAATGGCATAAAATTATCTATCCAATAAAGCTAGTTTCACTGATATTCAAAATATTTTTCTTTGTTCTATTTTAATTCTAAATTGTGAACCTCTAAAAAACACCTTTTATGTTAGCGCGAAAAGTTTTTTATTTTATTAAATTTAGATTATGTGTTCCGTTTATAATTAATTTTGTTTGAATTGGGTTCGAATATTTTCTGGGACTTCCGTGCGGCGTTCGTGATCCTGTCCTTGATTTAGGTCATCAGGCAGAAGTCCTTATTGATTTTATATACAAAAAATATTTATACTACGAACTCTTTAAACATGTCGAGCAAGTTCAGCCCACTGAAGTCTTACCGAAAACAAAAACATGTTTCATATAAGGTTTAATGAGGCCTCACTAAAATCTGTAACAACTCATTGGACTATATACGATTAAAGTATGTATGACTAATGATGATGGATTATTACACATTAATTAAATACATTTACATAACCAGTGTTAGAAAATTCAATTTAGTACAGGAGAAGATACTTACTGAAAAATAACTGGCCAGAAAATATTTTACTCTATTTAGTTAATTTGTATATCCTTCAAGTCCATAGTACATATTTCTTACAATTCATTTAAATTTTCAGAAGTTTAGGAGAATTTAAACTATCAAATGTTTATCATTTTTATAGGAATTGAAAACTAATGTGAATCCAATTATTACGCATTATTTTATTTAGGCCTTAGGTTTTTTTTGAGTTATGCCTGTTGCTGTTGTAGATTCCAGGTTAGCTCGCACATCTTCAAACTTTCGAGGCTGTCGCTAAGATCGAAAACACCACTTCTAAAATGTTTGTACCAATAATTACAAATTTCATAAGACACAAGGTCGGCACCAAGAACACTACAAATTGATTCCCGTGCTTTAGAAGCTTTTTCCTTATTGGAATTCGTATAGAATGCAGTGCCGAATGTGCTGTTTATCAGTTGCCATTGTAAACTCTGCTATTCTGAGAGGTAATGTAACTCACGATCCTGTAAAAATCACAAAATACCGTGAAAATATTTCTATTTTAAATATAATTTTAAGCGCGAAGAAAAAATCTGTAGAAATTGTTATACACCTAATAAATAAAGTGGGTGGCTAAATAAATTTGTGTCCATGATTTAAAGTTACAAGTTAACAATCGAATTGCATTTCTGATGTGGATTATAAAGCGATACCCATTATCCGATATTGAATAGTCTATTTTTGAAATTTTCAAAGAAGCGGTCATTTATTCTAGAGAAATTTGGGGTAGTTTTCATGATAAGGGGTGGTTGGTATCTGAAAAATTGCAGTGTACTTTTAATGTGAGCTTGTAAATCATTTGACAACAACGAATAACGAAATATTTATATATTGTCATTTTAAAACCTTAGGATGATTTTAATTTGGGGTTAGCAGATTAAAAATAGAATTGCACGGATATTGTGTATACTCATAATTCTATATATACAAGTATATACCACAACCGCAATCGAAATATTAATGATTTTGCAAATTTAGTTAAAATCAAAAACTAGCTTTTATTTTCGACGTCTTAAAATATTTGCAAAAGCTAGTTGAAACAAACCAAGTCCTACCATTCAGATAATATGGAATAAGGGGAAAACGTTAACAAAAATTTGTATGCTTGACCAATTTTTTGGAGACAAATCCAAATACATAGTACATTTTCCCAAAGACATCTTTCCGGTGTAAGCTGATTTTATTCATTTTCTCAAAAATAAAATCATTTATAAAATTATTAGGTATTTTAAAATTATCGAATTTAAATCATGCATCATCCTTAATAGTATACTTAGGGAAAATTTAGTTATGAATGTATTTAATTTGGACAAACCAGTATAGATAGGCATATAAAATATACATAATGTAACCAAACACAAATACATATGTAAAATGTTTATGTAATTGTTTTCTGCGATCATTAAAAAACCATTTTATTATAATATTTTTCCCTTTCGTCAAATATACTTTCGTTCATAAATTTTTGATGTTTCTTATCATCTCCTCCAAATATCCGTTTTTTAAATTATACTTCATGCAGCACACCAAAACAATCATCGTAGCTACATACTTACATCTAAAATAGATCCTCTTCCTTTTCATGGTCACCACGTGTTTAAATTCTATATATCTAAACAAGAAATTATCGATCGTGGACAAACATTATTTTAAATAGTACATATGAATATACGAGTATGTATATACATAATACGTGCGTTTTAGTTTCATTTCATTCAGTTTTATTAAAATATTTATAAATCATACATATATATTAGAATAAGAGAAAGGATACTTTCAAACGAAAATAAAAAATAATTTGAATTTGTTATTTTTCCGTTTGTTTCTTTTTTTACTGTATACACAAATATAAAAATTTTTATTTGTCGCGCGCGTATTGAAAAAATATATTGAGCGAGAAATATGTATTGCACTCATAATGTAGACCAAAATAGGGTTTGAGTATTAACTAATATTTCTACTAACAGCCGCTAGAAAATTTTTTCCATATTTAACGACATCGAGAATTTGATTTAAACATAAATTTTCCATTGGTTTAGGGATCTTAATTCATTTATTTGTCTATGATTTAATTATAACAGTTGGATTGCAAGTAATGCTGCCAGGGAACCGGTTGAGTGATTTTAGACTTGTCAAATTGTATGTGTTTTCCTTTGGTAAGTAATGGAATTATATAATATTCTAAACATAATCCTAGAACTAAATTAATTTACAATAATTCTTTTCAGATACAACTCGCAACATACTGTTACGGTGACACCTAGATTAGAATAGAATAAGCTAATTTCAATGATGAGCATTAATGATTTATACTCAACATTTAGGCGTCATTTCTAATCTAACATATTTGCTCAATTCTTGATGCGCATTTAGGTTTATTCTAGAAACAAATATTTTGGTATATAAAGGCGTACGTTGTCGTGGAATGCAGAGTCTTATTTTAAACGTGATACAGTGAAGGTTAAATAGAAAGTTTAGTAAAGTGATTATTAAAGCGATTATTAAAGTGATAATTAAATAGTGTGTTATAGTTGTAATAATTAATTGTTAATTTTGTGTTGTATAATAAATTGTGTTGTGTAAATAAATTGTGTGAGTTCAAATTTGAAGCAGTTGTATTTATTCACAATCCAGTGATTCGAATCTTGAGTGACAAGGATTTAATTTATTCACCACCTACAAACAATAATTTAAAAATCGCCTAATAGATGGTGCTGAACAAAATTATTGCCGATACTTTTTGTGAGATGACTATTTGTTTCTATGCAAGCCAATGTTTAGTACAAATTTAACTTTACTATTAATATTCGTTGCCAATTTAAATAAATCATTTTAATACTTTTCAGTTTTATTAATACAACAGTTGTGCCCCGAATTTAAAATTCGCTTAAAATACAGTACATACACAATAACTATTATCACATTGGATATTAACATAATTTCATTATTTTCCGAGTCATTTGAAATTAAATTTCAACCGCAATAACAATTTCTATAATTGTTCCAATTCATAATCTGGTTCATCTTTGAACATTGACAGCCTTAAATGATCGATTGGCGTTAGCTCGTCTAGATTAGGTTCACATTTTATTTGAACATTCAGTTGTGGTATGTTACCGTCTGAATTTAAATTTGGTTGGTAGTACGCATTCACCATGATTAAGTCATCCGAATGATTATTATTGAACAGGGCATTTGTCATTTCGAGTCCCAAATTCTCGTCGCCCACATGAATATGCATATGTGCCTTGAGATGACATTTCTCACGGAATTGTTTCGCGCAAATTATACAATTGTAAGGCTTTTCACCGGAATGGATTTTCTTGTGTCGCTATTGATAATAAAAATTATTTATAAATTATAAACAGGTATTTCGCTGGTGGTATAAACTCACACTTAATTGGCCCGAATCCCGAAATGTTTTTTCGCAATCAGTACACGGATAAGGTTTCTCTTGTGTATGAATTCGCATATGAACTTGTAGGTGTCCCCTTTCCCGGAATGGTTTAGAACAAACTTCGCAACTATATGGTTTCTCGCCGGTATGAATCCGCATGTGGTACTGCATTGTACCGCTACAACGAAATTCTTTAAGGCAAACCTCGCATTTGTACGGTTTCTCGCCTGTGTGTATTCTCTTATGCACCCTTAAATGTACTGCCTCACGAAAATTCTTTTCGCATATGTCACATTGATATGGTTTCTCACCGGTGTGGATTTTCATGTGCTTATGTAATGCTGATTGTCCACGGAATTCTTTGGCGCATATTCCACAATGAAATGGTTTTTCGCCGGTATGTATTCGCATGTGAGCCAGAAGTGTGGCATTTTCACGGAATTCCTTGTAGCAAATTTCACAAACAAATGATTTATCGTCGGTATGAATTTTCATGTGTCGCTGTAAACAGAAATTAAATTAATTAATTAAAGATTTTATTAAAAGTTCTGAAGTTGATTCAAGGACATTCTTTCAAATTCTTAATTGAAATAATAATTCTTCGAAATTATATTATACGAAATCTTTTTTAATTTACCGGAACTAGCTAATTTGAATCTCAGGCTTCAAGAGTTCTAGAACTGGTATTCACTAGCTTGTGTGGTCGTTGGGTTTTAAGGTTGATTCATTTGGAGGCTCGCGGTATTTTGTAACTTTTTTGGTCGATTTTAGTCAGAAATTTTTTGTATATTAAATCAAAATAAGTCAAACGCTTTAAATGTTTTCAAAGAGTTCAAAGCAGTTTGGCAAACTTAAACGGATCAAAAACGCAACACGTTGGGTTCAGATAATCGTACAGCGTGCAACAAACAGTTTTTTTTTATTATTTGAGAGATTCAAGAATACAGCAACAAACAACTGAATTGAACTGGGATTTTAATTTGTTCAAATTGGGATCGACATTATATTTAAATCATAGTCAAA
Organism: Nephrotoma appendiculata; assembly: GCA_947310385.1. Taxonomy (NCBI): domain Eukaryota; kingdom Metazoa; phylum Arthropoda; class Insecta; order Diptera; family Tipulidae; genus Nephrotoma; species Nephrotoma appendiculata. The sequence continues at coordinate 22,708,671 of OX371225.1, read as the reverse complement.
ATTTTGTTTTTGATAAACATTGTTGTTGTTGTCAAATTAAACATGGGAGAAATAACATATAAAATACTTTTGAGGACTAGTTATCTATTTATAATTACTAAACTCGGCCTTAAATTTGTTCAAATGTGGATTACGATGGAATTCTACATAAAAGATAGCCAAAATTTTGTTTTTGTCAAACATTTTTGTTGTTGTCAAATTTAACATGGGCGAAATAATACACATATCTATTTATAATTACTAAACTCGGATTTCAATTTGTTCAAATTGGGATTGATATTGAAAATATTTAAATTATAGTCAAAATTTTGTTTTTGTCAACATTTTTGTTGTTGTCAAATTAAACATGGCCGAAATAACACATAAAATGCTTTTGAGGACTAGATATCTATTTAAAATTAGTAAACTCGGATCTTAATTTGTTCAAATTGGGATTACGATTGAATTCTACATAAAAGATAGTCAAAATTTTGTTTTTGTCAAATATTTTTGTTGTTGTCAAATTAAACATGACCGAAATAACACATAAAATCCTTTTAAGTCTAGATATATATTTATAATTACTGAACTCGGCCTTACATTGGTTCAAATTTGGATTAATATTGAATTATACAAAAAACATAGTCAAAATTTTGTTTTTGTTAAAATTTTTGTTGTTGTCAAAATAAACATGGCCGAAATAACACAAAAAATATTTTTGAGAACTAGTTATCTATTTACAATTACTAAACTCGGATCTAAATTTGTTTCAAACTAGGATTACGATTGAATTCTACATAAAGGTTAGTCAAAATTTGGTTTTTGTTAAACATTTTTGTTGTTGTCAAACTAAACATGACCGAAATAATACATACAATACTTTTGAGGACTAGTTATCTATTTATAATTACTAAACTCTTCCTCAAATTGGTTCAAATGTGGATTACGATGGAATTCTACATAAAAGATAGCCAAAATTTTGTTTTTTGTCAAACATTTTTGTTGTTGTCAAATTAAACATGGCCGAAATAACACATAAAATACTAATGAGGACTAGATATCTATTTATAATAACATAACTCGGCTTTAAATTGGTTCAAATTTGGATTACGATTGAATTCTACATAAAAGATTGTCAAAATTGTGTTTTTGTCAAACATTGTTGTTGTTGTCAATCTAAACATGGTCGAAATAACACATAAAATACTTATAAGGACTAGATATCTATTTATAATTACTAAACTCGGCCTTAAATTGGTTCAAATTTGGATTACGATTGAATTCTACATAAAAAAAGTCAAAAAATTGTTTTTGTCAAACATTTTTGTTGTTGTCAAAATAAACATGGCCGAAATAATACGTTAAATAATTTTGAGGACTAGTTATTTGTTTATAGTTACTAAACTCGACATACATTTTTGTTGTTGTCAAAATAAACATGGCCGAAATAACACATAAAATACTTTTGAGAACTAGGTATCTATTAATAATTACTAAACTCGGCCTAAAATTGGTTCAAATTTGGATTACGATTGAATTCTACATAAAAGAAAGTCAAAATTTTGTTTTTTTCAAACATTTTTGTTGTTGTCAAATTAAACATGGCCGAAATAATACGTAAAATAGTTTTGAGGACTAGTTATCTATTTATAATTACTAAACTCGGCCTAAAATTGGTTCAAATTTGGATTACGATTGATTTCTACATAAAAGATAGTCAAAATTTGGTTTTTGTCAAACATTTTTGTTGTTGTCAAAATAAAAATGGCCGAAATAACACATAAAATACTTTTGAGAACTAGGGCCCTTTTCGAAACGGATACTTATTTCAAACTTATTTACTTATTTGCCGCCATAAGTAACCTTAAATAAGTAAGAAAAACCGTTCGAATTGAGTTTGCATACTTATTTTGACAGCAACATGAAAACATTGAATGTTTTCAATTGAAAATTCTTCAACCAATATTTTATTCCTTATTTTTATTAATTCAACGTATACAATTTAATAAAATAACGAATATTCATAATATTTGGACTAACTAAAATGCTTAGTGGCAATTAAGAAGTATAAAAACGAAATATTTTTTAAATATCGTATTTATGTTGATATGAATTTTAGATGGTTCACCTTAGATTATTTATAACGTGTTTGAGATGCTAAAGGCAATCAAGAAAGGGTTTAGTTGGGTTCTTAATTAATAGGAAATAATTATTTTACGTGTAATCGGTGATTATTGTCCCCATAACATAGATATTTAGATACAAAAACTGCGCACCATCTGTTCACACTTTCGCTGTTTACAAAACGTTTTTATAGTTTATATACGAAATTATAAAATCGGGCTCTGTACATTTTTATTTTAATCATGCTATATATTTTACTGTCAACAAAGATCCATTTATTTACTAAAAATATCATCCTAAATCTAAAAAAAATAAATATTCACATGTAAATATCAACAAAAATGACAACTAAATTAGATTTTCTTGCAAGAAAGAGACAGAAAATAAGTTACCTCGCCAGCATACTTATTTGAATAAGTTAGGTTCCACAAATAAGTATTCATTTCGAAAACAGCCTAGGTATCTATTTATAATTACTAAACTCGGCCTTAAATTGGTTCAAATTTGGATTACGATTGAATTTTACATAAAAGATAGTCAAAATTTTGTTTTTGTCAAACATTTTTGTTGTTGTCAAATTAAACATGGCCGAAATAACACATAAAATACTTTTGAGGACTAGTTATCTATTTATAGTTACTAAACTCGGCCTCAAATTGTTCAAATGTGGATTACGATGGAATTCTACATAAAAGATAGTCAAAATTTTGTTTTTGTCAACATTTTTGTTGTTGTCAAATTAAACATGGCCGAAATAACACATAAAATGCTTTTGAGGACTAGTTATCTATTTATAATTACTAAATTCTGCCTTAAATTTGTTCAAAATTGGATTAAGATTGAATTCTACATAAAAAAAAGTCAAAATATGGTTTTTGTCAAACATTTTTGTTGTTGTCAAAATAAACATGGCCGAAATAATACGTTAAATAATTTTGAGGACTAGTTATTTGTTTATAGTTACTAAACTCGACATACATTTTTGTTGTTGTCAAAATAAACATGGCCGAAATAACACATAAAATACTTTTGAGAACTAGGTATCTATTAATAATTACTAAACTCGGCCTAAAATTGGTTCAAATTTGGATTACGATTGAATTCTACATAAAACATAGTCAAAATTTTGTTTTTGTCAAACATTTTTGTTGTTGTCAAATTAAACATGGCCGAAATAATACGTAAAATAGTTTTGAGGACTAGTTATCTATTTATAGTTACTAAACTCGGCCTCAAATTTGTTCAAATGTGGATTACGATGGAAATCTACATAAAAGATAGCCAAAATTTTGTTTTTGTCAAACATTTTTGTTGTTGTCAAATTAAACATGGCCGAAATAACACATAAAATACTTTTGAGAACGAGTTATCTATTTATAGTTACTAAACTCGGCCTCAAATTTGTTCAAATGTGGATTACGATTGAATTCTACATAAAAGATAGTCAAAATTTTGTTTTTGTCAAACATTTTTGTTGTTGTCAAAATAAACATGGCCGAAATAACACATAAATAATTTTGAGGACTAGTTATCTACTTATAATTAATAAACTCGGCCTTAAATTTGTTTAAATTTGGATTACGATTGATTTCTACATAAAAGATAGTCAAAATTTGGTTTTTGTCAAACATTTTTGTTGTTGTCAAAATAAAAATGGCCGAAATAACACATAAAATACTTTTGAGAACTAGGGCCCTTTTCGAAACGGATACTTATTTCAAACTTATTTACTTATTTGCCGCCATAAGTAACCTTAAATAAGTAAGAAAAACCGTTCGAATTGAGTTTGCATACTTATTTTGACAGCAACATGAAAACATTGAATGTTTTCAATTGAAAATTCTTCAACCAATATTTTATTCCTTATTTTTATTAATTCAACGTATACAATTTAATAAAATAACGAATATTCATAATATTTGGACTAACTAAAATGCTTAGTGGCAATTAAGAAGTATAAAAACGAAATATTTTTTAAATATCGTATTTATGTTGATATGAATTTTAGATGGTTCACCTTAGATTATTTATAACGTGTTTGAGATGCTAAAGGCAATCAAGAAAGGGTTTAGTTGGGTTCTTAATTAATAGGAAATAATTATTTTACGTGTAATCGGTGATTATTGTCCCCATAACATAGATATTTAGATACAAAAACTGCGCACCATCTGTTCACACTTTCGCTGTTTACAAAACGTTTTTATAGTTTATATACGAAATTATAAAATCGGGCTCTGTACATTTTTATTTTAATCATGCTATATATTTTACTGTCAACAAAGATCCATTTATTTACTAAAAATATCATCCTAAATCTAAAAAAAATAAATATTCACATGTAAATATCAACAAAAATGACAACTAAATTAGATTTTCTTGCAAGAAAGAGACAGAAAATAAGTTACCTCGCCAGCATACTTATTTGAATAAGTTAGGTTCCACAAATAAGTATTCATTTCGAAAACAGCCTAGGTATCTATTTATAATTACTAAACTCGGCCTTAAATTGGTTCAAATTTGGATTACGATTGAATTTTACATAAAAGATAGTCAAAATTTTGTTTTTGTCAAACATTTTTGTTGTTGTCAAAATAAACATGGCCGAAATAACAAATAAAATACTTTTGAGGAATAGATATATATTTAAAATTAGTAAACTTGGATATAAATTTGTTCAAATTGGGATTACGATTGAATTCTATATAAAAGATAGTCAAAATATTGTTTTTGTCAAACATTTTTGTTGTTGTCAAAATAAACATTGCCGAAATAACACATAAAATACTTATGATGACTAGATATATATTTATAATTACCGAACTCGGCCTTAAATTGGTTCAAATTTGGATTACGATTGAATTTTACATAAAAGATAGTCAAAATTTTGTTTTTGTCAAACATTTTTGTTGTTGTCAAAATCAACATGGCCGAAATAACAAATAAAATACTTTTGAGGAATAGATATATATTTAAAATTAGTAAACCCGGATATAAATTTGTTCAAATTGGGATTACGATTGAATTCTATATAAAAGATAGTCAAAATATTGTTTTTGTCAAACATTTTTGTTGTTGTCAAAATAAACATGGGCGAAATAACACATAAAATACTCTTGGGGACTAGATATCTATTTATAATTACTGAACTCCGTTTAAATTATTTCAAATTGGGATTATATTGAATTATAGATAAGTTACAGTAAAAATTATCTTTTTGTCAAATATTGTTGTTGTTGTCAAATTATGCATAAATTTAAATATAGTTATTTCTACTTATTATCCATTCAAAATACTTCCATCTACGATTACGTTTTTCTTTGTGGAAACTGCATTTGACTAACAGTCGGAAGGAGTTTTAGTAAAGTCCGCTACAAAAAAGGTTTGGTTTTTTTGTTTTTAGAACATTTTGCTATTTTTCAGGACAATTTTCGATACGATACTGATGCCACCGTCTTTTTGTTGAAAGTGATGTCGGTGATAACGTGCACCATATTCTCAAATCGAGAACAAATTTTTTTAACCAGGGACCGCTTTTGGTCGTATTTCGTAAAAACTATAGTAGAGACATGGAATTGCCAGGAATCCTCAGATTTTGAGGGTTTAATTTGTTTCTAAATTAAACATATAAGTACCAGCCGTTATGGTTTATGGGAAATTGCCACGAAAGCATTTGCTTTGAATACTTTTTAGAAATTTATTAATGTTTAAAGTAAAATTGCACAAGTACAATTTTCTGGAGATAGGGGCTAAATGAGAGTTGACGTTGCATCAACCTTACACAAAATGGATTATTTTCAATATAATTGAATGTAGCTCCACGTTAAAGCCAAAAAGAATGCTTTAATTAGTCGACATATATTGGAACAGCTCAACAGGGCAGTTGTAGTCTATTAGTAATTAAAATTAATTTTAAAGAATTCTATTACACTTAAGTACTTACCTTTACGGTTTCCCTATAATCCGCAAATACTTACCAATTTTAATAAACTAATTACTAATCTAATTCACATCAATTTTTCTAATTACCTGTAAATTCGCTTTTACATTAAATTCTTTCAAACAAATTACGCACTGGAATGGATTTTCTTGCGGATGCTGTTTCATATGCGCTTGAAGATCGACAAATTGATAGAATATTTGCGGGCACATTTCACATTTATAATAATTGGCTACTGTGTGCACTTTCATATGAACCTGTGTGTTAGAGAGATAGAGAAGAGAGAATGAATTTTGTTGTGATTGATTGGTATATGGTGCGTGTTTTACCTGCAAATTTGCTTTTTCACGAAAAGCTTTATAACAAATTTCACAAGTAAGTGGTTTATCCTCACGATGCATTCTCAAATGATTCTGAAATTAGGTTCAAAAGTACAACTCTTAGATTTTGATTTTATTTTTGTTTACAGATGAGAGGATTTTATAAAGCATATTTTAGAAAAGGACATGATGGGATGCGACTACTATAGAGCAATAATTCCATTAGATAGATTGAAAAAGGAGTGTCGTAAATAAATGCAGGAAAATGTCGTGAAAAATAAAAACGTATAAAACCCGATTTTTTTTATTCTTATTTAATATCTTTATTTTTTATCTAATTTTTTGCATTTTTATTATTGTATAACAATTAAAATGTTTACAAATTAAAATATTGAATTTTCCTTAAACTAAAAATATGAAAATTATTAGTACACTCAATGATTACCACTTGTTTATCAATTTTTAATTTTGATTTTTTTTTATAATTAGATATTAATTATATTAATTAACAAATTAAATAACTAATTGCAAATAAGAAAAAAAAATATTTTTATACATATTTTCTTTATATATACTCGTATATGTATATATATAGAAGGAATGAAGTTAAAAAGGATTCAACTACACTTTATAGGCGCATCGATTTTAACTCTGATTCATTTCGTATCTTAAATTTAAATCGCATTTTACTTCTACGTTAAGATTTTTACAGGCAAATCCATCGCACTAGAGAGAAATAAATAAAAACAAAATAAATAAAAAAAAAATCTTAATTTTTTGGTGTTAAGGTTAAATTTTTTTTGAGAGGGAAATTAGAATTGAAGACTAAATAAATTAAGTTCCAAATAGTCGTTGCGGAAGGGTCGGTTTAGTAAAATTCGTATAAATAGCAAATTACCTGCAAATGAGAATTTCCATGAAAATCTTTTGAACAAATTTCACATTTGAACGGTTTCTCGCCCGTATGAATATTTTTGTGCACCTCTAGTTGATAACCATCACGGAAAATATTGCCACACACCTCACATTTGTAACCATTTTCTTCGGAGTGAACTTTCATGTGTCTCTGAAAAAAAAATAGGAACAGTAAGCTAATACAAAATTAACCGGAATATGAAAATATTTATATATATTACCTGTAAATGAGCTTTTACACGAAACGGTTTTGAGCACAGCTCACAAATAAAGGGCTTCTCACCCGTATGTATCCGTATATGATCTTGTAGATGAGATTTTTCTCGAAATGGTTTAAAACATACTTCACACGTATACGATTTTTCGCCAGTATGAATTTTCATATGAATCTATATTGTATACGTAAAAAAAAGGAACAAACAAAAAATATTAAATTAAAATTTCTGCATGCAAACCATAAAAATTACATATGAGTATGACATACTTGTAGAGGAGCACTAACACGAAATTCTTTTGAACATATTTCACATTTAAACGGTTTCTCCCCAGTATGTATTCTCATATGAACCTGGAAATTTTAAAAATTTAAATAGAAATTCTAAAATTTTTTTCGTGTTCAGAATTTTTATATTAGATTTTCAAATCAAAATTAGAACACACAAAGGCTTACATCTAAATGTGATTTTAATCGAAATGATTTTGTGCAAACTTCACATGTAAATGGTTTTTCACCGGAATGAACTTTCATATGGATCTGGAAATAATTATTATTTTTTTTGGTTTTTATATTATAGAATAACGTGTTAGTTGCATATTATTACAAACATATTTATTTTTTTAAGTAATTTTATTTACCTTTAACGGTGCGCTGCCCCTAAATTTTTTAAAACATATTTTACAAGCAAATGGTTTTTCTCCCGTATGAGTTCGCATGTGGATCTGTAATAGAAAAGAAAATTTGTTTATTAGTATTTTTGATTCATGATTTCTTTGACCTATCAACTCTAATAATCCAGTTAGTATTGGCCAAGGTGATTTAAAGTTTATTTTGTATTACCAGAGGTAACCCTTGTTTCAAGGTTAGTGTATTAATGGAATGTGGTTTACTCGAATTGACGAAGAATTTTTTGGAGGGAACCACAAACCATAGTAAATCTTGACGCCTAAAGAATAAATTGGGCTTGCACCCGATCAGATTTATGTATATTAAAATAACAATTTACATAATGCTATTAAAAGAGGCTATGCAACACTAAGAGAACTAAGAGATTACGCGTAAAGGCCGACCACAAGTCATTACAAAACGACAACATAGAAAGAAAATATAATCAAAATCCTATGCCGTCCCAACAAATCTTTACACCAAAAAATTCAGGTTAAGATACGAAATGAGTCAAAGCTGAATATATTTTTCGACACAATACGATGCCGACTTTACGAAAATAATAAGCATGGTCAGTTGGACGTAAAATTATATTTGTAGCGAAATAATTTTAAAGAAAAGGATACAATTTTATGGATCTTGCTTTAAAGCTGGTGGACTATTGGGATTTAAGTATAGTAGTGGGAGAATGTCTGGCGTAGTTCGGCATATTTTTATCATTTAAATGCACAAAGCAAACTTTAAAGTCATTCGAGAACGGCACTATATGATTGGAGAATGTACCTCAGTGTACCCTAAATTCCTCGAAGATCTGAATATCCAAAAAAAAAAGATTAATTGGTAAGAATTTTGTGTTACAACAAGGTAATGCTGCAATAAACAAAATCGATCACAAACTCCAAACCGAGTTTCAATGTGAACATACTACTATGACCACCGTAAAGTTCAATCTAAAACATCGGATTGCAGAAAAAGATGTCTAAATGACTGAAAAATTTCAAATATCAATCGATTGTGTAGTAGGAGGCAGTACTTTATAAACTCTGATGCCAAATCACCTTGACAAATTACACGATTGAGCATCGCTTCTAAATGATAAAAATCATCTTTAAAAAAATCATATTTAAATCATCTTCAAAATCGAAATCCATCTTTAGCGACGAGCCGCATTTTTGGATGAATGGCGTTGGTGAGGCCAACACTATCAACGGCGAGCGCTACAGAACGATCCTCAACGATTTCTTTTGGTTCAAATTAAACAATATGAAAGCAGATGACATGTATTTCCAAATGGACGGCGTAACGTGCCACAAAGCAGACACAACGATGGGCATTCTGCATAAACGATTTAGGGGTACGGTTATTTCCCACACAACTGACGTGAATTGACGACAGTATCGAGCGATTTGACCCCGCTTATAGACTTTTTACTGTATAAGGTTTCCTCAAGTTGACTGACGCCCTTAAAGTCAACATAACCCCACAACATCGCTCGAATTCGGGGTTATTGAAAATGGAACCACTCGGATTCAAGCTACCGTGAGAGGCCGCGGTGGACATTTAAACGATGTCATATTCCACAAATATTGGCATACTTGGGCCGTTCAAATAAAAAAAAAATTCGTTAATATCTCACACACAGCTTGTTTTATTTCATTTCAACATCAACTTGCTCTTATTGAAAAATTTTTTAGATCCAATTTAGGATCATTATTCATTTTAAAACAGTTGAGTGGAGCAAAAAAGGTATCGCCCCTTTTGTTTCATAAAAAATTCTTTCCTTTCGACGTAACCGTTATTAAAGATCAAACCACCTTTATGCTAAAGTACCAGCCAAGGCGTTGATGCTATTCTGGAACGAAAGAGGACAGAACAATCCCTATAGTTATTGACTGGTTTGGTAGTTAGCATTAGGATCCCGGGAGTACAAAATTTACTATCAAATACGCCTCGAACTCCGTGTATTATAAACGAAATCGGCCGTATACTCGGCTGATCCTCGGTTATTGGTCTCTTGAGGCATCCATATATCCCTCGATCGGATTGACCATTGAAAACGAATTATCGACGTCAATGACTTATAACTATAAATAAGTTTATTGAAACGCGAGACGTTTCCTCAAAAAGCGAATGGGCATAATTCTCCGTTAAATCTTCTACATGAGTTGCGTGAAATCAGAAATGCGAAACCATTTAATTACCAATTCTTGTTGTAGCTCTGACTAATGCATCCTATTTTACCAGCCACCGTGGCACTATTCTGGCTTTCCATGGGAATAGGGAATTAGGAAAACATATTTTCATATACAGGAAACTCTCCAAGAATACGATCAACGATCGTTCCGTGTTCATTAAAACCGTGTTGTTTGAGGCTACAAAAAATAAAATAAAAGAGAATAACGAAAATCGTGTTGTTTGAAACCGTGTAATTTGAAAAATGGGTATCCGTGTTGTTCGAAACCGTGTTCTTCAAATACCATGTTATTGGAGGGTTACCTGTAATTTTTTTCTGAATTGTATTTTTTTGGTACACAGATGAAATTGGTTGAGTGTAAAAAATTTAGAAATTTAATTGGGAAACTTTTGTTGCAAAAAAATTTTATGGGGAAATTTTAATTTTAATTTAATTTCCATTTAATTTTGTTTCGAAAATATTTAGACAAAACTGATTTTACGAGTAGGCCACAATTCAAACAAAAATTATAAAAACATATTTTTCATAATTCCCTATTCCCAGGGAAAGCCAGAATAGTGCCACATAGATGACAAAACATTTCTGCATACGCGCAACCTTTCTAATGTATGGAAATTTAATGAAAACAAAATAGAAAATTGAACTCTGCAGGTCTTAATGATGGAAGGAGAATAAAAAACTGGTAGTGCAGATAGTATTGGCCATTCAACCGGAAAATGTAAATTTGATACTTAACTACAGATCAGCTACTGAAGTTAGCAGAAATTTTCAGCCGGAAAAAAATCTGGATTGTCGACTTATTCTGTATCAGGTGGTAGTACAGAATTCAGATGATTTTAGCCGAAAATTACATATTATTGAAGTGGATTTCAAATAATTTGCATGCTTAAAGGCAATAGAACTGAATGGAGTTAGACAGGGAACAATGATTTGAATTTTTAACTTATTTGACTATGATGCTACATAAAATATGTCTTGATTGTGCAACAGTGTGCAACATGTAGCTTGTAATTTACGACTAACATTAGATTTTTGTATTATTACCTGATACAAAATGTGTCGAAAATGCAGATTTTTTCGGCTGAAATTTTATGTTAATTTCAGCAGCATAAATGTAGGTCGGTAAAAAATATTTATCTTTGTCCACAAAAACCAACCAGAATTTTGCCACAATATTGAACGGGAGTAAATATTTAAAAATTAATAAAGGATCTGTAACTTCAGATTTACTGAGCTGATAGGCCTTAATACTATATAGGTAAGCAAATTAAGTAGGTAAATTTTGAAGTTACCAAAATTTATTTTTAAAATTTGTTTAGTATTTGAAGATTCTGAGACTAAATGAATAAGACGTCTTGTAGCTTCAGAATTGTCAGAATAAAGATTTTTATCATTGATCCTAATATAAGACCACCTTAAACGGCCGCAATTTATATAAAAAACTCCAAAAGCCTTTGGAGCAAGTCTAAGACAGGATAATTACTGTCGGAATTACCCTTTTAATGACGCATCTTCCTTTGTAAATTGTATAAGCCTAATTCTTTGCAAGTCTAGATTGAGTTTGAAAAAAAGTCTGATGATGTTCGGGGCGAAATTATTTGAAATGTATTTTCTAGAATTCTTCATCGAATTTGCTGAACCAGTTTAACTAATCCTTAGTCTGTCCAGGCTAGTTGTCAAAATATTTTTGAAACTAAAGTGATAACATATTATTTAGATTGCTTAATGCTCGCGCTACTTTTTGTAGAAAAATTATCTGGCACAACAAAATTTCTCGAAACGAGGTTGGCAATTGTATGGAAACGTTAGACAAGAAAATCGATTGATTTGATTTTTATAAATCTTATTCAACAACTTGCTCATTCACTAATGATGTAGAAAGTTTTCTGCGTGGTCTAATCTTCTGTTCGTGCCGTCACCTCACAAAAACTATGATCTTTTTTTGATCAGAAATTATAAACCACTATTTTTAAAGATATAAACGTGTGTTTATTTTGCATTGGGTTTGGACTAGAAATCTCGCCTTTTAAAATATCGAAATCATTTTCACTTTTCAGAGCACCGCTTTAATGACTTTTATTATGAATAAGGGAAAAATTCAGTAAAACGGAATTTTCAAATCTGTGTTTTGACGGGGGATGCGGGAAGATGGTATTTTAGCAAATTTTAGTTTTAGTGAAGCTGAATTTAACTGGGTCCATCTCTTAACGGGTTAAGGCCAAGTTTGGATTCAGAACTAAATCCAGGATTGATGTGAAATCCTGATTCAAGTCAACATAGCAGATTTAAACATACCTAATTATGTAAAGAAATTGCACGGCCGAAATAGCACGGACTAATTCCATACCTTCTCTTAAATCCATTATTAAATCTCTACGGAAGTTTGAATATACCTGATTTGACAATATAATTAGGTAGGATATGGCCAATTTCCATTCAGAATGGTCGAATTGCAGGACTTTATCAAAAAGACACGTAAAAATCACCAAAAATCATCATTCTTAATTACACTCCGAAAATTAAATGTTTATATTCGGAACATCGATCAATTTAACTTGACGATGAGGCACACAATTCGAGCAATTCACTGAGCTCACATTCAATATGAGCTACTGCCTAACATCAACAAGCAAAACAATCTATCGAAACATTAAACGTCTTAAAGAATATCTTTCAGTATCGCTGCCAATCAAACAAACGATCTACCAGAGCGGTCTTTACACCGTGTGCTTCGGCTGAAAGGAGGTGATCTAGCGGTTAGAATATTGCAACCAAATATTCTAATTGTATATATCTCAAATGTAACATTTCACGATCTCAACGCAATTAATGACACATGTCTAAGTCGCCACCTGGTTGTTTTAACACGTGTAACTGATTACAAAAATAAAAAAACAAGTTGACAAGGGGAATAATAGGACGAGTATTCCAAAACGATAAAAAAAGCGTGACACGGCGAATACAAGCAAAGGGGTGGAACATCTCACTCATTATGACCCAGGACTTTCTGTCAAAGTCCATACGCTGATGAAGACGGGAATTGCAGCGTCGATTTCTCACGTCAATCCAGGCAGAAGGTAGAAAATAATTTCGCATGAGCCGCGAACTCTAACAATACCTGAGAAAATGGTGACTGTCTTACCATTGTGTATACGCGTCAAGAAATTTCATCGGCACATCTGCGAAAGAAGATTTACACCAGTAACAGACCCCAAACCTCTTCTCAGTATTTAACGATATATGATTGCAACATTTTATACATGTCGGCAAATCCAGACTATACGTGACTGCATGTCTGTCTCCACCTCGAAAAAGAAATAAACGATCAGAGTGAGAAAACCATCGAAGTCCTACCCTACCACAAAACTCTTATCGAAAGTGAAACGAAATGCGATTGAACTCTTTCAATAATCGTTAACTATTTGACTGGCCAAATTCGAGAGCGGAAATTTCAGACGACGAACTGGCGTAATTTTACAAGCGCTCCGCGTCATTGTCAAGTACTTCCGATTGTGTTATGTTTGGCGACAGAATCGTCATTCCGCGATATTACGATAACTGTATAATGCTCATTTAAAGACTCATAATGACATCACAGATCTCGCGCGCTCTTACAGCCAATGCGCCGAGAACGCTAAAATACCTATCAAGAGATTTCCGGAAACGTGGCTACGTGCAGTTTATGCTATGGAACGAGTGCATACCGATATCACAGGACCACTTAACGAAAAATGGTAACTGGTCAGTGTTGGTTCCCGTTCAATGTGCATCGATGTCCACGACTGCACTAACATCACGTCAATGACTTGAAAATTCGATTCAATTAGTCAGCAAAAAATTCAGTGATTTCTTTCATGCTCCGGGAATTAATCAAATCTTAACGCCACCCTATCACCCAATGTCGAAAAACCACAATGACATCGACAACCATTTCTCACTTTGGATACTATGAGTGCGAATAAGAAGGAAGATGTAGGACAACGAATCGTAACTCAACTGCAAAAGGTGATTAAATCAAAATAGTAATCTCAATTCTACGTAAAAAAAACTAGATGTACGGCAGCTACTTGAACTTTTGTGACTAGCACAGGATAGTTTCGCGGATTCACTACGTGTTCTCTTATCAGTTGGTACATAAACTTTCTCTTGAGATGAACCTTCCCCCGGCTTATAGTTGTTTGTTATGGCGCTGGGTAAGGGGTTGATCTTAGTTATGAAACTTTTGGTTATTTCCTTCTGAATTTTCAAGGTAACGACTCTGGTTAATTTGTCATATAATGGGTGAGTTTCTAATACTTTTCCCATTACCCACTTGGTGGATGGCAAATTTTCATCTCTTATAAGAACTTAATGGTTTTCCTTTACATTTGGTTCTTGTTTTGTCCAGTTCATTTGGTGCTGCATATTATGGTCATAGTTTTTGCCTAACATTTTCCAAAAGTCTCCATAAATCCTCTTAATTAGCATCATCGGGCGCCGTGTGCATGAAATCGTCAATTAAAAAATGCCCGGGTGTTAAACATTCGAGTTCCTTATGATCCTCTGATTGTGGACATAGTGGTCTAGAGTTCTTTATTTGTTATTTTTTAGTAGTACAAATGCTGCGGCCTTCTTTAAGTGCTGCTTTACTGATTTCAATCCTGCTTCCCATATGCCGCCGAAATGTGGTGAGTCTGGGGGAGAATGGGGAAATGAAATGCTATTGAAACCCTTGGTTTTATTTGCGGCCACAAAATTCATGGCGTTGTCATACATCTTTGCAAATGTTATAAGCAGATGAAAATAGCAATGAAGGGGTATATCTCTTTGTGGCCTTTGGACATTCGAAATTTTATGGGCCCAGAATAGTTAAGTCCCGTATGGGAAAAAAATGTTCTTGAGGGTGTTACTCTTAGAGGAGGTAGGTTTCCCATCAGTTGAGTTGCTCTGTTATCATTGAACCTAAAACACGTCTCACATTGGCGATTGCGTTGTTTTGTAGCGCTTTCAAACCTCCTTTTCCTTGAATTTTCTTATATAAAAAAAAAAGTTTGTGCCATCTTTACATTCTTAATTTTAAAAACTTCCAACTCTTTAACTGTTAGAGCCCCTTCTGTTTTTCAACTTTATTCCAATAGAAACGACAAATATATGCGAGTACTCGAATTGCTTCTGTGAGAGATGAAAAAATTTTGCAGTTGTGCTTATGCTGCAGAGAATATCTTGCCCCCAGAGAATATCATCCAGCTTCTCAGGATCTACTCCACGAGTTCCACAATCAGCGGGCTTTTTCTTTGATTTAGCATATTTCCTTTGTGCAGGGTTGAGGATAGCATGAATCGACGATGTTCTTATTGCTATGAAAGTTTTCCACTTACTAAAATCTCCTTGCAGTCAGTAGTATTAGTTTTAGTGTTGAAAGACTTAGTTTCTGACTTATTGGAACCACCTTATAGTTTTCTAGACCAAAGTGTAATTGTTGATTCTCCTGCTTCTGCCACCTTGCAGTAAACTACTGCTGCGAAAGCTAATTTCGTGCATCACAAAACCCATGCAGCTCATAATTTCCGCACTTGTTCTTGGTATGAGCGCATCGGATAGTTTTATATTGAATCCATTTTTTCGTCACTGTTGAAACAATAGTTTTCCTATAACAATTGTTGGGAAAAATCATCCTGGCGTGTCAAAGGTTTTGGATATCTGCGAGATAAGGGATCGTCTTGTTGCAACTATTGTCATGGGTTCCATGTTCAGCTGTAACTAAAATTAATCTCGTTAGGGATTCCATATAATTTCTAAAGGTGTTTGCCTCCCTTTGTTCTTCAGGAGTACCCTCCATTATGGCCCTTTTATTCGACGACCATTTTCTCAGTAAGTGGATTTCCTTGGGCTGCGCGTTTCATTCACATTTTACTCATTCAGTCATAAAGTTGTTCAAGAAAGTAAGAAGTATCTTGTTGATCCTCTGTTATTTCAACGAGGATTTCTTCATTCAGCGTATCCATTTGCATTCTGGTGCTCTCCAACAGTTGTAATTTTTGAGTTAAATGAGGAGTAATCCGATTCTCTTTTAAACATACACTAACTTGCTGCAATAAATTGTTGGTGTGCTTAACTTTTACAGTGGCTCTTTTTAGTAGTTTTCTGATACTTCCTTCAGGTTATTGTTGTTGGTTATATTTCTCAGGGTTGTTGCTAAAATGCTCCTTTTTGTTGAGTTCAATAATTTATTTTAATTCTCTACCTTCTTCGTTTCAACCAGCTTATACCTTCATGTTGACTGTTACTCGAAGGGGCCTCAGAACCAGACGATGAACGCAGTTGTTTTTCTAATCGTTTATGAATATCATTCAAGAAGACGTAATAGTTTCTGTAAAGCTGCTTCCGTTTGGTGAAATAAGGCAAGTATGTTGTTAGTTTTTCTTCGAAGTATTTCCATGTTTCCGTTCCTCACTTTCTGTGGTTTACAATTTCACAGGATTAGTTTGGGTTACCACGAATGATGCCCAATCAAAAGCAGGTGAAAACCAGAAAAAAGTAAGTAAGTCTTCAAATTCTCATATTATGATGCTGCGTCGACAATACCTTTGACTATTCTACCAAAAGACAATAATAGAAATAGTTGTATTGTGAAATTTAAGTGAACGAGCGGTCAAGTAAACAATTTTTAGAGTGTCTAACGCATACCTGCAAATATAAATATGTCAAACTTACCTGCAACGGTCCACTGCTGCGAAACTCCATTGGACATTCCAGACATTTAAATGGTTTTTCTCCCGTATGAATTCTCTTGTGTATCTACACGCAGACATCAAAAATACAAATTATTAAATTACTTAAATCAATGTTTACACAGACGGCAATCTTACTTGCAAATGATCATTGACCCGAAATGATTTCAGACAGATTTCACATTTAAATGGTTTTTCTCCAGTATGAATTCGAGTATGCACCTGCAAATGGAAGTAGATGAATAAAAAAAACGAAATTCTACATGTACAGAAAGAACCAATCCCCATTACGCATATAATTTACATAATCACCCCTCCAACAAAACTAAATTTTGGCGACCATAAAAATTACCTGCAAATTGGCTTTGTATCGAAATGCTTTCGAACATATTTCGCATACGAACGGTTTCCGTGCAATGTAATTGTTAATCATTGTTGTCGCCTAACAATAATTTTCGAGTGCCAAGACACAAACTTTTGTCTCTGCTTTCATATATTAAAGCAATTAAAAAAAAACTCTAATTACACACACGGTACGTACAACAACACACAGAGGAGATAAGCGCAGCGCGATGTGAAAAAATCGAAATCACACAAAAATATTTCATCGAGACATGGTTTACATTAGTTAAATATGTTTACAGTGTCCACATATACACAAATTATGTTTAAATAAATAAAATATAAAATTTTTTTTATTAATTTTCGGGTCCGACCAAAAAAATCACTTCACATTATTTTTTATTATTTTTTTTTCTTGTGTTTGACAACGAAATGTCATAAACAAATGATAATGACAATTAAATTGGCTTCAAAGATGGCGCAATAATTAATGGTGTAATTTCAACGAATTCGCCGCGATTTAATAATTTTATTGTCATTTTATATATTTGTATGGTAAACAATTTTTTAAATGTATAATTTAGGTGTTTGGTATCGTATTTTATAAATTTTTACATTTATATTTGATATTAAATGCGATTGGAATGCAAATTATTTATTTTATGAGTGTTAGTTTCACTACTCCTCAACAGGTGTCGTTCTAACTTTTTTCAATCCAAAAACATTTTTTATCCCACTGTAATTTTACGGCGAAATATTCTTGTTAGAATTTTATGTAGAGGAATTTAAAATTTTGTTTGTTGCAATTTTTGAAAATGTTATTTTTTCTGATTATTATATTGGTATTGAAATTATGTTAAAACCATAAATAAGGGTGCGATATAAAGAATTTTTCAATAAGGACATAACTATTTGTTGTTTAAATAAAACACAGAATAGTTGAGATATTGGGCTGAAATTTATTCCATGTATATTTAATTATGGAATTCGATCTCGTTCATATGATCACCGCGAGCACGTTTGCAGCGATCGATTCTTTGGAGAAATTTTTCATGTTGGCATAAACCAACGAGTTAACGTTACCCCATAAAAATAAACGGCGTTGAATCGCATGACGGAGGTGAAAAATCGACTAGGCCATTTCTCGAGATACACGGTTATCCAACTTCCCCTTCAATAGATCAACTGCTTGGCCACCTGTGTGATATGTGGTACTATGGGGATTAATAGCGCTTGCTGTTGGAATTTTACTATACCTCACCTATGCGTTGTACCCCATTTACATACGAGACGTATATATAACCTCAATTGTGTTGTTCAAACGCAAAGTGAGTTATTTGCACAATAGATGGTTTTTTGTAAAATGCAAAAACTTACTACGGCCAATGTAAACCCTGTAGATATATTTTTTTAGTATGATCGTCTCGATTTAGCTGAAAGGCACATTTGCTCTTCATTAGTTGAAACTGTACTCACAAAATGAAAAAAATATTTCATTAAAATTAAAAATCTTATTGTTCAATAAAAAAAATATATTTTCATAAAATAATACAAAATATAAAAATAAAAAAACTCCTTCAGGAAAAATAAAAAAATTCAAAATATCAACGTTATCACAACGATAGTGTTACCACAAAATAAAATTCTTTTTTTATGGGTAATAAAAAAATTATTAGTGAAAATAGGAACTTAGAAACTTATTTAAATTCGTAAGCCCTCATGCTGATCCTGACCTGAGCTTCGCAAATGGGGTCTTCAAGTACATTAATTAGAGTAGCGTTAGCATTTGCATTTAATAAAATATTTTTATAAAAGTGTAGATCCTCCATCTCCGACCAGTTTTCGCCAAAATGTTTTTGTAAGAGACTCTTAACATCAGTCAACTTGGCCTCAGATAGTTGAACACCAGGTTCTACAATAATTAGTTTCATTTATGAAAGGTATTTTCCGCGCTTCACTATATAGATTTAGATAATCCCTTATCTGATTTATAGGCTATTTCGCCTCGAACCAATATTTTTTTATTTGATTTAGAAATTATGAATCGTTTGGCTTCGCTGAATTTAAAAAGCCAGGTTGCAGGTGGCCTAATTATTTTGTGAGCTGCTGTTTTCCAGTCTCTGACTGGGCAATCCACATCCCCAAGGTTTATGAGAGTTGCATGCGTTTTATTAATTTCAATGTATTCATCGGGCTTTATTATACATTGTCTGTTACGAATCTGAAAAAAAATAATACGGTTAACTTAATATAAAAATGTTGATAGCTTAAAAATAATCTAACCTCTTTCTTCAATTTCGCAAAAACACGATCAGGTGGCATGTAAGAGTGTCCGGGAATCGGAAAAATTAACTCTAACGTTGTGATGTTAACTGGTGCTTCCTTCAAAAGCCAATGACAACACATTCCAATCATAATGGTGTTCTTCTTTTGACCTACACATCCATCAGCAACTAAGCGCACCCTTTTCTTATTGTCTAGCTCAAGATTGCAGAGTCGATGATGCACGGCAGATGCAATTTATATCGAGCCTTCGGAAAAAGGTTTTCGGTCCATGAATACAAAAACACGTTTTGCTGGGTTAAAGAAGATCTAGAAGATCCCACAACTATCCCGAAATTATGCATATATATTTGCCGACTGTAATATGCTGCCTGGTCTGCCACTTTCGGTAGGAGCATATTTTTTTGACAATCGAAAGAAATCGTTGCCACATCCTCGGCTTCTTCCCGCAATAAATCAAAAAATGCTTTTGCTCGCCTTTTATGTACCGCCATCTTCACCATCAAATCTTGTTTTTTCTTACCGTTTGTCTCAAATTTCATGCGCTCCTCCAGCATAATGCACATTGAGCATAAATCGGATGCCGGTGTTTTAAATCCAATGTTAAAGAAATTATTAAAAATATTTCGGAAATAACATTTTTTTATATTTAGTTCCGGTAACTCAGCGATAAACATCCGATACATTTTGTTTACATTTAGTTCGCTCGGTAAATATTGCCGTTTGGTGGTCAAACTCCTACAGTAGTGAATTTCGATGGTTTTGAATTTCTCAATGAAATTTATAACAGCATCCTTTTTTGGCTGATTTTGAGATCCAATCCTGTCTCCTCCTCGTCGTTCAACTGGACCGAGACCTGTCTCCAAATGCCGCTTGGCGAGTCTTACAATTCGGTCCTTTTTGATGCCCAATATGCCACAAAGGCAGTTTGACATACCCTGGCGATGCTCTTATTTGCTTTTCGAATAAAATATACCACCGAAATCGCTCTTTTCAATGATGAGTTTTTATCTCTTCGAATGGGATTTAATGCACTAGCATACGTTAGTAAAAAAGAATCTTGGGCTATTTTGTTTGTGCTCGCGTAAAACGATTTTGCAAACTTCATAGCATCCCTGCCTTTTAAAGAATTGCACTGGAAAGCATTTGCATTTCATCTATGATTGCATTTAGGTACGATTGGTGGTCGTTTTTGTTTGTGCCTAACGCAAAATATTTAAATGAAACAAAGTGTTTAAAAAAAAGTTATTTGTGTCAATTACCTGTTCTCATTTTCTCTTGTCCGTTTGCTTGCTGATACAGAGCGTTTTCATGCTTTTTCTCCATTGAGAATTACCGTGGGGTATTCGCAACTATCCATTTATTAATAATTAATTCTAAAAATTATATATTCGGTGATTTACAAAAAAATACGAAGAAGACACACAAAACACGTCTGATCACATACAATTTGATTTAAAAACTAAATAAAATGTCAAAATTTTAGCGCCAAATAGGATTTAATTTACTGTTTATTGAAATAAATTTCCTATGTAAATAGATGAAGCCATTTGAAATTGATTTAATTTGTAAATAAAGCCTTTTGCATTTAACTGTACTTTTTGACGATGAAAACGTAAGGTAAATAAATGAATTTGTTACACTTTTTTGATTGAGTATTGTAGCCCTTGGAAATACGAATCAAACGACAGAAGTCACGACATAATTTGAAAAAATGTAAAAAACGCACTTTGCATTTGAACAACACAATTGTATGTGATGAGTAATCCGTATTCTTTTTTGTAGTTATACAATAGAATTTTAAAAACTTTCTTATTTTACTTAATGTTTTATTTATTCAAAGAAAAAATAATTTTAGACTTAGCTTTTCATATTCATTAATTAGGAAAAATTAAACATGTAAATCTGATAATACCAAATGAACGAATCGTCGAGAGAAAAAAAATGAGCGTCTGATTTTTTCCTTTCTTTCTTTTTTTGGCTGCGTTCTGTCGTTTTGCCCGATGAACCGTAAAGTGTAATTGTTTTAACTTTGAATTCGTTTCCGTATAGGAACTGCCGTGTACGTAAACGGTGCCGCCATACACTACCCTACCCCCAGTGAACGCTGTGAACGATAGAATATTATTAAAAGCGGGCTGGTTTGTTGATAGTGCGACCTCCTCTGGATCGTATTGGGTCAGTGAGATTTTGGTGATATGTTCCTCTTTTTTGATATGTATATGCTTTCTGTTCGCCAGTGAGTGATGGTTCACGTGAAGAGTTCGATTTGGGTGCGGTATTTCAACCGATGTACTGGTGGATTATTCGGACTGTTTTGATTCTATGAAACAGGGTTTGAGTCGATTTATTGAAACCGTTGCCTCCAAACCTTTGATAATCAGCATGAAATATTTTTAGTCTCGATTGACAACCGGATATGGTCCCTCGTATGACGGTTATAGTGATTTGCGCATTGCGTCTGTTCGAACTAAAACGTATTCGCATGTTTATATTTCCTTAAATACGAAAATTTGTTCTTTCGAATGTCGTGACGGTGACGAGAACTGAATGTCTTTAAATTGATTCCGGAACTGTATGACGAATTCGGACTAATGACTGTTCTTGCTTGGTTGAATAAAATCCGCGGGTAGTCGTAAAAGTTCTCAGGCCGAGTAGTATTAGTGGTGAAGATTTTGTCCATTTTTTTTCCACGACGCACATTATCGTGCTTTTCAATGTGCGGTGCCAACGTTCTATCATCCCGTTGCAAGTTAAATTGTAAGCTGTCCTTTTTTTGCGGTTAAATATGAGTGACTTGGACAGTTCATCAAATAGGTTTGACTCGAACTGTGCGTCTCTGTCGGTCACGATGCTTGTTGGTACTCCGAATCGGCTAATCCATGCATTAATAAGTGTATCAGCTATTGTTTCAGTTCTGACATTCGGGATTAGAGTGGCTTCTGCTCAACGTGTGTACCGATCTATCATTGTTAAACAGTATGAATTGCCTTCGGATGGCAATAAAGGTCCTACTTAGTCTATGTGAAGTTCGTCGAATCTTTTGCCGGTCATTTCGTAATTGCCAGTTTTACTTTGTTGTGTTTTGTTATTTTACACATTTGGCAGCGCACTCAATGTTTAGCCCAAGAGCTTATTTCCTTGTTCATTGCTGGTCACACAAATTATTTCCTGATTTGTCTCGTTGTGGCACGAATACCGGGATGAGATACGTTGTGGTATGCTTCGTAGGTTTGCCGACGAAATGCCCTTTGGATGAATGGACGATTTGTGTTCGTTGAAATATCACAAACAATTTCTTTATTAGTGCCAAAAACCGGAAATTTTTTGAACTTTAGAGACGTATTTGATTCCTTTAGGTCTGCTAGCCCTGAATCTTTTGTTTGTTCGTCTGCGATTGATGCGTAATCGATTGTGCTTCCTACATAATCTGTTCGACCCGTGATAGAGTGTCAGCAACGACGTTGTTTTCTTCCGCAATGTGACGAATGTCCGACGTGTACTGTGCTATGAAGTTTAGATGGCAGCATTGTCTGGTCGAAATTTTTGAAATGTTTGATGGCTGCATAAGTAGATAAAAGTTCCCTATCTTACGTAGTGTAGCGCGTTTCGGCGTCGTTTGGCTTTCGCGAATAAAAGAAAAGTGGTTGCCAACCTTTTTGTGTTAGCTGTTGTAACACTGCTCCTACTGCTGTATCTGACGCTTCGACGAGGATTGCGAATTTGGCGCTCGGAATTGAATATGCCAGCTGGATGCAATTTGCCAGTTTTGTTTTGCATGTTTCAAACGCTTTAGAGGATTCGTCAGACCAATCTATTGGTGATTTATCCTTTTTTTTGGCATTTGATAAACTCGTACAATATCGCCTGGTCGTGTGCTGCATTAGGTAGGAAAATTCGATAATAATTTAACATTCCCAAAAATCGAATAATGCCGTCAGTCGTAATCAGTTTTGGGTAATTTTGAATAGCCTCGACTCTGTGTTTATCAGGTAGCATGTCGTTTGCGTTGATGTGGAAACCGAGGAAAGATATTTCGGATGTAGCGAATTCACATTTGTTTAGATTAATAATTTAACCCGCGTCGCGTAGACGTTGCAAAACGATACGTATGTGTTCTTAATGTTCCTCCTTGTTTCGTGAGGCGATGAGAAGATCGTCGATGCATGGGAATACGAATGCCAGGTCTCGAAATAATGAGTGAACCAATCGTTGGAATTACGAGAACTCGAACAATCCAAACTGAGTGATTATTGCGGTTTTTTCGATGTCTTGTTCCTCGACTTGGTGATAAGCTTGCACGAGGTCGATCTTTAAGAACATGCGGTGCATGACTCGAGCTGATGCGTGAAATCGGTAAAAAACGGGATTGGATAACGGTCTGGTTTTATCATCGAGTTTAAGGCCTTGTAGTCACCGCATAATCGCCAGTTGCCATAATTTTTCTTTGCTATGTGTAGGGGGCTTGCCCAGTTACTCTTAGAGGGCCGACATACTCCTTGTGCCGTCCAAGCTTCTATTTCGGATTTAGCAATCTTCACCTTATCCGCGTTTAACCGTCGTACCTTCGCGTGACAAGGTGGTCCAGATGTTTCGATTATTTGTGATCGGTGTAACGCTGTGCCTTGCTGTGTTTTTGCCAATTCGTGAGTGACTGCTTTGAACTCATGTAATAGCTCCGCTATCTCGGCTGTTACTACCTGTGCATTTATTATGGTTATGCCATATGACGGTATTTGTATTGATCTTCCTTTGACATCGAGTTTTGTGTCCGATTCGATAAGCTGTTTGTGTTTTATATCGACTAATAAACCGAAGTGTGACAGGAAGTTAGAGCCAATAATGCATTGATCGACTTTTGCCACAACAAACCTCCTTGCCAGTAGTCTGCGAAGACCTATGTTGAGTGTCAGGTTTTTGTAACCGTACATATCGATAGCCGTGGAGTTTGCTGCGCATAATTTAAACGTAGTTACATTCGACTTTTCAAGGTTTGTTGGTGGTATCACGGAAACGTCTGCGCCTGTGTCGATCAGGAATTGCAGCTTATTTTGAGAATCGACTATGATAAGGTGCCTGTTTGAGATTTGGCTACCGACACTTGCCGCTTGCAGCGTGGTGCCTAATCGTTTTACGAGTTCGGTGATGTCTGGCTGAGTTCGTTAAACTGGCAGGGTTTGATGCATTTTCTGGTTTTGATCCCGAATTTGTGATTGTACCAACAATTAGGGTGTTTGGCTATCTGTTCATTTGATCGTGAATTGCTGCGCTGACGTGAAGTATTGTCCGATTTGGGACTTTGAGAGCGTGCGCGATATGATGTGTCACATTTGAACATTTGAAATTATAATTATTTTTCTATTATTTGTGATCGGCATTCTGAATATTTTTGCGTTCTTTTATTAAGCAAATACTGGTATATTGAAAATCACTAAAAAATAGTAAGAAATAATAATTAGTCTACAAATGATCAAAATTGGAGTGTATAGCACTGTTTGAGATTTATATTATCACAGTTGAATATAAAATATTCATGATTGATATTTTAGAACAAAGCAAAATTTAGATATTACTTTAGACCAAATTTGCTATTTTAATTTCCAAATTCAATGAACTCTTCCATTGTATATTATTTTCATTTATCAAAATTAGTAATCAAAATAAATTATTTTTACAGCAGTAGAACAAAAACTGGTATACAATTCAAACTCACATGCTAATCAAGATTATTTTACTTTTGAAATATAAAAAAAAAATCCACCTTCTAGTACCTTGCGTATATATACAGATATATGTTGTGGAAAAAGATATATTAGGATAATTAGAATTTTTGTTTTGTTTGGTGTAAATTAGAGATACGAGGGCAAATCAAAAAGTCTTGCAATATCATATGAAAAAAAAGAGTGAGAGAGACAGCAATATTTTTATTTTTCGACATAATCTCCTTTAAGGTTTATACATTTGTCACATCGATCAATTAACTTACCTAAACCCTCTAAAAAAAAAGATTTCTTTTGCTCCATAAAATATTCATTTACAACAGACTGTACTTCATAGTCACTGGAAAATTTCCGGCCCCTTAGTGTTTTTTTCAAATTGGGAAAGAGAAGTAGTCACTGGGTGCCAAGTCTAGACTGTACGGTGGATGCGGAATTTCCACGAAGCCGCAGTCCTTTAATGCAGCTTGAGCAATATTAGCCTTGCGCACTGGTGTATTGTCGTGAAGAAGCAAGATTTTTTTCCTAACTTTCCTTGGCCGTTTTTCCCGGATCGCTTTTTTCAATTTTCGCAAAACCTCTGCGTAATATATGCCTGTGATTGTGGTTTTCGGTGGCATATAATCGATTATCAAAATTCCTTCAGCATCCCAAAAAATTGTTGCCAAAACCTTACCAGCAGACGGTTGAGTTTTGAATTTCTTTGGTGGTGGTTCACTACGTTTAATCCATTGCATCGATTCTTGTTTGGATTCCAGATCCCAGTGATGAAGCCATGTTTCATCGCCTGTTATTATGTTACCCAAGAAATTTTCTGGATCTGCTTTGTACATATCTAAAATCGCCTTTGAAGTTTAAACACGCATTTTTTTTTGTTCAGCATTCAACAAACGGGGAACCCATCGCGCACTTACTTTCGACATGTGAAGGTGGTCATGTAATATAGTATATGTGGTACCGTATGAAAGAGAAAGTCTCCACGCTAACCGCGGAACAGAAATACGCCGGTCCTCCAATACAATAGAATCAGCCAAAATTACGTTTTCATGGCTAATAGCATCTGCTGGCCGACCCGAGCGGTTATCGTCTTATAATGACTCCCAACCACTTTTGAATAATTTTACCCACTTTGTTACTGTGGCATATGATGGTGCAGATTCGCCGTAAACTTTTGATATATAGTTGAATATATAAATTGCATTTCGTCCATCTTTATAGAAAAATTTAGTAACGGCGCGATATTCAATTTCATTCATTTTAAGAAAAATTCAAAACACATGTTACTAAATTGACAAAAACAAACGAACCGTAAAATTTACATCGAAATGTTCTTCTAGAAGTTTCATCGTGACAAAAAATGGTTTTGAAAAATATATTGTTGTCTCACTCACTCGTTTTTTTCATATGATATTGCAAGACTTTTTGATATACCCTCGTACATGCAGACATACAAACAAATACTGGAAAATTTGTATATTATAAAAAATTCAAGACCAAAATCAGTTTTAAATCTATACCACTATAAATAATGTATAAACATTTTTGCTTCCTTGAATCCTTTGTAATCTAACATATATTATGAACAACATTTAAAATAAATTTTTGCTATTTATTCGAATAAAATGTATCAATGTTAATCAGAATTAACATTTATAATATTGTACTCAGCTTTTCCCATATATATATTTAAAATATACAACACAACCCCACAACATTGGCATCACAAAAAAATATTGCATTTTATGTTTTTCCTGTTATTCCTTTTTAATGTTTTTCGAATTTTTAGGGAAAACTGTTTTGAATATACCAGTACATAACTTTTTTTTCTATATAAGTACATTTTCATTGAAAACAGTAATTAACTAATGGATTTCATTTTAATTTAAATGAGATTGAAAACACTGATTTTGAAAATAAAAAGAGGAAACATGAAAAGTTCTGTACACCTACCTACCTATACAGTTTTGTTCTCTCTTGTATCATATCTTGAAAAGATAACGTTTTAGCATAAAACATTATGTATATAGGTATACGTTAAAAGTCTATGCATATTCTATTTATTTAATTGTTCTTTGACTCGACTGCTAAAAACCACACAGCGTTATTGATTATTTTCCTTTTATGAATTTGAGGTTTTTTAATGTATTACGAAATGCGGATTCCAAGAGGTGGTTGGTGTGGTGTAAACGCATGATTGAACTAATTTTGTGTGCAACAGTGTTAATAATAATTATAATACTTCCCAATGATCTGTATTATTGTTATTATTTTTGAGTATAATTCAACTGAATTATATTTTTAGGCTTGACTCCGGCATAAAATGAGCCATGTTGCCAAAAATCCAAATTTACACATTTCTTACTTAATT
Organism: Nephrotoma appendiculata; assembly: GCA_947310385.1. Classification (NCBI taxonomy): domain Eukaryota; kingdom Metazoa; phylum Arthropoda; class Insecta; order Diptera; family Tipulidae; genus Nephrotoma; species Nephrotoma appendiculata. The sequence continues at coordinate 22,680,899 of OX371225.1, read as the reverse complement.
TAAATTTTTTACTGAACATTTGCCGTCTATTAGTGGTTTTAATATCAAATTATTATTAGACTTATTCTAATAAATTCATAATTTTTTTTATAAACTAAACCACACTCATTCATTAATTCACTTACATTTCTTGCATTCCAAGGATGTTGAACGTTGATCTGTATTGATTGTATTTTGCACAAGCCAATAACAGATGTTCAACATCCTCCACACTTCCACACAAATCAAAATTTACTCTCCCATTTTCTCCAGAGATTCATTTGAAGCATTCAAAGTATGTGTTTCCTCCAGTACTCCTGAACCATGTCATCCAATGCATCTTTTTTGCCAACATATCGGCCAACATATCCATTGTATGGTCACATCACGTGGACAAAAACGAACACATTCCAAAATCATTTCTACATAGCAATCATAAACTACTCTTGCAATCAGAAAATATTTGTATTTCCCTTTCCTCTTCATTCACAGCCTATTTAATACCTTCAAATATTCCAGTCAATTCAGCATTCATAAGACAGATGCTATTATCCAATTTAAAACATTTTTCCACATTCTTAAGGTAGTAAAACACCACCACCTACTCCATTCTCACTCGAGTTAACATCTGTATAAACAATATCTTGTTGCAAATACCGCAGACTGTTTTTATCAAATGTAATTGTGGCAATAACTTCATTCATTTCCTTATTATATTTCTCCATATTCATGCATACATTAAGATTATTACGAATGAGTTGCGGACCAGCATTGTCTACATATGAACATGTACATATTTTCAATTGCAATGATTGCTCTATATGTTGGTTTGTACACCGCCCTACTTTGTAATCTTACATAATATCATTTTATTCCAAAGCTCATTTTTCTTAGTTATCATTATCACTGACTCTCTCTTGTAATCGAGAGGGGTATTACCCATTTCAGACCACAGAGTGTGTATTGGGGTTGAGCTAATCGCACCCAATATCATCATTTGACTAAAAGCCCTTTTCGAATCATTTCTATACACGCTAATACCATATCCAATTTTGGAAGAAATAAGAGGATTTCTCAACATAACAGGCAAAATGTCGATGTGTTTATGTGTGTGAAGATAGCCCAAATTCCATCCCCGAAAAATGCGATGGCAACACAATAATTATTGCTATCGTGCCATTTTCTACTCTCAGCCCAAAAAATCTCGACATTTTTACTCTCAGCCCCGAAAATATTTGCTATCATGATAGTTAAAAAATGTCAAGACAGTTGAAATTTTGGGGGCTGAGAGTCGAAATAATACTGTGAATTTTTAAGGAGCATGTACGATTTTTTTTTAGAATTTTCTATGAACTAAAAAATGTCGGGACAGTTGAAATTTTCAGGGCACAGTATTATTTATTAGAAATAATACTGTGAATGTTAAAGGAGCATGTATGAATTTTTTTAGAATTTTTCTATGTATAGGAGTTGAGATATAGTCCATAGAAGTTAGGAAATATTCGTTAGCCCAACTAGTGGTGCACATCGTTTGATAGGTGAATGTTTAAGTTATTTTCGTCCGAAAAAAACACTATAACTATATACACAATTGTGTTGGTTGTACTTCAAATGAAGCGAATTTTTTTATCAAAAACGCCACATATATACTATGATTTTTTATTCACACATTTGTGTGGTTTGAACTTAAGTTGAGCCAATTTTTTTTCTTGGTTGAAAAAGGGATATGTGAGATTCTGTATAATATTGTTAACTTTGTATTTACTCGTATGTCAGTGTTTTTGTGATTTTTTCGTTTTTAATATGTAGTGCAAAATTTGCGTTCGGTTCTGTTTTTGTTATGTCGTTGATATGTTCTTTGTACCTCTCAGTGATGATATTGTCGATACTATAGTACTTTTTTCGATACTTTGGCTGTATGTAAAGTACTTCAATACTTTCGAAAAAAATTTAGTACTTTTGAGAAAATTGGGGACCCCCAAAACCCATTTTGGGTGTCCTAAAAAATGCTTTAAGATAATTGGTCTCGATTATAGTTTAATCTTTTTTCCTTTTATTGGAAATAGGGCAGCACAAATGCGTGAATGCAATATGGCGAAAGTCCTTAATATTAACTATCCGTTTTGAGAAGATATTTACATTAAAAATTTTGTCTTTTCAATTAGTCTCGAAGCCTAGTTACTTGGTCTGAACAATCACTAAATTTAGTAACTTTCAATTAAAATTATTATGATCAGGACATGGAAACTTGCATTCTAAAAGATTTGGGGCGAGAACGTGAAATCCGGCCGGTAAAATCAATTGTATGTTGAAAAATATTTTTAAATCCGTTTAAATTTTCCAGGATCATATTTCATGATTTTACCTCTGCTCTAGCCAAAGTTTAATGTTTAATGTTTAATCGGTTAATTGTTTTGGCTCCAAGTGTTCAACGTGAACTAATATGTACTTAGGTTAACGCCCCTTTCCAGTCTCCAGTTCTAGGATTAGTAATAATAATTGGTGGGATAACGGTAAGTTCTTTATTGTGATGCAATAATAACGATTAATTACCAATGAGCAATGCAGGTCTACAACGCAAACAATTTTACATATATTATTTCAATGGTAGGTGATGACTAAGGAAACCTTAAAGTAAAACCACAAGTAAAATCGAACGTTACGATTGGTGCGGTTTTAATTTTTTTTTCCTGGAACTTTTTCAATAACAGTACCACAATTTAAATCCCACTGCTTGCCAAATAAAAAATGTTGGACCGTTAAATATTAATTTTAACATTATAATTTGCTTTTTGACTGAATATGGCCGAGGTTTGAATATTGATTAATTAGTATCTTGCTGAAGCCTAATCTCTGCTGTGCAAGATAGAATCATTTAAAATTGTCACTTGGCTCTTGCAAAATGCCATTTAGATGTGAACCCCATCAAGCTTAATTCAATTTGCCTTGAAATTGTTTTGTCGCTATTATTTAGTTGCTGAAATATTAGTGTACCCGGTAAAGGTGCAGAAAGCACTTTCAAGCTAGATTCAGTATTCTTTTGTTCAAAAATTCAGTACTTTTAATTTCTTGCCAATATCATCCCTGGTACCTCTCTGGAAAACTTCCACCTGTTTGTCCGATGTAAAATTTTGAACATTCGTCACATGTTTGTTTGTATACTTGTAGGTTTTTGTTCTAATTTAATACTGTTTTGTAGGTTATATTACCTTTAAAATTGTTATTTTGCTATTAATGTGCCATTTTTTTAAATGAGCCATATTTATGGCAATGTACCTACCTGATAATGGACTTCCCCTCAAGAAGGACTATACATAGAAAAATTCTAAAAAAATTCATATATGGTCCTTAAACATTCATCTATCAAACGATGTGCACCGCTAGTTCGGCTAACGAATATTTCCTAATTTCTATGGACTATATCTCAGCTCTTTTTGAATTCAAAAATCATAGAAACTTTCTTCAAATATGTCCCGAGACTTTTATATATCATAAGAGGATATAAAGGGTTATCCAATTCAAGCTTGATAAAGTAAACTTAAAAAAAAACACACAAAATATTCGGAATGTATTGTAATTTTTATTTCATTTTACAGATTGATCCTTGCCATTTTTATTTAAACAAGATATCATTCAAATGTCCTCCACGGGACTTCTTACAGGCCTTGATTCTTTTGAGGTAATTTTCAATGACTTTTCGGCACATTTTGGGTGGTATCTCGGCCATTACCTTACGAATATTAGTTTTCAATTCGTCAAGAGTTTGAGGATTGTTTGCATAAACACGATCTTTCGCGTAGCCCCACAAAAAGAAATCCAAAGGCGTTAAATCACAGGATCTTGGAGGCCAATTGACATCAGCCAATCGCGAAATCAAACGTCCAGGAAATTTCTCTTGCAAAAGATCTCGATTTGCTCGTGTTACGTGACTGGTTGCTCCATCCTGCTGGAACCACATATCGTCAAGATCATAATCTTCGATTTTCGTAAAATAATAATCGGTTAACATGCGGCCGCCATAGCGCTCAGAATTGACGGTAACGGTTCGTCCATGGTTGTTCTCAAAAAAATACGGCCCAATCACACCACCAGACCACAATGCGCACCAAACAGTGACTTTTTCCGGGTGTAATGGCTTCTCTACAATCAATTGTGGATTTTCTGAGCCCCAAATTCTACAGTTTTGCTTATTAACGTATCCACCAAGCGAAAAATGAGCTTCATCACTGAAGAAAATTTTGTTCGAAAAATCAGCATCAGCAGATTTAATAATTTTAACGCGTTGGTCGATTGTTAAATGCTCCATATTCTTAAATGGCAGAATGTCAACTAAATAAATGACAGCGTACTTGACGTTTATCTTTGACAGGTGTCGGTATACAGATTTCTACTTTATCAACCTCGAATTGGATAACCCTGTATATATATATATATATATATATATATATATATATATATATATATATATATATATATATATATATATACATATATATATATATATATATATATATATATATATATATATATATATATATATATATATATATATATATATATATATATATATATATATATATATATATATATATATATATATATATATATGATATATATGATATATAAGAGGATCTGTTGAAGAACTACTGAAAAAATGTAAAGTTCCTTCTTACAAAATAATTAACTTTCGTTATATTATAAGAGATGTGTTTTTAAAAGTGTGTCTTGAAAATAATCATATAATATCCCAAGTAGCATTTTGCGACTAATTGTGTCTTGTGTCATTCGCGACTACATTATTTCGTCCTCGTTACTCAAAAATAATCCTTAATAGGAACATTTTGGACGCTCACTGAGTAACAATTCCTTTTTGGGAATATTACTATTTAGAAACAAACAAAACACACAATGTGGTATTGGCGTCAAATATGATTCTAAAATAACCCATTGTGAACACACTTACTTATATGTGACCTGTAAATGTTTTAAGAACACAAATCCCAAATGCCCACAAAGTTCTGTGTTATGTTACAATCAATGACGAAATTGTGTTCGATTAAGTCGCAACTTAAAATTTATGTGACATTTGCGAAAATTTGAACAAGCCAGACAACATTTTAACTATGGAGCGGCCTTTTAAAACAACAAACTTGTTTTATCGAAAAATTAAAAACGAAATCTCATTGCAAAAGTTGAGAAACATTGGAAATATATCTACTATAAATCTAAATGCATTAAAATAATCAGAAAAATGAATTTCTTTTCTCCAAGAGCAGTCTCTTGTGAATAATTCCCGGTCGGCATTGAAATTAAGCAATTTTAAATGTTATAGATTTTGTACAAATTGTCTTATAAACTAGTATTACTACACGCATACACAAACGTTCTAACTTTCCAAATTTTAGCCCATCATATCTGACAGATCTTTTTATTTTGCGAGCCGTGAATTTCAAGGTGTGTCTAAATCATCAGATAACGAAACTAGATATTTTGATGGTAGTTTGTCTATTGCGACAATTTAAGAAACTGAAGAACCAGATACTAATACCACCGATGACGATGAACACGAACAAACAGAAGAAAAGCTGATCTTGATTAATGATTTAAAAATATAACACATCTAGCTGTTAACGATCTTCTTAGCATATTTCGATCAACATGTAATATCAAAAATTTGCCCAGAGATAGCAGAACTTTGCTGGCTGGACTCCAGTTGAAGTAAATATTGTGAAAATGGGAAATAGCAGCCATTATGTTATGCTTCTGAGCACACAATTGGCATTTTAAAATTTAATACGACTTTGACAGTTCTGTATAAAATACAATCAAAGCATATAGTTACACGGCCAACTCAACACAAAAAAAACGCGTTTAAATTTTTTAACGCAAAGTATCTGACATCTGGTGTAATATTTTAAATTTCAATTGTTTTGTACTAATAACATAAAATATATAGTATTATGTTAATTTTAATTTTATTTTATTTATTTTTGAGGTTGTTTAAATACATATTTTTCCATTATATGATGTATGGAATAGCGGTGTTCAATGCAGAAACACAATTTAATATATAAAATAGATTGAGACTAAAAATAAACCGATTTTTTGAGAAAATTGTTCATCCGATTTTCTGAGAAAATTGTTCATCCAATTTTTGTTACTGAGCAAATTGTTGTTGTATTTCGGTAATTTTTAGTAAACTATACAAATTTAAGTATTTTTAATGGTAACAAAAGAAAAATTACTTGTACTCCTTTTTAATTTTATGTCACAAATATAAATATGACCAATTTACATTCTCTGATATTCTACAGATGCAGATATCATCAAAAACATTAAATATTTTACGAACAAACCGATAAACTTGGGAAAAATTGATCTATAATGCCATAATATTGTGTATTCCACTTTGCGAGATATATAAATAAATAAAATAACAAAAAAAATTAAAAAAATATTTCTATTTATTGTTTTATAGGTTAGCAAACTCCATAAAAAATAAAGTGGCCGTCTACATATAGAGGCGTTAATATTATATATATAAATCCCAATTGGGAATTATTTTTTACGCAAATTAGACGCAATAATCACACATTTTTGCCACAAAATAGTCGCAATATATAAATAGGAATTATATGAAACCAATTTGCACATAATTCCTAAATATAGCCTTTTTGAACGCAAAATAAACACAATTCCTAATTAGAAATTGAATGACACAAATAATACAATATTCCTAAATAGAATGTTTATTTTTAAACGCAATTCGCAAATAGGATTTTTTTGCGCGGACATATTTATCGCATAATAAAAATGGCGTATATAAAAATTGAAAACTTATTTAAGGATTTTAATGCATTTTACCAAACTAAACAAGCTTTAAATGTCAATTTGAGCAAATTTTATTCAGAAAAATCTTTAAAATCTAATCTTTACAATTTGTTTTTCGGAAATTAAATTTACAAAATTTTGAATTTATTATTATATTTGTTAATTATAACATATTTTTAAGGGCAATCGTGTTTTTCGAAGTAAAACAATATATTTCACTGACAAAATACTATTTCCCATAGAATTGAAGGTTACAATTATCTATTTTCTTACTATAAAGTTAGACATTATCCTATTCATATTTTTATAACTATGTATTTATTAATAATATATAATATCTAGATGTATCTTATAGCATATAAAGGGTTTTTCAATAAGAGCGCTTCAACTTTTTTTTTGAATAAAACACAAACTGTTCGACTTTTGAACTAACTTTTTTTTTTTATTAACGAATTTGAACATATACATTTAAGTATGAAACTCGATTTCTGGCGCTCCTTCAAAAGTTAACTCAATTTCAAAAACAAAACAAAAAATCTATTTTGCTTGCCAAACTTCGTTTTATTATCATTAGCACACGTTACATTGTTTTCGTATTATTTTTTTTGAGTTTGTTTATGAAGTAAAGGAAATTTTGTTTCTCTTCTTTTTTATGGTGGTGTTTTTTGTTTGTTTACGAGATTATTTTTTTGCTATAGTTGTATTAGTTAGTTTTCGTTAATTATGTATTATTAACACATATTATTGTCAATCATTCGACAAGGTTTTGAAATGCACAACATTTTGAAATGCAATAATTGTAGAGGCTAACGGCTTCGATAACTCTCACGGGCACGCGGGAGGTCGCTGCGCTCCCCCCCGCTTAGCCCTCCGAGGGGCTTTAGATTTGAACTTCGGGGGACGTAGGAGCCGGGATCAGCAAACATGTCGCACTGCGTGCCGCACGTAGGAGCCGATTATATAGAATCTATTAATGACGTCAAAAACCCAAACGTTCTTTTCAGGACGACCAAAAATATATTTTATTAAAAGAACGTATTTATATAATTCCAATGTTGAAAATTAAATTTTACAATTATTGATTGTGAAATTGTCAAATTCAATTGAGCAGGCCCAATTCCAAAAATTCTAGAAACAAAAAAACAGAAAAAAGAAAAAGAAAATAAAAAACGGGATTTGGCAAGCAAAATAGATTTTTTTTTTGATTCTAAAATTAAGTTAACTTTTGAAGGAGCGCCCGATTTCTTTTACATGACCACCGCGTGCACGTTTTACGAAGTCCAATCTTTGAACCCAATTTTCGACCACTCTTTCGCATAAATCGGCCGAAATTCCAGTAATTTCACGATCTATATTGGCTCTGAGCTCTTGCAACGTCGCCGGCTTATTGGCATAGACCAATGACTTCACATAACCCCAAAGAAAATAATCTAGAGGTGTCAAATCACACGAGCGCGGCGGCCACTGGACGGGCCCATTTCTTGAAATAACACGCTCATCGAACTTAGTCTTCAATAACGCGATTGTATCGTGTGCTGTGTGGCATGTAGCCCCGTCCTGTTGAAACCACATGTCGTCCAAGTCCATTCCATTCAATTGCGGCCAAAAAAATCGTTTATCATATTGCGGTATCGATTTCCATTAACAGTAACGTGGCGATCGTTATCATCGATGAAAAAATATGGCCCAATGACTCCGCCGGCATGTAATCCGCACCAAACTGACTTTTTCGGGATGCAACGGTGCCTCATGAATCACGTGTGGGTTGCTGCCTGCCCAGTAACGCATATTTTGCTTGTTGACAAATCCATTTAGTCAAAAGTGAGCCTCATCGCTGAAGATGATTTTTCGGTGAAAATCTGCATCATTTTCGATTTGCTCTTGAGCCCAATTCACGAATCGGCGTCGCTTCAAATGGTCAAACGGCTTTAGTTGTTGTGTCAGCTTGATCTTATACGGATGAAGGCCAAGATCTTTACGTAAAATTCGCCACAATGATGTCACAGAAAGGCCCAATTGTTGCGAACGTCGTGTGAGCGACATATTCGCGTCTTCTTGAACTGAAGTTCTGGCGGCTGCGATGTTCTCAACACTTCGAGCACTTCTTGCTCTCGAGGGCACCGGAACATTATGTAGCGAAAACGTAGACTCAAATTTTGCCACTATACGGTCGATTGTCGAACGAGCTGGCTTGTTAAATGGACCGTAAAATGGCCGTAATGCTCTTAAAGTAGCAGGAACAGAACGATTATTTTGATAAAAAATTTGCACGATTTGCAATCGCTGTTCACGTGTGTAGCGTTCCATGATGAAATGTATACTAATGAAGTTTCCAAATGACAAAAGATTAATAAAAAATATGGCGTCGTTCGCCGTCCCTATCGGAAAAAAGTTGAAGCGCACCTGTTGAAACACCCTTTAGTAAATTAACTTCACGATTAGTACAACGATTTGTTCGTAATCTGTACATCGTTTTATACGATCAAAATATTTATTATAAATAGTAATAATTCCTTATTTGTGTTGACAATTATTAAAATGATCAAACATTTTTGACGCAGAGACGTCTTTGTGTCACACATTGTGTCGTAACAAGGAATTAATTGTGCCACTAAAATATGTACAAGAAGGCACTAATTTAGTCACTGTGTATATTAAATGTGTTTGTAAGTTACAATAGTCAAAACAGTGTCAAACACAAATACGACTTAGCGTTGCTCCACTTTCGTAACCGGGAAGACACATCGTGGGCGTTACTTCGCAACATATGTTTCCAAATAGGCGCGTCTTTTGACTCTGTGACGTTGCCACGTCAAAAAAAAAATAGCAAAATGCTAGTTGGGATTACGGACCCTGAAACAGATAAAGCGATTCCTTTATTAAAGAGAATGGTACCATCGATTTAAAATTTTTATTGTCATACCTGTCGCCATAACAGATTAAAAACAAAAGGGAAAAAAGTTATAATGGGTCTACACTGCTCAGGCTACAAAAGATTTCAAATTTATGTACCCCATTGTTTGTTAAAATCAAATTTAATTTATTATACCATAACAACCAACGCTATTCACAAATGATCAAGCTTAATATTTTTTTATTAAAATAAAACCGAAAACATAAATAAATATAAAGACAATGTATTATACAACCCAATAAATTATATAGACTGCTTTTTTATTATACCTTAAAAACAAATAAACATCAACATTATGCTATAAACAAACCAACAAATCAACACTAAAACCACTTTTTTCTAAATATTATATTATTTGTAAACATATTTTTAATTAAACCTAAAACTAAACTAAAATAAAAACAAATCATTCTTTGTAGTGAAACACATTTATAAAAACAAAATATAAAAAAAATTATTAAATTAAATTTTAATTAAATATATGTAAATATATTTATATGGTATATACTGTTGTTCACACTAAATCGACATAATTATAAAAAAAAATATTTTTTTTTTTTTATAATTACATGTCTTATGCAGGTATTGACGTCTTCCTATGCTACGCTGTCTATTATTATATAAAAACAAAAAAAAAATATTTTAAAATAATAAAAAAACAACAAAAAAATTATTATTATTAATAAATTATATAATATAAATAATGTATATTTAAAAAAAAAAAATATTATTATTATAATTAACAAACAATGAAAAAAAATTTGTGTAACAAATTAATTAAAAAATGAAAATTTAATTAAAATTATAACAATTTTGAATGGGTGAAAGATAAAAACAACCAAACAAACTTAAAAACCAAAAACAAAAAAATAAAAGCTTCGTACGATGTAATTGTTAAAATAAAGATGTTAAATAAAAATTATAAGTTAATTGTTTTAATTGCGAAACCTATAACAATCATTAGGGTGGTACTGTATCAAGAAAAAATATATGTACCGTAATCAAATCACATCAGATTTATTATTGTTTCAATTGTTTTCGCTTGTTTTTTGTTTTTTTGTTGATACCACAACCACTACCAAATAACAAATAGTCCCGTTTTTTTTCAATATCGAGCTGATTTTGAATTATTTTTGCTAGTTGATCGGTTTTACGTATTACTAAAAGGTTAGTCTTGTGATTTTTTTTTAGTAAATTAGAAAATTACAGTTAAAAGTTTGCTATTTCTAATTTAATCGTGTAGTCAATTGTTTTCGATGATAGCGATTCTGCTTAAACACGGAAAGTGCTGTAAAGTAAGTGAAAATTTTGCGATATTTGTAGCAACATGTGATGTGATTATGTTATATAGAAAAAAGTGTTTAATTTAATTAATTTGAAAAAATTAATTATAAGAAATAATTAATAAATTTTGTGGATAGACTTTGGATTTGCTTTTTTAATATCTCGTTTAATATCTTAGTGTGTGTGTGTGTGTGTGTTCAGTTCATAAGAATTTTAGTGTTAACGTAACGTAATAAAATTATTTACTTCCATTAATGTAATTTCAAATTATTTGGTGATTGTTGCTAGACGACGTAAAATTGGAGCAAGGATTGTTGCAGTTTCCAATAAGGTAAGTCAAAATTTTTTAACAAATTTGGAAGAGAAATCGTTCGGAAGTTAAAATACAATAAATATTGTTTTCTTCTCATTGCAAATCTGATAAATTAAGAACAACGTCAAACACACAACCTTTATATTTCTGCACAGAGAAAAATTGTACCTTAAAAATAAATAATTTGATCTAAACTTCAAAGGATTTACGTCTATGGATTTTGCACAAAACATTCATGTGTTTTAACCTTAAGAATTCGAATACTTTAATTTCAGTTTTTTATAGAGTTTGTTTTAATGTTTTCCGGATTTTGAAACAAAGTTTATAAGTATTTATTCCAAGATATAATTTTCAGTAACAAATAATTAAAATTAAAGGATTTGTATCCTTTGTTTCAAACGATCTAAAAATTTCATTAAAGGATTTCAGTCTGTATTTCAAATAATGTTAACCAATAGGTACAAAAGTTTCAATCGTTTACCTTAAAGAATTAAATTTTTTTGAATTTAATTCATGTCATTGCTTGCTAATTGGAGTACTTCCAATATACTTCGAAGATTATATTTGCAAATTCCCAAAAACAGGTCATGCATAATATCACATGCGACATTATCTGTGATATGAAATGATGGAATTCCATTAAAAATAGAGTTCTCCTTAATCCATGTTTCCTGAATACGAGGGTTGCCTTTTATATTTCGGGATTGGACAACCCTAGGGTTGCAATCTGGCAGTTGACAGCTCTATCGTAAAGTTTGACATTTTTGAGATTATACGTCTCAGAACGTTTTGACATTCGAGCGCTATTTGTGTTGTTTACAGTACTCATTAACTCAACATCTCGGCGAAAAAATGGAATTAAATCGTGAACATTTTCGTGCGTATATTTTTTACAACTTTCGACGTAGATTAAGGCAGCAAGAATCCATAGATGAACTTTATTCAATTTTTGGCGATGAAGCTCCATCAAGGAACAGTGTTTATCGATGGTATGGTAAATTCAATCGAGGTCGTAGTTCACTCCAAGACGAATTTTGTAAAGGTCGCCCAGAATCAGTTGTTGTTCCGGAAATCATTGATGCTGTGCGCGAACTGATATTGCAAGATCGTCATGTGACCTATCGTGAGATTGAGACAACCTTAGGCAGTAGTGGGACCAGCATACATTCAATATTGCATAAACAATTGAATGTCAAAAAAATTTGTTCGCATTGGATCCCACACAATTTGTCAATCGCTCAAAAAAAGGCTCGTGTCGATTGGTCGAAAGAAAAGCTCAAAAAATGCGATCGCGGTGCTTCAAAACACGTTTGTGACATAGTGACAGGTGATGAATCATGGATTTACGCGTATAAGCCCGAAAGTAAACAGCAGCCGACTGTATGGGTGTTTCAAGATGAGCCGAATCCAACAAAAGTTGTTCGCGCACGAAGCTCTTGCAAGCAAAGGATCGCCTGTTTTTTCGGAAAAAATGGACATGTCGAAACCGTTCCACTAGAACAACGCAGAACAGTCAATTCTGAGTGGTACACAACCATTTGATTGCCAGTTGTCTGCCAAGAAATCAGGAAAACCAACTGCCGAAGAGGGATCACTCTTCACCACGACAATGCGAGCTCTCACACATCGGCTCAAACAACCGCATTTTTGAGAACTCAAAACATCGATTTGATGAGTCATCCGCCGTATAGTCATGATTTGTCACCAAATGACTTCTTTTTATTCCCGTACGTAAAAAACAAACTGAGAGGTCAACGTTTTTCAACACCTGCAGAAGCGGTTGCTGCGTTCAGAATGCATGTTTTGGAGATACCTCAATCAGAGTGGAAAAAGTGCTTCGACAATTAGTTCAAACGCATGCAAATTATACAAATCGGTTTTATTCTAATAATATTGTTTGGTAGGCAAATTCATGGATCCCATGTGAAGAATCAATGCCAAAATCTCAGCCACTTTTTTATCCTATTATTTCTGCAGCATGTTGATATGTTTCTCTTACCATCGTATCAAAAAACTCATTCTAAAAGAATATGTCAAAAATTCACCTGGAGTTCTTAATTTTGGCGGAAAATTCAAGCCTTGATCCTTTCCACGAAATTTAAAAACTGAAAGATCTTTTTCCGCTTTTGTCCAAATATTGTCACTTCCGTTATCTTCATTTATGTATTGCACATTAATCGAAGTACTAGGAACTTCACTTTCTCTTTCTGATTCTTCTGAATCATCATATATCACATTTATTCGTAATTTTTTTGTTACAACAGAACATAGGGTGTCGTCTGATTCAGTCTCGAAATGACAATCAGTTACCAAATATACTTTTCCTGAAATAAAATTACTTTCAGTTAATATACCGTCGTTCATTCTCTTAATTGCGTTATAAAAGGGATAAAATAAAATTTTGACGTTTAACATATACCATATGTTCAAACTTTTGTTTCACAACTAATAATTTATTGATTTGAACTTCTCGCTCTGCAAAACTATTTGATTATTTCGATAACAGATGCTGCATAGCTAAGCTCAGCTCGACGCTATTATAATCAAACTACATTATACTTGTGTGTTGTTTTACTTTGATTGATTGATTGATAAGAATGTACGGTCAAGACTAAGCAGGGATCCCGGATACGCCGGGCCTACCGTACATCCTTTTTTACACATAACAAGATGGTGGGATAGGAAAGGTGGTTAAATATGATAGACTTGACCCGGTTACAGACACCTAAGTAGTCAATAGTTAGTAAATTGTTAAGCACAAGACAGCACATTTATTTTTGTTTTATGGTACAAATGTTCAGCAATCAGAATCCTGAATAATTTTTAGTAATTAATTATGTAGTCATACATAATAGTAAATTTCCTGGAATAAAACATTATTATTATGAGTTGAATTTTCCATAAACTAAATCAAACTGGTTCTTCAAAAACATTGTGCAACAAAACCTAAGTAAGATTCCCGGTTGACCCGGGTGCAATCAGCATCCGTAAAAAACTCATAACTATAATTAATAATTTATAATTAATTGAGTTGCAGTAAATTTCCTGAAAAATTGTCACTACAATAAATTAAATGACATTTGAATAGAATAAATGTAATGTCATGATTAGTGTTCACTCAATGAATTCGCCTCTCTTAAAACTAAACCAAATCAAAACAAACTAAATCGAATCCAGAAATGACCTAATATTGTAGAACTCGTATCAAAGCAGGAAAGGAACGCATGACTGTTCCCATCTCCAACGGATAGAATCTTTGTGAATCTGTTGATTTAATGGATTTATTTATAAAAATAGTTAAATAAAAAAATTATAAGTGAAGATCACTTAACCTTGGCATCCCTAATCTATGTATAATTCAAATGTTTATTTAAAAAATAAAAATAAAGTAACCAAATGAAATCTGGTTTCAAAAACAGCTAATCTGAAATCTGTAAGGTAATATATCAATAATGGATGTTTGGCACAGTTTTAGAGCCCCAATTCCTAAAAATTAAACCAGAATTAAGCTTGAGAAAACAAATTTAAAGCAATCAGGAATCTGTAAGAAAACAGAACGAATAAAAAGTATAGCTAGCACAACTGTTGGATCCTTGATAACCAAATAATCCAATCAATTATTCAACGTTTGAGTAGAAAATAAATGATTTAGTAAATATTAAAATAAGACATTCGAAAATATTCTAGGGTCGTCAACTGTATTAGCTAAATCATAAAAAGAACAACCAGCGATAATTATTTATTTAACCTAGGACAAAATCAAAATCTCCACCAATTTACAGATTTGCCATGATCTTTGACAAACTATCTAAGTATGTACATCAATATTTAACTGCATTTCAAATTTACACTGTAGCTTCCAAGCTATCTTTAATTTCAAAGTCAAATATAGGCTGAAATATGAAATATATTATCAACCCTATAGCCATTATGATTCTTATGCTATCTGCTCCTCCGACCATCAAATCAAAATTTTATTTTCAATTAGAAAGCATTACGGCTTCAAAGATCTTCTGTAATCAAAAATGTTCATTAGAACTATTTATATTAACTTAATCAGGAACTGCAATGAATAATAGTATTAAAAATAAACATTTGATAAGCCTCGATCACTCTAAATTGCAATCCAAATTAAAACAAATAAATATAATAATTTAATTCTCAAACGCTGAATAAAGTTGGATGAAGGAGTATTAGTAAAATTATTTAGTCCCAAAATCAAATTGTGGAAAGAATCATTACCACAAATAACAATAGCAAAATTTACCAAGAAAAATATGTAATGTTTATAAAGGAGTGCTCGATACCCGCTTTTCTAAAATAAAAACCAAACACACTGCAACCCATAAAGTTATTTCCGAATCAAATTAGACGGTAACCATGCGATCTCCCGCCAACATTACTAATTAACAACATTTATGCTTAACAAAGCCCACGAAAATGAATGCACGACAGATTATAAACGAATCGTTGCAATCCTTCAGCTCAAAATTTCATTGTACGACTGATCATCATAAAACCTCAAAAATGACTCCACTTCAGCGAAATTGACGACAAACCTCATCAAAAACATCCATAACATTCAGCAGGGTCTAATTTGGACATACAAATCTGAACCTCAGACAAGGGTTCTATGAAAACCCGCAAATTTGCATTCTTATAGTAATAATTGATAACTAGATCAACTCCTAACGATAGAGCATATTATATGAATACAACCTTCCGTAGGATAAGGAACATAATGTTCACTATGAACGAAACCAATTTAAAGCACTCTACCACAAATATCAAGGAAAATTTATTGCAATAAATCTTAGACAATGACACATAGTTTATATGTAATAAATATATTATATAATAAATATATTATATAAATGAAAGCTTTTTTCTTTGAAGAAATGGTATAATCAATAAATCTAGCATCAAGATGAAATATCAAAGTCACAAATACCATCAGCGATCGGCCACGAGTGTCAACTGCTATGTCACAAATACCCTCAAATATTTTATTTGGAAGTTAATATTAAAATATTTGTTTTTAATTCGAATTGTTAAATCTGACTGGTTTGATTAATTTTTATTATGATAAAAACGTTCAGATTCACAATAAAATTTATATTGTTAGTCTGGCTTAACTGTACAGATTTTGAATGTAAATTTTTGGTTTGAGACGGTTACAAATACCCTCATTTACTATATCATACTTAAAAAAAAGAAACCCAAGGACATTAAAACAACAAATTCTAAAAACAAGCAACAAGCAAATTAAGTAACAACATTGAATTAAAACAAATTAAAGGCAGCTAATAGAAAACTATAAAAACCATGAACACATTTATACAGACGGTTCAAAAGTGAATGGAAGAACAGGAATAAGAATATACGTATATACCAGTAAAGAATATTAAACTAGCAATAAAATTGGAAAATTCAACAGATATCAAAACTACTGAAACTATTTCAATCAAAATAGCATGAGCTTTAGCACAATTATTTAATAATAATGATTGCTACGGTAGGAATACCAAAAACAAAAACTTAATAATTCAGTAGATACCAGGACCCATAGGAATTTAGGGAAATACCATTGCCAATAATGTAGCAAACATTGCATTATTAAGACCAACACATACTCTTGACAACGAACTAACTATTATAAACACAATAAAATTAATAAATGATAAAACGACGGTCGAGTGAGAGACAATTTATTATAATATTACTATACTAGCATAGGACAGTACTACAAGCATATCTGGGATAATCCTCCAAAAAAGATTATGGTTTAGCAAATCTAAATAAACAGGATCGGAAATAAAGTAACTTATAAGAACTACAACTGGTCACTCCTTTAATAAAAAAATATAGATATATAATAGAATCAGAAGATTCTCCAAATTGCTAAAATTGCAATGTAGTAGAAGATAATAACCATATAACTAATATATGTCCTACAAGTAATACTGTCAGGAATAGATATCCTTTATTAACCTCAAATAGTCTTCAAAACATACTTTTTTAAAAGAAATCCAATATCATTTTTAACCACTGGAACATACATTAAAATAAAAACAGGATTTTTACTAATTCCACAACTTGCTAACAAAAACTTGCAATAATAATCTAGCACATCTTAGTACGAACATACCTTCTAGATACGCTAACAGCATGCGTAGTTTAAATTCTACATTTCAAAGGTAAAATTAAAATAAAACAAATAAATAAATTTTTAAAATAGTCGTATCTAAGCTAAAATAAATATACCACACTATTCATAATTTAATACTTCATATTATTATTTAAATTCAAAAAATTAATTATATTTATAAAAATGTTTATTTCTAAGTTTTTCACTATAAAAAAACATAACTTTAAATATCTTTACATGTATTATATACATATGTTAAATTATTATGAAATATTTAATTACAATGAATTAATTATACCTACATATTTTTAATATTAACAATAGTATCAAAGTTTTTTTCTGATACTAACAATAATATTAGTTATTTAGTAGTTAGATAAGCATCATCACAAACATAAATTAACTAATTATATCCATCACTAGAATTTAATTTTATTACATCAATATAAATTTTAACTTCATTTTCCACTATTGACATGAACTTTATATCATCGTTATACAAGTTTAAAGTAGTAACATTGACCAGAATACCAGTATTCTGGTCAATGGCAATAACAAGAAATCAACACTGATTATATTTTTTATAGAAATAAAAAATTCCAGGTCAAATATTATATCCCAACTTATCCAGAGCTTCAGCCCTTCACGTGAGAAGAATCAGTAAGCGCTTTTAAAAAAAAAAAAATAAAAAGGAAATTTAGGTCATATGGATAGAAATATCTGACCGCAAAAGGCTAAGAAACAAACAAAACAATAGAATCCTGTTTAATATTTCCAATACATACATAAAACACTTGATTTTTTGTTTTTGTTCTATTTGAACCATAAATTTAACATTGATTTGGAAAAGAAAATAGAATTTCACTAAAAATAGTTCCATTTCTGAAAAAAAAATTCTAACAACATACAAGATTTTTTTTTTTTTTCAAATTTTCCGCTGTTTCATAAAGGTCGCAATTACAAAACTTCTTTACACATTTTTCCTAACGAAAACCGTTTGCTGATACAGCATATCTATTCTACGATTTCAAAATTTAATAAATGCCATGTTGCCAATTTTGTGTGGAAACATAAATACTTATAATTTTTCCAGACCTGCCTCAAACAAAACTCGTAACAACATGAAACACAAAAAGTAAAGGCGTTGTTTTACTTTACGTATACATCGAAAAAATCAGGCAATGAGTACAAACATTTAAAATCCCCAAATGCAGGACTGTTCATCAACAGTTTTTAGGAGGGGGAAGCTAAATCTTTCTGGAAAATTCTCTGAGTTTCCGGTAAATTTTTCACTTACCTTATCAACTAAGGTAAGATGTTAATTTTTAGATAATTTTGGCGTTAGGATTGTTTATCTAAAATTTGTAGAAAGTACAAGCCAAATTTTTCGAGAAAATGCTTTTATTTTATTAATAATAATTGCTTCGTCAACCTTGCAGACAGAGATCAAAGTTGCCGCCCCCAAACCCCCGCTTTTCCGAAATTTACACAATTCTTCAAGTTTTAAATACTATTTATAATTTTAAACTTGTTAAAAAAAAATTGAAAAAATTTCAAAATTTTGCTGGAAAAATTGCAAAATTTTCCGGAAAAATTACTTGTACTGTCGAAAAACTGTTAAGATACAATTCTAATATCAACATTTTTATAAAAATTATACATAACATTTCTTTTTTTTGTAAAAGTGAAAATTTTCCCGGAAAATGAAGTATCTCTCCGGAAAAAATTAGCTTGCCCCTCCTAAAAACCGTGGACAAACAATCCTGCATTCAAAAATTCCAAAAATCTATACTCCCCACCTGACTCCCCCGATGTATACGCAAAGCCAACTTTTTTATTTAAAATAAAATAGGCTTACCTTATACTTAAGCTGCGTCATGCCAAAACATTAAGAACTTTAACTACACTTATAGTTGCACTACAACTTGAATTGCCGCTACACTAAAACACAACACTTATACTACACTTATATTTTCACTACACTATGAAAATTGTCACTGCTCTACAAACGCAAACACAAAATAAATTTACACATTTATTACTTTAACTACACTTATAGTTTCACTACACTTTGCCACTACACTAAAATATTACACTTGCTACACTTATATTTTCACTACACTATGAAAATTGTCACTACTTTACTACAAACACTACACAAATCAAAAATTACACATGTAATAAAATTAAACACACGCCGATTAATTTTCACGTAAATAACGCTGATCACTAAACAAATTAAATTTAATTAAAATAATGGGACGCACAACAACACAACACGACTTTTTAAAATATTGATTTTACTCTATATTTGTGTGTTTGTTTTACTGTATTTTTATTATTTCATCCATCTGCGCGATTTCCGATGTTTTTCTACTTAGCACATTGAAGTGCTTTTATGCGTATGCTTTTCATCATACACCGTCTAAAATATGTTAACCCTTTAACTGTTAGAATAATAAAATTATTCTGTTTTAATTTTCTTTAATACATTATGATAATAACATTTGGTTCGTAGGGTTGTACTTATTAGAGTGTTACTGGATAGAGTTATCGTGTAGTCTAAACAAAATTCTGGAATGAATACTTATAATATTTACTTAGACTGGATTGGAAATTGCAATTGCAAACTGATTTTGGTCATTTTTTCACGAACTATAACCAAATTATGTTTATATCAGAAGAAATCAAGATTATATTATAAATTTGAGCCGTATCCTGAAATTTGACAATACTTAACACAAAATTTATTTAATTACTAAATTTATATTTAAAGAAGTAAATTTGTGTCTCTTAGAACCGACCACTCGTGCTCAACCGAATTCATAGCATAATCCCAAATCTTGGAAAAATTTTATCTAATTTTTAAAATTTATATTAAATTTAGGGGTTAAATTTCTCATTCTCTCGTTCAAATTGGTCAGATGGCTATTATAAAAAACCGGTATAGGTAGGCGTTTGACGTTAAAATGGGATACAGGACAACAGGACAGGTTTGTCAACAGTACACAATTGACCTGTAGACTCCGAGGTTTAATGAATTTTTAAGGAGTTACGGGTTTAACCAACATTTCAGAGGTTTAAACAGATACTCCTAAAAAACTAATAACCAAGAAACATTTTTATACAGAACAAACAACACTCTTTGTTCTTTTAAATTAAAAAAGAAGATCCTTAAATGCTGGCCTAAAATTTATTAGTGTAACAGGTACGTACTATTTCAAAAATTTAGGGCAATGGGCATGGCGATCAGAAAATATAGGACATTGAAAATTACTACTAGGTTGTCTAGACTATGGAGGTAATTTTTCAACCGAATCAATTAAGGCGAATTTTTTATTTTTTTTTTTTTTTTTTAATTTATTTATTTTATTTCCTTTAAATCAATACAAAAGACAAACATACTAAATTACATATCAGATCATTTTTGAGTATACTTAAGAATAATTAACAAACAAATAATAATTATAATAATATAATATAAAATATAATAATAATAGTTAACGCTAAGTAGTATTCATATCAACAAAAATTATATTTGTATTGCATAAAGAGGAAATTAGGAAGTTCTTGTGACCGACTAAACGATCAATTTTTAGAACTACCTGCTCCTAATTAAAACTTTAAAATTAAATATATTTGATGAGGGGCGTCAAATATAAAATAAAACTTATACTAATTAAATATTTCATAAAAATCCGAAATAAACAAAATTGTGTAATACATTAATAAAAATAATAATAAACGAAATTACTTCATTACTTTGAATAAAAGTTCGGAATCATCCAACTCTATTAACCAAGTGCGCAAGGACTTTAAGAACGGATTGATATTATTCATACTTTTTATATTATTTGGTAGCTGATTAAATAACATAGGGGCGGTGTACACATAAAATCGCCTGAAGAATTTTTTCTTTGAAGCTGGAACCACACAATATTTATTTCTTAATGGATACAATGATTCTTTAATATGACGATTTCCACTTCGAATAAAAAATAATTTTAGCACCTTAAAAATGTATAAATTCCTTATTGTTAGAATATTCGCTTTCCTTAATAACGGTTTGCTTGACATGTGTCTTGATGCATTATATAGAGTTCGTAAAATAAACTTTTGGGATACATGCAGTCGCTTTAAATTACTATAGTATATTCCACCCCAACAAATAATTCCATAACTAAGTCGAGATTGAACTAAGGAGTAATACAAATTTTTAAGAAGAATCTGTGGACATAGTGGTTTTAGTCTAAAAAGAATACGATTTGTAAGAAATAAATGGTTTTGTAAGATGTTGATATGCATTTTAAAATTTACGTTCTTATCTAAAGTTATTCCTAAATATTTGAAGGAATCAACATAATCAATTTTTACACATGAGCTGGAACAATTATTATCAGTGAATTTAATATTAGAATTATTTTGACATGTTGTTGCATGTGAGTATATAAAATTGGAATTTCTATCAAGTAAATTATTTGTTATTTGGAATTGAATTATTTTAGATTTATCACTCACGATCATAAATTGATGATCAAACCAAGCTCGCAAAATTCTCAAATCATGAGTTATTTTCACAGATAAACTTAAACTATTAGTACCACTATATATCAGTGCAACGTCATCTGGAAACGCTACTTTATCAGCATATAAATTAAGTTCAAGAAATGAGTTACTGTAAATGAGGAATAGTAGTGGCCCTAGAACAGAGCCTTGAGGCACGCCACATTGAACATGTTCAATGTTACTCAAATTTCCACAGTGAGAAAAATTTTTGTTTGTAAAATTAAAAAACGAAATTTTTAATTTCTCAAAGTTATAAATTTTTTTGAATTTCAAAAGTATTTTTTTGAAATTAAATGAAATTTCTGCAAACTAATAAAAAGCTTTTTTATTTTAAAAACATATTTTATAAATTGATTTATAAAATACTTTTTAAATTTAAAAAGTTTATTTATTTAAACTTAATAATTTATTTCGAAAGAAGTGTTTTAGCATTTAAAAACAATTCTTTCGATAATAATGACATAATGACAACTTACGAAAATGTTTATATTTATTGTTTTGCCAGAAATCCCGTTGTATTATTTTTCAATTCGTTTATATTTTATTTTTTTTTAAAGTTTTTTCGGCTATTTATATAATTCGCCAAATCGATATGTTTTTGTGTTATACTAAAGGTATGAATTTTTGCAGCTTGGTCGTTGCAACTTAATGAGTAGTGCCTGAGTAAATCGACCTTTTATCAGTACGAAATGAAGTCAATCTGCCAAGAAAGAACTTGAGGAGGTTCTCATTATATTTTTTAAGGGTTGTATTTTTACACAATGACCCTGGGGGTTAAAAATTGGGGAGGAGGAGGTAATTTTCTACTTTTCGTGGTAGATATGTTATGTTCTTATGGGTAGATGACCCTTTGGTTTTGCTAGCTTGAACAGTCGCAAACATTGATTTAAAAATATTGTGACATTTGTTAAAAAATAATTATTTAAAAATTAAAATAAATCTTTTAATACTAGCCAATACTTTTTTTATTCTTAAAAAATAATCTCTTAAAATTTAAGAAAACTACTTGACATAAGTAAGGAAAGTATTTTTGAAAATAAAAACAATTTTTTTATTTTTATATATCAAATTTGGCGAAAAAATTTATTTTAAAAATAAATAGATTATCCTTTTGATTTTAAAAACGAGACTTTTTGATTTTTTATGAATATTTTTTTAATTTTACTGTTTTTTATTCTCAGTGCATTGATATTACTTACTTGAATTCTATCTTCTAAATAAGATCGAAATAAACGATTAGTAACTCCGCGGATTAAGGATAATTTAGCAATTAATAAATTGTGATCTACCGTATCAAATGCTTTCTTAACATCAATAAACAAGCAATTAACAAGACGGCCTTCATTTAAAGTATTGTAAGTAGAGGTAAATAATTCCATTAGTGCATTCTCAGTACTAAGTCCTTCTCGAAGTCCATATTGATATTGAGAAATAAAATTTATTTTATTTAAATAAGACAAAACACGAGCTTTAACACACTTCTCTAGAATTTTTGAAAAAACTGATAATAGTGATATAGGTCGATAGTTAGAAACTAAATTACCATCACCACCTTTAAACAACGGTATTATTACAGCTTTTTTAAGTGCTGCTGGAAATTTCCCTTGAATAAAACTATTATTAAAAATGTGAACCAATGGAAAACGTAAGATGTAACCAAATTTCTTTATCACAAGCGTACTTATGCCATCACTGCCTGATGCAACTTTATTTTTGAGCGTAGATATAATAGTACAGATTTCATAAATATCAGTAGGGAAAAAGAAGAAATTCGACTCATTATATTCATCATAATTTATTTAAAAAAACTTCTTTTAGAAATAAAATATGGTCTGGAATTTTAACATTGGATTAGTGTTTCTGAAATGAAATTGAGATCGCTTTACAAAATTAGATCTATACGTATATTCAGGTAATTCAAGTATAGTATTTGGTTGTATTTGAGGAATTATGATATCTAGTCATTTTGCGTATTTGAGCTAAGTGTTTAGGATAGGTTCGCCTAAAAGTGAAATATGTGAAATATTGTTTATAATCTGCACGTTAATCCTAGCGATGGAAGCAGGCCTTTAACTCACAGAATTTAAGTAATTTTGTATATAGATACACCTGAAATACATCAAGGTTACCGAAAACCCAAATAATCAGAAATACGCATTGGGATACATTTTTGTATTGACTTCGAACACTTTTGGGTTACAATATTTTTCTGGGGTTTATAATTCATATCTTTGGGGTTGATTATTTCAAGAGTATATGTAACTTGTAAAATAGCTATCAAAATAATCATGCTTGTAGTTAGTCAAATTAGCAAACATCCTCCTCCTATTGTTTGTGTATAGTTGTGTAAAATTGCAGCGTAAGCGATCTCCACGGTTTATTGAATGCCAATTTTACAGAAATCTGGAATCCAAAAACGGTGGATGGAAAGTGTTCGGTCTAGAAGCCTGATTCTTTCTTGTTTAAACGAGTGTTCAGCCTATTATTTTCTGTTCAACATTTTTGTTAGCCACCACGACTACAAAATGTGGAAAGAAGTATAAAACCACTAAGAATTTTTTTAGAATTTGGCTTTTGAAAATTGATGATCTATCAATTAGTGTCTATTTATAATCATTGTACGGGAGTTAGGCTAAGGTTTGTTCTACGATTAAGACCCTGATTACAGAACGTAATAATTTTATCATAAAATATCTGGTAAGTATAAGCATTTAACTGAAAAATGGATGAAGTTAGCGCGAAAGTAACTTATAGTCAATACAATTGGTCAGAATCTTGAATGTTTTGCTAAAGAATCATTTACCAAACGTTTTTATCGGCACACTGACAAATGACATTCATCATTTGTCTATTACTGGCCAAATAAAAAATTCCTAATGTATAATGACGATTTGGCTGCATCTTGATTGATTCTCCGAGGCCATTAATCGAACGTCCTCAGTTTATATTCAGCTGCATCTTAAATTGTAACACTGGTGTGTAATGAAATCCCGGTTTTGTGTCAAAAAAATCCCGATTTATTCGAAATCCTGGTTTGAATTTTTTAAATTTTAAATGTGGGAAAATGGGACTGTTAAATTATTTTTTGGCAAAATTCAAAAATGAGTGCGATAAAGTTCTAGAAAATGGCTAATAGGGATGGTAATGGCCAATTCTTTAAAGATTGTGTTGAAATTCTACACGTGCGATTGAAATGGATTTCTGAAGTGAATTTTGGATAAAGTTCTGAAATATGGCCATCGCTCTGGAACTTGGCCATTTTTTAACCGATTTAGTTGAAATCCGACATGTGGGTCCTAAATGAGATTAAAAAAGTTAGTTATTAATAAAGTTCTGGATTAAGGCGGATAGTGATGAAACCTTGCCATTTCTTAACCGATTATATCGTAAATCTAAATGGGGGATTTTAAAATGATGTTTGATGAAGTTCTGGAATATTGTGATAGGGAAAGGAACTGAGCCATTTAAATGAATCGATTATGTTGCAAAAGGTCACGTGCATTGGAAATTGGGTTGAAAATGTGGCAATTATTTTTCTTTTTATAGTAGGTGTCATTAATAGATTCTACATAATCTGCTCCGACGTGCGGCATGTAGTGCGACAAGTTTGCCGCGTCTGACTTGCAGCCTTGGTTTTCCTAGTACATTTTTGGGCAAGATTATTATTTTTATGTCAAAAAATTATTAGTCTGGCCGGTCCGAATTAAAAGAAAATATTTTTTACAAAATCAAGACTTTGGAACTAGAAGAAAAGAAAACCGGGATTTTGAAAATCTGGATTTTTAAAAACCGATATTTTGAAAACTGGGGTTTTGAAACCGAGATTTTGTAGTACACCCTTGTATCACAAATACAATATTCGATTTAATATCATGTTCAGTAATTTTTCAGTAAAAAAAATAGTTCATTCTCGTCGAGCAGAATATTATACAGAAAAACGCCTTTTGAATTCCATATTGAGTCACAATCTCAAAGCAATAATGCTTTATCCAGAGTACTGTGCATAATGGAAGCACAGCTCTGAGAGACACAAAAATCTCTCCACAAATAAGCTTTATATCACGTCTACGAAAAGTATCGCCGTCCATAAATACTTCATCTGTTATCTGTCAAACCCATATAAAAATTAAATTATACTCTATTTAACCGAGTGGTCATGAATCAATCCAAAAATGTATGTAAGAATGCTTATGGTCACTGACCAATTACATTTATACTAAAACAAATGTTAAAAGCTCTATATTTTACATTAGTCTGACAATTTTAATATTTATCTATTTTCAAATAGCTATATACACACATAAAATAAAACAAATCTAAACAAAGCATTAAAATTACTCAAAAAGCATTAAGAAAATTTTTTATATAAGCACTTAAGCAAAAGTATTTCCGATATCTAAGAAACACGAAAATCATATCCGGTTTGAAAGTTTCAACTCTAAACCAGACAAATGGATGTACAACGTACTTACCTCGTTTCGAATATTTTATTATCGGATGAAAATGTACTGAAAAAGGAAAACACCACATATGTACATATGTATGTATATTGAAGGAAAAAGGATTCCCGCACACAAAGTTTACAAAATTAAATAAATCATTTAATTTACTTAAAAGCACGTTTCTGATAAACATGATATGCTTTTCATCTACGATTCAATGATTATATAATATTTTATAGTATAGTCTTTAGTTTTCGAAAACCATAAATCGTTATAAATTCGACTAATATTTAAAACACTTAATATTCATAATAAACTATAATAGTACTAATAGTTATTACTATTATCACTATTATTATATTTTGTTCTTGCTCTTATAGTTTTTTGTAAAAATCGTTAGGGATTATACGAGTAGAATGAAGAAAAATATCACAAATTGAATTTATGGCACAATGAAAATTAATAAACACTTCCTTTGGGAAATACATAGGAAATTGTAAAATAGAATTGCTTTATAGAACAACAACTAAATGTATTGGGATATCGTAAAAATAATAAATTCTAATTTTAGATTTTTATCCAAGATGATGAAATTTGGAAGATTTTTTCAACACTTTGTAGTGTTACGGTAAATATGTTCAGCTCACCGTACAGTTTGAAATAATTCGAATAGTGGTACAGTCACCATTTTATCTCGATTTTCCGGTCACCCGAAATCCATCTATCAATTAGCCCGAGAATAATAATAATAACTAAATTAGATCTAACAGCTCTCATTTGGCGAGAAATGCCTTTAGTTTTCAAAAACATAAACATACATACAGACTCTGAGGATAGCATTTCAGCTCAGTAAATGCGCGGAGAGCAACGTGGCTACCATCGATAATTTTTGAAAGCTGTGACGTAAATATTTTAATTTATATTTTCTGGCTTACTAAAATCTGTTAATCATTTTATGTGGATCTGATAACCATTTTTCTCTTATTTAAGCCCTTAAAAGGAAACCTTGCTTTTGTAGTCGCCTGTTATATAACGGTATTCTAGATAATTCCCGAGTGACTTATTATTGTATCTCCAACTTTTAAAGATTTGTGTGCGAAAATCGGTATTTTAAGAAAATATTAAGCACCCAATAGATTTAATATCTTTTAAATATCGATCCCCTTTTCATTCAGGAACACACCATCCATTATTCATCTACTCATACATATACAGTATACCACCTGCCCATTACAATTTACCAGTCCCATGTCAATCTGTACACTCACATGTACGGTGGATCGGCACTGAATTCTGCGCTCCAACAGAAAATCATAATTGTGTTTGCTGACATCAACAATTCAAATTGATAAGAAATGTTTGCTCGGCATGTTGCTCTGGTGGTATTTGAACTTAGTACCCCTCCAGTCCAACTGCCTTTATTCACTGCGCCACTTGTCCGGTAAAAGTGTTTTTTTTATTTGTTTTCCTTATACAAAAACCTAGGATGGGCTATCAAGATTATTTATATTTTCTTTGCGGGACTAGATTTCAAATTTTTACAAAGATAAGGGCTGACCAAGTTTTCATCCTGTGCCTTAATTTAGAAAATTTAGAATCTAGAAGGAATTACAACTACATCAAATGCTCCACATCCAATATTGAGTTTTGCTGTTTGGAACTAGCTAGGTATGACACAGGTATACTTGTGTGCCTCATTGATGCAATGTCTCAAATGTTACTTATATTTAGTAGTCTGGATTTTTTGCTCTGCAGTTGAGATAACCAATGTACGCGACAAAGGCTATATAGCATTGGCTATCTGAGTGTCCTTGATTCTTATTTATAGACTGACTTGTATTCAAATTTGTTATCACAATTTTACTACTTTGACTTTTTACTTTATGTAAAATGTTCAGAGATAAAAATTGGGAGAATTTTATTTATTTTTTTATAACTTTGTAATATTTGCAATAAGTTGTGGTCGAATCGTTAGATAATGAACTATCTCAGATTAGTCTTAAAATATCCACAAACCTAATGGAATCGAGAGCCTATAGTTCAAAAAAAGAAAAGTGTGCAGAATTTATGGAGTACAGCTCCTTTTGGGCTATTTGGAAAGAAATAGCATCGCAGGAGTGCAAGGTCTTGTCTTTCATTACCGTTGTTTCACCGACCCCCTTGTCTGCAGCTTAACAAAAAGTGCTGGGGTTCGAACCTTTTCAGCAGCTTATCATACACGATACCCAACCAATCATTCACTAGTATTCCCCTAAGGTAACTTTTTCTTGTTGTTATCATTCGACATAGCTTGCCTGTTTGGTGTTGGTTAGTCCCAGCAATTTTATTTTCCCTGTGCCCCTTTACAGAGCTAGTGGACATTGTAATATTCACCACCACGAGGATAATTCCGGTAGTGTGTCCAGCAACCTTCCTAGGAAGAGGATACAATGTGAAAATTAAGCAATTTTTTTGAGCTATAACATAAATCTTGTTTGAATTGCATAAGAAGCTGCGTTGCCACTAGAGGAGAGTACTCCGAAACGGGTAACTAAAAAATTAAAGGCTCATAAACCTGCACATATCACTCGCACTCCATAGTGCACTGTTAGATTTTAAACAGAATTCTTTTTTACTGTAGTATCCTAGACAAACAAATAGAAATTTTTATTTCCATATTAAATTTTATTATATTAAGCAAAATATTTGGTTTAGGCCATAATAAAACAGGCATTTGAGAAAAATGTGAATTCGGATGTCATAATCGCACGAAGCAATTCTTTGGAATCTATAAGTGTATAAAATGATGTGAGCCTTGTCATATATACCATACAAGCTCCCTCATTGTTCTCTATATCCTAATTTTAACAATGGTTGTAAAAGCAAGCTAAGATTTGAAAAAAGCGATCAGAGGTTTTCAAAATAACATCACGAGTGCGGCACGAAGACCCTGAAGCCCAAAATGTATTTTATCTTTCATAAAAATATGGAATTCGCCAGAATGCGCCAGTCAGAATACGATGATTTTCTTTTAACAAGAGTTGCATTTACTATATAAATAAATTTTACTACCTTTCAGATGGAGCTATATATTACAAAGAGCGAATTGCATTATTAAGTCATATCTGGAAAAAATAGATGTTTAAAAACACTATAACACTAATTTTTAAAGCAAAAACTAAAGTTAAGCAAATTTCAAGTTAAGTTGTTTATATTTTTGTAATAAAAGTTTGAACTAAATTAAATTGCAAGTCATCTTCCCGAGGCAGGGAAAATTTTAAAGCGATTCCCTTTTCA
Source organism: Nephrotoma appendiculata (assembly GCA_947310385.1). NCBI lineage: Eukaryota > Metazoa > Arthropoda > Insecta > Diptera > Tipulidae > Nephrotoma > Nephrotoma appendiculata. The sequence goes on along the minus strand of OX371225.1, from coordinate 22,651,146 downwards.
AATTCAGCCAACGTGGTTATGACAAATGAGGTGTTAACCATATATTAAGACGGATGCCTATAAATGTGGTAATATTAACAAAATATTAAACACCGAAAGTATTTAACCCTCCGTTATAAAATGCTGAGCCCTTAATACAGAATATCAATTTACACATTAAAACATACATTTTTTAATCAACATAACCAACATCGAAAAAAATTAATTCTTAAATATTTTAATCCCAACTTACATACCGTAAATTAAATGAACAATTACGACAATTAAGGTATTAAATTCTTAAACAAATACTCATATACATATACATACATACATATAAGTTGTTCTTTAATATTTAATTGTAATTATTTTCTACAACATAAACATACACAGTAATACACATTCTGAATAGAACAAATAGTTCTTAAAGCATTATATAAGTTCGAACAATTTATGTTATACACAAAAATAAAATTTCTGCAAGATTTAAAATAAAATAAAATGAATAAATATCTAAGACGGAAAAAAATAATAATGATACTAGATAATTAAATAAAAGTATACGAAAAAAAAATAGTAAAATAGAAAAGATAAATTTTATTATCTTGACATTAAGCAAGTAATTCAATTGCTTACGGTTTTTACTTTTGAATTAGTTTTTCTTTGGCTGCTCTCGGTAACTCTATTTGCAAATAAAGACGAATAATATTGTGCTACACATAAATAAAAGAAAACATGTATCTATATTTATGTATAGACATTGTGTTTTGTGGGAAACCACCTTACTTTTAGATGTCTACTCTACTTATTTGATAGTGTTATATGTATAAAAAAGAAAATTATTGAGAAAACCATGAAATTTATACACCCATGTTTTGAAAAGAAGGAAAAACAAACACCTACACGAAAAGGAAATTGGTTTATATCTTTGTAATATTTTGTAGGTGTTGAAAGTTTAACCTATTTTCTGGAACTTAATAATTAAATGCTAATTGATATGAATACGAAGAGGCTCATACCTGTATTAAGTCATTAAACAAATGTTTGATGTATTCGTGGAAATTGAGTATAAATAAAATAAGTCTGAGACCGATATTTAAAAGCTGTCGAAATTTAATTTAAAAAAATTCAAGATTGCATAAAACCATCCATGAAATCAGGTTATAGGCGTCAGTATGACTTTTCCTGAATAACACGAAGCTTTTACTACTTACTGTTTATATTCTTAATTGTTACAAAGCTTTGTTCTTAATCCAGTACCCAAATACGTGAACAACATCAAATATACGATGGTTCATTTCAATGTTACAATAAAGCTAGCAGTTTGTGTAATACAGTTCCTGCAATTATAATATTTGATTTACACATAATTGTCAAATCGCAAGGTTCACTAGGAATCACAAATAAAGCAATTTAAAAATTTTACATGCAGGAAGTGAATTCTTATATTGACAAAGCCAACCATGATGTATTTGGCTAAAAATATAAATAAAAAATGCAACTTTTGGATATTTTAATATATTTGCAACTTTACAAGCAATTTAAAATATATGTTAAAATATAAGTTATACCAACCAATTACAAGCACGAAGTGAATATTCAAGTTTATTTTGTAAAATAACGGACGGTAAGAGTATTTATCTACAGTTCAATTCAAAATGCAGATGTGTACCGAATTTTTTTTCTGCATACCAAACTGTTAACTAATAGTAGCTTGATATAATCAAATAATTACATGCACGAAGTGAATATAAATATTGAATTCTCTAAAATGTTTACAATAACTACAAAATAGAAAATTTTTTATCTAGTAAGTTGCACATTAGTAATTATTACAACATTTACAAAAATAAAATAGGCTCGAAATAATTACATGCAGGAAGTGAATACCTCTTTAATTGTTAAAACCATATAAAACAATAAATTTTAGTTCAAAAATAAAATGCATGTTTCGGACATCCAAACTATTAACTATAATAAATTTAGATCCCTGGTTTATGCAATCATTTTATCTTAATTAATAATCAAATGATTACATGAATATTTTTACATGCACGAAGTGAATTTTCATGACGTATTTGACTTAAAATATAAACATAAAATGCATTTTTTTGATATTTTAATATATAGTTGCAATATTTAAAATTATAATTCAAATTAATTTAAGTAACATACAATTAGAAGAACGAAGTGAATATTAAAGTTTATATTGTAAAATTTATTAAAATAAAAATACACGGGAAGAGTATATATCTAAAGTTCAAACCAAAATGAAAATGAGTATCGATTTTTTTTTCTGTACACCACAAAAACTTTTAACTAATAATCGCTTGATACAATCAAATAATTACATGCACGAAGTGAATATAAATATTGATTTTTTTAAAATGTTTACAATAACTAAAAACAAGAAAAGTATCTATGTGGTAAAGTTGCACAATAACATTTATTACAACATTTACAAAAAATAAAATAAGCTAAAAATTATTACACGCAGGAAGTGAATTATTATATTGTTAATGCCATATATTAAAAGTAAAAGTTTACTTTAAAAAATAAAATGCACCTTTTGGATATCTTGACTATTAACTATAATAATTTTGTATCCCTGGTTTATGCAATCTTAACCTCGTTTATGCAGGCTTAATAAATAATCAAATGATTACATGCACGAAGTGAATATAAACGTCCATTTTGCAAAATTTTTAATGGAACCACATAAAAAAGAAAAATTTTTATTTTACAAAGTTTCACTTAAATGTTTATTTAAGCATTTACATAAATAAAGCAATCTTAAATTATTACATGCAGGAAGTGAATTCCTATGTTGAAAAATCTAATTATGACGTACTTGAATTAAAATCTAAGTATAAAATGCAACTCTTGGGTATTTTATTATATTTGTAACATTGGAAGCAATTTAAAATATAACTTAAATTAACTTAAATACCAAACAATTACAAGCAAGAAGTGAATATTAATGTTTATTTTGTAATAACGGGTGATTTTTTAAGAGCTTGAGAACTTTTTTTTAAAAAAAAACGCATAAAATTTGCAAAATCTCATCGGTTCTTTATTTGAAACGTTAGATTGGTCCATGACATTTACTTTTTGAAGATAATTTCATTTAAATGTTGACCGCGGCTGCGTCTTAGGTGGTCCATTCGGAAAGTCCAATTTTGGGCAACTTTTTCGAGCATTTCGGCCGGAATAGCCCGAATTTCTTCGGAAATGTTGTCTTCCAAAACTGGAATAGTTGCTGGCTTATTTCTGTAGACTTTAGACTTGACGTAGCCCCACAAAAAATAGTCTAAAGGCGTCAAATCGCATGATCTTGGTGGCCAACTTACCGGGCCATTTCTTGAGATGAATTGTTCTCCGAAGTTTTCCCTCAAAATGGCCATAGAATCGCGAGCTGTGTGGCATGTAGCGCCATCTTGTTGAAACCACATGTCAACTAAGTTCAGTTCTTCCATTTTTGGCAACAAAAAGTTTGTTAGCATCGAACGATAGCGATCGCCATTCACCGTAACGTTGCGTCCAACAGCATCTTTGAAAAAATACGGTCCAATGATTCCACCAGCGTACAAACCACACCAAACAGTGCATTTTTCGGGATGCATGGGCAGTTCTTGAACGGCTTCTGGTTGCTCTTCACTCCAAATGCGGCAATTTTGATTATTTACGTAGCCATTCAACCAGAAATGAGCCTCATCGCTGAACAAAATTTGTCGATAAAAAAGCGGATTTTCTGCCAACTTTTCTAGGGCCCATTCACTGAAAATTCGACGTTGTGGCAGATCGTTCGGCTTCAGTTCTTGCAGGAGCTGTATTTTATACGGTTTTACACCAAGATCTTTGCGTAAAATCTTCCATGTCGTCGAATAACACAAACCCAATTGCTGCGAACGGCGACGAATCGACATTTCACGGTCTTCAGCAACACTCTGAGAAACAGACGCAATATTCTCTTCTGTACGCACTGTACGCATTCGTGTGGTTGGTTTAATGTCCAATAAAGTAAACTGAGTGCGAAACTTGGTCACAATCGCATTAATTGTTTGCTCACTTGGTCGATTATGTAGACCATAAATCGGACGTAAATCGCGAAACACTTTTCGAACCGAACACTGATTTTTGTAATATAATTCAATTATTTGCAAGCGTTGCTCGTTAGTAAGTCTATTCATTATGAAATGTCAAAGCATACTGAGCATCTTTCTCTTTGACACCTTGTCTGAAATCCCGCGTGATCTGTCAAATACTAATGCATGAAAATCCTAACCACAAAAAAATCACCCTTTATTTTGTAGGATAACAGACGGAAAGAGTATTTATCTACAGTTCAAATCAAAATGCGGATGAGTACCGATTTTTTTTCTGCACACTACAAAAACTCCTAATTAATAGAAGCTTGATCAAATAATTACATGCACGAAGTGAATATAAATATTGAATTTTCTAAATTGTTAACAATAAATACAAGTTTTAATACAATAACTACTAAATACTAGTAAAGTCGCACAGTCGCATTTATTACAACATTAACAAAAATAAAATAAGCTAGAAATTATACATGCAGGAATTGAATCATCCTATTGTTAAAGCAATATATTATAAATAAGAGTTTAGTTTAAAAATAAAATGCATTTTTTGGATATCTAGTAAAATTAATCTAGAAAGCTACACATTAGCAATTATTATAACATTTACAAAAATAAAATAAGCTCGAAATTATTACATGTAGGAAGTGAATACTTCATTAATTGTTAAAACCATTTAAAACATTAAAGTTTATTTCAAAAATAAAATGCATGTTTTAGATATCTAAACTATGAACTATAATAAATTTAGATCCCTGGTTTATGCAATCATTTTGGTTAGTAATCAAATGATTACATCCACGAAGTGGGTATAAATGTTTATTTCGCAAAATTTTTTGAATTAACCGTATACGATAAAAAATATTTATTTTATACAGTTTCTTTTCACTATTTATTTAAGCATTACCTCAAATATAGCAGTTCAATATTTTTACATGCACGAAGTGAATTTTTATATTGAAAATTATTTTATGACTTATTTGACTAAAAGTATAAATATAAAATGAAACTTTTGGAAATTTAAATATATTTGCAACATTTTAAATTATACTTTAAATTAATTTATATACTAAACATTTACAAGCACGAAGTGAATATTCAAGTTTATTTTGTAAAATAACAACACACGGTAAGAGTATTTATCTAGAGTTCAAATCAAAATGCAAAGGAGTATCGAATTTTATTTTGCTCACTACAAATTCTCTTCACTAATAATAGTTTTATACAATCAAATATTACATGCACGAAGTGAATATCAATATTTAATTTTCATAATTGTTTACAATAACTTCAAACTAGAAATTTATTTATCTAGTAAAGTTGCACAATTGCAATTATCACAACAACTACAAAACTAAAATAAACTAAATATCATTACACGCAGGAAGTAAATTCTTCTGTTGTTAAGGTCATATATTATACGAGTTTAGTTTAAAAATAAAATGGATCTTTTTGATATCTAAGCTATTAACTAAAAATAATTTTGGATCCATAGTTTATTTCAATACACTGCACATTGATAAAAATACAATTATTTTGGATTATTAAAATTTCAATTGATCAATACCAAAAAATAATCAATTCAAAATGTGCACGAAGTGAATTCTTATATTGAAAAAAATATTTATAAATTATTTGACTTAAAATATAAATATAAAATGCAACTTTTTGATATATAAATATATTTGCAATATTTTAAATTATACTTTAAATTAATTTAAATACCATTTAATTACAAGCAAGAAGTGAATATTGAAGTTTATTTTGTAAAATTTTGTAAAATAACAACACACAACAAGATTATTTATATACAGCTCAAATCAAAATGCAGATGAGTACTGAGTTTCTTATTTTGCAAACAACAAACACATTAAACTAATAGTAGCTTGATATAGTCGAATAATTACATGCACGAAGTGAATATAAATATTGAATTTTCTAAAATGTTAACAATAACTACAAAAAAACACATTTATCTGGTAATGGTGCACATTAGCATTTATTACAACATTTTTAAAGATAAAAAAAGCTAAAAATTATTACATGCAGGAAGTGAATTCTTCCATTGTTAAAGCCATGCATTATATGAATTAAGTTTAAAAATAAAATGTGTCTTTTGGATATCTAAACAATTAACTAATAATATTTTTGGATCCATGTTTTATGTAATCAATTTGGTCTATTAAATATCCAAATGATAAATGTTAATTTCGGAAAAAAAATTTATTAATCACATGCAACTAAAATATTAATTTTCAAAAGTATAGCTTAATTATTTATTTAAGCATTAAATGCAATTCTTATATTGAAAAAGCTATTTAAATGTAACTTTTTGATAATTTTATATATTTGCAACATTTAAAATTAAAATTAATAATTATTTATATACCAAACAAATACAAGCTCGAAGTGAAGATTTTGTTTTCAAAATTTTGTAAAAAAACAACACACGGCAAGAGTATATATCTAGATTTCGAACCAAAATGCAAATGAGTTCCGAGGTTTTTTTTGCACACCAAAAATACTTTTTAACTAATAGTAGCTTGATATAATCAAATATATTACATGCGCGAAGTGAATATAAATATTGAATTTTAATTAATTTTTACAATAACTACAAACAAGAAAATTATTTATCCAGTAAAGATGCACATTAGCATATATTACAACATTTATAAAAAAAAAATAACCTAAAAATTATTACATGCGGGAAGTGAATTCTTCCATTGTTAAAGCCATATATGCCTTTATTTTAAAAAATAAAATGCATCTTTTGTATATCTAAACTATTAATTATTAATAATTTTGAATCCATGGTTTATTTCAATGAGCAGTATCATTAAAAAAATGCAATAATTTTGAATTAGTAAATAACCAATTGATTACATGCACGAAGTGAATATAAATGTCCGATTGGAAAAAGCTTTTAAATTACCCACATACAAGAAAACTATTTATTTTCTTAAGTTTCACTTAATTATTTATTTAAGCATTACCACAAATAATGCATATCAAAATAATTACATGCAGAAAGTAAATTATTTTATAGAAAATGCTGTCTATTAGGTATTTGATTTGAAATTATATATATTATATACACACACATATATATATATATATATATATATATATATATATATATATATATATATATATATATATATATAATGTAACTTTTGGATATTTTATTTAATATATTTGCAACAGTGCAATTTAAATTACTATTAAAATTAACTTAAATACCAAACAATTAAGAGAACTCAAAGTTAATTAGACGTTTTAATCAGTATGAGCAAATTAATGTTAGAATGATTAGAACAATTAAAGACCCGCGATTGATGGATTTATTCACAAAATGGTATTGTGATGGTTTTATTTTCAAAAGAAAATTCAAAGAGAGGTGAAAAGCTACTGGCGAATGAGTAAACAAAGTTCTGTGATATTCAAACCGAAAATTGCCTAAGTGACAAATCAGCTACACAGCCAGATCAAATTTTCGTATGCACGCCTTATCATTTCTTGATACAAACATTTGTGAAAGGCAGCCGTTGACAAAAGATAGTTGACAAAAAATCCAATCCTTAAGAGTTTTGGAAAGTAAATTAAATATGTTGTGTCTGACTTTAAAAGTTGTTTAGTTTAACCATAATAATTTTAATTTAATTTTGTTTTAGTACAACACATCCTGTTCGATAATGTACCTACAAATATTTAAGTATCCCGGCCAGGACCTTTGTCTTTTGGGAGCTTTCGATAATTCGTGCACTCCCAATCAATCAAAAATCAATCAATATGCTAAGAAAGAGCAACTGTTGAATACATTTCATAAATTCACTGATTTAAGGACATGATCCAATCCTTTTATAAAATCGATACAACTTTTGACCACACTTTTCAAATCCTTAACCCTAAATAACTCCCCAACAATACAATATTTTATATTATAAATTTAAAAAAAATATGATATTTAAAAGAGTCCTTACCCCAATGGGTTATGTACGAGCATAATTATGATTGTTTTATTAAATTATGTTAATGTTAATTTTTAAAATAACAGCCCAGATGTTGCTGTCATATTTTTAACTTTATTATCACAACAGTATTCCAAAATATTATGTAAAAAAAAAATAAATTGAATGAGAGAAGTTTGCTGGGATTTTTTTCGCCACCGAGTCTCCCCCCACCGTATTTTCCAGCTTATTTGTCATATTTTTATTACTTGTTTAAAATCCAATAAACTAAGGGATGAATTTTTATTAGCTTTTTTCTATTTTACTTAAAGAAAAGATTTTTGTTGCTGTTTTGTTTTATTGTATGAGAAAAATATTGCTTTTGTTTATATATGGAAATATTTTTTCTCAATTTTCAAACTTTTTTTTTGTACTGGAAAATTGAATTTGGTATTTTTTTTTGTTTTGGTTGTAATAATCCTTTTATTATGTTGTATTGTGGGTTACATAAAAGATGAAGTATTTTGTTTTTTTAATGAAAGAAATTTATGAGGGAAACAACAACATTTTATTTATTTTTTTATTATTAAATATAGTAGATTCCTTTAAAAAGGAATTTTGAAATATAAAAAATACAATATGGGTACCATAATACTGATTAGGTTAAATCGTTTTATAACAAGACAGAAATTCAATTGGATAATGTAGTTTATTATGTTAGATGAGAATATGTAAATAACTATTTGCATATTTGAAATTTTAAAATCTAGTAACATATTTATAAAAGGCATACACTAGAATGATTTGAGTAAGAAGGTAAATTTGTCAATAGGGCAACCTTGATCAATAAATTAATTTGCCGAGGACTGTTTTCACAGCAAAGAAGCTCCTAAGCTCTTTATCTAATTTTAAACCTAATTTTCCATTATTCTCTAAATAAAAAAAAAACATTCTTCCATCTTCGTTCGCACCTAGACCGTTTAACATATCAAAATAAAAGTAAATATGGAAACTAAATTGAATTTATGCCAGAATTAAATCGTTCGAAATTTGAGGAACAATGAAAGAAAGGTAATAATAACCGGGTGTGCCCACCCAGGGACGATCGGATCTCCCCGAATGACAAATACAATGTCTGCTGAAGAGACCCCCCCCTTTCCTGAATGACTCATCGATCCCTCGAAGCCGATGTCTAGCCACAACAAAGCAACAGCGGCCCCGTTGGTCGCAATGTAAAATACTTACTCCCACCGTCGATACTGTGGATTTTTATTATTTTTTAATAATACGGATAATCAATTCCGTATTTAAAAAAAATAAGAAAACGCACACGCACGAACTTCTATTTTTTTTCAATTCATTTTCTTTCAAAATCACTTTAAAAATTTTATATATATAAACCAAAAGTTGCTTGTTTTTGAATATTGTGCATGTTTCTGTTTTGAGACATGCTCCTGTTGAGCTGTTCGATAGACAGCTGGTACAGGATTTTTGTTATTTTGCCATTTTGGTTCCACCTCTGTGAAGTCTTATTATTGACCATTATGAGATTCATTCCAAAATAAATACGAACCGATGGCAGTTTTGTTAAGAGAATCATACTAAGCAAATTCATATTGAAATTATTTACACAACGTTTGATAGGTTAGGCCGTTACGAATAATTTCCACGTGAATGGTTCTTTCATTCAACCATTTTGAAGTAAGCATTTATAAACAAATATTTCCAACAAAAATTGTATAAAAGCAATAAGCAAACCAAACCCCAAGGGCGCTTTTATGCCCTGGAGATGATAAAAAGTTAACACATTGTTAGTACTCAGATTTTGAGATGATTCTAATTTAATTCTCGATCGTATGCTGCAGTGATGCATCCTGTTTGATTTGCTTCTCCCAAGGATCAACAAGGCCGGCCTGAATAATTTGTAGCAGTAATCCGTCGATTCGAGATAAAAGTGGATGTCCTTTCACCAGTAACATTTCAACTGGAGCGGTCACAATTTCGTGGGTAAAACCTTTTATTAGTGAATTTCCAAATTGATCTCTGTATTGCCGCTCAACGAAATATTCCCGGCTTATCGCCATGACAAAGTCGCGTTTTGTTGCTATACGTTCGAGACATTTCGCGACCGAGTGACACAATTTACAGTTTTGCATCATGAAATCGTCGATTTGATTGATTACGAATTCGTTCTCTTGAAAATATCTAGTTGTGGTGCCATTATTTTCGATTGTGTCCCAATTTTCCGGTTCCTCAAAACTTTCAAATTCGATTGTGAAATATGTGTGTTTTGCGATCGTCTTTATTATTCCGATCTCTAGGCCGCGTTGAAAATTGTAGGTGGTCTCCTCTTGATTTTCAATATTAGACTTCGTAGGTTCCAAAATAGGTGGGAAAAACGGACGTGCCAATTTCAATACGCATCTGGCACCCGATTCTTGTAATTGATGAATCTTAACGTTAAACGACATTTTGTAGTTTCCTGCGCCCAGGCGGCTAATACCATAACAATGAAAACGAAGAACAGTTTGATAACGAAATTCGACATTTTACTGATTGAATGGTGTCTTCGATTTAGGCTTTTATACGTTTAGATATAAATGGAAATCCTTTGTCTGCAAGTTTTGATTGGCTTAGTGCGTAAGTAAATTCACTAGATGTCAGAACTTTATGTTAACGATTGGAAATGTAGAGAAAAAACTATCAGTCAAATCAAGCAAGCATTGATCTATCTAGATAAAAGAAAAAGAAAATCGCCCTGACATGGTGTGCACTCAAAACCGCATTTTTGCCTAATCAAAACCGGCGCCTAATCAAAACCACCCTTTCTTGCAATCGTTATAAGAAAAGAATCAGCAATAAAACTCGAAATTTTGCATTCAGTTTTTAGGAAAATACGTTAACAAATCATGAGATTTTTTCTGATAGAAAATTTGGCATTGGAGAGCCTGAGCCAAAGAAGAATTTAAAAATTGACCAAGCGCTCTCAATGGGCTTCCAAACCCAAGTTCGGCTGGAGCTGTTTTAAGTTTTTCACTATAGGCTGCTCTCAATCCAAGGATTACCATCGGTAATATAATCAGCCAGTACAGTCGTTGATGACACATAATCACTTCGAGTTGTAGGATGACGTTTGACATCGGGTTGTAGGACGTTGCCTTGAAAGGTCCCGCAGTCACCCATCTCAAGTGTCGCATAATTAATGTTACACAATATCGATGATCTATCAGAAACAGGTCAAGGACAAATGATGTCTAAGTATATTTCAGCAAAGCGTTGTACGGTTATTTTATAATAACCGAGAGGAGAAATGGTAGACTTTCCTATTTTGGACTTTTGCCATCCTACGCAACGTTGAGTTATAGTTTTTGAATCTTAAGAGACGCGAGGCGCGTACCAGAGAGTACAATACAATGCAAAACCAACTTCACCAACAACGTCAAGCAGCCGTTGCTTGGCGATAATGACTTGTTTGGCGAGAAAGGAGTTTTCCTGAGGGAATCTTTAAAGAACATATAAGATGTAATGTTCATTGTACTTTGAGTCAACGATTGTGATGTTTACAAGGAAGTACCAATGTTGGAATTGGGTACATGAAAAGAAACGAACAAGAAATTATAAAAAAACTTAAACAAACAACTTCAATCATCAATTGGATACTTCCATAACTAGATACTTCCAGGCAAACAAATTAAAAGCTCAACGCTTTGTTTGTGTAACAATTAATCTTTCACCGTTCACCTTTCACCTCTTACCTTTGACCTGTGACTTTTGAACTTTGACCTTTCACCTTTGATCTTTGACCTGTGACGTCACAAAATTAGTTGCCACGCTGGAGAGCCAAACTAACTACTACCAATATTGAACATATTTATTTTTAATTGATTTAAAAATTATATGATCATTGAGGTGTAGAAACAAAAACATTATCATTTGACGTGATTTTTCAATTAATACGACTTATTCTTTAGCTTGATTAAATAATTTACAACAACAATTAATCTTTACAGATACTCAACGTTTTCAGAACAAAAAGAATTTGGCCATTTTGATATATTTTTTTCAATTACACCGTTTAATCAAAGTTAATTTTCTGCACGATTATCTGTTCACAAAATCTCCACTCAACTAAGTTAAATGCATCATTTGATTGCAACAAAATTTTTAGAAATTGAAAATCCAAAAAAAAATATAATTACAAATTAAATAATGTTATGACGCCACAAGGTAGGAACACACACAACTTAGGAAGATCATAAATTTTAGTTAATTCTATGGCGCTCAAATTCTTTATCTGCCACTATCAACTGAAAATCGTCACTTAAGGGTTCTCATCATCACAGTATTTCGCAACCCGAATTTTGCAGAAACTATCGCTTGTCAACAAAATCCGATTCCTGTTTCACAGTTTCAGAAGCTATTGAATCTTATGAATTTATCAATGATCTTATGACGAGTGACAATTTTCTCCTTGAAGCGATCGTATTGAAAAAGCACATCCTGCAAATTCTATCGAGTTCGATATTACACTTCGCCGCACATGTTACTACAAATTTCACCGTTTATCCCAAAACCCAGAAAGTACTCGATTCAATCTTCCTAATGACCCACAACGAACACGTCGTAAAATCCTCTAAGAAGCCAGGCGAATTTTTGATGGGTGTTGGTAGGTTTGATGGATTGGTTGTCAGCTCCACCCAGACAATGTGAGTGCTTTATTAGCAACAAATCCAGAATAAGCTACCGAGACAGAAACAGCATGTATACCAATACTAACTAAACAGAATCCTGCCGATTCGTGTCACGAAATTCAAATGAACTAAAATGTTTGTGGTGAACCAGCCTAATTTAGTTATCCAGGACTCAGGTCTGGTAGCTGGCCTTTAAGCAAAGGTTACCTCCCATTACATTATGAAAAACGAAACTGAATCGCTTTGATTTAAACCTAGGTGCTTGGAATTTCAAAGCTGAACTGGATTACCATCAAAAAGTAAATTTAAAAAAAGTAGGCAGTGATAGTTACTCAGACAATGCTTGAAACTTCAAGGGGGCAAAAAATCATTGACGTGAAATAAAAAGTCACACCACCACTTTAGAGGATTGTGGAATGCAGCGTATTTTTCCGACATTGAAACTTCAATTTTAAACTTCCTGCCATATTACCTGCAGGACATTTTTTGGCCAACTTCATACGAGTACATCTTTGCACCTCATTTGCAATTTGATGAAGTTCTTCAAATTAATTAAATTTAGGGGAATATACAACGTAAGCACTTAGTATAATTTTTACGCTGTATTGTGTTTAAGCAGCCTACCACTTTTGCTTAGGCAGTCTCATATAATTTTGTGTTATTGTCAGGCCAGCAATAAATAATTTAGTTCACCGTCGTCACAAAATCTTGCTGAATTTAATATTTCCAATAAAATTTCAGAATATCGACTTTAATAATCACACTCGCATACATATGTTGCTTTGTAGATTATATACACATGAAGCACATTTAATTTGCTGACAGAAATTATTACCATGGAAAACAAAATATTCCGCGATAACAATAAATTTTAGTTGAGTTGAAAATTTGCGGTTAAATATGTTAAATGTTTTTTCGAGTTATATAATTTCATTTATATTATTACATTATTGTTGTTACATGTAATTTTCAATATTTTTACATTTTTCGGTTGTGTTTACGAGGTTTTATGAATTATCATAATTTATTTAATTATTTTACAGAAATTTACATTTTTTGTTCGATGTATATTATGACTGAGGAAGCTCCAAATGCATATGTTCCGCAAATGAATTTAACTAACATTTTAAAAATTTGATAAATGCCACCAGTACGATTACAAAGCTCCATTCCAATACACCAACCAATTATTTCGACACGCAGATCCATTATCCATTTTTGGGTGAATTTAAAAATTAATCATTTTCAACCATAACAATAAAATTTCACCCGCAATAAAATTAAAACTTTCTTTTATTGAATAACAGAAAGAAAACTTAAAAGAAAAAATCAACTCTAATTCATTTTATTCCATAGAATACGTATATTTGGTGAATGAGACCAAGACCAAACTTAAAATAACATAAAAGCTTAAGAAAAAAAAAACTTTTTAATTTCATTTTCTTTTCTGTGTAACCGAATAACAATAAAACCAAAATTAAGAAAAATCGTCTTAAATAACCCAACTTGATGTTATTTTATTGTTTAACTTTTATTTATTTCGATTTGCTTTTTCTTTAAAATTAAAATTAACATTACAATTATTGATTTTTGTTTTCATTACTGTATACATTCAAATAAACAATAATCAAAACAAAACAATTTTAGGATTTTCCTTATTTATTTTTACTGTTGTTGCTTTTATTGATATTTTACTTTAAAATTAGCATAAACTTAATTAATTTTATTTTAATGTACAGAATATAATTTATTTAAAGGTTAGACATAATCTAAATATATTATTGTATATAGAGAGATATATATATATATACACGTATACATTATGTAATATTCATGAAATTAAAATAGACGTCTAATGATTGTTCAAGAATCCTTTAAATTTGACAACAAGGCTCTAAAATAAAAAAAAAAATAAAAAATCACAGAGTCATAACCATTACATCAAACTAAAAAATGGAGAGGTGAATATGTTGTGGCCAACACCCAACTACTTTTAGCACAAATTATGAAAAATTAAACTTACCGGAATTTTGGTGAGACTTGTATAATCAATCAACACTGATTCGTATACTATTGCGAAATTCTTTTCTGCGAAAGTTTGAGATTCCATGCCAGCATTCGATTTGGTGCGGTTTGATGAGGTTGATGCTTTGTGATCTGTAATTATAGTGAACTTTTTGTCATATAAATAAGGTATAGAATTGTTGACGGCCGGATGAATTGTTAACTGCTCGTTTTCTTTTGAATTGTTTTTATATAACTTAGTACTTAGAGCGATTGTTTCGTTGATAGTACGAATATTTGTAAATTATAGTAAATAATATGGCCATTTGGAATAGGCTTACTGTTTATGATCCTATGTAAAATAAATAAAAAAATAAAAATAAATGA
The DNA here is from genome assembly GCA_947310385.1 of Nephrotoma appendiculata. Classification (NCBI taxonomy): domain Eukaryota; kingdom Metazoa; phylum Arthropoda; class Insecta; order Diptera; family Tipulidae; genus Nephrotoma; species Nephrotoma appendiculata. The sequence goes on along the minus strand of OX371225.1, from coordinate 22,636,032 downwards.
CCAAACGAAAATAACTAGTGACCAGACGATCCCGATCATTGGACTTATAAAACTGTTAGTATTGGTATTGGTTTACTATAAATTTACAGTATTTTACTAATTAAGTATTTATTTAAATTTATTATTTACAATATTTTTATTCATTCAGAAAGTTATAAATTTTAATAACTATAATATCAAACAAAGCATATATTATTGTTCACTACTAAGTTTTTCTAATCAATTCTAAGTCTACTATAAAGTTTATTATTTGAATTCAAGAGTATAAGTTAATTGTTATAAAACAATTAGTTATTTATTTATTATAAATTTTTTTTAATCTATTATTATGTACAATTTTGAAAGATTTCCCAATTTTTATAGACGAATTTTCCGGGGAAATTATTTCAAGTAATTCATAAGGACCTAACCATGCTGGAACTAATTTTCTTTTTGTTTCATTTTTTAGTAATACTGGATCTTCTTTGTTTAAATATTGTAGGATTTAGAGATTTATCATAATATGATTTAGACTTTTCTTTAGACTATATTATGTTATTTCTTGCTATAGCGAATAAATTTTGCAACTTATGTCTGAGATCTTGGTAGTAATCATCTAACGTATAGTTAGGTTTTGGTTCCTTGGATATCGGGCACGGAATATTAGGTTTAAAACCAAAAACTACTTCATATGGCATATAATTAGTGGAACATTATTCCACGTAATAAAGTTGGTAATGGTTTAGGGCTCGTTTTTATTTTAAATAAAATAAAACAATTAAAAGACTGAGCTTTCGATGTCTCATCGACATCATTTTCAAAGCCAATGAAAATTTTTATATAAATTTTTTACAAAACAAATATAAAAAGCCTATACAGTAAATACAATTTTTTCCAAATAGCAAATACAAAGTAAATTTTAAAGTAAATTTTACAAACAAGTATTTAAAATATGAATATGATTTTAAAATTATTAAAAAAATATAAATGAAAATTGTATATATAAATAAAACAATGAAATAAATTTAGCAAAGAAATAAAGCAGACAAAAAACGAAATAAGACAAAATAATTGTAGCAATTGCCAATGTAGGCACAATCATTATTTATATTTATAGAATTAATGCTAGATTTAATATATAGTATCTCTAAAATTGATCTTTTCCTAAAATTTCGTTCTTTTTCTAATATTTTAACATTTTTTAGGCTAATTATGTGACCTGAATCCGTTAAATGTGTAGAAAGTGCACTAGTACCTTGTTCTTCATCTTTATTTACACAATTTTTATGTTGATAAATCCTTTTTTTCAAAAATTGGTTTCTTTGACCCGTATAAACAACATTACAGTCACATTTAACTTCATAAATTAAATTTGACTGCTTATTGAGTGGTATAGGATCTTTAATTTTAGAAAAAATCATTTCAACAAGATGAAGAATTACCGACAATTTTGAAATTATAATTTTTGAACAAGTATTTTATTTTTTCAAATAAATGTTTAACATAAGGAATTTGAAAATAATTTGTATCATTGTTAATGGGCCGAATTTCAAAACTTGTAATAAAATTTTTTTGTTTCCAAATACATTGATTTATTAATTTGGCAGGATAATGATTAGTTAACAATGTTTCTTTTAATATGTTAAAATTTTTATTGTGAAATTTGAGATCTGAAACTTTTAAAATTTTTTGAGCCAAAATGTTTACTGTATTAATTGTATAGGAAGTAGGAAGCCAAGAATGAAAATTTAAGTATCTACCAGACCAACTATCTTTGTGATACCAATCAAAAGAAATTTTGCCATCAGGCTCATGGATCAAAAGTAAATCTAAAAATGGAATTTTGTTGTCAACTTCCTTTTCCAAAGTAAATTTTATTCGATTAAAAATTTTGTTAAAACTGTTCAAAAATATATCAATTTTGTTTTCAGGAACAGCCGTTATAATATCATCAACATATCGGTAATAAAATAATGGCTGAAAATCTAAAGAATTTAATGCTAAATATTCCAAATTTTCCATTAATAAATTAGCTAATATAGGGCTTATGAGAAAACCCATTGGAGAACCAAAAATTTGTTTATAATTTTTATTGTCAAAAGAAAATTCAGAATTATCTGAAACAATACTTAAACCTTCAAAAACTTTTTAATGTCTCTCCAATTTTTCTTGATAATTTCCGAAACTATATGACTATCTACATTAGTAAATAACGAAATCACGTCTAAAGAAATTAACAAAAAATTTGGGGGTATAATGAAATTTCGAATTTTTTGTTTAAAATCTTCGGAATTTAGAACAAAAGAGTTAGTTTTTCCTACACTAAATTTAAGAATGTTACCTAAAAATGCCGATAAACCGTATGTGGGACCATCTATTGAGCTCACAATAGGTCTGTAGGGTATATTTGGTTTATGGATTTTAGGTAAACCATATAATTTAGGAACTACTGGAATATAACTAGTTAATTTTTTCTTTGTAAATTCATCAATGTTGCCAGATTTTTGCCAATTGTTTACTAAAGTGTTAGTCGTAGTTTGAATTGGAGTAGAATTATTTTTTATCAATTATCTATAAGTTGTGTCGTCATTTAACAGGCTATTACCAACTTTATTATAGTTATAATTGGCTCAATAAATAATTTTTAATTAACCATTCCACGTGTTCTAACAGAATGTAACATAAGGCAACAAAATATTACAGTTGAAAGTATTTGATTCAGCAAAATTTCGTAAATATTCGGCTAGGGTTTTATGAAACCTTTCTGGGTTGGTGGTAGAAAGTTTTTTTTTTTTAAGAAGGTTACAGTTATTTTTAAACAATTTGCTCATAAATTCGGAGCCTTGATCCGTAAGAATTTCATCCGGGATACCATAAATACAAATAAATTTTTCCACGAAACATGGAGCAACAACCTCAGCTTAAATGATAATAGTCCCACAATATCAAGAAAAATTCTTTAGAGTGATTTTTTAGCAGTTGAAGTAATTTTCAACGGTTCCTTGGTATTCTTCGCGTGTTTGTTTATTTGGCAAGATGGACATGTTGTTATAAAGTTTTTTATTCTTTAATACATATTTGGAAAATTATAGTATTTTTGCATCCGTAAGAAGGTCCTGTATACGCCATGGTGTTCACCTAATGGTGACACATGAAACTCATTTAATAATTACTCAATTTCCGATTCGTCAGTAATATATTTTATTGTATTTATATGATTTTTATCGGTGTTTAAAGTTTGGAAGGAGCCTTTATCCTCCAAAAGGTTTGAACTAGTATGATTTGAAATGTTTTCGTTTAATTGACTTTGATCGTTTGATTTATTTTAATTTCGGGTGAGTTTATAGTGAGCCGTTGTTGTTCGAGTAATTTCTTAGAACCTGACCGAGTTAGTATAAAACATTCAGTTAATTTGATACGACTTAATGCGTCACCATTTTTTATTAAATTTCCAGGTTTATGAATTATTGTAAAGTCGTAATCTTCAAGGCAAAGTTGCCAGCGGAATTGTCGAGCGGTTGGTATTTCTAATGTATACATGCATAAAAGCACTCGATGATCTGTTATTAAAAAAAATTTATGTGCATCCAGTGCATCCATAGTTTGCTTCAGCTGAGTTAAGTACACGGCTAGCATAACCGATAGGTAGATCGAATCCATCTACGTCTTGAGAAAGTACTGATCCTAATTTTACTGGCATCGCATGTCAATTTGAAAAGTTTCATAAAATCATGCATTCGCAGAATAGGGAAATTAATGAGCAAATCTTTCAATGATTCAAAAGCGGCCTGGTAATCTGTGGTCCAATTAAATGGTGAATTTTTTTTTAATAAGTTCGTGAGTGGTTTAAAAAAACCACTTTTGGCTAAAAAAATGTGGTATAAATGTACGATAGTATCCCGCTAATCCGAGAACAGATTTTATTTCAGATTGATTTTTTGGAATTGAGAATTTCTTTACTGCTGTTATTTTTCCTCCATCGGGCATAATTTCATTCGGGGTAACCACATGCCCGAAATATTTTATTTCTTGCTTTAGAAATTGGCATTTATAGGGGTTTACTTTTAAATTGTATTCTCGAAATCGTTTAAATACATCTATTAAACGGTTGTTATGTTCTAAAAGTGTGGTGCCAAAAACAACGACATCGTCTAAATATGCAAGGCATTTTATATTATTTAATCCGCTAAGTACGCAGTTGATCATTCGTTGAAATGTCGCAGGGCACCCTTGAGCCCAAACGGCATACAAACAAATTCGTAATGACCTTCGTCAGTGCTGAAGGCAGTTTTTGGTGAATCTGAAACAGAAAGTTTTATTTGGTGATATTAACTTTGGAGATCAAGAGTGGAAAAGTATTGGGCTTTTCCGAGGGTATCTAATATATCGGAAATATTGAGTAGAGGAAAAGTGTCATCAGCTGTGATTTGATTAAGACGTCGGTAATCAATTACTACCCTCCCCTTTTTATCATTGGTGGGTAATTTTTTTGGCACTAATCATAAGGGCAAGTTCCAAGGGCTTTTACTGTCTTTCCCGATTCCTTGGTTTACCATTTCGTTTACCTGCTGTTATATCTCGGCGTTTGTAGAATGTACTTGCCGAAAAGGGCAAACATGAATTGGAGTTGTGTTTGGTAGTGTGTGTATATTATGTTTCAATAACTCAGACGTACTTAAGGTATCTCTTTCTATAGATAAAATATGTCATTAAAGTTGGTTAAAATTGGCACAAGTGAACTTAATTCCTCATTATTCAAATGGTCGAAATTAATTCAGGTTTCTAAAATAGATATGCGTTGGTTTAACTCGTTATTAGTTTTTTGTAAGGTAAATATTTTATAATCCTTCATAGGTTCAATAATAAATTTTAAATGTTGAATTTGAATATGTTTGTCTGATAAATTTACAAATGGAAGAGTGATCCGATTTGATTGTACCTTTTGAATTGAAATAGCTATGAATATTGATGGAGATACTTCTTGCGAGGGACAGATAAATTCAAAATCATTTGGAAGATTTACTGGTAATGTTATAATTTTTCGCAACGACATGGAAGTTCAATACTTTTCAAAGCTTCTATTTCGATATTAGATAACAGTTTTAATGAAATTGTTTCAAAATCGCTTGGTATTTCTACTGATAAATTTTGGAAATTTATGTTATACTTATTTTCGCTTAGGAAATTTGGACCAATAATACCAAAGGCATTAATCAGAAAATTATCGTCAACTATATAGAATATCACTTCGATGGTTTTTCCGTTTGGTAACTGAACTGTTCCATCGCATTCGGCGAATGTTTCTAACAGTTCATTTGAAATACCTTTTAATTTGCAATTTGCATCTGGATAAATAATAGTTTCTTCGTGAATAATTGATTTTTTAATCAAATGTTAGCTCCGGTATCAACTAAAAATGGTATATGATTGAATTTATAAATATTAATGTTTAAATTTATATATTTATGTAAGGAGTTTGTCGGATTGGTAATTTTGTGTAATTCTACTACAGTCGTGTTATTTTCAAATTCGATATGATCGTTTAAATTTTCGGATTTTGTATTGGGCTCTGATTCGAATTGGAGGCATTTTGAAGATTTCGGGCTCTCGAAGGAACGCCTCTGTTTGGCTTCGGAAGTCCGATGACATTTCTCGAACTTGTGGGTGTATTCAAATTTGTGGTAGTGTAATTTTGATTGGCTTTGAAAGAATAACTTCGTGTTTTTAGGAAGCAATGAGAGTTAATTGTTCTAGAACCGGACAAGTGGTGCAGTGGTTAAAGCTTCGGCACTTGGGCCGGGAGGTACTGGGTTTGGATCCCATCAGAGGCTAGATGCAAATCGAATTTTCATCATCAATTACAATCGGTGATGTTAATAAACACCGACCCACCGTCCATGTCAATGTACAAGTTGACATGGAGCTTGCAATGTGCAGGTGGTATACTGTAGTGGTGTGACTAGGTGAATAGGTGAATGGGTTAATGATGTAGCGTGAATGCGTGGTATTACAATGGGCCAAAAATGGCCAAAGTGTCAACCACTGAAACCTAATTGTTCTAGAATTAAATGTATACCGCTATTGTTATTTGTATTATGTAAGAAATTCGATTTTCGATTGCAATGTTCCGTGCTATGTCCTGAAAGTTTACAATTTCGACTATTTTGTAAGCTTTGTGTATATCGAGACGGAGTACGATTATGAGAAGATGAACTGTTTGAATATTTTAATGTTAGTTCTTCCTCCATGGCTCTATTGATGGCCTCATTTAAATTGTCAAAACGACAGGCTTTGACTATAATTTTAATTGAGCTATCCAATCCTTCTTGGAAACTTTTATGGGCTATGTGGGAATTAAAACTACGAAAAGTTTCAGCTGCAGTTTGCCCTTGTGATTTTATACATGCTTCATTTAAATCGTGTAGCAACGATTCCAAACGATTTGCGAACGACTTCACATTCTCATTTTTCTCTTGCCTTATACAGGAAAGTTCCAATTGGAGATGACCAATCGATCTCGTTTCCGTAAATTCTGCTTCGATCAAGTTTTTTAACTCTTCCCAGGTGTTTATTTTTTTGTATTTCATAAGATTATAGGCCTTCTCATCTAACTTTAGTTTTATTAATTGTAAAAATTGGGGCTTGTCTTGGTCACGAAGCTCACTATAAACCAATTCGCAGCCAGTAATTAATTGATGCAAGTCTCTAGGATTACCTGCAAAACTTGGAACTATTTTCAATACGAATTTTGAATCAAGCTCAGCCATTATTATTTCGTTTAAAGATTGGATTGAAGAAGAAGATTGTTTAGATTGTGAAATATTAATTGAAATTGGTTCTAGTTGAGCTGATTCTGGTGAAATGGGTTCTGTCTTAATTGAGGGAGTATCAATGTTACGTTCCTCGAAATTTATTGTTGAAGTTGGTTTTTATGTCGATTAGAACCGAGCGGGGTTAAGGCTTTTTAATTAAACAACTGTAATTTTTATTTTCAGTTTTGTTAAATTAAATATTTATTACAATATTTTCATAATGATTTTATAATTAATTATTATTTTTACTAATATTTTTATTAAACGATGGTCACAACAGTAATGACAATATTTTATATTTTTATTATAATTCTCAAAATTTGGTTATATATAGTTAAACACATAAATACATATTCAAAGATCATAAAAAGTTAATTATATAATTTCAACTTATAAAATACAGGGATGTCTAACATCTTATATAAACCTAGTGTTAATTACACACAATTCTTTGACAAAAGAAATATTTTAACCGAAATGGTATATTCCAATTGGATTTTTTATTAATTTTATAAAATGAATTTCCCAAATAAGCGACGAACCTGATTTTATTGAATTATTACAATTTTGATTTTGTTGGTGACCAAACGTCAAAATGTGGTGACCAATCCTGACTTAACGATTACCTAACGAAATTTGATTTGATTGCTACAATGAGGTGCTCACGGGATTTTTTTTTTAATTTACCATTTAATCATAAGTGACCGAAAATAAAAAAATTCAAGACTTTCTTGAACAGTCTTAGAACAGTATGCTTTTCCAATAATATCATTTTTATAAGCTGTATTATCTTTTGTCAAATAAAAACAATGGTTTCAAAGTCTTATTGTTTCTCAAAAATTTTTGTTCATGTTTATATATAACGACAGCGGAAAAACAATGTACTTACAGAAAGTTGACCCACTATCAGAAAAATATTAAACGATATGTCGCATCTCCTGCTCGATCTCCGGCCAGCTCTTTAAAATACCCTCACAGAAAAAGTATAAAGGATTTAAAAAAATTTATACGGCGATGCCGATTCAGTATTTTGACTCGATACATTGAGAAACTCACACAAAACCTATAATCAAAATCTACCTACGGCCGATCGATTTTAAATAGTATAAGACTGACAAAATCGCAACTGACAAACATTTTTAACGAAATATTCAATCCGCACAACAAATTACAGCTTTATACAAACAGAAACGGGTTTTTTGTAGCAAATTTTTAATTCTAAAAAACATTATGTGGTGAAACATATTCGGAATAACATTCAGTAGCCACTTTTAGCTCGACGATATCTAATTTCACACACGCACACACACACATCCTCTTCAAATTCCACGTAGGGTTGTAAGCCACAGTCAGATTGTTTTAAAAATTGTTTTTTTCAATAAAAGTCTCGATAACTTAAATATTCACTTACATGTAATTTCTTTTATAGTAATTCAGGAATAATAATTTTTAAGAGGTTGCTTATAAATAAAAGTCAAAGGTATGCTCGCCTTTAAAGTCTGTTTCGTTAGAATGACACCTGCAAAAGAAAATTAATTTAACAAATTATTTTTTTATTTTAACCATCATCTAAAAACTGTATATTTACCAAATTTGTGATATTGAACTTGATTGAACTTCTTGTGCTGTATCATCTGAACTACCCACTATCGACGCAGTCAACATATTCATAATATCACTTACATTTCTAATAGATTCTAAATCATGATATCGACTGTGGCTTTTATCAAAAAATACGTCTGATATATAGAGTTTTAATGAAAATGAACTGCTAATTTGACCGCGACCGTAATACTCTTTCAGCAAATTTAACAGAAATCTATCATTTTCTTTCGTACCTGTTACAATTTTTACATCATCGTCTTTTTTATAAAACAGCTTATAGTGATCGGATAACTTATTCCAATTGTCTGGTAATGAATCTAAAATTGTATACGTCGCAGGCTCATAAATGTTATCTGGATCGTTTACTAGTTCAACGGAATTATAGCCTAGCCCTGTTAGTATATGATGCGTAATTAAAATAATCAAATCAGATTTATATTCCAGTTGTTTTAGATACAAGTTGCACAGCACTTCTAAACCTTCGTAATCAGAAATTGAATTCAATTTTTTATTTTGTTCAGCCATTTTTAATTATCACTAATATTATGTTTGCTTAGCATAGCTGTGTTTAAGAGTAAGAATCTCGACGAACTAAAAAAAAATATTCGTAATAACGCTTACGATCGTTACGTCAGTGTTTGTAAAGATAAAAAATATTTATTTTTATATTATATATATGCGTTACGTAATTTCTTAAAAACGATATCGCTTTAAGATATGTTTTTTTCTTACAAATATCTGTTTATAAAAATCTTTTTTCCGTGTATAACTAGAATGATGTCATTCGATTACCAATTTATGAATATACATGGTCTTTATATTGTAGAAGACGGCTTTGATAAGAAACTGAATAAAGAAAAATATCCACATATCCAAACGTTGAAATAAAACATTAAAATTAGAACAAATTTCACCCAACGCTGACTCAAAAGCTATTTGGTATGCAACTGTCGTCGTATCATTTAGACCTTATATATTCCGGAACCGATGAGACGTCAAATTTTGAATAATATACACAGTTAAGCCACCCGGGAGTTAAAAATTCAAAGAAAAAAGTTAAAAATAGTTTTGGGCAACATTCGATCCGATTTTCAGAGATGAGTTTATTTTCTTTCCTATTCTGATCATTTTGACCGATTCACTCGATGTACTGGAGCTAACCTGTACACGATTCCGTCACTCAAACTCTCGTGGCAAACTATATTGCAAGCTATAACTTAAAACTTCATCACCAAATTCAGTAGGCCATTAAAAATAACTACCAATCTAGGTCATCAAATTTGAGTCATTCTTAATTGAATAAATTTTTTTATTTATTTATTTTTTTATTTATTTAAGTAGTACACAATCTTATCACATGATAATTTATAACTAATGATAGCGCACTTATTCAAAACTAACGAATGGAGCGAGTGTGGGTCTACAAGAAATCAATATTCTGCTCCCAATAATGAATCTTTATTTATTAGATGACTAGCTCATGCGGCTTAATTCTTTTAAGGCGTCTCAGTTCTTGTGTTATGTCAAGAAGATGTATTGCTTCAGTGTTGGTATGTTGCAGTAACCTTCATTCATGTTTGATGGCAAATTCCCGGATCACTTCATCAATCCATTTAACATGTAGGTTTTTGTGTAATTCCTTAGTTGCTGAACCTCAACTTAACAAACCTAATCACAGTCAACACCATAAATTGATGCAATTTCCATGACCACCCTAATTTGGCTATTCGATGGGGCCACAATTCGGTTACAAAACTTTACTTACTAAAAATTCTTACTTATACTTAGTCTTAAGAGGCTTACTCATACCCTATGGCACTTTAAGATGAAGCAAAAAAAAAAACAGATAAAGAAGTTGTAACGTGAAGGGATCATAAAACTGTCTCCCTATAACTCACCTGTCTGGATCGTACAAATAAATAAGGAATTCGTCGAGAAAAGTATCAAATGGTAATTGACCACCGCAAGTTGAATTCTATTATCATATCAGAAAAATAACATTATTCCTCGCGAATATCGGAAGGAATAAATATTTTACTTCTCTCGATCTCAAAAGTGGATATCACTAGATTTTACATGCTGTATAAGATAGCGGAATTTTATCAGCGGAAAATAAGAGATTGCGCTACTCGCCGCAATTGGCAGCACTATAACTAAAGAGAATTAATTTTGTTATGTAATTACCAGCGGAAATTTTTCATTCATTATGTACCACTTTTTTCACTAAATAAAATATCTCAGCGGAATAAAAATATTAAAAGTGAACCTTAAAATGGCAAATTAATTGATCTCCGAAGTAAAGGAACTCGGTATATGAAATCTTGAAGTTTAACAACAATCCGTCTATCCGCAATTTCTTCCACTAGTAACCAATACTTTCGGTTGTTTTTCTAATAACTTAGGTCATACTGATAATATATGGAAAATTTGGGGTAAATTCATGGACTAGAATTTTCACTAGAATTTTTTGATTTTCTGCGGCCATATAAGTGATTTTCAGTTTTTGACCAATATCTCAAAAACTTTTACTAATAACCAATAATTTCAGTTGTTTTTCTAATAGGTTAAGTCATACTGACACTATATGGAAAATTTGAGGGAAATTCATGGACTAGAACTTTCACTAGAATTTTTTGATTCTTTGCGGCCATATAAGTGATTTTCAGTTGTTGGCCAATATCTCAAAAACTTTTACTAGTAACCAATACTTTCGGTTGTTTTACTAATAGGTTAAGTCATAATGAGACTATATAGAAAATTTTGGGAAAATTCATGGACTAGAATTTCCACAAGAATTTTTTGATTTTCTGTGGCCATATAAGTAATTTTCAGTTTTTGACTAATATCTCAAAAACTTCCACTAATAACAAATACTTTCTGTTGTTTTTCTAGTAGTGTAGGTCGTCATAATGAGACTATATAGAAAGTTTGGGGAAAATTCATGGACTAGAATTTTCACTAGAATTTTTTGATTTTCGGCGGCGAAATAAGTGATTTTCAGTTGTTGGCCAATATCTCAAAAACTTCCAATAGTAACCAATACTTTCGGTTGTTTTTCTAATAGGTTAGGTCATATTTAGACAAATTGTAAAATTTGGGGAAATTTCATGAACTAGAATTTTTTGATTTTTTGCGGCCATATATATAAGTGATTTTCAGTTTTTATAGTGGAAATTCTAGTCCATGAATTTTCCCCAAATTTTTCAATTAGTCTCAGTATGACTTAACCTATTATAAAAACAACCGAAAGTATTGGTTACTAGTAAAAGTTTTTGAGATATTGGTCAAAAAATGAAAATTACTTATATTGCCGCAAAAAATAAAAATTCTAGTAAAAATTCTAGTCCATGAATTTTCCCCAAATTTTCCATATAGTCTCAGTATGACTTAACCTATTAGAAAAACAAAAGAAAGTATTGGTTACTAGTAAAAGTTTTTGAGATATTGGTCAAAAACTGAAAATTACTTATATCGCCGCTAAAAATAAAAATTCTAGTAAAAATTCTAGTCCATGAATTTTCCCCAAATTTTCCATATAGTCTCAGTATGACCATTGTATAAGCATTATATAGTAATGTAATGGTAGGTTCGTGAGTGAAATGTTAGATACCACTACTGGTATCGTTTTAAACTTTTTAAAGAATTTCTGCAATTACCTATCCGCCTAAATAGCATAACCTTCTCCTAAATGTAGCTAGAATATTTTATAATGCAACATGCAGAAAACAAAAAAAAATTCTATACTGTACTTACAATGCGATTCATTACTATTTATGATACGAAAAAAATTTAGTTCCCATTTCTGTTTCTTTTCATATCAAATTGACAAATAAAATAACATATATAATAATAATTAACAAATAAAATAGTAATAAAAATAATAATTTTATATGAAAACAAACAGAAAGAGGAACTAAATTTTTTTCTTATCATAAATAGTAATGAATCGCATTGTATTACTCATATAATGACGCTCTCATTATAACTCAAAACAGTTTTTATGCTCAAAAGTAAATAGAAAATGTAACAAAGATGATGGAGAGAAAATACCGATCGCAACTAAGTTGGTTTTGTTTTGAATTGCAACAATGTTTTCTAAATTATAGACAAATAATTTTGAACGTTAAAATATTCGTTGAAAATTATAAAAAGCTAAAATAATTGAAGATTGTCCATAAAAACGATCTACATTTAAATCCAATTAAAGATTATTTTAAATGATTTTGTAGGTACAACACATATACATTATTTGGTTTTCGTTTCGATAACTATATAGATAGACCACCGATGACATACATACTTATTTACACGCACACACATAGCAATTCAATAATGTAAAAGGAAATCATACATCTACACACTACAAAGATTTAAAAATTGTTTGCAAGTTAATTTCGTAAATTTGTTCGTTTAAAATTTTATTGCTTGTCGTCTAATCGTAACGCATGTAGCTTTGTGTTTTCTTATTTTTAAACGTTATAAAAAGTTCATTTTGAAAATTTGTGTATTAAAACTTTTGCGAATTTGCGTGATAAAATGGTCTGTGCTTACAAAAACTGCTTAAATAAAAATGACTGTAAATCCACCAGAACATTTTTTACGGTGTTGCATGACCATCGTCGTGTGTTCGACAAGAATAAAGTTACTTCCAAACGCATAACTATTATGAAGAACTTTAATTTTAATGATTTCAAAATAAGTAGTTTTAGAACAAAAAATATTTAAAAAACTGTCTTTCCCCAGCCAATTAATAATCTTGTTTGTAAGTGTAAGGTCAATGACATAGATGCACGATGCAAGCGTTTATTAAAATTCGAATTTTTTTTAAATAAAAAAAAATTGATTCCAAAAGTTTCGCGTACGATTTCCAACCAGACACACAACACTGAGAGTCAAACAACAAGAATATTGAAAACACCTGATTTCCCACCTATAACATTGAAATATGAAAAAGGGCCTCCAAGAACTTATTAAAAGAATTATCAAGCTCCACAAATTCCTCATGAATGTCCCATCTCACCATCTCAATTTCCTAGTCCGCAACATCAAATTGAAGACGAAAATAAAGAACCCGTTCAACCTTTAAACAAAATTCTCAGGTTTATACATATTAAATACCCCCCAGAAAAGTAAAATGCAAACAGAAGAAAACACAATAAAAATATTAATTGATAATACACTTGACGATCGACCACAAGTAAACACATTTTGTACTTGCACAAATATTTCATAAATTAAAATTATCTTGGACCCAAGTTGAACAAAAAATGTATTTGGAATTTGATTTTAAATCACCTTCATGTTACAAGCATTTATTAAAGAAAGGTTTTAATTTGCCAGATAAGGATAAAAAATTGTATTATTCAGTATAAAAAAACTAGTACATGTTTTAAAATTTTTGTATGGGTTAAATTTTAATTTTATTTTTATGTGACTTAGAAGGGTCTTAGAAGGGTATTATGAAAATTGTAAAGAGATTAAAACTCTAATAAGCAAGTTAAAAACTACCATTGGCGATTGCTTTCCTATTTAAAATACAATTTAGATAAAAATATTATTGTTTTATCTTATGAGAGATTAATTTGTTTTTTAAGATAAAATAAATTACAACAATTTAAGCTATTGTAGCAAGAAGAACTTTCAAGAGCCCAACTGAAATCCCATTTAATTAACCTAATTAAGGTTAATTAAATGGGAGCTTTTATGAAAATAATGCTCCCATTTAATTAACCTTAATTTTTATTTAGCTCTTTGGTTCTGTTCAAAACGGCTACTTATTTCATTCTAACGCCCGTTGCACATTTCAGCTAAGCTAAGCAAGAAACGTAGTTTCTATTAGCATAGTTTAGCTCGCACAGCACATTCCGCTGCACATTTGAGCTAATTATATCGCTCACACATACATTTCAATACAAGTAAAATTTTATGTCTGTCAAAAATTAATTAACTAATTTTATTATATTATTTAAGAATTCAACCACTTTTTTGAATTTGATCCACAATACCAAACACAACAATACTCAAATGTCATCCAAATTTCAATATTTTATAAGTACACATAATAATAGCAATGTGAGCAATATAGCTGACTTTTGCAATCCAAAGACAACCCGAGCTAAGTTAGTTTGTATCGCTCAAAACAGAAAAACATAGCTCGCATAGTTTAGCTCAAATGTGCATCGTTCCATTAGGCCCGTTGCACATTTGAGCTAAGCTAAGCTAAGCGATGTCAGCTAAGTTCATCGCTCTTGGTTGAAAATAAAGAGTTTTAATGAAACGATGCACGCTTGAGCTAAGCTATGCGAGCTATGTTTTTCTGTTTTGAGCGATACAAACTAACTTAGCTCGGGTTGTCTTTGGATTGCAAAAGCCAGCTATATCGTTCACACATACATTGCTATTATTGTGTACATATTCGCCTATGTGACTATGTGATTCTAATAATATTTTGGCATACATATAGCATTTTACTTGAATTGAAATGTATGTGAGAGCGATGCAATTAACTCAAACGTGCAGTGGAATGAGCTGTGGATGCCAAACTATGCTAATAGCTGCGTTTCTCGCTAAGGCCTCTTGCACACTTAAGCTATGTTCTTTTAGCAAAGTGAGCATGTTTTGAGATCACAGCTTTCGATTTACTTTGCAAAGCCTAAATAAGTGAAACCGAATTAGCGAAGCTTAACTCAACACACTCGTACGTCCCGATTTATTTAATTTCTTTATTTAAAGCTGTGGGATAGAAACATAGCTGATTGTGAGCTGATTAATTACGAGGGCAAATCAAAAAGTCTTGCAATTTTATATGAAAAAAAAGAGTGAGTGAGACAGCAATATTTTTATTTTTCGACATAATCTCCTTTAAGGTTTATACATTTGTCACATCGATCAATTAACTTGCCTAAACCCTCTAAAAAAAAGATTTCTTTTGCTCCATAAAATATTCATTTACAACAGACTGTACTTCATAGTCACTGGAAAATTTCGGGCCCCTTAGTGTTTTTTTTTTAAATTGGGAAACAGAAAGTAGTCACTGGGTGCCAAGTCTGGACTGTACGGTGGATGCGGAATTTCCACGAAGCCGCAGCCCTTTAATGCAGCTTGAGCAATATTAGCCTTGTGCACTGGTGCATTGTCGTGAAGAAGCAAGATTTTTTAATAACTTTCCTTGGCCGTTTTTCCCGGATCGCTTTTTTCAATTTTCGCAAAACTTCTGCGTAATATATGCCTGTGATTGTGGTTTTCGGTGCAATATAATCGATTATCAAAATTCCTTCAGCATCCCAAAAAACTGTTGCCACAACCTTACCAGCAGACGGTTGAGTTTTGAATTTCTTTGGTGGTGGTTCACTACGTTTAATCCATTGCATCGATTCTTGTTTGGATTCCGGATCCCAATGATAAAGCCATGTTTCATCGCCTGTTATTATGTTATCCAAGAAATTTTCTGGATCTTCTTTGTACATATCTAAAATCGCCTTTGAAGTTTGAACACGCATTTTTTTTTGTTCTGCATTCAACAAACGTTGAACCCATCGCGCACTTACTTGCGACATGTGAAGGTGGTCATGTAATATAGTATATGTGGTACCGTATGAAAGAGAAAGTCTCCACGCTAACCGCGGAACAGAAATACGCCGGTCGTCCAATACAATAGATTCGGCCAAAATTACGTTTTCATGGCTAATAGCATCTGCTGGCCGATCCGAGCGGTTGTCGTCTTCAAATGACTCCCGGCCACTTTTGAATAATTTTACCCACCTTGTTACTGTGGCATATGATGGTGCAGATTCGCCGTAAACTTTTGATATACAGTTGAATATATAAATTGCATTTCGTCCATCTTTATAGAAAAATTTAATAAGGGCGCGATATTCAATTTCATTCATTTTAAGAAAAATTCAAAACACGTGTTACTAAATTGACAAAAACATACGATGTAAAATTTACATCGAAATGTTCTTCTAGAAGTTTCATCGCAACAAAAAATGGTTTTGAAAAATATATTGTTGTCTCACTCACTCTTTTTTTTCATATGATATTGCAAGACTTTTTGATATACCCTCGTATCTCCAAGGTGAAAATAAAAATTTAAATACATTGCTTTACAGATTGGGTAGACTCTGAGATTTATCTACAATATTTCTCTTATTTGACTTTGGAAAGAAACCAAAACGTGAAGCTGTTAAATGAAAACATAGCTCATATCAGTCAAAATACTTAGCTCAAGTGGGAAACGGGGCTTATAAAAGTTTTTTATATACAACCAAGAACGATGAAATTAGGTCAGTTCGCTTGTCTTAGTTCAGCTGAAACAGGCCTTATTGTCTTATTAGTAGCCATCGTTCATGAGTATGCAAAATCATCCGAATTGATTCAAAGCGATTCAAGATGGCTGACTTTTAACCAACAAGCGCACATAATTTTTATGCCTTAAAGGGAAAATCTGTACATGGATCATCACCTTAACAGAGCTCTCACAATAGACAATTTTTTCTCTAAAGTAAATTTTTTCTAAAGTTTGATTTTCAAACAAACTTCTAAGGCAAAATAAAAATTGTTTTATTGTGAAAGCTGTTTAAAGTCTCCACAAATAAATATTCGTTTCGGAAAGGTAATTAAGTATTAAAACGGTGTAAGACTAAATTCAAATTAAGGTTAATTAATTAAATTAAGACATAAAAATAAAATTTTACAATTTAGAGGAAAATAAAAACTGATTTTTTTTATTCAAAATAAAATACACAACGCATTTTTTATTTAAAAAAAATAATTTGTATGGTACATCAAACTAAACAATTTAAAATTAGCGTTCGAATAAAGACGGAACTTAAAAGTAAGCCATTATTTATCCTGCCATAAAGAACTGAAACGTTTTCTTTCAGACAATGCTGACCAATCTCTAGCTTAACTACTATTTAAAAATAGTTTTAATTACAAAATAGTGAGCGGCAACCTAAACTCGTAAGCTATTCACTTGTATATTGAATTTATAAAAAATATCTTATACTTTCTTATATCCCTTTTTCAACTAAGAAAAATAAAAAATCATCTCAATTTTAGTCCAATTCACACAAATGTGTGAGTAAAAAATTAACGTTTGTAACGGCGTTGTTCATTAAAAATTTCGCTTGATTTGAAGTAAAACCAACACAACTGTGTGTATAGATATAGTATTTTTTCGGACGGAAAATAAGTTAAAAAGGAATTCACAAATGTGTAAATTTGTTCAAAAAACATACAAAACTACATATACATGGTACTTTAGCCCTACCCGCACAATTGTGTTAGTAAAACACAAAAGGGATATGTAATTCATTTGAGATGGATTAATTCAGCCCCCAATTTAAACAATAAAATTTATTAGAGATTAACAGATTAGATTAACAGAAAAATGAATTTAAGTTTTATTAGCGAACCTTAAATGCTCATAATTAGATTATAATTATACGCTCTAGATTTGCACACTGTAAACACCACATGACTCTCATTGGATTCTGTGACAAAACAGATCAAGTCAGACATGCTTTGGTTGAAATTATAATCTTTATAATGACATCCTCGTTTTTCCTATTCCAATGAGGAACAATCCCTTAATAAATAGTTGATTGAAAGACAATAATGAAAAAAGACATACTATTGTAGTATGTCCAAGTGACAATTTTCCTATTTTTACGTACTTCTCTTACGTAATATTTTTTATGATAAAATCGAATTAATAAATTTTATTTTAATTTTGAAACAAATATTGGGTTCAATGTCCCTGAACTTTCACACAGATTTGGATAAATAGAAAATATGCCTTTCCATAACAATACATTGTTCTTAATGTATGCATATATAAGAAAATTACTCGTTCATATTTTCAATTATAAATTACCATACTGTAACAGTGCAAGCAACGGCATCCTTTTAAAAAATTGTATTTAGTTGTTCTATATAGATTTCTACATCGTTTTCATTTTTAATCTTTATTCGTTTGTGTTTGTGAGAACAGATGTATTTAAAATAAACAATAATAATACACAGCTATGTACTCAATACATTAATATACATATGTATATATCCTATCGTTCAAATCTCCTTTCCAATAATGGATTTATTTGATTGAACAATTCATATTCTTTTGCATTTCTATTATAGAAAAAAAATTATTTATGCTATTTTTTATAAAAAGAAAATTGAAGTAAGGTATTCATGATTTGTTTTATTGTTTATCACAAAAAATATTAAACACATTTTCTACATGACCTTGACAATTGTAAAACAATACGAGTTGAAATAAATATATTCTGTGTTAATATGTAGTATAATAAGTTAGAGTGAAGCAATACTATACTGGTTAATGGTATACAAAAATACGCCGTGTGTAATGTAAGTGTATTTAATCTTGCAAACATTTAGGCGAACTAGTAAAATTATTGCATAACTTAATTTCGATTAACGCGCTACCTGGATTTTCACCCTCTAAAGATTTTTTTCGAATGATGGTACTACTATATATGTATTGCTATGGTATGACTTAACCTATTAGAAAAACAACCGAAAGTATTGGTTACTAGTGAAAATTTTTGAGATATTGGTCAAAAACTGAAAATTACTTATATCGCCGCAAAAAATAAAAATTCTAGTAAAAATTCTAGTCCATGAATTTTCCCCAAATTTTCCATATAGTGTCAGTATGACTTAACCTATTAGAAAAACAACTGAAATTATTGGTTATTAGTAAAAGTTTTTGAGATATTGGTCAAAAACTGAAAATCACTTATATGGCCGCAGAAAATCAAAAAATTCTAGTGAAAATTCTAGTCCATGAATTTACCCCAAATTTTCCATATAGTCTCAGTATGACCTAAGTTATTAGAAAAACAACCGAAAGTATTGGTTACTAGGGGAAGAAATGGCGGATAGACGGATTGTTGTTAAATTTCAAGATTTCATATACCGAGCTCCTCTTTACTTCGGAGATCAATTAATTTGCCATTTTAAGGTTCACTTTTAATATTTTTATTCCGCTGAGATATTTTATTTAGTGAAAAAAGTAGTACATAATGAATAAAAAATGTCCGCTGGTAATTACATAACAAAATTAATTATCTTTAGTGATAGTGCTGCCAATTGCGGCGAATAGCTCAATCTCTTATTTTCCACTGTCAAAATTCCGCTATTTTATACAGCATAGATTTCACATAGAGTCGTGGATATAGAAAAAACGACCTTCCCAATTAATAATGTGTAATTCGAATTCGTTCAAATGCCATTTGGACTAAAAACTGCTCTCTCGATATTAGGAACTATGTGTTCAAATCTCAAGAAAACGCCGAAAAACAAGTGTTATACATTTTAGGTTTTATCGTAGGTTCAAATTGAATAAACCCAAATCCCCAAAAAGTGCAAGCAATTTGTTAAACTCAAATCTCAAAAATCTAAGATACTTTCTGGACATGTCATGCCGTAATCGTAGATTTATTCAAGAATACGCGAGGCCTAGTAAAGCGCCTATTAAGAAGGAAAACTGGACAATGTGTTCAAAAATATCTCAAACAATAAACATGTCCACTTAAACGAAGAAGGTTTAGCCTTTTTTAACAAATTAAAAACAATTTAATATCCAAAGAGTTATGGCTAATCCATCCTACCTTCGAGAAAAACTTTGAATTAATGACAGACGCATCTAATTTCGCAATCAGAGCTACACTAGAACATGATTATACACATATACTATATAGAAATTGGACTCAGGTTCCGCGGGCACTTCTAATAGGCTGCTAAGTTTCTCAACCAGCCAGCTTGATTGCCACTTCCTAACCAGATCAGCAAATTTGTCACGAATTTTTGTATTCATAATTTGAGTTTGCTAGAAAATGGTAAACAGCCATTAACACCTATTCCCAGAGATTTGGGCTAAGGTTCCGTCAGAACTTCTAATAGGTTCCTAAATAGCTCATTCAGCTAGCCTGATTGCCACGTTCTAACTAGATTAGCAAATTTATCACGAACTTTTGTATTTACAATTTTAGTTTGGTAGAAAATGATAAACAGCTATTAACACCCCTTCCCAGATTTTGGACTTAGGTTCCGTGAGCAGATGTTATATGCTACTAAATTGCTCACCAAGCCAGCTTCATTGCCACTTCCTAACCAGATCAATATTTGCAACGAATTTTTGTATTATTAATTTAAATTTGGATGAAAATGGTAAACGGCCATTAACACCCCTTCCCAGAGATATAAACTCAGGTTCCGTTAGCTCTTCTATTAGGTGGATAAATTGCTCATCCAGCCTGATTGCCACTTCCTAATCAGATCAGCAAATTTTTAACGAATTTTTGTATTCATAATTTGAGTTTGGACCAAAATGATAAACAACCATTAACACACCTTTCCAGAGATTTGGACTCAAGTTCCTTAAGCACTTCTAATTGGCTGCTAAATTGCTTATCCAGGTAGCAGTCCAGGCTGCTAAATTGCTTATCCAGTAATAATATAAGCTTATTTTAAATTTTTTACTGAATTTATTTTAGTTTTGAGCTTACGCTTATACCTAACACATTTTGAACTTGTCATAGATTCGTAAGCTTCCAGTTCTGAAAACTTCTAATTTAATTTTTTACATATAATTCTCCTTATATATATATTTTTTTTACATTTCTTATTTTTCAATGACAAATTGAATTGTATATTTTTCGGTTCTTCGTCTTTCTTGGCTTGTGTGTTAAACACACAAAACAAGTAGATCGCTATAATAATAATAATAATTTAAGTAGAAACGTGACTTATATACATTGTTATATGGGATGTTATTTACTTCAGTTTTGTTGTGTTTTGGTATACACTGTCGGTGCTCTTGTATATCTGTTCTGAGGTACTCACAAACCCCAACCCCATAAAACATTTTTGTTTATTTGTTTAGTATATACGAGCAGTACACCTCCATGTTATGTATTTGGAATGTATCGTATACGAGTATATTGGCTGTGTGAAAACTGTAATGAAAATTTCATTTCAGTTTTTTTTTGTGTGCTAGCTGTTAAGTGAAAAATGTTAAAATTAAATAAAAATAAAATTTAATAAATTTTGTTATTTTTTAATTTAATATTTTTGTTTCAAAAAATATTGGCATTTTGTCGTCGTTGTTGTTGCTTTAAAATTGTACATTACAGTTTTTTTTCTATTTTTGTCATGTATATTGAAAATGTATACGACATCAAAAAGCTGGCAGGATTAATCGATTGGTATTCGATGTTGCATGATACAAACTTATTTGATCGCTAAACTCGACTAGAGCTTGTTAAAACTTTAACCTCAACGTAAGATTTGTCCACCAACTGTTGGTAGTTATGTACCTTATTTCAAAATTATATCTTGTGTTATATGTGCAATTTTTAGTTTTCCGGAAAATAGTCGTACCCAAATTCGTAAACAATTTGTTAATGTTTTAACTAATTTTAAAAATAGTTCATCGTTGCAGAGACATTCACTAGTTGAAAAACGTACTTTATCTTGCCTTAAACAAGCAAAAACGTTTCTGAAAAATAATCCAAATATTATGGTGACTCGAGCAGACAAAGGCAATATAACCGTATTAACCACACGTAATGATTATATTGACAAAATGAATAGCCTATTAAATGACGACACAACTTATAGGTAATTGATAAAAAATAATTCTACTCCAATTCAAACTACGATAAACACTTTAGTAAAAAATTGGCAAAAATCTGGCAACATTGATGAATATACAAAGAAAAAATTAACTAGTTATATTCCAGTAGTTCCTATATTATATGGTTTACCTAAAATCCATAAACCAAATATACCCTACAGACCTATTGTGAGCTCAATAGATGGTCCCACATACGGTTTATCGGCATTTTTAGGTAACATTCTTAAATTTAGTGTAGGAAAAACTAACTCTTTTGTTCTAAATTCCGAAGATTTTAAACAAAAAATTCGAAATTTCATTATACCCCCAAATTTTTTGTTAATTTCTTTAGACGTGATTTCGTTATATGTAGATAGTCATATAGTTTCGGAAATTATCAAGAAAAATTGGAGGGACATTAAAAAGAACGCAAAATCAAAATTGACGAAAGTCCAATTTCTTGAAGGTTTAAGTATTGTTTTAGATAATTCTGAATTTTCTTTTGACAATAAAAATTATAAACAAATTTTTGGTTCTCCAATGGGTTCTCCCATAAGCTGCTATATTAGCAAATTTATTAATGAAAAATTTGGAATATTTGACATAAAATTCTTTAGATTTTCAGCCATTATTTTATTATCGATATGTTGATGATATTATAACGGCTATTCCTGAAAACAAAATTGATATATTTTTGAACAGTTTTAACAAAATTTTTAATCGAATAAAATTTATTTTGGAAAAGGAAGTTAACAACAAAACTCCATTTTTAGATTTACTTTTGATCCATGAGCCTGATGGCAAAATTTCTTTTGATTGGTATCACAAAGATAGTTGGTCTGGTAGATACTTCAATTTACATTCTTGGCTTCCTACTTCCTATAAAATTAATACAGTAAATATTTTGGCTCAAAAAATTTAAAAACTGTCAGATCTCAAATTTCACAATAAAAATTTTAACATATTAAAAGAAACATTATTAACTAGTCATTATCCCGCCAAATTAATAAATCAGTGTATTTGGAAACAAAAAAATTTTTATTACAAGTTTTGAAATTCGGCCCATTAACAATGATACAAATTATTTTTCAATTCCTTATGTTAAACATTTATTTGAAAAAATAAAACACTTGTTCAAAAATTATAATTTCAAAACGGTCGGTAATTCTTCATCTTGTTGAAATGATTGTCTTTTTTTGAATAAGCAGTCAAATTTAATTTAAGAAGTTAAATGTGACTGTAATGTTGTTTATACGGGTCAAACAAAACAATTTTTGGAAAAAAGGATTTATCAACATAAAAATGGTGTAAATAAAGATGAAGAACCAGGTACTAGTGCACTTTCTACACATTTAAAGAATTCAGGTCACATAATTAGCCTAAATAATGTTAAAATATTAGAAAAAGAACGAAATTTTAGGAAAAGATCAATTTTAGAGATGCTAAATGTGTGCTTTATTTCTTTGCTAAATTTATTTCATTGTTTTATTTATATATACAATTTTCATTTAAATTTTTTTATTAATTTTAAAATCATATTAATATTTTAAATACTTGTTTGTAAAATTTACATTAAAATTTACTTTGTATTTGCTATATTTGGAAAAAATTGTATTTACTGTATAGGCTTTTTATATTTGTTTTGTAAAAAATTTATATAAAAATTTTCATTAGCTTTGAAAATGATGTCGATGAGACATCGAAAGCTCAGTCTTTAAATTTATTTTATTTTATTTAAAATAAAAAACGAGCCCTAAACCATTACCAACTTTATTATCAACGTAAGATATTTATGGTAATTATCAACGCACTATTTGTGGCGATGAAGTTTAAAATATGTAGTTTAATTCCTCGAGGCATAGCTAAATGTTAAGGTAAATTTAGAATTCACGGTCTTTAGGAAAATATTTGAACTTTTTAATTTAGATAAAAGTTGCCAAAAGCTCACGATCGATTGTAGAGTATTTTTGTTCTGTTAGATTTTTTTGTTTTTAAAAGAAAGTTGATGGTGTAGCTGTTCCAAATCACCACCACATGTTATACTGGCCACCACTTTAAACCATATATTGTTGCTTCGATGTCAATAAATAGTTGAATTATTTGTCGCGTGCATTTCTCACTGCTTTTTTATACTGCACCACTTGTGCAACTGGAATTTGATGACAAGGCTAAATTTTAGCTTAGGCAGACAGAAATTCATTTTAGAAAAAGTTACGTGAGTAGTCAGGAATGTGAGGCCATGGATTTCTGTAATGAACGATGGCAGCGTTTATTTGTTTATTATTCCGTAAGGTCATAATTCTGTGAGCGTTGATATGCTTCAACGGCAATTCGTATGTTTGTGAGTTTAGAAAATAAAAGTTTGACATTATAAATTCGTCGCGATGTCGAGCTAATGAAAGAATCTGTTCCTTTATTTGTTTTGGTTGTTGTAAGATTGATCAATCGCTTATTTTTCAAATTGGCCGATAAACCAAATTTCTCTTAGAAAACCACATCTTTGATTATTTTTTTGAGTGATGATGCAAGAATGGGTGTCGAAATTCAAGAAGAGTTACCATGTTTGGAGATCCATTTGTAGTTGTTAGCTGAAGATCTTCGATCCGATTTTTATGCCTGCCATTTTCAAAGCTTCTGTCAACCAGAAATAATTATTAGGTGTTCTACAAACTGCGACATTAGAATCCCTTGACCTAACACAGATGACGTTCTAGATGGCAAATAAATCCTGTTTAGTAAATGCAAAAGGGGAAAACGTACTGGATATAAGCATAAGCTATCCATTGTCAGATGGGATCAATTAATATCACTGGTAATGACTCGTGCATATTCAATCAGAATAAAACATATCCAGATTCCAGGTATCGAAAGTTTTGTAAAATCAGCCACAGTCGGTAAGTTCACTTCCTCCATGTACCAAGTAATAATTAAACAATAATATTTTCTCGGTGAACATATTTAACACCGATACAAAAATGTTCGGCGCTTTTGATTATTTTAGTACTGCCACGTTTAATTAGCGCACCTCACGAGAAACAAGAAATACCAACGGACATGACTACATTGGTCACTTGCCACCTACATTATTTGTCGTATAATTTCATTTGGACACGACAAATAGCACTCGTCAATTTTGGCACAAATTATAGATTTAGCGACATTTATAAACCACAATTTAGAAACCCGTTTCGCAAATCATAGTGATAACAGCATCAATTTTCTGCGTGGCAACAAAATATGTAAATAAATATTTAAGAAAAATGACGTCGCTAATCGGTAAAATGGTTACTCCACTTAAAAGGTGGATGTTAGTAGCACGACTTGGAGAAGAGATTTAGAGAAATTGTATACGAATTACGAGAATCTCAGCACAACGAGCATAAGGCAGGGTAAAGTATATCTTTCAAGCGAAGCAAGGACTCGTCAGGGTTTTGTTGTTATACAAACAGAGAGATCACTGAACCAACAAATCGAGAGATCACTGAACCAACAAATCCCAAAAAAAGTTTTCACAGCGCTCTCGTTTCAAAAGAGCAATCTTCCACATCGTCTGATTTGTCTTCGAATGGCTCATGTGTATTAACAATAGTGATGACAATAGTGTGCTTGCTGATAGAGTGAAATAGGATAGTTTGCTGCTCTGGTGGACAAGAAAGCCAATCCCAAATTCTTCTTCATTCTGATGACCGCTGTATTTGGAAGTACATATATACTATGTGTTGCATTAATATTTGTGCTCATGAAAAAATTATTTTAGTTATGTTTCCTAGATTATAAAACTCATGTAGTTTTTTTTTTTAAATTTTTTATCACAATGTTATTAATTATTAAAGTACGTTTCATTTGGCATACAATTTCTAAAAAAATTATCAGGATTTACGTATAAAAAAACGAATTTACTCTGTTGCAAAAGTAATTGTGTTACAAATTATTGTTGCAAAAGTATTTGTGTTGGGACAGTTTTAATAAAAAACGTTACTAATTTATATTATGTTGTTGATTTTATTTAAATTTAATATTTAGTCTGCCCACCGTTATATAATATGACCTCATTTAGTCTTCTGGGTATTCTGTCAAATAATTTGGAAATAAATTCTAGAGGTATTTTACTCCACACCTAAACAATCTCATCTCATAACTCCTGCTTGCTTCGTCCAACTCTATATGGTATATTTCGTTTTACATAAGCCCAAACATTTTCTATAATATTTAAATCCGGGCTTTGTGGTGGCCAATTTATGCGTTGTTGGTTTAAATCATTTAAAAACTTGGTCACAATAAATGCTTTATGGGCAGGGGCATTGTCGTGCTGAAGAATAAAGTCCAGCCCAATTATTTTTGAACCAGCTTCCAATGCTACATCATTCAGCAGTTCCAAATAGGTCATTTGGTTCATTTTCCCAGACACCATTGCTAGTGGTCCTACTCCGAGGTAGGTTATACAATCCCAAACCATAAGACTTCCTCCACCGCCTTGACATTGTATAGCATAAACACGACGTTTGTTTACCTTTTCTGGCTCCGAATAATAAAATTTGCGACCCCAAGATCCATCTAACGATACCGAAGATTCGTCAGTAAACAAAACGTTTCTCCTCAATTCGGGGGCTTGTTCATATGCTGCTTTGCGAACAACAGCCGTTTTATTTTATTTTGTTTAGAAATATAAAACTTTTTGGTGCATGTATAGGCCTGTACCCCAGCTTCTTTTAAACGACGAGAAATTGTGGAATGGTGTATTTGGAGTTCTTTGTTATCCCTTAAAGTTTTAGCGAGCCCTCGTTGACTTAAATGTGCATTTGTAAGCATACATCGAGTGATGTAAGCATTTTCTCTGGCATTAGTTATTCTTGGTCGTTGGCGTACTCCGATATTTTGCACCGTTCCGCAAATATTTTGCTTCCGAACTTGACACCAAATGGTATTGTTATGGCACTTGTACTTTTTCGCCAGTTCTTCGGCTGAGATTCCCAAATTATATTCTGCCGCAATTGCAGATCGGGTTTCAATACTCAGTTCGCGGGTTTTTGGCATATTGTCACGATTTTTAATGCTCACAATTCAATGAAACTTGCAAAACTATTTGAAAACGTGTATTTTTGAAAAACAAATGCTGAAACAGTTATTTCAATACACCATTTGTTGATTTTTTTTAGAATTTTGCTAACACAAATACTTTTGCAACAGTAATTTGTAACTCAATTACTTTTGCAACAGAGTAAATTCGTTTTTTATACGTAAATCCTTATAATTTTTTTATAAATTATATGCCAAATGAAACGTAATTTAATAATTAATTACATTGTGATAAAAAATTAAAAAAAAAAAAATTACATGAGTTTTATAATCTAGGAAACATAAATAAAAAAAATTTTTCATGAGCACAAATATTAATGCAACACATAGTATCTATTGGTGGGATTATATGAATTCCACTTTCTGGTCATCTACATACTTTAGTGCAAGTAGATGTACTACACAATGTTTATTTCTACTTGTTAACATTTTCAGAAGGATCTAATTGTTGTTTAGGTCTCGAAAGATAAAGCTCGTTCCATGATCCCAATTTTAAATATTCGTCTACATTTTCATAGGTCCTGTTATGATGAATCCGATAAATAAGTGCGAGGTCTTTATATATGGTTATAACATGACGCATATCACCCGCAGTCATACCTGACACACGTTTATACATCGAGCCGCTTGCTACAAGATAGACGCTAGCTTCAGCCCGCTCTAATGTGGAGAACAACTCTGATTTGGTTTTGGAGTTTTGGGGCACCAATGAGTCGCCGTAACAAGTTGTATCCATAAATAGATGCTTGTTTAGTTTAGAACTATGTATAGGTTGTGCCGCGAGGAGGTTTATGACTTTGTGCTCGTCTAGGGCAGGGCTTTAACGGCCGGAGCCATCACCATTTTGAAAAATTATAAACTTTCCATAAAATGTTGAACACCTCTGGATATATACCATTAACAGAATTTAAGAGTAGGACTAGTACGCTAACTTTTATGGAGAGTTTCCCAAATAATTCTTTTATTGTATTCAGAATGTTGACTCTCTAAAATCATAATCCGCGTCTAAAGTCTCTTAGACTCGCTCTAAATGGTTCTTAAGTATCCATTATAAACACGTTCTTCTAGCATCTGCAATTTCAATTAATATAGCAACTGAGCGTCTACCCTTTTTTTAAGTCTTTCGTGGCGGCAGCAATTTTTCGTTTGTATTAGTCAGTCGGGGCCATACCATCATTGCCCCAAATCTACGAACCGTTTTGGATATATTACTTCGGAACTATGGTCAGCTGGTTTATCAGCAGATTTGACATCCTTTTCCATCAAGCAATGACCAAAGATGAATCTGTCCATGCATAATAATATGCTGTAGGTGTCAAAGGTCTCTTGAAACAGACCATACAATCGTTATGTTTATTTTCCGGATGTGGTACTTGCTATATTTACTGTGTTACTATAATTGTACGCACCTCTTTGGTAAAATGTTGTTACTGAATGCGCATATGTATAAATTTTTTTTTTTCGTGTTTAGTCATCATCTATATAAATAAAACAAAGTCGTGTTAGTTACACCATTTATAACTCAAGAACGGCTGGACCGATTTTTATGATTTTTGTTTTGTTGGATTTGACTCCGTTCCGAATAGCATAATAACTATTAAAACATCGGAAAAATTCACCAAATAAAAATTTATCAAGAAAATTCATTTTCTCATACATTTAGTTCATTTTGTTTTTTTTTATTTTGTTCGTCTCAATACAGTGGTGATTTAGGAAAAAAGAAAAGTCGGAAAAACTCAAAAGAGAGCGCGTGGCGCTATGTGATGAAACTTCAGCTGACGACAAACATGCGAGTTGCGTTGTTAAACCAGAGACAACCTAACAGAGATATTTCATTCTATGTAAACGTAAAAATTTAAACTGCGAGTTTATTTTCTGTAAACAGCCGCAAACAACCAAAAATATTTTGTTTTTTTGCGTAAACGTATACGCAGTTTAACGAAAAATGACAGATACAACGATGACATTGGAATTGTCCGAAATATATTTTGTTTTCATTTTTTAGCTCGAACGAAAAATTTAATTTGATTGTCTGTGGTTAAATGATCTATCTGCCAAAGATTTCTCCAAGCAATTGCTGACTATCGGTAATGGCCATGTTCCGTCGACGAATCGAACAGATTGATTTCGTTTCCTCTGAACTTTTGCAATTTTGTCTCAACGAAGAACGAGCTCATCAACAAAGTGTTCCCGAATAATATTACTAACCACAAAAATCACAATTGGGTGAGTGAACGAGTAATTCTTGCGGCAAAGAACAAAAATGGGGATCACTTAAATTTCACAATTCAAAATCTAATCGTCGGTCCACTTCATTCCTTCAAATCTATCGACTGTGTGACAAACAAAGACGAATCAACCAACTGTCCAACTGAATTTGTAAACTCATTGGATCTGGCTGGCTTGCCCCCGCACAATTTACAACTGAAAGTTGGTGTGTTGCCGGTAATCATCATGCTACGAAACCTGAATCGCTTTGTTCGTTCTCGCACCTGACAATAAAACAAAAAATGTCGTATATCACAAGATGTTTTACTGAAGGGAATCGACCCTATTGCAACCTACTCAGGAAATAGTTTAAAAGAAAGTAGTGCAACAATGCTACGCGAATCATTTCGAATCAATTCAATAAAACGAATTCCTTGCTGCCACGTGAATTACATTCATTTCAATGTAATTAAAATATATTTCATTTTGATTGAATTTAATTAATTTGGAGTATTCATTTTATCCGCCCCGGAGGTCTCGGGTTCAATTCCCGGTAGTGACAAGGAAAAAATTGCACGGCTGGTTTAGGATCAATGAATTAATCACTCATTAGTCATTATCCGAAATGAAAATATGATTATTAAACCTCATTTAAGGCAGCCAAATCTCTTGATGGGGTATAGTGCCAGAGAGAGAGAGAGAGAGAGAGAGAGAGAGAGAGAGAGAGAGAGAGAGAGAGAGAGAAATTCATTTTATCTTAATAAAAAAACTCAATTTAATTAAGCTATAATAACTTTAAGCAATATTTATTGATTTTGAGGCGGTACGAAGTTCGCCGGGTCAGCTAGTCTCACATAAATAATACACAACGAGTTAAAGAGATAATTTTTATACATTTTATTTAATCGAAATTTACTTACGCTGATAACTGTACTGGTATTTTATTCAATAAAAATTCGCTCTCATTACTAAAATATTAAACATTCTTTTTTATAGACGTTTTGAGAAAGAACGACCTAGCGTTTTTAATAGTTAAATTATAATAACGCTAATACCCACTTTTACGATCGCTTACCGAGCAAGCAACGAGGTCACAAATACATCGCGACGTTATTTTAAAGAAACCATTATATTTTAGTTAAGTTTACATTTTTCATCGTAAAGACGTGCGTCCGTTTAGCACAAGTTAATAAAAATAAATTGTGAATAATTTGAAATGATTAAAAGTATCAACGAAAATAAAAATATTTTCGACTCCATTAGATTAAAAGTGTCGTGTAACTCATTTGAGCATCATATACAAAATGTTCCATATATTGACATCAATTATGAGCTCACGACTTATAAAACTTTTCTAAAACTGGATTTATTACTATAGAGAGTTCGAAGCCATTTCATCAAAAAGAGAAAAATGTGAAATTATTTGTGTGGGATAATATGTTAAAAGAGGAATACAGTGGTTATCAAATATGCGGATTATTTATACTAAATTTTTTAAAAGAAGAATTTTTCGTTTCAATCCGTATTTGGTATAAAAACTTAATATCGACTAATAATTTATTCAATGTTATAAATACGCAGAAGAAGAAAAAGGAAAATAAAAAAGAAATATCAGAGGAAACTCATATTGGGAATGGTCTAATGCCGCGCATGCATAAAAAAGAGAAAGAAAACGAGTCTGGTATGGTATCGCCTCTTTGGTATTTATTATGTTTGAATATGACTATACAGTATATACAATTTACAAATTATTTTTTGCCCGAAGGTGCCCTCCGTTAAGTAAGAAACGAAAAATTGGCGAATTTTATATACCAAGAACCGAATAAACATAAACCGAAGGATGATGCTACAGTATCACGGTCGTCGCAAATTGATTACAAAATTTCATTCTATATAGAATATTGTTCCTGATTTTTCGTAGCAGAATTGCCGAGAAATGCCACTTTTGATTGTTATATTAATAAAATGTTACAAATATTTCACAATAATTAACTAATTAATGGGTTTTAATGTTTCACCTTTGATGCGGTCTCTTGTCCCTCATAATTTATTGCTTTGTATACTGTGTGGCTCTGTGTACATGTGACGTTGTTTTAATTATCCCTTTGAGACCCGGCCCTATACAAATGTCAAATTTAAACCAATTATGAGGAAACTTAACTCGAGGACGCTGAATTCATATACGACGACCAAATTGACCTCCGGCCAATGGTTCCGGTGCCAGCTTCCATCAACATATGTTTGCAATCTGACTCATCGGATGTAATAATCAAACAATTTTTAGTGTCGTTACTCCCTATATTTTTCAGGTTTATTAATTATTTAATTTATTTAAAACTTATAAATAATATATAATAATTTGTTAATTTATCTAGCAGTAGCTAGAATATATATTTAATTAGTACATTTCAAGATTAAATTTATTGCTTTTGTTAATTTCATCACAGAATTTATTCATTACTCAGTCAAAGTTTATTTATAAAATTATAAAATAATATAGAATAATAATATAATATCACATTATACATTGCAATAACTAAATAAAATATCACATATAAAATTATTTAGTATGAAAATCATAAAAACAATTGTTCTTACTCGTAGAACTAATGCATAAATGTACTTTGCACTTACCACAAATTACTCTAGACGAACCTTTACAATTTGGGATTTTACATCTGCTGGCAGAGTGGCTTTGTTTAAATAATGGGAGGTGAACAACCCCATCAAAGCGGATATCTATTTCCGGTCGAAATTCCACCGGTCGTACAGTAGTCGTTGGTGATGAGGTCGTGAATGTCTCTTCATACTTTCTTTTATTTGAAGATTTTTTCAAACTAACCTTAGTTAGACACCATCCAAGTTTTAATTTAAAATCCTTCAACTTCAATATTAAGGTGACATAGCATAATATTTAATAAATATAAAATAGACATATAGATAGAAGAAGGGCAGGCAGTAAGATAGTAACATGGTAGTGACGAGCCAGAAGTAGAGGGTCGATAATGTAATCAAAAATGTAATTGAATAAAAATAAAACTAACAGTTAAAAATTATAAATTGTGTTAATATATTATAAAACAGTTAAAGTGAATTTTACATTAAATATAAAAACCTTCTACAAATTCGATAATCTGCCGCTTCATTCGCCGGTGGATAAGAAAACCGATCCAAAATGTTTCTCCATTCTGATGGTCGCTGTATAGTTGAGAGTGTATCTATTGGTGGGATTATGAATTCTACTTTCTGGCCATCTAAACTTTTTATTGCAAGTATATGTACTACACAATGTTTATTTACATTTGTTTACATTTCCGCCGGGATCTAATGTATTTTAGGTCTCAAAAGACTAACTGCGTTCCATGATCCCAATTATATAACGATTTTCGTCTACATTTTGAGAGTTTGCTGGTTATGGTTCATAACGTAAAGGTTATCACCCAGTCATACCTGAAACATGTTTATACATCGAGCCGCTTGCTACGAGGCAGGCGCTAGCTTCAGTTCCCCTTACTGTGGAGAACAGACTCTGATTTGGTTTTGGTTATAAACAGATGTCTGAATAGTTTTGAACTATACGTAGGGAGCATCTCTAGGAGGTATATGAATCGACGACTTTGTCCCCGTCTAGGACTTTAACGCCAAAAGTCATTACAGTTTTGAAAAATTTACATAAAAACTCCCTAAAAATGTTGAACCACTCTGTAAATGTACCATCAATAGAATGTAAGAGTAGGACTAGTATGAAAATTTGTATGGAGAGCTTTCCAAATAATTCTTTCATTGTGTTCAGAATGTTTACTCTCTAAAATTATAATCCGCGTTTAAAAGTTTATTAAACTACCCATTGTGTGGAGAAACGGTGCTAACGACAACAGTTTCACATCATTGCTTATTCTTTTGTTTCGCTCTAAATGGTTTTTAAGTATCCATAATAAAAACGTACTTCTAGCATCTGCAAGTTCGATTGATAGCAACTCAGCATATAAAACATTTTATGTAGCTTTGATCGCTTGTAAAAATGTTGTTTGGGGGTGATCTGGATGAGTAGTTGAGTTTTGCGTGGTTTTCAATTCAATCACACCTTAGTTTGAATTTGTGTTTGGCTGTTTTCGTATTAGTCGGAGATAATTGAAGGAGATAAATAATTTTGTGGGTCAGACACTCGTGAATATTTTGATATGAATTTTCGCTTTGAAATTTGGGCGATTGTTTCCGCGCTAACTTTAAACGTTAAAACACCATTACCAAGAATACGTGAATACGTGTTTTTATTGCATTGTTAGTTTTTTCGTTCGCCTCATTACAAAAAATGGGACGCTGGACCGCCATTTGTGGAACCGGTTCGAAGGTTGTCTACATAAAAATCATTATTGATGGTAATTGATTCCATATTGATTTATCTACAATATTTCTAGCCAGTTATTGAAGCAAGACCGAACGAAACTCGTAATGACGGAGTTGTTGATTAGAATTTTCTCGCCAAAGCGGTATTTTCTGCAGAAATTACTATACTTGCCTGTACATATATTCAATATCGGTGATTATAACGATGAGTTGCAACTCTCAGTATTTTGTCCAAAGATTTGGCTGAACGACTGGTCCAACCAATTATTTATCGTTTAATGAAACTCCCGTATTAGTTTTACTAGAACCATTAAACACCACACGCACTTTTGTAGTGAGGTGACCATACAATCACTTTTGATCATATCATCATAGCCGATTGCGTCTCGTTACACAATCTCGGATGGTTGAGATTGCTCAACATGATTATCACAGATCTGGCCTTCAGCGTCAAGTTCTGGGTGATATCAACCGGCAAATCAAGTGCATTCAAAAACTCGGTGGGATATTGGATTGCCTTGTCTTGATTGGTGACACAGTCAACAGAATCTGTAACGGGACTCTCAAGTTCGTTCGAGTCTCATTTCAGACATGCGTTGAGTCCATCTGTTGCTTTTAATTTCGGAATGACGCAGGTATTGTTTGACGAAAGTCGCCTGCCACCAGAATCATCGCTCCACCAAAACGTCTTGGATCATCTCCGGAAATCCTTCATCACCTTTGTTTCGATTGAACGTTCGATTGAATTGTCATAACCGTATAGGTGGGATTGTAGCCGGGTTGACGAACAACAACATCGGTTCCAAATGACGTCATGTTAAAGCATTGGTTGTGCTGTTGCGTGTGTGCTGAAAAAGGTCTGGAAAGCGTTGTATATCCATAGAGAAAATTATACGTGACAGCTCCGCTGCCGAAGTCAAAACTGGTCATTTGACTTTGCCATTATCACAGAATAGCCCTGGCGTTTCTGCTTGGAATTTGAATGCTTGGCAAGGTCAACACAAAGCAGATAATGAACCAATATCATGGCAGCGGAGATCTTTGTAGGCGATTGTAGAGTCATAATTGAAAGCAGCTCGATATAAGTCGACGTTCACCGCACTTCTACATCGAGTTACGTTTTTCCGAACCTGAAGCGCGAACTTGTCCTATATGATCACATCTCTGTTCATTCAATTCTTCGCGTTGCTCTTGTTTCTAGGTTCAATCGTGTGATACCCAAAATTTTAATCAAAATTCAATTCCTAAAAATTACAATGAATCATTTTACTGATTTACTTTCAAATCATCAATCCACAAAAATTAACTAACTGATCGAATCAAGCTCAATCCCGCAATCCAATTTAAAAATCGCACTTGTCACGCACTAATAAATTTCTGGAAAAAACTATCGAAATCGTAAAAATCACACCGAACTTCATTCAAATATGGGCGATTTCAGGTCCCCTACCATGATCAGTCAAATCATATCGCCAATTTGATTTGAAGATTTCATAGTCAACATCATTTTATGATTTTACAAATTTTCCAACTTTTCCGGTGGATTTTTCCAAAATTTTCTTTCGTAAGAACCATCTACTGGCAATTGCAAACATAACAAAAAAGATTGAGCCACATCCGTTCAGCCCGTTTTCAACTGAAACACCACATGTTTCGATTTTCTGAATTTCCCGACTTTTCAGATGGCTTTTCCCAAAATTGACTTTCTTACCAACCAAATCGGTTCCTCCGTTTTCAGGTGATGCGCGCACATATATTTTTTATACCATTTTTATAAATTTAGACTAATTGGTTCGGGAGCGGCGTCGCCGTTCGTCAAAACTAAAGTATTTTTGGAAAAAAAAAGTAATAATAGTGAATAGCGAATAGTGGAAAATAGATAATTTTAATTTGGTAGTAGGTGGTTGTGGTAAGGTGGGTGGATGCTGGGTAGGTGGGTGGTAGGTTAGTGATAAGTAAGTGTTAAATCGTAAATGTGAAAGTGAAAAAGTGAAAATGCGCATAATAGAAAACGCTCAGCAATCATAGTACACAGCAAGACAATGATTGAAGCTAGGTTTAAAATATTCTGTCAAATATACAAAAAGTTAAATAACAACTATTCGACTAAATTTTAAATCCATTTTTATTGCTTACATTTTTTACATTTGGAAGACTTCGATGAAAACCATGTTTTGAATGAAATGATGTTCGTCTCGCAGCAACTTCCTGTGTTGAGGATTTTCCATTAGTCAGAATTTCATTTGTGCAAGATTTCTGCAGCGTAACAATGCAACGTACATGCGAGAAATCTGCAGTCTGTAGATCAGTTCCGACATGATCGAAAGTTTAACTTTGCGATTCGTTAATTGTGATGGCGTATGCAGGAGTAATCGGAAGTCGTCGTCGCTTTTGTATGAATGACAATGAAGTTTCTGTTGGAGCCAAATCAGTTCACGGAATATAGACATTATCTCCAAGATTGCACTCTGATAAAATTTCAGCTGTTATAAATTTTCGGTGCAGCTTCTTAACAATCATTCGAGTGCCATTGCACATTCCTTTTTTAGGTTTAAATTTCTCAGCAGCCATATAATTATTCCAGGCTTCAGAAGTAAAATATGAGATGGCACTCCTGATTGCGTTTGATCATGGAAAAACTCTGCTGGATAATTTTGTACATCATTTGGATCCTCTGAGATTACCGAATCAGCATTGTTATAAAATTCAGCTTGTCCTGGCATCATGTCGATGATCTTACGATTCATCCTAAGAGTCTGTTGATTTGTCGGCGCAACAATGACGCGTTTTGCCAACTCCTGCACAGATATTTCAGAAATATTTGTGACAAAAATACTTTTAACCAGATCTCCAGTTTCGATCATTGTTGATACCTTTGATAAAAGGATGATGGGACAATTGAAGAAAGTTTCTCGTCAAATTGCTCGATTTTATATAGCACTCGATTATGTCACATTGCGTTCTTCTCACAACAACTTGAAGTGTCTGTTGAATGTGTCCACCAACAACGAAAACCTTCGTCAGCATTGAAATCTCATCGACAATAATAAATAAAGCTTCTCCCAAAATTTTTGCTTCGGGTGATGTCAATCGTATCGCAGAGACAAAAGTATCAATCAACGGTACTGGTAATTTAAATTCACTGTTCGACCACCCTTCAGCAAAAAAGCGTTGATTCCCGTTGTTGCAAATGGAAGTAGAGCATACTGGTTCATCAACGTTAGAAATTTCGGCTGGAGACATTTTCATTATCCACTGCAGCAGTTATTTTATGAAATGCAGCAGTTGAACTTGTAATTAAACTTCTTCGGCTTCTCGCACTGGATCGAAAACTTGCACTTCTACAGGATTTCCTGATGAAGTTGGTAAGCCGATCATAGCGCACACTTGTTTTTGCTACATATTTTCAATAAAGTGTCGGCTGTAATCGACAATCAGGTCATCTGCATACTTCATCCAGAGATCAAGAGGTTTTGAAGGTTGACAAAAGCAACAAATATAAGCGATGGTCTCTCATAGCTGTCTTGGTATTTGAAAGACTCGTGCCACTCGTTGTGGCTGTTTTTTTAAATTTTAGTGTGCTGCTTTAAAAATATTTCTTTGTGACTGCTGTCACTTAAAATAAAAATTTCTATATTACTTGTAATTTTGACGCGACAAATAAATAGAATTTTTTTTTTCAAACTATAAGGCAGCCAAGTAAGATTTTAAAATTCCTTCGGAAATCGGATCAGTATACTTCGTAATTTTGAATTAACTATGATTACAACTAGCAATTCTACAAATTTTAAGATTGCTTGCAATAGGTATGCGAAACATAATTACATGTGAAGTGGGCTTTCATCCGGGGGAAAAAGTGATCGTTCAAAAACATTATATATGAGTGATTTTAGTTCTCCAGTTTTCAGCCGCCCGCAAACCAATCGAGAATTTCCGTTAAAAAATATTAATTATTGATAAACGAGCATTTCATAAATTCATCTTTGCATAATTAACTCAGCCTCGATTAAATCCCAAGATGATAATGGACAATCAAGTCTGCCCTGTAATGAAGAACAATTTTGGTAGCTATACATATATTAATTATGTATGAACGGCTCGTATCCCTGTATCCCGGATGATATGCCGCTGCTTGGTTGATGGCACGGCCAAATTTTTTTGCATGGCACAAGAAAATTAGAGACCTAAATTTATTCCGTTCAATCGAGAGATGCTAAATTATAACTTAAATTTTGCTATAGTCAAACTTCTCACTTTGATGGCTTTATTCATTTATGGTGTAGGAAAAGGCGATTTTATAACCCTCAGCACAATCACAGAGTGCTGAACTCATTCATGGCCAACATATTTTTTATAACAGTACTACATCCTCGGTTTGGCAACACATTTATTTCATTAAACTTATACATTTTATATTATTGTAATTTTCAATCTTTGCGGATGACAAATATAATCGTAAATTAATATTTTGTCGGCAAGTATATGCAGCCTTTTCCGATTTTGTGATCAAAACTATCCAATTTTTACTTCTTCGTCGTTTACGAACCTGTAAACAAAAATTAATTTTACAAATTTTTAATTACAATTTAAATCCAAAATCCTTATAGTTATACTTACTATACTGATTAGGTTTGCCCTAATGATCATTCTCCATATTTGGTATTATTTCCTCATTACCATGACGTTCAATTGTTCTAGTAAGTACACGCATGCCATCAGCATAATTGTTGGATACAATTGATCTTTGATTCCCCAATATTGTTTTAGTCAAAATACTTATAACCTTACTTACATTAATAATCGATTTTAAATCCAAATATCGACTGTGGCTTTTATCAAAAAATTCATCCGGTATATAGTCATTTAGTAAAAGTTGACTGCTTATTTGGTTACAAGTGTTATTTTCTTTCAACACGTACAACACAAATGTATTATTTTGTTTGAGACCAGACACAATTCTCATTTTGCCGTCTTTTTTATAGAACAGCTTATAGCGATCGATTAAGTTATTCCAATTGTCTGGTAGCAAATCCATAATTGTGTATGACGGGGGGTCATAAACGTAATCACGGTTGTTATCTAGTTCAACATAATAATAACCTTGCTCTGTTAGAATATGATGCACGATTAAAATAATCAAATCGGATTTATATTTCAGATTTTTTAAATGCAAGTTGCACAGCACTTCTAAGCCTCTGTAATCCGAAATTTTATTATATTCGGTACTTGGTTCAGCCATTTTGAATTATCACTTAATATAATGTTTGCTTAGCACAGATGTATTTATGAGTAAGAATTTCAATGAACTAACCAAAAATTTCGCATGTTAATTTATTCAAAATTTACGAGCGATTAAATCGTTTGCTGTATACAGAAGGCCATACTACCACTACCATTGTTCCAACCAATATTCAATAACGCTTGCCAAAACGACGCATTTTATGTTTTAATGGTTTCTATTTTTAACGAACATGATAATAAATTAAAAACGTGATTGTTGTTTTTTCTTCAAATATATAAAACCCATTTAATCATTGTCTCCGGAACATTATCGGCTTATCGCTTATTTCCAATTTACATAGCAAATTTTTATAGCAGAGTAGCCTGAAAATATTGAAAGTAAACTCATTTTGACCACATATGGAAATTTTGAGAATGCGTCGATGCCCAAGAACCACATACTATTCTGGAATGCCTTCTGCGAAGGCAACTCTTGCGTGATCATTTTACAACAATACGATATTTTCGTGGCAAGTTAATGGCGCTCTTCTTTCGTAGAACTTGGATAGTGACTAATGCTCATTTGGTAAAAGTTCGGCCCAACCATTCTCAATGTAGTTTAGTACACGTTCAAACTCACGATCGTGTTTGATATATTTTTTTATTTTGGCGAAGTCAGCAGGAAAGACTAAGTATATAACTATATGTTATAAACCAGTTCGCCATGAAAATGATACCAGCGGCTTGTGTGGTCCATCACTAGTTCGAATTTTCTACCATATAGGTACTGGTGGAACATAACAACTCCAAAAATTATCCCCAATGCCTCTTTTTCGATCTGAGAATATCCTCGTTGGTATTCAAAATCAACGTCTTGAATGCGAAAGCGATTGGTTTTTCTTCTCCGTTATGGAACTGGTTTGAAATAGCGGCTTCGTCTCCAATTCATAATGCACCTGCGGCAGGTATTAGTGATAATTCACTCTAGAAGTGAAATAATTTGGTTTCTTTTTTAATCAGTATTTTTTGAACGCGTGCTCTGTCACTTCCGTTCAAACGAATTCCACATCCTTATTTCGAAGTTCATTTGAGAGCGCCGACACTTGTGAAAAATCTCTAAAGAACTTAAATGTTGTAATAATTCAATTAACCTATAGTTATGCTTCAACATCCTTTAATTTTGTGGGTCGTGAAATTTTTTGGATAGCCTCAACGCCTTTATGTGTTGGTTTGATACCATCTTTTGAGATGAGATGTCCCAAATATATGATCTTGGTTTATAGAAGAATTAACATTTTTATGTGTTGGGTAAATCAGCTAGCTATAATGGCATTTTATTAAATAAAAACAACCTCACGTCTGTATTGATCATCATGTACTGCGTCAGCTCCTTACCATAAGCGGAATGAGGTGATCTTCCGCTCGAGGCATCGGATATTTTTCAATCTTCAATTGTGGGTTAATTGTCACTTTGAAATCCCCACATAATCCTACCTCAGAATTTGAATTCGGAACAATGGACAACTAGTGCAGTACAAGGACTGTAATTCCCCAGTTCTCAGTTGTGGAAAAGTCACCGATCGATGTTTGAAAAATTTCGTCCTGGACTTGAAGATGGAAAGCTTCGAACCAGTTCATTCGAAAAATGTTGATACCCTCTTTACTATATCAGCCACGAGTAACGCCAATTTCAGAGTCTGGTTACGAAATTCAACCATGACTTCTATAATGCTCCATACAGTTTAACTGACGCCTCTCCATTGGCTTTCAGAATTTTGTTGGTTGTTTGACAATTTAACTTTGTCAAAACTTCATATGGAACTGTTGCTCCTTTGATTTTGACATACATTTGATATAAAACGAAACACTTGGAATGCGATGGTGCTTTAGGTTTTTTTCGGGTCGCTGATTACGATGAGCGGGTTGGTTAACCTTCATCACATCAGGTTCAAGGTCATTTGAAGGTCAAAGTGTCTTAATGCGAGTCTCTGAGTACGATTCCGTAGTTTGTCTAAGCTTACGATTTTCAAGTTACAAAAATGAAGCTCAGCCCGTGGGTCTCAAATTACTTTTCTTTCATATGGGAGCCGTGTATAAGCCGGGCGTCGCTGCCGCCGTTTAGGAACCGCTAGTATTTGTGTAAGAAACACGTTATGCACAGCATTACCGCGAGTTGGTGTCTCTGACCGAATAGCTCTTATGCGGTGGTCGCCTAAGACGTTATCATATCGTAACTCGTTTATAAGAAATCCTTAGAATCATACTGTATATATTTGGCGTTTTCAAAACCTCTAAAGCTGATATTTCGCTATAGCCACTATTAACATGGAACATGTTCAAAGTGAAGTTCCTGATGCAGGTATGAAAAAACCCTGGGTAATAATGGACACACGGAGTAATGGTGGACACCCGGGGTAATAATGGATAACGTTGGTAAACGTCGCAATATGTTCCATGTACAATGCTTGTGTTTATGCAAGCCTAATCGAAATTTTTTATTCAGCTCTGGTTTTGCTCTTAGCGTTACCCAGAATCGATGACGTAGACTTGGCCAATTTCCGATCCCATTGGGGTGCTTTATTTCCGTGAGTCCTCTTGCCTCTCACGTTGGGGTATTAAAGTACTACTTTGAACGAGTACGCTTTCGTTTCTCGTAAAATGATCTTCTAGTTAATTTTGTTTTATGAGGTTTATTTGATTCACGCTTCAGGTTCCAGCAATAATCTGCCAGCATGTTTATCCCTCAGACACCTTGATACCTTTTTTCAAATTCACTCAAGTCTTGGTGCATCCTTTCTCCTTGTTCTTCGATAAAATCTCCAAGATTTTCAGGGAACCAATCAAGGTGTGAATGGAGAAAATGCAGTTTCAAACTCATTAAACACCCCATTTCTTTATAATTTTTTAATAAATCCCCAACAATATTTTTGTAATCAGGGTCTTTGTGATTTCCAAAAAATTTAGTCGCCACCTCTCTAAAACTTTTCCATGCTACTTTCTCTGTTTTATTCATTTTCTTTTCAAATGTATCATTTTCCAGGAGGTCTCTTATTTTTGGTCCAGTAAATATGCCCTCTTTGATTTTAGCTTCTGAAAGATTGGGTAGCACTTGAAAAATATGCATGGACGCAGGACTTTCGTTTCGGCTCATGGCCTTTACAAGTTGCTTTGCAAGACCTACATAGTTTGGTATGCAAAGGAGGAAGTAGGACTTTATCGGTTGATATCAAACTTGGACCTATGATGTTTTTTTCCCCTGGAATTAGTTCTTTTCTCAACGGCCAGTCTTGTTTCACATAATGCTCATCTCGAGCCCGACTATTCCACTCACAAATAAAACAAAGAAAAGAAGTGTTCCCTTTTTGCTGGCCCCAGTAATATCGTAAATATCTTTACGTCTCCACAAATTTGCCACTGGTTTTGATCATAAGTCCCATGTTACTCCTGCGAGCCATAATTCTTTCCTTAATAATTTTGCTTGATGGCCATCCCAATGGACCAAATATTTTGGACGCCTGTGATAGCAGTTGAGATTAAGATTATTTTAGTTGTCCTTGGATATTATTCTCGATCATCTTCGGCTAATTGTTTTAAAGTTCTTCCTATGCTTCCTATGCTATGGAGTAGTTCTTCTGAGTACATTGTACGTGGTTGACAAATTTGGCGGCTTCACCTCCTAAGCGCGTTTTTTGATAGTTAATTTTTTGAATTTGTGAGATCGAGTTTTTGTCATGCACCAATTTCTCAAAAATATCTCGAAATACCATCCATTTATTGCGGTCGCCATAAAAATGTGGAATTTCTATTCTTGGCAATTTAATATCTTTGTGTTGTTGCGTTGATGGTTCATCTTTTATTTCGAGTCCATCCAGTTGTTCTTGCATTTTTATCACTATTTCTTTCCAACTTCTTTCGATATTTTCAAGTTCTCGGTTGTTTATATATGTTTCGATTTCGTTCTTTTCCGTGTCGCTTTTTAAGATGCCGTCATGCCACGTAGCGATATCCCCAAAATAGTTGTTAAGTAATTGAATTTTTTGTTTATAAAATGCCTTGGTTTTTGAAACGACTGAAGTTTTTACTAAATCCTACTAAATGTTGCTTGCTATTCATTTGCATATATTCTGGCGCAAATATTTTAATTTGTTTTGTAAACATTTCACAACACATTTAATAAAATAATATTTAATCATTGTAAAGAATTTAATTAATAAACCGAAATGAATTTACTTATTTAATTATAATTACGATTTAAATTTGATTGGGAGCTGAGTTTAATTTATTTACTTATAAATAAAAATTAGTTTTATTTTTCGAACTTATAACAATATTTATTTAGAATTTCATTTTATTTTTAAAGATTGATTTCGAAAATATTCCGTCCTCACATGTGTGTTGTGTTTCAGGAACATCCGTTGGATTTTGCTACCCTTATGGCATGTACACGAAAATCGAGAAGTAACTGAAAGTTAATGTTCTACCAAAAAATATTAAAAAAGATTTTGCCAATCAGCTCACGATCTCATTATAATTTTCTGTTAGTCCAATGTGACAACAACATGTGTGCTGAGTTTCAGGAACTTCCCTTGGATTTTGCTACCCTTATGGCTTGTACACGAAAATCGAGAAGTAACTGAAAGTTTATGTTCTACCAAAAAATATTAAAAAAGATTTTGCCAATCAGCCCACAATCTCATTATGATTTTCTGTTAGTCCAATGAGACAACAACATGTGTGCTGAGTTTCAGGAACATCCCTTGGATTTTGCTACCCTTATGGCATGTACACGAAAATCGAGAAGTAACTGAAAGTTTATGTTCTACAAAAAATATTAAAAAAGATTTTGCCAATCAGCCCACGATCTCATTATGATTTTCTGTTAGTCCAATGAGGCAGCAACATGTGTGCTGAGTTTTAGGAAAATCCCTTGGATTTTGCTACCCTTATGGCATGTACACGAA
Organism: Nephrotoma appendiculata; assembly: GCA_947310385.1. NCBI lineage: Eukaryota > Metazoa > Arthropoda > Insecta > Diptera > Tipulidae > Nephrotoma > Nephrotoma appendiculata. The sequence goes on along the minus strand of OX371225.1, from coordinate 22,592,179 downwards.
AATCGAGTAGTAGCTGAAAGTTTATGTTCTACCAAAAAATATTAAAAAAGATTTTGCCAATCAGCCCACGATCTCATTATGATTTTCTATTAGTCCAATGAGACAACAACATGTGTGCTGAGTTTCAGGAAAATCGTTCGGATTTTGCTACCCTTATGGCATGTACACGAAAATCGAGTAGTAGCTGAAAGTTTATGTTCTACCAAAAAATATTAAAAAAGATTTTGCCAATCAGCCCACGATCTCATTATGATTTTCTATTAGTCCAATGAGACAACAACATGTGTGCTGAGTTTCAGGAAAATCGTTCGGATTTTGCTACCCTTATGGCATGTACACGAAAATCGAGAAGTAACTGAAAGTTTATGTATTACGAAAAAATATTAAAAAAGATTTTGCCAATCAGCCCACGATCTCATTATGATTTTCAGTTAGTCCAATGAGGCAGCAACATGTGTGCTGAGTTTTAGGAAAATCCCTTGGATTTTGCTACCCTTATGGCATGTACACGAAAATCGAGTAGTAGCTGAAAGTTTATGTTCTACCAAAAAATATTAAAAAAGATTTTGCCAATCAGCCCACGATCTCATTATGATTTTCTATTAGTCCAATGAGACAACAACATGTGTGCTGAGTTTCAGGAAAATCGTTCGGATTTTGCTACCCTTATGGCATGTACACGAAAATCGAGTAGTAGCTGAAAGTTTATGTTCTACCAAAAAATATTAAAAAAGATTTTGCCAATCAGCCCACGATCTCATTATGATTTTCTATTAGTCCAATGAGACAACAACATGTGTGCTGAGTTTCAGGAAAATCGTTCGGATTTTGCTACCCTTATGGCATGTACACGAAAATCGAGAAGTAACTGAAAGTTTATGTTCTACAAAAAATATTAAAAAAGATTTTGCCAATCAGCCCACGATCTCATTATGATTTTCTGTTAGTCCAATGAGACAACAACATGTGTGCTGAGTTTCAGGAACATCCCTTGGATTTTGCTACCCTTATGGCATGTACACGAAAATCGAGAAGTAACTGAAAGTTTATGTATTACGAAAAAATATTAAAAAAGATTTTGCCAATCAGCCCACGATCTCATTATGATTTTCAGTTAGTCCAATGAGGCAGCAACATGTGTGCTGAGTTTTAGGAAAATCCCTTGGATTTTGCTACCCTTATGGCATGTACACGAAAATCGAGTAGTAGCTGAAAGTTTATGTTCTACCAAAAAATATTAAAAAAGATTTTGCCAATCAGCCCACGATCTCATTATGATTTTCTATTAGTCCAATGAGACAACAACATGTGTGCTGAGTTTCAGGAAAATCGTTCGGATTTTGCTACCCTTATGGCATGTACACGAAAATCGAGAAGTAACTGAAAGTTTTTGTTCTACAAAAAACTATTAAAAAAGATTTTGCCAATCAGCCCACGATCTCATTATGATTTTCTGTTAGTCCAATGAGACAAGAACATGTGTGCTGAGTTTCAGGAACATCCGTTGGATTTTGCTACCCTTATGGCATGTACACGAAAATCGAGAAGTAACTGAAAGTTTATGTATTACGAAAAAATATTAAAAAAGATTTTGCTAATCAGCTCACGATCTCATTATGATTTTCTGTTAGTCCAATGAGGCAGCAACATGTGCGCTGAGTTTCAGGAAAATCCCTTGGATTTTGCTACCCTTATGTCATGTACACGAAAATCGAGAAGTAACTGAAAGTTTATGTTCTACGAAAAAATATTAAAAAAGATTTTGCCAATCAGCCCACGATCTCATTATGATTTTCTGTTAGTCCAATGAGACAACAACATGTGTACTGAGTTTCAGGAAAATCCCTTGGATTTTGCTACCCTTATGGCATGTACACGAAAATCGAGAAGTAGCTGAAAGTTTATGTTCTACCAAAAAATATTAAAAAAGATTTTGCCAATCAGCCCACGATCTCATTATGATTTTCTGTTAGTCCAATGAGACAACAACGAGGTTTGATGTGTTCCATTGAGTTTGATGGTCCCAATAATTCTTCAAGTTGTTGTTTGAAGAATAATTTACGACATTTTCGGAGCCAATTCTTATTTGTTGGCTTCAAAGAACCAATGTTTGTTAAGGAATTAGTGTGCTTACTGTGGGTTAGAACTAGTTCACTAATTCTAAACAACTATAGTTGAGAAGTTAAAGGTTATTTTAATTCTGTCTCTTTATTTGAAATATTACAGTTTATATATAAAATTATTACATTGATTATAACAATAATTAAATATAACGGAAATAGCTTCTTGTGTTTTCCCTAAAGTAGAAATTGAAGAAAATTTCCGCATGTAAAATATAATTTGCTTGAAAATTCTTTATATTATTCGAATTTTTCACCTGTTTCTTTGATAGATTTTTCAAATTTGTTTGCAAGTTTTCTATAAAATTGAGTTCTTGTTACATTTTACTCGAACGTCAACTATAAAGTACACTACGTCATTAATATAGATTTGGGAATGAAATATCAAGCAAGTTTCATTTTCGAAAATTAGACAAAATTTCCTTCCTTTCAATAAGCTTTTGAGTGCGTGTTGGGTGAAATTTGTTCTAAGTTTAATGTTGTATTTCGGCTGTGTGCCAAACGTAAACTAAATTAATACCCGGAAAAAATATTTTTTTCCATTTTTATAAAAGCAATCTTGCTGTATTGATATCAAAAACAGTATCGTTTTAATAAATTAAGCCACCCCTTATCTTAGTTTGGGTCCAAAAGTTTAAAAGCAGTTACGTTATATTATGTTTATTTTTGAAGCAAACTAATTTAAATGAATTCGAGGAAATATTTGTTATATTTGCAAACACCGACGTAACGATCGTAAGCGTTACGAATGTCACCTCGTGTATGCGTATATTTAAATCTTGTTGGCGAAAATTTATAAAGAACGAGGTGCAAATATTTTTTTTTAGTTCGTCGAAATTCTTTCTCTTAAATACATCTGTGCTAAGCAAACATAATATTAAGTGACAATTAAAAATGGCTGAACAAAGTAGAAAATTAAATAAAATTTCTGATTACGAAGGTTTAGAAGTGCTGTGCAAGTTGTATCTAAAACAGCTGAAATATAAATCCGATTTGATTATTTTAATCGTGTATCATATACTAAAAGAGCGTGGCTATGATTGCGTTGAACAAAAATACGATTCGGATAATATTTGTGAGCCTGTGACGTATGAAATTTTGAATTCATTACCAGTCGAATGGAATGAGTTACCCAATCGCTATAAGCTGTTCTATAAAAAAGACGATGATGTAAAAATTGTAACAGGTACGAACGAAAATGATAGATTTCTGTTAAATTTGTTAAAAGACGATCATAGTCGCGGTGGATTTAGCTGTTCATTTTCATTAAAACTCTATATACCTGACGAATTTTTCGATAAAAACCACAGTCGTTATAAAGATTTAGAATCTATTATAAATGTAAGTGATGTTATGAATATGATGACGGCTTCGATGACCACTTCAGGATACGAACAATTTAATAAATTTGGCTCTGCAGGTGATATAATACGGTTACGAGGCGTGCCACCATTTTTGAACGACGGAAGAGAATCAAGTGTTTTATCAACAGTGGGGTAACTATAGTTTTTAGAGTTTAATTGGGACAATAAAAATTTATTTGTAAAATTAATTTTCTTTAGGAGGTGTCCCCCCCGCGAAAGAATACAAGGATTGGGAAATTATCATTTACAAGATCCGAAAAGGCATCACCCCGGCCATCCTATTAATAACGTGTTCGTTGATGGACCTGATATTTATAATCAAGAAGATTTGGAAGGACCCCCGACCGACAGCTTATATACATAAGTAGCTGATTAAAAATTATTAATCCCGAAATAAAAACAATTAAGTGAATATTTGATTTTTTGACTATATTATTTAAAACCGAAATTTCTAAAACGATCTTACGATTGCTTTTAACTCTACGTAGAATTTTATTAAATGTTCAGTTTAAACTTGATAAGGATGTGGGTGTGAAATTAGATTTCTGCGTGCTAGAATTAAAAATTTACCCGGCCCTTACAAAATAAATTTTTAATGTTTCGATTTATATAATCAATGGTTGAAAGGTGGTGGTGTGGGCTATATCAACTTGAGAAATGAAGATCACCAATAAGAATGCCGTTTCTGTTTGCATAAAGCAGGGATTTGTTGGGCACGAAGTTACCAATTATCAAGCATTCAACGGATTGATTCTTTCGTTAAAACGGTTCGCAATTTGAGATTTTGACACGTTTATACTATGCAAACTCGATGGTTTTGTCGACAATTTATAGGCACCACTTGCCAATATACTTAATTGGCATCGCCGTATAAAATTTTATAAATCTTCTATAGGCTTTTCTCTGTGGGGTAATAAGCAGCCGTTACCTTGCAGCAGATCAACGCAAATGTTAAGTTTGAGTGCATTTTAAGAAGGATCGATTATAAGTGCAAAATACGTTCGCCCAACGAAAACGTAAAAAAAACGCGCATGTGGTTTAGTTGCGCCTCCGCTTGCATATCCGCGTGCGGAAATTTTTTTTTCAACGTCTGTGATCAGTTTCGAACTGTTTTAAATTTCTATTCGACACAGGTATTCAAAAGATGTAAAAGTTTCAAATTTGTGTTCATAAAATTGAATATTTATCTCCTACTATTGTATTGTCCACTAATAGCAGATTTATACCTTTTATTATTGGGAGTACAAATTAATTCGGTCCTTTTCCTTTATTTTAAAAATTCATCCCATTAATGAAAATATTGCCCATCGTTGCTTACGATTATTTCTAATCTCTCAAAAAAATTTCGAATTCCATCTCGGAAAAACCTTTGATCTTTCGTGGCGATCCAAGTTTGAAACCAATTTTAATATTTCTTCGAATGAAGTGAACCGGTGACCGGCCAAATCGTGACGCATTCGAGGGAACAACAGCAGTCATCAGAGGAAGCAATGTCCGGAGAATACGGCGGGTGCAGTAAAATATCCCACTTGAGCGTTATATTTTTTACGATTTTTTCAACGTGACGCAAAAGAATAACTTAATCATGCCTTTACATTAAAAAATAACCTTAAGAATTTACGAGTACATTTGAATTTTGAAGAATATTTAAATAAATTTATATAATTTTATCGATTCGATTTACTTATTTATTTTTAAACATTTTGTTAAATAATTATTTTGTTTTTCAATTTGTCGATAATGCAGGTTTAGGTCGAAATTTTTGCTAGCTTCAGAAATGTCTAAAATCGAAATGATAAATGTGATAGTATCATGTTGGCACTGGATGATTATTTTGAATCTGCATTATCAACATTTTTACACCATAATCTGCATTATCAATATTTTTTCGGCTAGAACGTTTCAGTTAGTTGTAATAGAATGTGGTAAAGTGTGTTTCTTTCTTTCTTTCATGCTGTGGTATCGGATTTATTTTTCGGTTGGTCCTGCAGAATTAATGAATTATCTGGGTGATGTAGTATACTGTAAAAAGTTTGCCGAAGGTTTCCGCAGCCAAAAGGTAAAACAGATATAGTATCTTTGCTATTCCAGCCGAAAGTTAGTAATGCAGATATAATTTTCGCTATCCCAGCCGAAAAAATATCTTATAGGCGAAATTACTTGATATACTTAGTTTTACTATCACCTCTAAACAACCAGAATATCCTATCCATTTACTGTAATGTATTGTCAGATCCTATGACAATACATTACAGTATATAACAATAAATTTAGATATGTCCAAAACTAAATTAACAAAAAGTTCCATATTTTTTAAGTTTCCCACTTTCCCATCGATCCTACTTTGTTTATGAGATAGGTCGTTATCCTGGGTAAATCCATACGAATTTTAAGGCTGGACGGGACAGGGAGATCTAATTTGGTATAAAAACCAGAAAATCCGAAATCTTATTGTAGTTTCAAAATTTCAATTAAAAACTTTAAATTACATTCTCACAAACTCTTCAGACAAGCTCCAAAATTCACAAGGGCTTACCTAGGATTAAAACTTATCTCATAAACATAGTAATTATAGAACTATTTATATCAAGTAATATATATTTCGGCAAGATAACATTTTTTCGGCTGGGATAGCAAAGTCACTATTGCATTGCCATCTTTCGGTTGCAAACTTTCAGCTAAATTTAATAGGCTTGATATAATCGTGAAAAGTGAAATTAACATACCATTTTAAATAGACAAAAGTCGAATTACAGTTAGACAGATAGAAGAGGCTATCAATATGTCCAAAGGACGTATTTGTCACATATTGAATTAAGATCAAGGCATGAGAAAACTGTCTCACTTTGGAACAGAAACGAATTCGAATGACCAATTCTAACACTCTATTGGCGCAGTTTAAGCGCGCTAAATCAGAATTTTGGTGTTGGCTAATTACTCTTGATGAAACTTATATACACCATTACACTTCAGAATCAAAAATACAGTCTAAAAAGTAGACTGCCAAAAAAAAGGCAAAGGCTGTTCCTTTCTTTCGGCTGGGAAATTGATGACAACTGTTTTCTGGAACAGTCGTGGAGTAATATTAATCGTTTATGTTCAAACGGACTGTTTGGACGGGTTGAAGTGATAGGAGCATCGCTAGGAGAAGTGTATAGACCTTCTGGTAGGTAAAGGACTATGTGGAGAAATAAAAATAGATTTGAAGAAAAAATGTCTTGAATCTTTGTTAGGTCGAAATCTTTTCAGACAATCCTCGTATATGTACATAAAAACAAACATTTCTTTCAACAAGCAATACCTTACAAAAAATTATACCGCAAAATTATACAAATACTTTAACCTTTCACAAACCTCTGGCTTGTCATATAATTTCAGAAGTGCTTTCGATTAATCCGTCGATAATATTGTATTTAAATTTGGATCAGTAGTTCTAGTGTCAATACGACGTGCTGGAATTGTTACTATTAAAAGCATAACGGCAACCAGCGATCTCTTAACCATTTGAATTTGCAAGGCGATCCCAATTCTGTTCAAATATATTTTATAGTTTGCGGTATACGCAAATTGATAGGCGTATTTGTCTTCTCATCATATTGATACATGTTATTGTTAAACCATAAATCACCATGTATCAACGTATTAAATGTACTATCGTCTTTGGCATATACCGATTCGACGATTTATAAAGCTTTATTCAGTAATGGCTCAAATTTATCGCAGAAATGTTCATAGCCCGGCCAATTTAAGCACACTTTTTTTCATATTTTCCATACCTCTTGTATATACCATTATTAGTTCTAATTCTAGTAAATCCATTCACACTCACATATAACATTCCTCCTTTCTTAAATCCGACTAACTCTCTATCTCGAAATTCGTTTTTGGTTTCCTGATTTTTCCGAACGCCGTGGTGAGTTGCTAATAATGGATATTGGAACGGATGACTCTGGAATATTTGCATCTTTGACTGTTATCTTCAACGGTTGTTCTTATTTGCTGCGAATATTTGATGTTTTTTTTTGTTTTTTTTGAAAAAGTATGAATTGTTCAGTGGATTTAATGTCCCTTGAAGGGCAATTAATACTACACTTTTCATTCAAGCACACACCACCCATTTACACTTTTTACAGTATACCAACTGCACATTGCAAGCTCCATGTCAACCTGCACATTGACATGAACGGTTGGTCGGCGCTAAATTCTGGTGGGATTCGAACCTAGTACCTCCCGTCTAAGTTCCGAAGCTTTGACCACTTGTCCGGTAAAACTGATGCTAGGTATACTGATTTTGATAAAATTTCGGCCAATTCTTCATTTGATACTGCATATAATCTCTCTAGCCAAATAACCTATATTATATCTTGTGATATAGTCGGAATTTGATTTCTCCTGAAGTGGTTACTTTAGTGATAGCAGACTCTTTCATTGCCTCACATAAAGCACCCCTGCTGGCAACGCGTGAGAATCGGTATGATCAGAAGTACTCAAAAGTGCATCATCCAAATTTGATTCCGAATTTCCGATTAAGTGGCGCAAATGGAGCCATATTTTCAAGCGAATAGTTTTACGACGGACAATAAAAAACGTTCATTGTTTTTGTCCTATGGATTAGAATTGAAACGTTCACGGAGCTAAAGAAATTATTCAACGACGTAGAAATATGCAAGACGGATATGTACAATGATGAGCTATTTTCAATCAAAAACTCACGTATTAGCTAGCAGTAAGTAAAGTTTGCACCTAACACACAAAAATAAATCCGAATAAATCATACGCGAAATGGGTTCGAAGTCTTCTTGCAGCGTTAGGACAGTGTGAGTTCGTCTGCAATAAGAGTGGGTGTAAAAAGATTGTGGATTGGGATATTTGACATTGTGAGAACGGCGTGTTTAAAAAAAATAGTCCAACCCTACAGGATGTTTGGATGATCGCAGAAGCCTTCGAATCAACACAATCTTCATTGCAAATTCTTTCTGGGAACAAAAATAATGAAGTCCCTGAGATTTTTGCGATGCATGATCGACCGAACTTTTTAACAAATCGGTCTCTCTCTCTTTCTCTCTCTCTCTCTCTCTCTCTCTCTCTCTGGCACTATATCCCATCAAGGGATTTGGCCGCCTTAAATAAGGTTTCCTAATCATATTTTAATTTCGGATAATGAGTGATTAATGCATTGATCCCAAACCAGCCGTGAAATTTTCGTCCTTTTCACCATATCCAATCTGTGTGCATGACAAAAAAATCTCATCATTCAATGCGAACGTCAAATCAACACGCTAATAAAGAAACCATAAGATCCGTGGATGTTTAAGAATGTGAAGAGGAACCAACAGTTGTGGAAGCTATGCAATCAATTATTAGTGCATCATGGAAGCTGTATGTCAAAATTAAAGGAGCAACAGTTCCATATGAAGTTTTGACAAAGTCAAATTGTCAAACAACCAACAAAATTCTGAAAGCCAATGGAGAGGCGTCAGTTAAACTGTATGGAGCATTATAGAAGTCATGGTTGAATTTCGTGGCTGATAGTAAAGAGAGTATTAACATTTTTCGAATGAACTGGTTTGAAGCTTTCCATCTTCAAGTCCGGGAGAGAAATTTTTCAAACATCCTCCTGTGACTTTTCTATAACTGGGAACCGGTGAATTACAGTTCTTGGACTGCACTAATGGTCCATTGTTCCGAAATCAAATTCTGAGGTTAGATTATGTGGGGATTTCAAAGTGACAATTAACCCACAATTGAAGATTGAACAATATCCGATACCTCAAACGGAACATCGCCTCATTCCCCATATGGTGAGGAGCTGACGCAGTACATGATCTAATCAATACACGCGTGAGGTTGTTTGTATTTAATAAAATGCCATTATTACTACCCGCAATTTTTCTAAAGTTTAAGGATAAGTTTTTGCCTGATTTACCCAACACAAAGAAATGCCAATTCTTCTAAATCAAGATCATATATTTGGGACATCTCATCTCAAAAGATTGTATCAAACCAACGCATAAAGGCGTTGAGGTTATCGAAAAATTCCACGTCCCACAAAATTAAAGTTTGTTGAAGCATAACTATAGGTTAATTGAATTATTACAACATTTAAGTTCCTTAGAGATTTTTCACAAGTGTCGGCGCTCTCAAATGAACTTCGAAATAAGGATGTGGAATTCGTTTGAACGGAAGTGACGGAGCACGCTTTCAAAAAATACAAAGACTGATTGTAAAAGAAACCAAATTATTTCACTTCTAGAGTGAATTATCACTAATTCCTGCCACAGGTGCATCAAGTATTGGATACGGTGCCGGCATTTCACACCAGTTCCGGTGCCGGCATTTCACACCAGTTCCATAACGGAGAAGAATAACCAATCGCTTTCGCATCCAAGACGTTGATTTTGAATACCAACGACGGTATACTCTAAGATAGAAAAAGAGGCATTGGGGATAATTTTTGGAGTTGTTAAGTTCCACCAGTATCTATATGGTAGGAAATTCGAATTAGTGATGGACCACACAAGCCGCTGGTATCATGTTCATGGCGAACTGGTTAAAAACATATAGTTATATACCTAGACTTTCCTGCTGATTCCGCACGTGTACTAAAATACATTGAGAATGGTTGGGCCGAACATTTACCAAATGAGCATTAGTCACTATCCAAGTTCTACGAAAGAAGAACGCCATTAACTTGCCACGAAAATATCGTATTGTTGTAAAATGATCACGTAAGAGTTGCTTTCGAAGAAGGCATTCCAGAATAGTATGTGGCTCTTGGGTATCGACGCATTCTCAAAATTTCCATATGTGGTCAAAATGGGCTCTATTACAGGTTAACAGGTCCTACGAGGGATGCTGGTAGTTTTTGCAACCGGAAGGTCTGTCTGATCTAATACTTTTCGATAATGGAATGTCATTTGTCGGGGAGGAGTTCCACACAAAAATGGAATTGACCATACAACTATTGCCCCATTTCACTTTTTATCAACGGCGATGCAGAAAAATTCGTCTGAACGTTCAACACATCCATTATTAAATATCTGTTAGATGGAAACACAACAGTCTCGAAATAATCAAAATTGTACTGAACGAACTGTATAAAATTGCACTTGTAACGAACAATATAGAAAAAGTACTGTGACACGGTTAAAATCACACACGAGTACTATATAATAATTTTGTAATTCGCTGATTTATTAGTTTCCGTTATACTAGAAAGGTGGTTTATTTTTATATTGGAATCTCTAATCCATTTCAATTCAAGTTGTAGTATAGATACTGCTGATGATGACCTATCAAGTCGAAATCGATCGAGATTTTTTTTTAACTTTTGGGCAAATTTTTTCAGATCATAGAGATTGTATCGGTCATATCGCTTCTACTGACAAATCTAACAAAAATGTTGACATTTAATGTTTAACTTTCAATATTTTCAGGCTACTCAGCTATAAAAATTTGGTATGTAAATTTGAAATAAGCGATAACGTTCCGGAGACAATGATTAAATGGGTGTTAATATATTTGAGCAAAAGCAAAATTCACGTTTTAAATTTATAAATACATTCGTTTAAAAATCGAAATCAGTAAAACATAAAATATGTCGTTTTGGCAATCGCTATTGAATATTGTTTGCGCCTTAGCTACGACAAGTTTAAATTTAAAAATACTTTGTCGCAAATTTTGAATAAATTAACATGCGAGAACGAAAATGTTGGTTAGTACATCGAGATTCTTACTCATAAATACTAAGCAAACATAATATTAAGTGATAATTCAAAATGGCTGAACAAAGTACTGAATATAATAAAATTTCGGATTACAGAGGCTTAGAAGTGCTGTGCAACTTGCATTTAAAAAATCTGAAATATAAATCCGATTTGATTATTTTAATCGTGCATCATATTCTAACAGAGCAAGGTTATTATTATGTTGAACTAGATAACAACCGTGATTACGTTTATGACCCCCCGTCATACACAATTATGGATTTGTTACCAGACAATTGGAATAACTTAATCGATCGCTATAAGCTGTTCTATAAAAAAGACGGCAAAATGAGAATTGTGTCTGGTCTCAAACAAGATAATACATTTGTGTTGTACGTGTTGAAAGAGGATAACACTTGTAACCAAATAAGCAGTCCACTTGTACTAAATGAATATATACCGGATGAATTTTTTGATGAAAGCCACAGTCGATATTTGGATTTAAAATCGATTATTAATGTAAGTAAGGTTATAAGTATTTTGACTAAAACAATATTGGGGAATCAAAGATCAATTGTATCCAACAATTATGCTGATGGCATGCGTGTACTTACTAGAACAATTGAACGTCATGGTAATGAGGAAATAATACCAAATATGGAGAATGATCATTAGGGCAAACCTAATCAGTTTAGTAAGTAACTAGATTTTGGATCTAGATTGTAATTAAAAATTTGTAAAATTAATTTTTGTTTACAGGTTCGTAAACGACGAAGAAGTAAAAATTGGAGAGTTTTGATCACAAAATCGGAAAAGGTTGCATATACTTGCCGACAAAATATTAATTTACGATTATATTTGTCATCCGCAAAGATTGAAAATTACAATAATATAAAATGTATAAGTTTAATGAAATAAATGTGTTGCCAAACCGAGGATGTATTACTGTTATGATAAATACGTTGACTATGAATGAGTTCAGTACTCTGTGATTGTGGTGAGGGTTAAAAAACCGCCTTTTGCTACACCATAAATGAATGAAGCCATCAAATTGAGAAGTTTGACTATTCCAAAGTTTAAGTTATAATTTAGCATCTCGCCATTGAACGGAATAAATGTAAGGTCTCTAATTTTTCTTATGCCATGCAAAAAAATTTTGCCGTGCCATCAACCAAGCAGCGGCATACCATCCGGGATACAGGGATTCGAGCCGTTCATACAGAATTAACATATGTATAGCTACCAAAAAAATTGTTCTTCATTACAGGGCAGACTTGGTTGTCCATTATCATCTTGGGATTTAATCGAGGCTGAGTTAATTATGCAAAGATGAATTTATGAAATGCTCGTTTATCAATATATAATATTTTTTCATAGAAATTCTCGATTGGTTTTTGGGCGGCTGAAAACTGGAGAGCTAAAATCACTCATATATAATGTTTTTGAACGATCACCTTTTCCCCCGGATTAGACTTTCATACGTCTGGTTCACAAGTAATAACAAGCCATCTTAAAATTTGTAGAATTGCTAGTTGTAATCATATTTAATTCAAAATTACAAAGTATCCTGATCCGATTTCTGAAACGTTGTCGTGTCCAAACTCTGAATGGAAATTTTGAAATCTTACTTGGCTGCCTTATACTTTGAAAAAATTTCTATTTATTTGTCGCGTCAAAATTACAAGTAACATAGAAATTTTAATTTTTAGTGAATCACAAAGAAATATTTTTAAAGCAGCACACTAAAATTTAAAGAAACAGCCACAACGAGTTTTGTGAACAATTATTTTGTAAGTTTCTACTTAATAATCTTCAGGAGATGAGTGTCACAAATTGAGGTATTTACAGACATCAAACAATATTTAATTTAGAGCAACAAAACCCGAGCCATACGGTACAAAGCAATAAACTATAAGACGAAACGACTATCAAAGGCAAAGTATAAAAATCCGATAATTAATTAATTAATTATTCTTATTTTAATACACACATTTTTACTGATACATAGTATTTGTAACTTTTTATTAATATAAAAATCAAAACTGATATTTCTCGGTGATTCTGCTCCGAAAAATTCAAACATATAGCCTATAAATTTGAAGTTTGTTATCAATCATCACGCGTATTTATATGACGCTGTTATGTTGCTATTGTATCACCGACAAATCTGTTCAATTCATACTTCGTTTTATGCTTATCCGGATCTTGTAAATAAAATTTGCTAATTTCGTCATCGGCTTCTAACCGAGGTGGTACCTTCGGGCAAAAAATATTTTATAAATTGTATTTATCGTAGCCATATTCAATCATAATAGTTACCAAAGAGGAGATAGCATACCGGACTCTTTTTCGTCCTCATCTAGAATATTTGCTTCTACACTGAAAAAAATATGTACACATATATACTGAAAACCTACATTAACACTATGAATAGTTTATAAAAACTCCTCCGATGCAAGTTTTCGTTAATCTAATGAATCGCGATGCATTAATATTATGAAAAGTTTGATTTAAAAAAAATCTCGTTGAGAATGAAACCGACATAATATTAAAGAAATGAAACAGTATGAAGATGCAGTAATTAATACTATTAACTAAACAAGTTATTATGCCAATGAACAAATTAGAGAAAATTGAAGAATTATTACATAAATATAATAAAATCTTTGCAACATTTTCATGAATATTAACAAAAGAGCGAAGACAGTTTAAAGTAACAATGCATGCCATTGATGCATGATTTCTTTTTAGATATGAAGAACTAGAAAATATTTATGAAATTATTCATAATTATCATACAAATTCCGCATCATGACAATGAATAAATTTCTAAACCTGAAGTAGTATTCATTAAAAAAGGAATATATATATATATATATATATATATATATATATATATATATATATATATATATATATATATATATATATATATATATATATATATATATATCACTAACGGGAGAGAAATACAGAAAATAAAAACGAATTTGTTGCAAATATGTATTATTTTTTAATCCAATTTGTTTTTATCAAAACCTTAAATCAATATAATTTGATAGTCTTCTTTACATAATAATAATTATAACATGCGACACATGCTTAGTTCAAATTTTTTGTAGTATGTATTATTATATTTAAATTTTTTATTTCGTTAATTGTTTTCTATTATGACAATAATTTAAAAAAATCTTGTTCCACATATATGTACATAATTACATTTCCAATTCAGTTAGTTAATCTTATGATCGTTAACAATTTAAATACTGTACATACACAAAATGGAAAAATTTACATGGCCTTAAGCTCCTGAAGCATGAAACTAACTTTTAGAGATTTAGGTTTTACAGTTTTTACTGATTTTTAAAAGTACAATTGAACAAAATTCCAAAAAATCAGCCTCTTTCGGATATTCTAATTAATACAAAAAAATGATTTGTAACAAATATATATACATATAAAGGGTTATCCAATTCAAGCTTGATAAAAAAACACACAAAATATTCGGAATGTATTGTAATTTTTATTTCATTTTACAGATTGATCCTTGCCATTTTTAGTTAAACAAGATATCATTCAAATGTCCTCCACGGGACTTCTTACAGGCCTTGATTCTTTTGAGGTAATTTTAAATGACTTTTCGGCACATTTCGAGCGGTATCTCGGCCATTACCTTACGAATATTAGTTTTCAATTCGTCAAGAGTTTGAGGATTGTTTGCGTAAACACGATCTTTCGCGTAGCCCCACAAAAAGAAATCCAAAGGCGTTGAATCACAGGATCTTGGAGGCCAATTGACATCAGCCAATCGCGAAATCAAACGTCCAGGAAATTTCTCTTGCAAAAGATCTCGATTTGCTCGTGTTACGTGACTGGTTGCTCCATCCTGCTGGAACCACATATCGTCAAGATCATAATCTTCGATTTTCGTAAAAAAATAATCGGTTAACATGCGGCCATAGCGCTCAGAATTGACGGTAACGGTTCGTCCATGGTTGTTCTCAAAAAAATACGGCCCAATCACACCACCAGACCACAATGCGCACCAAACAGTGACTTTTTTCCGGGTGTAATGGCTTCTTTTCTGAGCGAATTTGGGTGTAATGGCTTTTCTGAGCGCGAATTTTAACGCGTTGGTCGATTGTTAAATGCTCCATATTCTTAAATGGCAGAATGTCAACTAAATAAATGACAGCGTACTTGACGTTTATCTTTGACAGATGTCGGTATACAGATTTCTACTTTATCAACCTCGAATTGGATAACCCGTTTATATAAAGCTCGTAAAAAGTTACTAAAGAGTAATTTAATATCGTCTACAAAAATAAAATATTTTTCTATGAATTTTATGTCCCAATTGCTAGAATAAATAGCTGAATGCATTCCAGTTTCTGCTTTAAAAAATGTACGTGATCCTCAGCCTGCTGAGTATTCCCGATGAAGACCATAGATTCTTGTGACTCTTTGATAGTTACTTTGGACAAAATTTTTTTCCAACATTGTCTTTTTTACCACTTTCTGCGTAGGTACAAGGTACCCGTGAATACATCAAAACAGCTGTAGAGTTGCAATACCTGCAGAAAATAAAATTAAAAGAAGAAAGTTAATCCAAATTATTTGGCGAACGTAAAAGTTTCAATTAGTTACCTTTATGGAAATCTCCCTCTTTAATTTCATCTAAAATTAGTTTTATTTCTGGCGATTTAATTTTTCCGAATTTTGAAAACTTTAATTATTTTTAAAATTCATCTCCCAATCTGTCATCACATTCGAAATAAAATGATGAACAGCCTTAAAATCTATGTCAATTTAAAGAAACAAAACGAGTTGATAAGATTTTTTTTAAATTAAAATATATAATAAAAACCATTTAATTTTAACAATAAGAATTCGGTTTAAAAAATCAGAACAATTCTGATAAAAACGTAGCGTATCTAAGCTGTATGAACTTGAACGTATTTTCAATTTAAGTAAGCATAAACTGTTGATTTGACTGTTATAACTTTAATTATTGTCAATCGTAATTTTTGCTCAATGCAAATTCTGCCTACTACTTCCTAATATCTTATTTCTAGAATATTATTAAGGAGCTATGAAAACCTTTTGTAAGCAAGTCGCAAGACACAGATCATCAAGCAAAAATAGTTTAGTTAAAATACGCCACAAATTTGATTTAAGTATTATACTTACTAGGTGGTACCCGTTTGGTTTCTTATACTCCGGCCATTTATAAAAAATTTCTTGTAGTGACGTTAGCTGGTTTTGAATTTGGTCTATTCGATAACCGCTACAAGCCTGCCAGAGACTGTGGAAATCTTCTGCACTAAGATTATCGGACTTCAAGCTTTTAATGCAAGATTCGGCGTCCACTTCGACATCTTTAAGAAAGAATCAAAATATAAAAAAGCAAAGATATAGCTACACCTACTGCGATCGCAACTTACTGATTTTGTTATTTTTGTGTTCTGACTCCGAGTTTATTTTTGATTTTAATAAATTGATTTTCTGTTCTAAGTTTGCAAATTTAGCATATATATTCTATCCGGTTGGCCAGTGTGATAAAATTATTTGTTTTGCTTAAGAAACCGTTCTATGATTCTGCTTGTATTCTCCGACTCGTTCTAATTCCAAATTAATATTATTTTATCCAAAATTCGTTGCGTCAATATAAACCCTTTGCCACTCTCATGCATCACATATGATACATAGGCGGTTAACCGAGACGCTTCTGTATCATATTCGATACATAATCTTAATTATATTATTTATCAAATATGATACAGAAGCGTTTCGGTTAACCACCTATGAATCATATGTGATGCATGAGACTGGAAAAGGGTTAACAAGCATAATATTGTGTCCCGGTTCCAATTTATTAAAATTTTGAAATCTCTTCTCCAAATTGAAAGGTTGTGTTCAAACCAAATTGTATCACCCATCTTGCAGCTTTTGAAAACGTTAGAGATGTAATAAACTTTTATTATTTTTACTTATTTTTATACTTCTACGTCAATTTTCGCTTCTGTAATGGTAGAATAATTATTGTTAACATATTATAAACAAGTATAAAAGCACTGTTTTTAAATTACCTTTCAAAAAACTTAATAGGTGAATTTGTTCCCAACTGTTTAATATAGATATTAGTGAGACATCATTTGGTTCATTTATTTGTAAACACGTTTTGCGTTGATTCTCAGAATGGTAATAGGAGTAGAGACATTTAGAGCAGTGAGAAATGTGTAAGTTGTATATCATCATTAGCTTGATTGGTTGTATTGGTGCTTTCTTAATATTAATAATAGAAACTAAAAAATCTGATTTTATTCGGATTCAAAATACTAAAAATTATGAATTTGTGCATTTTTCTTAGAAATGCTTTAATAGTTCATTTAGTCATCCCAAGAAATTGAAAAGCAATTACCCAATATTAGGGTGTAAGAACACTAACGTTAGTCGTTAGTGCATTAAAAAGTTTTGAGATCAAAAAATAAAATTTGAAATTGTAAAGCAATTGCAGCTATATACGAGTATATTGCTAATTCTTTTACTCATGAAATTTACTGAGGAATTTTCAAACTAGCAGAAAATCTCGCGAATTCACTATCACAAATTTCATTGATAAGAAAGTTTAAAGAGTTTATATAACATGTCATGGAAATCCGGAGTAATATTTAGAATGACACTCTTAATAAATCTACGCAAGATTGGGAATACTACAATTAATGATTTTAACATTCTCTATTTCAACAGAAAGACAAATATTTTTGAAAAAGTTAACTTCGTGTAAATAGTAAAAGGAATTAAGAATTTATCCATCAAAACTTTTTAAAATAATAATTTAATCTACCAAAATCTACTTCAATCCAAACACCGTTTCATTTATACTTTTATTCCATAAGTATCACATGGTATAAAAGAAATTACAAAACTAGGGTTCTTGTTTGTAGAAAATAAAAATAATTAATTTAAATTTATATTAAACCACACAAACTCATCATAAATTACAGGTTATTACAAATTATTCATTTTAATTTATTAATTAAAAAAATTAAAAAAAAATTTAAAATCATACAAATTTTACACGGCCATTACAATGCAATACTTATGAAAAAGCTTGTTTATCCTGAATTCACTTATCAAAATCAATTACACACATCACATATATGGATTTATATTATTAAATACAACACACCTGTAATCAAGTAGCGCACAATATTTGTTTAGTTCATATTTCATAAATTTTTATTATTAAACCTTTTTGATTTTTCACTAATAATTTTATTGTACCACAACACATAGAAAATATCGACCGTTCTAACAAAAATTTTATTAAATTATGAACAGGCTGCTCACTGTCGATTTATTTCTCTTCTCGGCATTACGGTCGGTATTCATAAATATTATGGAAAAAATCTTACATCGGCGAATTCGATCATACATTTGATGAACAAATTTCATTCATTTTTAAAACGATTATCAAATTAATAAATAATACGAATTTTTTCATGTATTTTATGAAAAAAAATATATGTTCATCAATAAGATGAACATTTACTATATACTATGAGTTTAATGAAAATGATGACACAGGGTTGCCAGTTGATCTCTATAAGGCACATAAAAACCCGAACTATTATATATTATGAATTTTTCATGTACTTTATGAATTATTCATTAAAAGGATGAATATTTTCTGTTTATAATGCAAATAATGGTACCGGGTTGCCAATTTGGCGCCAAAATAAAGCGAATTATTATATATTATGTAACTTTGCATATATTTTATGACCAACATGATTTTTTCATAAATACATGATATTTGTCCTGTAAATGATGAAAATTGAAAAATCAGGTGACGCTAAATTTAAAAGATCCATGTTTTCAAATTTAAAGTAGAATAAGGATGTCAAACACGTAAAAATGATACTAATTATGTAGTTTTAACACGTAAAAATGATACTAATTATGTAGTTTTACCAACTCTGGCATTTAGAAATATTGGCCCGATTTATGACAACCATAAATTATATACGTAATGCACAGCAAAGATTTATATACCATACAAACATGCCAAGTATCGAAGTATTTATTTATTAGGAATTTTCAAATAAAAAATATGTGTGTAACATCATTACTTTCAGTGATAGTAAGCATCAGAAGGATCTCTTGAAATTGAGTCGGATAATTTTCTAACTGTTGAACACTTGACGATATTGCCTACATAGCTTTTAATTTTCATAAACTGTGATTAGATCAAACGCGTTTATTAAGCTGTTGCAATTGAATTTAATTATAAACAAATATAAAACCAAGTATTGACTCACATTTTGTATCCTGCTAATTTATTTGTTTCCTAATAGAAATGATGATTGATGATCGATGATTAATTTAAAATCGCTGTTGGAAGCGGTTTAAGGTCAAGTGGATTCATTTTGGAAGTAAAGTGGAATCGTCATAGCCATTCGTATCCGTTTGTGATTTGAATTGTTTTATTTATAAATGCAACATATTATTTATATCGTATATGGATTACGTTTACTAGTAATTGAGGATAACTACGATTTTTTAAAATTATAAATTGAAGTTCAATTCAATGTTAATACGGATAACAAAAAATATTTCAATATTAAACTAGATAACAGTATTTAATTTACAGCCAGAAGATGGTTACGGATTAAATATAGGTAGCTTTGTGCGCAAATGCATATTTCTTGACATCAACGGATAAGCAACGCATAGCAACGTTCGGATGGAAGCTATATAAATATAATTTTGTCATCAGCATTAAGCAATGAAAATTGTTTTGGTTTGTGCCCAAAACACACTCAAAAATATCCATCAGCTGTTCATAGTTTTTTTAAATCACATTAGGTCAAGGTGAACCGTAACATAATATTTTTGTTTTCCAATACAAAAACATCGTCGATTGGAGAGCACTCGAAGTATAAAATATGGTTTAAATTATATCATAAAACGTTTATTAATCAATAATTATAAAGATTGTTTAGATAACAAATTTATTCTAAAATCACAATTATGAATTATATGAAAGAGATTACACACTATGCAAAAACTCAAATTGTTCATCAACATTATATTAATTTGTCCTTAAATATGAAATTTTACTATTAATAATTTCCATAATTTAAACATTAATAGTATGAATTGAAGATTATTAATTACTAAACACTAATATTTATAAAGGTTGTGAGTGTATTGTGGTACTATGATATAAAAACATAAACTTTTAGTTTAATGAACTGGAATTCATAATATTAATGTCACAAATATTATGTTTAAAAATGTAAAATTCATTTTTTACTTAAATAACATGATTTATACATTAATATGATGATTTTGGATTAATGAATGCTGTTCATTAATAAAACGACAAATATTTTTTTCAGTGTACTTTGGTATTGGCTTTATGCATGCGCTGCATAGAATGTACTGTAAAACTATCCTCGATATGATTTTCCTTTGACTTTTTCTTTCCATTTTTTTGTAATTGATAACAACTGTATTCCTCTTTTAACACTTGCCACAGCTCTCTTGCAATAAATCCGAAGTTTTGTAAGATGCGACCTCAAACTTGTTATCGATTTCTGGAACATTTTCTATATGATGCCTAAATGAGTTCACGTCACTTTTAATCTTTTGGATTCGAAAATATTCTTATTTTTTGTTGCTGTTTTCAATCATTTCAAATTGTTCACAAATTATTTTTAATAAGGTGTGCTTAACGCGCACTTTTTTATGATGAGGAATTTTAATTTAACTAAACTAAAATAGTCTTGTTTCTTTATTTAGATACGGTTGCGCTGCATTTGTGACCTCGCTCAAATTTTGGTTGAAAACGTATTAAATAACAGCTTAGTCGTTCTTTCTCAAAACGTCTATAAAAACGAATGTTTAATATTTCAATAAAGAAATGGATTTTTATTGAATAATTCACCGCAAATAAGAACCGCATACGTTTATGATTAAAATGCGAATTATAGGTACAATTGCAAAATAATGGTTGATATATATATATATATATATATATATATATATATATATTGATATAATGATATTGATATAATGATATATATATATATTATTCTCTTAAATTAAAAAATTATAGAATATTTTCCTGTATGAAAATTGTAATATTTGTTCCTTGGAAAATAAAAAAAAAAAAAAATATTGTCCCACCGACTACCGCTTTTTATTATTGTTAGTTGTTTAATCTTTAATTTTTCGATATAACGGAGCCAAACCTGTTCGAACTATTCAACTATTAACAGCTCTTTCTAATATAGCTGTTCGAACAAATGCGACGTGGAATGAAACTGTTCCACCTCTCTTTACTTCATTTTTATAAGGAGAGGTCGTGAAGGCTGTGATGTAAAATTAATCGGCCGTCATGGAAATATTTGTTGCTGAATTCAAAGATTTTCAAACACAACGACAGCTACTGGGATTCAGAAGTAGAACAATATATCATGAAGCGGTTTTTTTTAAGTGTTGCAGTCCGGGATTCAATTATCTTGGTATATGCAAATTTGGTAAAATTGTCGAAAGCCGTTAATAAAAATCCTTCGGTACATTTCGATATGGATGGTGTGTATGCGTCCGGGATAAGGAGGTACTGGTGTAGCTTGCATTATTATTAGATTATTGAGATGCTGTTCATATTCGTTTTTCTTGCATATTGTACACATTTTTACTAGTCATGAAATGTTTTCCTTCATCTTTGGGTAGTAAAATTTTCGGATGATTAGCATTTGGTTCCCCCATCCATTTCTATGAGTACGTTTATCATCTACAACACAGTTTTAGAATTTTTCTCATAATGGATTTCGAAGTGTGCAGTCCGTTTACACCGTTAGAGATATCTCTTGAAAATGTTAATGAGCTCCGATCCGAAATAATCTGGTTGGATGAAAATGTGTCGGTTAAAATTATAAGAGAATAATGTTTTTATTTTAAAACTGGTTTCGTACTCGCCAATTTGTAGCATTATTTGGTTACGAAAAGCATTGACTAGTACTTCATACAACTTGGGAGGAACTTTCGTTACTATACTGAGTTACCTTTCAGCAATTTTCTTCAATATAGAAGGGAAGTACTGACATGGCATCTGCTACCGCGTTGGCTTTATCGGGTTTGTATTTGAGTTCATAGTCTTCAGAAATTAAAAATTAGATATGTTCTCGTAGTATATCATTTAAGGTTCTTTGGAGAATCGAGGATGCGTTTTTCAGTCCAAATGGTTATTAAATGGGAAGGCAATTTTCTTTATATCCGCGTCCTTGAGTTATATAAGGATACGGTAAAGGTCTCTCATGATCCCTTCCCGTAAGAAATAATTTAGGGTACGGATAAGCCTTAAAATAAACTGGATTATCATGATCGATACTGCTGCTTCACCTTTAATTCTTGTTTTGTAAGTTATTCTTGCATCCAGATCTCCGAATAGTTTTGGACATTTTTTGTTACAATAAGGAGTTGTTGAACTTGTTTATCGTTTAAAAAAGAGATTAAGTAAGTTCATGCGATTTAAGTTGTTTGAGAGGATTTTTTTTTAAAGGTAGACAGTCATAATGCCTTCATTGCATATGTCCCAATGAATCATTCCTTATTATTCCGTAAAAGGACGTTAAACTGGGTAATACTTTAGTTGGTATTTTTTAAAGTCAGAACCGGATTAATTTATGTCTGCATGATGAGTAATTTTGACGGTACCGCCAACACAGCTAGCAAAAAATTATCTTGGGTTTACTGTTGGTTTTTTCACATGTTGGGCGTGTATACAATTTTTAAAATCGGATTCGGGACCATTATATTCCTGATAGAACTCTGCGCTTTTTCGTTACTTGTGTCAGTATGATACATATTTTGGAGTTTGTTCGGGCCTAATGTCCATTTAGGTGGTTTCAGTTGACACAATTAACATGTTCAGTTTGTAAATTGGGGTTGTATGACATTCGCAATAATTTTGTTAAGAGTTTCGGTGGGTAACCGAATTGTTGTCTCATTGTTGACCGCGATTAGGCTTTTTAAGTTGAGGTCGAGCAACGAATGGATTTCGAATTATTTGTGAATTGTGAATGAATTGCGGATGAAGTTGTTTTCGATACTGAGCAGTTTCATAGAACATCATTTTAAGCTACCCAAATCTCTGACATCAGTTATTTTTGTTATAATGAATATTTTAATGACGATTAAAGCATTTTTAGAAAATGGTCATTTGTATGGAAATATATATTGTTCAAGAGTACTTTTCGATTGGCCTTGGGGTAAAGGCTCGATATTGTCTTTGAAGTTAATATTCAGAGAGGTAAAGTCGAAGACCTAAGGGAGGTACTATGGTGTACGGCTATTTACCGATGTGCTGCTACTAGTTTTATGGCGTTCGCTAAAACTCCGAGTGATAAACGCGAGAAATATTCATTGAGCCAAATTCAATAAATACGCACAAAGTAACATTTAATAATTATATAATTCATGTAAAACCTAGATTATAAAACAAAAAAAAAATTTACGAATAATCGGTTAACTAAAGTGCCGGTCGAAAGGGTAGGCAGGGCTTGAATTCACTTGGGATAAATTTGGACAATGCACCTATAGAATCATGAAATACGACCGGAAAAATTTAAACGGATTAAAAATATTTTCAAACTTATTAAATTAAAAGTATTCAAATTTACTATGATGGATGCAGACTGATGTATAAATGCAACTTCTATAATATTTGAAGAGCAATGGCTAATCTCCTACAAGATTTTCGAAAGCTCATTTTTTACCGGTGCAACATTTCCGTTTAAAACTGCTCGATTGTAAAACAGTTGCCGAAAACAATTTTTATGTTAAACTTTCATTTATTTGAGTTTTCATACAAAATATTTACGCCAACTTTAAACATTTTTCGAATTTTTTTATGTTTGTCCATTGAAATTTTTTCTAACAATTCGTTTTTCCGGTCGGATTTCATGATCTGCCCCTGTATACATCAATATAATTATATATATTTCCGGAATTTTTACAATTTTGAAATAAAGGGTGATTTTTTTGTGGTTAGGATTTTCATGCATTAGTATTTGACAGATCACGCGGGATTTCAGACAAGGTGTCAAAGAGAAAGATGCTCAGTATGCGTTGACATTTCATAATGAATAGACTTACTAACGAGCAACGCTTGCAAATAATTGAATTATATTACAAAAATCAGTGTTCGGTTCGAAAAGTGTTTCGCGATTTACGTCCGATTTATGGTCTACATAATCGACCAAGTGAGCAAACAATTAATGCGATTGTGACCAAGTTTCGCACTCAGTTTACTTTATTGGACATTAAACCAACCACACGAATGCGTACAGTGCGTACAGAAGAGAATATTGCGTCTGTTTCTGAGAGTGTTGCTGAAGACCGTGAAATGTCGATTCGTCGCCGTTCGCAGCAATTGGGTTTGTGTTATTCGACGACATGGAAGATTTTACGCAAAGATCTTGGTGTAAAACCGTATAAAATACAGCTCCTGCAAGAACTGAAGCCGAACGATCTGCCACAACGTCGAATTTTCAGTGAATGGGCCCTAGAAAAGTTGGCAGAAAATCCGCTTTTTTATCGACAAATTTTGTTCAGCGATGAGGCTCATTTCTGGTTGAATGGCTACGTAAATAAGCAAAATTGCCGCATTTGGAGTGAAGAGCAACCAGAAGCCGTTCAAGAACTGCCCATGCATCCCGAAAAATGCACTGTTTTGTGTGGTTTGTACGCTGGTGGAATCATTGGACCGTATTTTTTCAAAGATGCTGTTGGACGCAACGTTACGGTGAATGGCGATCGCTATCGTTCGATGCTAACAAACTTTTTGTTGCCAAAAATGGAAGAACTGAACTTAGTTGACATGTGGTTTCAACAAGATGGCGCTACATGCCACACAGCTCGCGATTCTCCATTTTGAGGGAAAACTTCGGAGAACAATTCATCTCAAGAAATGGCCCGGTAAGTTGGCCACCAAGATCATGCGATTTGACGCCTTTAGACTATTTTTTGTGGGGCTACGTCAAGTCTAAAGTCTACAGAAATAAGCCAGCAACTATTCCAGTTTTGGAAGACAACATTTCCGAAGAAATTCGGGCTATTCCGGCCGAAATGCTCGAAAAAGTTGCCCAAAATTGGACTTTCCGAATGGACCACCTAAGACGCAGCCGCGGTCAACATTTAAATGAAATTATCTTCAAAAAGTAAATGTCATGGACCAATCTAACGTTTCAAATAAAGAACCGATGAGATTTTGCAAATTTTATGCGTTTTTTTTTAAAAAAAAGTTCTCAAGCTCTTAAAAAATCACCCGTTACAAAAGACTTCAATGCAACATCATAAAATGAAACGTTGCTCTTAACACATTATAAAAGTTGCATTTATACACCAGTCTAATAAATTTGAAAATATTTTTAAATCCGTTTAAATTATTCCGGTCGTATTTCATGATTCCGCGCCTGGCCAGCGAGAGATATACTAGTATAGCTATATATAATTTTAAGCACATCAACTGTGATCATTTGAGCTTATTGAAGTAGCATTTCAAAGGTAAGAAGCTAATTTTAGTACATAGTTATCTATGAAAATTTGGTAAAATATTGCGTGCTGATGCTCGATATCGAAAGTAAACGATTCCTGAAAGTGGTGCTACATATAATAGCAAAAATTGAAAACTAATGTTTTGATATGACCTGCCGGAGGCTGGTGAAGCTTGTGGTTTTTGATATGGCAATATTTTTATTGTTTGCAGGTGACGGGGACAGTTTCATAAGCCTTCTGGATGAAGACACACGAGAGGGTAATTCAAATCGTTAGAATTGAGATCGGGTGTGTCCTGCGGTTACTTTTATTTTTTCACAGTGCTGGCCAAAAATATTTTTAACGTTTTTCTTTCGATTTTAAACTACCGGATGGTTTAATTTGTGTAAATTGTTGAAAATTCGTTGGTTTTCGAATGTAAGGCCTAAGCGACATGATGAAAGTTTCGTACCATATAGACGATTAGACGACCATTAGACGTCTGAATATGTAAATATTCTCCTTTCTCCACTTTCGTAACATATATACGTCTTTATATTATATATTCATAAAATTTTAATCGGATGACATCATTCATTATTACATTTAGTCAAGTAAAACGCCGAAAAAATATTTTTTTCTATTTTTATAAACCCATACTTGTATCAATACAAGATATCGTAAACAGTGTCGTTTTACGAAAATACGACACGCATGTCTTGTTTAGTTTTGAAGCAAACGGAATTAAAAAAATTCAATAAAAATATTTTTTATCTTTACAAACAATGCGTAACGATCGTAAGCGTTACGATAGAAATATTAACGCGGTTATTTATAATTTATAAAAAAAAAACATGCTGTAAGAATATTTTTTTAGTTCGTCGGGATTCTTACTTATAAATACATCTGTGCTAAGCAAACATAATATTAGTGATAAATAAAATGGCTGAAGAAAGTAACAAATTGAATAAAATTTCTGATTACGAAGGTTTAGAAGTGCTGTGCAACTTGTATCTAAAACAGTTGAAATATAAATCCGATTTGGTTATTTTATTTGCGCATCATATACTAACAGAGCTAGGTTATGATTGCGTTGAACAACAAAACGATCCAGATAACGTTTATGAGCCTGCGACGTATAAAATTTTCGATTCAATACCAGACAATTGGAATCAGTTATCCGATCGCTATAAACTATTTTATAAAAAAGATGATAACATAAAAATTGTCACGGGTACGAAAAGAAATGATTCATTTGTGCTGTACGTGTTGAAAGAAGATTACAGTCGCGATAAAATTAGCAGTTCACTTTCCCTAAAACTCTATATACCTGACGAATTTTTTGATGAAAACCACAGTCGGTGTAATGATTTAGAATCTATTACTAATTTAAGTGATGTTATGAACATGTTGACGGCTTCGATATCGGGTAATCCAAAATATGGATACAAAAAACTTCATGATGAAGGTCTTTGTCAACATGATATGTCACGGAAACATCTAGTTAAGACCAAAGTAGTGCCAACAGTTTTGGACGATGAAGGACAATCAAGTGTTTTATCACCAATTTGGTAAATAGAGTATATAAATGATGTTTATAATTTGTAAAATTAATTTTCTTTTGCAGGTGCTCCTCCAATGAAAACGAAGTAAAAATTGGGGGGTTTTGTTTACAAGATCCAAAGAGGCATGATCCCGGCCATCCTATTAATAAAGCGTTCGTTGATGGACCTAAATTTTATTATCAAGAAGATTTGGAAGGACCCCCGACCAAAAGCTTTTATTCATAAGTCCCCTGTTAAAAATTGTTATTCCTGAATTAAAAGATATGACAATTAATGTTTGTTTTGTCGACATTTTTATTTAAAAACACAATTTCTAAAACGACCTATGACTACGGCTTATAACCCATAACGTATAGAATTTGATTAAATAATCGGAATGATCTTGATGAAGGTTTGAGTGTGGAATTATATATATGCGAGGTGGCAGTGGTTACCGAATGTTATTCCGAATATGTTTCGTCAAAAAATGTGTTCTAGAATTAAAATGTTGCCCGGCCCTTACAAAAAAAATTTATAGTTGTATCAATTTTACTAATCAACTGTTTAAAGGTGGTGGTGTGGGCTGTATCAACTTAAAAATTGAAGATCAACAAAAAGAATACCGTTTCTGTTTGCATAAAGCTGGAATTTGTTGGGCACGATGTTTAAAAATTAACAAGCATTGAACGGATTTAATTTTTCCTTTGGAACTTAATAAAAATTTCACCCCCCATCACCTAATCATACGTATCCCAAATCTACATTAAAATAATACAATGTGTCATCAAATGGAAATAGTTTTTGACAGTGAAGCGTGTTTTAAATTATCCAGTGAAAAATCCGCAAGTGGTAGCTTTCATAAGAGCTTTGTAGTTTTTTGCAGCCATTTTGAAAATTATATTATTCACGTGAAAAAGGATTATGAACTAGAAGAATCTAAAATGAATTTGCAACAATACCGTGCCAGATTAGGTTTCCAAAATATAGGCATAAATATAGAGCCCATACCTTAGCTTTTTTACAAATAGAGTATATCCATGAATTTTGCCCGAAATCGTTTCACCGGAAGTGACTGCTGCATTATGAGCTTTTTCGTATTATGCGTGTATTTTCTAAAATATATCGTTTACGAGAAAAACGGGTATGAACTAACAAATTCTTAATTAATTTTGCAACAATAATGGTCCAGATCAAAAAAAGGGTAAATGACGAATTTGGTCAGAAAACTATGTTTTTACTATAAATAAAAGATCCTGAAAGATCCCAGTTATTTTTTGCCGAGATCAATCTGTCGAAGTGGTTGATTTTATAGGAGCTTTTTGCCTTTTCCAAATATTTTGAAACGTTTAAAATAAAAGGATTGAAAATTAAGTTAAAAAAAATAGTTCAGATCATATTTAAATTTTACCAGAAATGACGTGTTTTGATAAATAAATATTATTTCACCGAAATTCGGCATCTCTACAGACCATGCGGGTTTAATATTCGTAATAATTCTTCATACTAATGCGTTTTCGATAAATTGGCTTATCCATGCGAAATGTGGTGGGTATCTGTCTACCTAAAGTGGCAGCTTTCGTGGGAGCTTTTAGATTTTTGCTATGAAGATTACATTTTTAACAAAGGTTGACCAAAGCAACAGAAATTAAGTTGCAGTAAAGGAATATTGTGTGTTGATTGTTTCAATGGAAAGAAAAATAGTTTAAGGTAAATTAACACCGGTTTTTAGAATAGACAGAAAATTATTAGAGTCAATGTTCGCTCCACGTTTTTTTTTACCAATATATTCGTTGCATGATAAACTTTATTCAAATAAAATTTTATGGAATATTTGTTTGACTGTTAAGTCACTTTTGTTTGAAACTTATTGAATAAAGTCTGGACCAATACGTTATTTTTACAACTAATTGTTTCCTGGTTGAGGGAAGAGAGATGATGTTGTCGCATTTTAACGAAATTTAGCAAACATCTGTCTAAAAGTCGATGTCCACAAATCAAAGAAGAATAGTTATTAAGACAAGCAAAAGGTGGCTTTAATTGATAACGTTTAGGAATTAAATAGCCCGCTCATGTAGATCACGAGCTTTTCTTAAAAGAAAGAGAATTTAATAATTTCTTTTGTAAGCTGATCTCTTGATTTTAATAAGAAGTAATGAAATGTCAATCAATCCAAACTAAATGATATCGCAATATAACCGTATATAGGCATGTTAAGATAACGAGTATAGTAGCAGATGTAAGGTGGGTGATATTTAGAATGATACCTTATGATACTTAAGAATTTACTATGTTATATGAAAATTCGCCGGCACCTGAATAATTTTGATTTAAATTTCCTCTCAAGTTTCAAAATATTTGTTTTCCTGGTTAGGGAGACTTCCGTCTTGGGACCGTATTCTTGAAATTGGTGAAAATTTCTCCAATCGGAATACAATTTCTTTTGAAACTCTATATTTTATTGGAATTTTTCGCCGGCTGATTTAATCATTTTTTCAAATTTGTTTTCGAGATTACAAATATTTGTTTCCCTACTAAGGCTGCGGACCAATAAACGGGTGAAAATCAGTTTTTAGTAAATGATCATTTATTTTTCAAAAGCTCTATGACAAACTGATTAGAGAATCTGTTATAAATCCCATTTTTACTATATAGGCTGCGAGCCAATAGTCGGGTAAAAGTCAATTTTAAGTAAATTTTTCGGTAAATTCATTTATTTTTCAAAAAGTCTTTGGCAAACTGATCGAAAAAACTGTTCTAAATCCGAATTTTACTATAGTAAACGATTTACCCGTCAATTTATCTGAAGTTTCCACTGAATTCAAGAGAATAAGGCAGGTGTTGAATAGGAATATAAAATTACCTTTACTCGTAGACTGCAATGGTAATGCTAGCATCACAGGTTATATAACGTGTTTTCTCAACGGTTAAAACTACGTTTAAGGCTGTGTACCAATACGAGGATAAATCGTTTTTTACATTAAAAATGAATTTTAATACAGATTTTTCGATCAGTTTACTATAGAGTTTTTCAAAAATAATTGAATTTACCAAAAAATTTAATTAAAATTGACTTGGATTGGTACGCAGCATAATTAGACAATTTATCAAACTCAATGCAACTTGGTCTTACAATCGAAATAAGCACGGACAAAAGAACATGAACAAATTAAAGAGAGGAATTGGCAACTCACCTGAATTTTCCCGGCTGCTTCTTTTATAGCGGGATGGTACAAACAACCCTCTCTACCACAAATGAACTCGCACGATGATACCGCAAACTATTTAACGAATGAGCCACCCTCTTTTTTTACTTACACACTACTAATGTTATTCGCACTGTTTCTTAACCAGGATGGATTGAATCAACGACAAAGAAAAATTTACTCTCATTTTATCACTGAACCACCTGGCTATACACATAACATTGGATTAACCATTTGAATCAAAATAGGTTTGGAAATGAAAACCAACAAAATTACATTCAGTTCGGCTTGGCCCAGTCTTGAGCTAGTTTCAAATCCAGCATCTTCTGCTCTATGAGCTACACACTAAACCACTCAGCTTCTCCGGTCTTAAAATTCGGGTTGTACTTTTAGCACGAGCCTTAATTTTTTAATTTGATCATTTTTAAGGAACTTCTTGGTGGTTTATAGGAAATATGGTGCGCCCAGGCATAAAACAATTAAAATGCGACTTTCTTTATCGTTATTATTTTCACACAACGTTATATATTTTGTACTTTTATTTGTTTCAACAAAATACAATAATTAATTTACAATCAAATTACTTTCCGAAAAACATTTTAATTTATTTCTTCGGAATCCGATCGTCAGAATTTGCATTTTTTATCTATCTATCCGTTTTTATCTGGTTTCTCATAAAAATTTTGCTGCTCTAATTATACTATTCAGTGTTCCTACGGCTACCGTCTTCCTCTAGTTTCCTTCAAATTGTCATTGTCACAAAGTCATTGGTTAGATAATTCAATGCGCCGCCACACCTTAAGTTTTGCAACACTTTCGCCCTCTTTGCATTGCCATCTGCTTTTTGGCAGCACACAACGCTCTTGTACCAAACATTTTCTGTTTTGTTTTTTCGGCGGTTTGATTCCTCCATGCGAATTTATTTTTTGGTTAATTTAACAGTGCAGATGAGTTGTGGGTACACTGCGGTTGGATAATGGATTTTGATATGTCGATGAATTTTAAAAGAGGACGGAGAAGCTAAGGAATTGTAACGAAATTATATCCGTGCCATGTAACTTGGAGTTTTGTTATTAAAAAAATATGAAACGGAAAAAAATAAAATTTCATCGCTTTTAAGACAGGGTCTCAATAAGAAAACTGGAACCAAAAACCATGTTCCACAACAGTCCGTTTCACCATATTCCGGATTCGTTGTTATAAATTTTTTTTTTCCGTTTCATATTTTTTTAGTAACAAAACTCTGTAACTTGGCACGAATATAATTTCGTTACATTCGTGGGGACGTACCCATCGCACCCTGAGGTCTCATTTTGCCGAGCATTCAATCTAATTAACAAAAACAACTACAAATTCGGAATACTAAATAGAGATTAAACCGAACACGACTTTAAAGAATGTGAATTTAAAACCTAACATCTTTAAAATGGTATGTTCCCAGAAAATTGCCATGATCGTCCACCACTTCGCAAGACACGTTACCAACAAGACGAAGAATCTTGGCTTTAATAAATTTAGGAGCCAATTTCGCAGACAGAATGAAATTCAGCGGCATTACTTTGCGAAAATTTTTTCACAAACACGTTTTGCCCAACCTTAAACTGTGGAGTCCTAGATTGTAGGTTATAAGGAGTATGAGGTTTAAGTTGGGCTTTAGAAAAATTATTTTGAACCTTTTCTGTTAATCTATATAATTCATCAGGTTTATGTTCGGGTAACATATATTTGCCTGTGGATGAGTAGACGCCGCGTTGCAAACCGTACAAGGATCCATGCATAATAGGATGTTGACCGAGAACTATTAAATGAGATGCGAAACTGGTTGACTTGTGAATAGTTCCACGTATTGCTTGTGTGATCGCATCGAGGTGGTTATCCCATGACTTATGATCGTTTCCCACATAAGCACGTATACCACATAAGCTAGTACTGGCTGTGAAAATATGAGACACTCCATATTTTTTTTAATAATTTTTCAACCGTATTAGACGCTAATTGTCGCCCATTGTCAGTCACAATATTTTTTGGGACTCCAAACATCAAAAATATGCTATTTTCGAGAAATTTACTAACCTCCTCGTCGAAATGTAGCAAGGAGGGAAGCAGGAGTCGGTCGTAAGGTATAGTTTGGAGCTTTAATACATTTACATCGCACGAAACAATAAAACGACGAATATTCTGCATCATACTAGACCAAAAAAGTAGCGTTTCAACATGTCAAATGTTTTATGCCTACCTAAATGTGCGGCTGTAGAAGGAGAGTGTGCCGATTTTATTAAATCAAACCGAAGAGGTTCGGGAACTATCAACTTCCAAACAGGTTTCTAATGCTTCATCGACGTTTAAATGTCCTTTGTGTATGTAGAGCTTACCATTAATTATCTTTATATTGGATTTAGTTGAAACAGAGTTGATGCGCTAAATTCTGACAGGTATTCTGCGCTTTGAAAACAATTGTAATTTAAATCAATTCGAAAAGGGTACTGGTCGTACAAATGATGAGTTGTTTTACTTACTATTAATGTCTTGCTGAATTCGTCCATGAACATTCGAGATAATGTATCCGGTACACACTTTTGGGTTCCTTTTCGATACTCAATGCCAAAATCAAAACCCTGTTACTTAAGGCTCCATCGCGCTAATCTCCCTGTTAAATAATTTTGCGACATTAACCAGGTGAGGCTAGTGTGATCTGTAATTTCCGTAAAAGGAAATCCTTCTAAATAACATCGGAACTTCTTAATGGCCAAGACAGCGGCCAAGCATTCCAGCTCTGTCACGTTGTAATGTCGTTGAGCGGAGTTTAATTTATGTGACATTTTTTTGAAATAATATACCACCTACTCCCGTGGAGCTGGCATTGCACTGAATGAAGAAGTGTTTGTTAAAATCAGCAGTATTCAAGGCAGGTGCAGTGGTAAGAGCACGTTTAAGTTTTTCAAATGCCAGTTGTGATTGTTTGGACCAAATAAACTTATGGTTCTTTTTAAGCATGTTCGTCAAGGGAGCAGAAAGCGACGAAAATTGGTCTATAAACCGTCTGTACCAACTACAGATGCCTAAAAATCTCCTCAGCTGATGAACTGTTTTTGGTACCGGGACTCTGCATAATGGCTCTAACCTTTTCCTCTTCTAAAGTGCCCATGCCAACTACATGACCAAGATAATCGATCTCTCTCAGTAAGAATTTACTTTTTTCCACGTTAATTGTGAAACCTGCTACTGCGAATCGAGATGCTACGTCGGTCAGCAGAGACAGATGTTCATCGAATGTGGAGGATGTAATGAGCAGATCATCGAGGTATACGAAAACCCTATCATGTAGGTGATGAGGGATCACTCTGTGCATCAAACGGCATAATGTTTGGGGCACATTGCAGAGCCCAAATGGCATTATAGTAAAATGGTATAGCGGGCGTCCTGGCACGGTGAAGGCAGTTTTCTCCATTGACTCGGGGTCTAAGAGGATCTACCAGCTAACCAATTACTTCTTCTATCAACGTGAGTTTAATTCCAAAACGTGTCCAGAAATCATAACCCCGATACAGTTCTTGATGCAATTCAGGAATGACAAACAATTGTATTCTTAGAGACTTTCCTTTATAAGTTATTGGCACGTAAACGTAACCAAAGACCGATTGTTTTGCACCATTCGCTGTTTATAACCGAGGCAACTAGATGATAATACGGAAGGTTATGTTTCTCGAATTCAACGCCGTATTTTCCTAGCGCACTAATCGTAGCTCTACTATCGAGGAAGCCTGAGATATTTGTACCCGCAATGTTAACAATGGCATACGGACGATTGTCGATAGGATCTTCTGAGTTTAGAATTGAAGCGAACGTGGCTTTAGCTAATTTCTTATATAGTAATCTCTTGGTACGAAAATGTTGAATTGATCTTGATTTATATTTCCTTGAACTGTCAAATTTACGGTAAAAGGCAAAATTTGGAGTAACTGTATGTGGAAGGTTTACTTGCGTTTGAACGGGCTGTAAAAATGGTATTCAGTCTGGGAGGCATCAGAATTTGCTGATGGAAATGAAGATTCCCAGAATTTCTCATTCCCAATTGCGAGTTTTCCGTCTTCCAATTGCAATTAGGGCAGTATGGCAAATGGTGAAACAAGGGTTTACCACAATTCGAACAGCACACTGGAGATTGCAAGAAGGGTGTATAATTAGCATGCTGAGCTGGAGGAAATTTTTGGGTTAGCACTAGAATTTCCATCAGTTGATTTGAAAGTTTGAATCATGTTCGAACTATTTTGCGCTGATTGACTGTAGTTCAACTGGGGAGTGGGATTGTTCGAAGTTGGGGCTATTTCATGAATACTACGGGAGAAACCTGGCCTTATGGCCATCTCCAGATTGTAATTCATATTTTTCCACGTCTCCTCAATATCCACGCACCTATTCATCATAGACGAGACAGAGACAAATACTTTTCCGGCCACGGCAACTCTTAGTCCAGGACGCAAGTTTTTTCTTAAAATATTTATGATTTCAAGTTCGGTTAGTGCGGTTCTTAAGGGAAGCGCTAAGCTTAAACTTTTATTATAAAAATCAATAAATGGTTCTTTATTCTTTTGTTTTCGATGTTCCAGAGTATTTTTAATGTCATTTCGACCATCTTGAAAACGGTGAAAAAACCCATCTTTTAAATCATTTCATGTACACCTTAGATTTCACTCCATCAAAAAAAAAAAAATAATGTTCTCGAGCTGTCCCATGAAATATAGATCTGATATCATGATTCAAATAGTTAGGTGAAATAACGTGAGTTGCAGCCATTAGCTCAACTCTATACAAAAACTTTTGGACTGATATACCACTAGTGACCTGTTGATCGAACCATCAAAAGATATATTCCACTTTTGGATATCTACAGGGATTGCCCGAATATGTTCCATTGTAGGGGCATAACAAGTCGAAAATATAGTTGGCGGCTTGTGATGAAGGTACGTATGATCTTGATTGAACAGGCGCGGTAAGATTATAATATTGGTAAGGTGCGGTAAGATCATAACACTTTGCACGGATTAGGTTGCAACACCCCCACGCCCACTACATGGCCCAAGTAATCCGTTTCTCTGAGAAGGAATTGTTGCACTTCTCCCCGTTGATGGTCAAGCCCGCCTTAGAGTTCTTCAAACGTAGCAATAGTGATCAACAAATCGCTAATGTATACGTTGCTCGGTATAAGCATTAAAGTGCATTACAAAGCCCAAAAGGAATGACCTTAAATTGGTAAAGGGGTCGTCCTGAGAAGGCGAAAATAGCTCTTTCATTGTAATTTTGATCTGAGCTAATTTGCCAAAAGGCACCTCTAACGTTTGATATGTCAGACACTTAATTGGTGTAAGATAAAGTTGGCGTGGAATTTTTTCCACAGTCACTTCAATCCCATCGTATGATGATTATCCATGACGATACTTATCCATTTTTTTCGGATATATATTGGAAACCGTGTTCGTTGCAACATGTGAAGGATTCGTCGAAGAGTTCCATCTTTTGAAAAATTATTTGAAATCCTATAGTTCGTTTGATTTTCAATATAACTTGGTCATCATGTACATTGGGTGTATTACATCAAACCATTACCTTGCATTAACAGACAATTTGGTATCAAAGGTTTAGATATCGGTATATTTGGCATCGGTGAGTTTTTTCAAAAATGATGTTTGAAAAATGTTGTCGGATCGTAACCTGATTCGTGAACCGCTCATTAGAAAATGCATTCACATTTGTTCCATACAATGGATAACCGCGAGCTGGGTTATGCTTCGGAATTGAATTAGAAATTAATGTAGATTCCAGGGTTCTGGCAGGAGTATTATAAAACGTTATTCTTGGTAGTCCAGGTAAAGCACAATTATGCTACCGGCACCAAATTAACGGATATTAAATTCCATTTAACTAAAATTTTCGATCGTTCAATACTTCAGTCAGTTCAGTGATCGATTTCTCTGCATCTTCAATATTATTAGCAATTCTTCCACATAAACATAATAAACTATAAATCAATTAAGGTAAATTGTCAGAGCTTTTATCAAAATACAAAATAAAAGTTTATTTTACATTACCATTGTATGAGGAAAAAATTTTATTTTGATTTTTAGGTTACAAAATATTTTTACCGGGACACATTTTATGAATAAAAACTAGAGGTGGGCTCTCCTTCTAAATCTTCTTGCATATAAAAATCGGGGTGGTTATAATAGTTTAAATCAACATCACGATTTATATCTTCCGGTTTATGTCTATTGGGGTCTTGTAAACGAAATTCACCAATTGGATCTTCCTCTACTTGGGGACACCTAAAAACAAAATAAATATATAATTTGACATTAAACAGTATTTTAGTAATTTACGCACCATTTAGGTGATAGTAAATCTGGCTGTGATTCATTTTTCTCGGCATGTAAAATATCCGCAACTAGTTCAGCGTCGACTCCGTCCTCATTTTGTATATTATTTTCCACTATACTATCGTCAAGAAGCTGTTTAAATTGTAATTTTGGATTTCCCAAAATGGTTTGGCTCAAAATATCCATAACATTGTCTATATTCTCCAAAAATTGTAAATTCCGATGCTGTGCATGATTGGGATCAAAAAATTCATCCGGGATATAGCTGTGTAATGAAATCGATTTGCTTATTTGGCCACGATCACCATTAGGTTTTGACAGATACACCACAAAAGAATTATTATTTTTTCTTCCAGTCACAATTTTCACATCGTCACCTTTCTTGTATATCAGCTTATAGCTATCGGTTAATTTATTCCAATTTGGTGGTAATATCTCCGCAATTTCATATGATGCCAATTTATCATTAACGTCTGAATTGTTCATCATTTCAATATAATCATAACCTAAAATTACGGTTAGTATATAGTGGGTGAATAAAATGATCAAATCCGATTTGTATTCGAATTGGTGTAAATGGAAATTGCATAGCACTTCCAATCCAAGAAAATCTGATATTTTGTTTTGTTTTACACTTTGTTCGGCCATATTTAGGTTCTTATATTTAGTCCAACAGAAATATATTCACGGTCACTCTCTTCAATAAACTGAACAAAAATTTTATTACAACCAAACATTACTCGAGTTTTATCGCGAAGCAATTTTATTTTTGACTTTTAAGCGATAAGACTATAGATTGCTAATAAATTCAAGTTATATTTATTTTTTATTAGTTAAATTTAATTTAAACGACACTGATAAGCGTTTTATCTATCGCATATTTTTATCTTTAATTGTAACGAATATATTGCACATATGATTTGAATAATAGTCGGCATTGTTTGGTTTAATACATTCCGGAACCAACCCGCAACAGTGATAATGATTGATCTAATTTTCATTCAAGCCATTACTTAAAATTGGTAGAAAGATTGAGATCTAGCCAAATCTAAATGAAAACCCGCCATATAGTCACACCGCCTTGGGATCAACAAACCATAGACACATTGAAGCGATCAGAAAATCCACTCAATAACATAAATACGATATATGAAAGTGAATTTTGTGCTAAAAAAAATTAGTAAAAATGACACTGTTAAATTTATTATTTTTCCTTTTGGAATTTTCAAAAGAAAATTATAAAATTGGATTCATTCTTAAAACTGCACCATCGAATCTAGAAAAATCTACAAATTCTGGTCGACATTTTGTAAAGCACACACACATTCCTAAGAATTCTGTAAAGTATATTTTTGAGATTCGTTTTATTAAAAATTATATTAAGAATTGAGCATTTTTGACGGGTTTCAAATAATATCCGAGCCAATTCTGGAAATGTCCATACGGGGTTTCACTTACATTTTCAAATAGATCATTCAATCTAGTAAATCTATAGTGAATAAAATAAAATTATGATGGGCTTTGCTATGTTTTAAAGATGTTAGAAACTTCATAATTATTATAATTATTTCAAATTTAATAAAGATCGAGCTAAATGTATTTAGAGGTCCTTGACAAAAAATTTCCGTTTTTTATACCACCGATCGTAAAGACGTTTATAGGTTCTCACCCACATTTTCCAATTAAACAATATTCTACCATTATAGTGATTGGCATTAGATTCTAACGGGTTTGGCTATGCTGAAAATAGACTTTATGTTTTCATTTGTAGTGTCATCGCCGGAGGTGTCTACAGAAGTCAAATTTCTACTAAATAAACAAATAATATACAATTTACAAAAATACGTTTAGATACTCTGGCAACAATTGTTGCGTGGTTAAAACAAATTAACAATTAAAATAATTTAGTTCAATAGTCCCATATATAGACATGGCTTTTATGATGGCCTTGGTATGTACTTTAAACATGCCCTTAGAGATGTATAATCAGAAACAATTTTACCTTTTATATGTTAAATGAACGACTTCCATTTTTCTGTAAATAATAAGCTTATTAACAACTTATAATATTTATTAAAACAATCCAATCAAACAAAATCCAACAAAACAATCAATTAAATATTAGTAAACCAAATTTTAAAATTTTCCATTAATAAGAAGTGCTGGGTTCACGTTTTAGGAAGCTGGAACTTTTCGTATTTGTTTACACAAATCGTCGTTATCCTCTCAAAGTCCATTGGGTCTAACCTTAAAACTTATATAATATATTTTTTATGTCATAATTTATGAACCCTTTTAAAAAAAGTACTTCCTATGATAGACGATGGTGCTATTGTATCTTATTCAATTCAAAAGCGAAAGCGAATGCCATGTTCGGATTTGTTAAAAGATGGACAGGTGAAGATGGACAGGTGAATTTAAGGATATTCAAACCTTATGTTCACTCTATTTTGCTTATGTTCGATCTCAACTGGAATACGCTGTAACGGTCTGGAATCCATACTATGCTGTACACATAAAAAGAATTGAAAGCATTCAAAAGAAGTTCCTGATTTTTTTGTTAAAGAAAAGTGACTGGGATTACGACCACAACTTACCATTCCATGAAAATGTGGCTCGCTTACCTCCATACACAACAAGATGCACAGATTACAAAATATGCACGCTTGAAAATAGACGACTTCTCTTGGGAGCAGCTTTTATTGGTAACGTTTTGCTTGGTCACGTAGATTCAGCTTACATCTTGGAAAACATATCAATTCACGTGCCATGCAGAACATTTCGAAACCATAAATTTTTAGCACTTGAACACCATTCCACCAACTATGGAGAAAACAACCCAATTAATAGGATGTCTAAATCTTTCAACTTAATCGACGACCTATTTGACTTCAACTTATCAAAGGACAACTTTAAAAATATCCTTAAAGACTTTTTTCTAAATTTTTAATTGTTTAAACCAAAATTTGGTTTATATTTTTTTTTTATTCTGTTTTGAACTTTTTTGTTGTTTTAATATAATTTTAACTATAACTGTAAATAATCTGAAATCATACATGTATATTACAAAATAGATTTCTTTAAATAAATAAATAAATAAAAGAATAAATTTCCTCAGTTATTGATTGTTATTCATATGACCAACCATTTTTCATTTTTGTATTAAAGTTCATAGCAAGGGCATTTAAAAAAAACTATGTCTATATATGGGACTTTTGACTTCTGCGAACAAAATTTTTCATTGAAGTTTCGTCCAACAAACGGTGGCTTTTAAGATCGATTGAATCGTTCACCATTCATAATTTCAGGGCAGGACTATCTGAAAATTTAGAGACAAATACTTTTGGACAGATATTGGTCAGTTTAAGGTAAATGAACAGTTTGCAGAAGATCTCTTTGTCATTTGGAGTTAGGATTTGATAAAAACTCCAATAATTCATTTGAAGATCAACTGAATCGTTCTGCAGTCATACTTTTAGAGTGTTAGTTTTTTATTATTTTGTTATTTAAGATTTGGGATGGAATGATTCACTAATAATAATAGTGAATAATAGTTAAGCAGTCGTTCACGATTACACCCAACTATAGAATCCAATCCCGGGTACATCCCGGAATTTTTCCAGCATCGAAAAGCGGTTCTGATATCAGCCAAACAGCCGATTTTTTCAATTTTTTTTCCATTCAGTCGTTAAAAAAACAAACAAAGCAATGTTGCAACAAAACGTATTAAGAAAATGAAAACAAACAATTTAAACAATTTTCTTTTCCACTCTTACACTTACACAACTACGAAAAGCTTTAAACGTTCAAACGTTAAATGTGGTGAGTGAGGTGAGAGAAGCTTACATCAATAAATTATTTTAAAATTTAAATTGAATCAAATTTGAATTGACAATAAATATTATACGATAAAATTTTATTTTAGACAGCAAAAGAACATTATAGTTTACACAAAAATATTCATGCTTATTATTATAGACTCCCATTAACCCAGACATGTCTACAAACGCCAAATTTGGACACTTCAGGTGAGTGTGCCAAGTTTGAAAAAATATTGAAGTCATCTCGTAGAACAACAAGTTCTCTCCATAAGCACATGTTATTGATTCACAATATTATTACAAAACCTGTGAAGAGACCGGAAACTACAACACCAGCAGCACCAGAAAAGCGATTACAAAAAACATCGATTACAAACTACCTCACTGTTCGTGATGACAACTGCCTCGAATCTGTACTATAGCTCGTATTTTTTTTTTTTTTTACAATTTTAGCTTTTATTAATCCATTTAAATATAATATTTGTTTTTTTTGTAATTTTAAAGCTATTTGAAACAAACTATAATTTATCATACTTATTTTTTTTTAATATGCCAATTTCAGGACTCATTAAAATTTAATAATTTTTATTTATTATATTCTATATCTTTCATCATTTTATGTATATAAATATCATATTTCTATATTTTTTGTTTTGTTTATTATTATAAATCTTTACCTTCGAATTAGAAATTGGATATAAAACTAATTCTTACTAAATTTAACTTATAAAGCTAAAAACGCCTAAATACTACCCTCCACCTGCATAATTATTTACATTTATTACATATATTTGTTTGTAAAATATTTTCATTATAATAATAATTCGAAAGTTAGATCTTTATAATTTTTCTAGTTTGCTTTGATTATCCATTAATCCGTCTTTCCACCAGAATTGGTATTTATTTAAATTTTTAATATAATCATTTTTATCTTTGCTTAACCTATCTATTTTGTATCTTCTTAATTCTGGGTTGTTTATGTCATCTATTTTTATATTTTTATTATTCGGTCTTCTAAAGGTATGATATAATATAGGTGTACCATCTGATAATTGTATTACACTGTTATGATCCATTGTAGTAAACATTTCAGGAGTTGGGATTTTGTTTTCAAAAGTGTATGTTTGAGTTATATCCGGAAGTAAGTATGGAGACGAGATCATGGAATGTTCAACATCATTTGTAGCTCTTTTAATATGCCGACGTATCGTATTTATTATGAATAAATCTATTCTGGTTATATTCGCTTTAATATATTGTATAATTTTTTATTCGATATCATTTTATGCGTATTATTTATTTCTCTGTATTGTGATGTACAAGCTCTCAGACATCGTCTTTCAAATACTCTCATTTTTTCCATATAGGCGGCACTCATATTAAACCATATTGGGCATGCATATGTTAGCAGTGGTCTAATTAGTGTTTGATAACAAATTAGTTTCGTTTTTATAAATATATTTCTGTTAAAGAACAGTTTTCCTAACCTCCCCATCATATTCCTAGCTTTTTCTAATTGTTTATTAATATGAATTGTGAAATATAAGTATTGATCTAAATTCAATCCTAAATATCTTACTCCTTCTTTCTGTTCAATTACCTTGTTGTTTAATTTTATTGTTAATTGTTTCCAATTTTTTCTTACGCTTCTACGTGATAGCTTAAAGGACGTCTAAATAGTATTGCCTCACATTTATTTTCATTTATTTGTATTCTCCAATTTCTTAGCCAGTTATTTACTTCGTTTACCGCTTTTTGTAAGTTATTTTGTATTGTTTCAATTTTTTTATCCGAAGAATATAATATTATGTCGTCTGCATATGCTATTGATTTTATGCTGGCTGAGTTTATTTCACTTTAGTGTAGTAATTCGGCCGTATATATATTAAACATCATTGGCGATAAAATCATTCCTTGTTGAATTCCGCTATGAAAGTTGTACGTTTCTTCTGTGATATTTATTCCATCAGTTATTCTAAATTTTCTATTGGTTAATAAGTTGAATATAATTTTTATTAGATGTTTATTAAAATTATATTTTATTAATTTAGATATTAAACCCTCTACCCAAATTGAATCAAATGCTCGTTCCAAGTCTAATAAAACTGCGCCCGTAGCCTCGTTTGCATTTAAATCTATTGTAATATCCGATACTAATTTTAGAATTGCATTCACAGTTGAATGTCCCTTTTTAAAACCAAATTGATTCTCTGGTATAATATTAGCGGCAATGGCAAATTCGTTAATCCTATCTAAAATAATCTTTTCGAAGATTTTGCTTATATTGGGAAGTAAATTAATCACTCTATAATTCGTCATTTTATTTTTCTTTTTATTTTTTTTTTAAATAGTAATGAATTTCGCCAATTTCCATTTTTGTGGAATGTAATTTGTGTTTATCATATTATTAAATATAACTTGGTATTCATTTATTATGGTTTCGGGTATTAATTTTAAAGCTTTATTGGGAATTGCGTCTAGTCCGCTGGATTTTTTATTATTTGTGTTTCTAAATAGTGCTATTAATTCTTGTTGTGTTATAAACATTTCTGAAATTCTTAATAACTTGTTGCTATCGTTTGATCTTAGCTGTTCGTTAAAATTTATTAACCTATCGTTATTTAGATTCCTTTTGTTCCATTGTTCGATTTCTTTCTTCAGTTTTTTTACATGCTCCGTCAATTGTTCTGTATGTTTTGAACGTTGTTGTATGTAGACACCTAATATTTTAAGTTTATCTGTATCGGATGTAATAATGTATGTATCCTGTTCCTTTCTAATATTTATTTCATCTATTCTACTATCCACCCATAATTTCATATCTTCTTCTTTGTTTTTATCCAGTTCTAAATTATGTATCTTGAATTGCTCTTTTGGTCTTAATAATCTATTAACGTCTTTAAAGAAGTTTCGATTATTTCCTGGTTTGATATTTGCTAATTTCTTCTTCCATATATTATTTATTTGCTTTGTAACATTTTCTTTGATTAATATATTTATGTTTCTAATTAATGCTTTTAATCTGTTTATGTGCAAGTGATTATCGTGGTGAATGTGATTACGGTTTCTTTTTATTTTTTTCAACTGGGTAATTATTAGTTGTTTATTTTGATACATTTTTTCTATTATGGAATTGCTATATATGTCTTTTAGTGATTTTTTTTTAATATTTAATTTTTTACTTTCTTTTAAGGCCTTTAGAATCAGTTCATTTATTGTGGCAAGTCCTTCATCTATCTCGTTATGATTTAAATTTCTATGATCATCTATAATATTTGTTTTGCAATTTAACATTACGTAATTATTATAATTTCGCTCTATCAATTTAGCAAATTTATTCCAATTGATATCTTGATTGTAGTTGCTTTGGTCTTTATGTTTAAACTCATTTTCAATATTATTTAAGTCCAATTTCATTTTATAATATAATGCTCTGTGATCACTGTCATATCTTATTGTCTTAATTGACTGATGTTTAATCTTGTGTCATGGATTATTAAATCTAAAAATAATTCTGCTGGTATATATGTTGGTTTATCTGTTGATGTTCGATAATTCATTTTATATATATGTCGATATTTGTCTAACCAATCTTTAATTTTGCAACCT
The DNA here is from genome assembly GCA_947310385.1 of Nephrotoma appendiculata. NCBI lineage: Eukaryota > Metazoa > Arthropoda > Insecta > Diptera > Tipulidae > Nephrotoma > Nephrotoma appendiculata. The sequence continues at coordinate 22,547,891 of OX371225.1, read as the reverse complement.
CTAGCGTTGTTCGTGTTGTTTCTCCAATCTGTATGTCTTGCGTTTAAGTCACCCGTAAGTAAGTAAAAAATGTTAATTTCTTGGAAGTTTAAATCATGAATTATTTTTTCCCAATTTTTTATAAATTTGTCATTAGTTGTAACGGGTGCATATAAGCACTGACAATGATAAGTTTCTGATTATTTTTTAATTTTAATTCAATTGTAGTGGTCTCGATTTCTAAATTGTGTCTGTTCAGTATGTCTATTTTTGTGAATTTAATATGATTTTTTATTAGAATTGCGGTCCCTCCTCCAGCTGTTTCAATATTTGGTCTATCTGTTCGAATAATATTGTATCCGTTTATATTAAAAATGTGTTTGGAATTCAGTTTCGTCTCTGTTAGTATCATAATGTCCGGTTGTTGAACTTCGATAAATTTGATTAAATTTAGTCTTCGACTAATATGTCTGATGGAATTGACGTTTAATGTAATAATGGTGTACATTTTCATAATTTTCTTGCTATTTGTTCTAACATTGTGGTTAAACTATCAAATTTATCTCTAGTCTCTTTTATAAATTTATTTAATTCTAATTTTAACAAATTTTGATTATTTCTTAAATCTAAAATTACCTCATTCTCCGTCTTATTGTTTTCTCTTTTTGTTTGATTTTGATTGAATAATTCCGCAAATGATATGTTTGGTTTCCTTAAGCTTGATGTGAACATTTTGGCTGTTTGTTGTTCTATTGTACTGATTTTTTTGTTGGTGTTTTCACGCTTCATTTCTCTAATTTGTTTTAATTTTTTAAATGTTGTTAAATAAACGATGCATCCTTTGTATGATGCAGGATGCCCTATAGTTTTACAATTAATGCAGAATGGTTCTACTTTCATATTGTTTTGCTTTTGCATTCTCCTGGTTCGTGTGTTTCTTCACATTTAACACATCTGTATTTGAGTTTACAATTAATCGCTGTATGCCCGAAACTTTGGCATCGTTTGCATTGGTATACCTCTTTATGTTGTAATTTCTCCCAATAAATTTTTTGATAATTAATTGATTTTATTTGCACTAATTTGTTTATATCGCTATTTGCTGTTATTTGTACTACATAAAGAGGTATTTTTCTTTTTTCTATTTTAGATCTTGATGTTTCCATTTGGAATACTTTTATAAATTTTAGTTTTTCCGATTCATATTGTTTAAGAATATCCATTAGTTCATCTAAGTTTTCATCTTCTGTTAATCCTTTTAGAATTACTGATTTCGGTTTTTCCTGGTTAAGAGTATAAGTATAAAATGGTGTAGCTGCTTCCTCTAATGATTGTTTCAAGGCGGATTCAGTGTTCGGTTCTTTCGTTCTTTCCTTCGTTCCGAAATTTTTTTAATCAAATTTCATTGGTTAAAAATTACGTTTTTTTTCTTGTGAATTGTTTTCAGCAACTTTGATTGATTTAAAAAAATTTCAGAAGGAAGGAAGGAACGAACGAACGCGACACTGAATCCGGCTTCAGCTTATTGTATGATGGAATACTTTTAGGGTATATTGTATGTTTGTTTTTGTCTATTCTTACTATTTGAACGTCAGTAATCTGGTGTTGTTTTATCATTTTGATTGAATCACTGATGGTTTGTTGATGAATATTTGATGGTGTTGGTCTCTATATTTTTAATAACTTTCGATCCTCGTTAGTATTTTTAGTTGCTCCTATCGGTTGTAGCTTTTCTATTGGTTTTGGTTTAGCACGTACTGTTTTACGATCCGGTATTGTTTTAGTAATTATTTCCGTTTCCTTAGTGTTTATTTCAGCATATTCATTCATATCGTTGGTGTTGTATTAGTTTATGATTTTGTTGTTATTTTGTCCAGTTTCATTGTTCAAGTATTGATGATTCAACTCTAACAGTTGTTTTACTTGTTGTTTTAGTAGCGTTATTTCTTCTTTTAGTAACTTGTTTTCAATTGTTAACTGGGTTACGTACGTCATGTTATACTTTTGCTTTTTTGTTGGTGATATAAGTTGCTCCGAATCTGCTAATTTGCGTTTCGCGCTTATCTCATATCCCCAATTTATTCTAGTGTCTTCTTCGTTGTTAAGTTCTGATGTTAGTGTCGTATTTATGGGATTTTGCCAATTATCAATATCCGATTTTTCAGTCATTATTGATTAACTGTAATTTCCGCATGTTACGATTTTTGTTGAATTTTTTTTTTCACCGTCTTAAACTAACTTGTCACTTGAGCACTATTTTAGTTTATTATCTTTAGCACTGTATTATTGAAATGACAATATTCAGTTTTTATTTTATAAGTTATTATTATTATTTGATTAAATTTATTTATTTAATCCTCGTTTATTGATGTTGTCTCTTCAACAACTCAAAATAAACACCGTACTATAGCTCGTATGACGGCTAGCGATGGTTTACCATTCAAATTTTTTATAACATCAGTCGAGATGCGGAAATTACTGATGGCTCGTGGTGTTAATATACCAAAATCGGCTAGTACAATTCGAGGCATGGTAATGCAATATGGAAAAATTTGAAATCTTGAAATCTCAAGGTAAACGTTTCAGCCTCTCTTTTGACGAATGTACTTCTTCTATGAACCGGCGTTATTTGAATATAAATGCGCATATTAAGTGTAAATTTTTTATTTTGGGTCTGGCTCGAGTAGGTGGATCTTCGCCGGAAGAAAGTTGTATATCAAAGTTATTGAAGATAGGCTGGATTTATTTCGATTAAACTTACACGAAGACATTGTCTGCATTACGACGGATGGTGCCGCAGTGATGCAAAAAGTTGGACAATTACTTTCAGTTTTATGTGAGCAGCAACTATGTCTGGCACATGCTATCTATCTATGAGTTTTGGATGTCCTTTACAAAAACCTAAATCCGTACCAACTGAAGAAGTGAATGATGATGTTGATGGCGATGGCTGCGACTGCTATTCAGATGATTAAGATGAAGAAGATCAAGATGACGGATTTGAAATTGTTTGCACTGAAGATGAATCAGAAGAACTGGTAGATAAACTGTATCCATTGATACGTAAAGTAAGAACTATAGTGAAGTTGTTTTATCGATCACCAACAACAAACGATGACAATCTTCAAAAATGCATTAAACAAGAATTTGGAAAATAAATTCAATTGTTGATTGACGTAAAGACACGATGGAACAGCCTTTATCTTATGCTAGAACGGTTTTATAAAGTAAAGAACAGCATTTTAAAATTCTTAATCGATCTCAACAATTCAAAAATTTCGTTTGAAGAAAATGAAAAGCACATGATTAATATTTTGGTGACAACGCTTGCACCTATAAAGTTAGCTGCGGAAGCATTATGTCGCCGTGATGCAACATTAATATCAGAAAATGCAACCATTTCCTGCATGGCGAACTAATGCAGCTAGTTTGCTGCAATATTTGCATACATGCCAACAAGATTATGGCTCTGAGGAATCAGAGCTAGACTCCCCATTAAAATTTACACGTCTAAGCAACAAGACTATTTTGTCCATGATTATCGAAAAGTCAAAATCACACACCAGCGATCTGTCATCTTAAGCTGACTCGATAGGGCAATTCACAAGGAAGTCAATTCCACGATTACTCCGCAATTAAGAACCAAAAATATTATAACCAATATTATAAAAAAAGAATTGGCTATTTTAGAAGGTGGATAGGTGTTCTGATAGGCTTAATTTAATACCACCTACCAGCGTGGAATCAGAGCGGGTGTTTTCTTGTTGTGGAAAAATTCGGTCACGGCTAAACGACAAAAGTTTGGATATTTTGTGCTTCCTCATATCACATTTTAAAATGAAAGCAGGAAAGTAAAGGCCATACCATTACCAAAAGTAACAAATAGTATGGTGCACGCTGGTGTGCTTTATCGAAATATCAAAATTGTTTACTTGTTGGACATCGTGATCGAGATCTAGTGTCTGGTGTTAATCGTTCTAATAACTTTCCGAAACGATCTAATCGATTTAGTACTGATCCATCGTTGGTTTTTAATTGTAATTGTTGTTCGGCGTGACAGAGTTAAATTTTTAGTTCCTGCAAAATTAAATTGCACGAGGTTAATATAACGAACAGCACAATGCATTACGTGCCAATGTAGCTAGCAAATCGCTTTTATAGTAAGTTTTTAATGAATTCATAATCCTCGTTCATTAAGGGTCTCCATTTAATCTTCAAATTATTTGAATCTTTTATTCCTTTGTCTATCATGTAATAAAAAAGTTAAATATAAAATTTGAATCCAGTCAATCCACCTGGACTTGGAGTTGTCGAATTTTGGTGAAATAAAACTATACTTACTAAAACTTGTCATTCCCGTTAAAATTATAAAAAAATGTTCTGAACAAATTTTGTTTGAAACTTAATATTTTTGTTTTTAATCGTTTTAAATTTATATTCAAATAATTTGCAAAAAACTAGAAGATACTATGGAAAAAGGTAAAAATGTTAAGTATGAAGTTTCATTCCGGCCAGTCAATCATCTGGGATGTACATTAGTTGCATTTTTGTCAAAAACCATTGTTTTTTTTTAAATTGTATTTTCCGCTTAAATTGTGAAAAACTGATCTGGACCGATTATGTTGAAAACCTAATTTAGAATATTTTAGTTCCGAGTTGTTTCTCCCATATTTGCAATAAACGAAAAAGCTCATTGAAGGTGCTGCTTTCAGTAGAGAAATTTCATCAAAAATCACTTATTTATGGAAAAAGCTTAACTATGACGGTAAACCCTGTTTAGTCAATCCGTCTGGAGACCCAACAGGTATTTGTCGGCACGGAACCACGGAAAAGAGATTTTTTCAAAGCTACTACTTTTGACTTCGGTGATATAGCGAATAATAGATCTGCGAAAATTTAAGGATCAAAACGTTTATAAAAATTTATTTTTTCATTTTCTTTTTAAAAGAAAATTATTTACTTTTGAAAATAAAATGTGCTGTTTTTGTGGACTACATTTAATTTTCATTGTTATCAATGCCATATGAACTTTGCAATTAAACAGTCACATTAAAGGATATTTGCAGATATATTTTTTTTGATTCTATTACTATATTGAAAAACATTAAACATAATTTTGGTAATACTTTGTGAATAATCTGAATCTTATTTAATTTCCTCAAATAATTGAGCTTTCCTTGCATTGAATACGCAACATATTAATATAATTAACAAAAAAGATGGCGTTTGGATCGGGAGGTACCGGGTTCGAATCCCGATAGGGGCAGGATGCAAAAAGGATTTTTCATCATTTGATTACGATCGATGCGAAAGAGTTGGGAGTGCTTCGGCCCCAGAACAGATTGCATAGATTATAACATCACAAAAAAGATTTGAAGAAACTGAAAATGAAACTATTGGAAATTATCTACAAAACAAAACCATAAAATTTGCAATTACCCGAGTCATCCATAGATGTTCATAACCTAACCACAGTTTCACACATTTATTGCCACCCGATGAATTTGACACAATACATTTTTCAATTACCTAAATCAAGAAAAACAAAAAGTCATCGAATAAATAAACAATAACCATATATTATTTATTTTAATTTTCAAAATTTAATTATTTCATCTTTGCTTATGAAGTATGTATGTATATGTAATTATGTATCTATTCGATGCGTATACACATCTTTTAGACATTTATAATTTAATAATAAAATTTATTTATCCATTTTCCCCAAAATTTTCATTTCCGTGTTCATTTCACATCACATCACATTTTTGACATTCATTATATACCTCACACAATTTTCCACCCACAATCTTTTACATACGGTATAGCCCTGTCATATACATACTATCAAGATTTGATATACGTATGAAAGAATATGAACAGCATCATCGAATAAGTAGGCGACATTACAGCGTTGTACTGTATAATTTAATAGTGGTTCTCGGCGGTATAATTGTTTCTATTCAATTCGTGGGGTTGCGGGTTGCTATTTTGCCAGAAATACGCACATATGCTTGAGTATGTATCGCATGTAAGTTGAAAGCATATAAATATTTAATTTTCTTTTATACAAATATAATTGAAATATAAACACTTAATGTTTTAAGAATAAATAGACGTTTTTATGTTGAATCATTGTTTAAATATTTATTTTTAAAATTTATAAAGTAATGGAAATAATTTTAATTTCACTTGTTCAAAAGAGAAATTATTTCGCTGTTACATTAAGTATACGAATGTACTGAAAAATTTATAAATTAACAGTTGAAGATCGAGTGTATGTACTATTTCTTGCTATAATCCTATTCCCCAGCAGCAAAAGGTCAAGTTATATCGCGTGCATGTAATAATTTGTTGGTTTAAAACACATAATATATATTAGAATAACATGCAATGTGTAGAATTTTAAAATATGTACCTGATTTATTTGAATTTAATTACAAAATAAGTGCATTAGGTGTCTTAATTTAAAATGTAATAAAACACTATGACAAAGAAAGTATTCACTTCCTGCATGGAACAATTCTTATCAAAATTTATTTATGTAAATATTATAATAAAGAATTAAATTAAAATTTATTCTTTATGAATGCGATTGTTTTACAAAGTTTTTAATAAATGAACCATAATAATCACTTCCTGCTTGTAATAATTTGCTGATTAAAATGGCAAAATAACTATTTATATTTAATGCAATGTGCAGCTTAACATACAATAGATTCATTCAGATCTAAATACAAATAAATGCATTTTGTATTATAATAAAAACTGTTATAAATATATGAATGCAATAATTAAGAGTATACTTCCTGCATGTAATAATTGTAGTCCTAGTTTATTTGCCAAAAATATTGTAACAATTGATTAAGTGAAACTTTAATACAATATATAATTCTTCTTGAAAGTGATTGTTTTAAACTTTTTTTATAAAAAAAAATAGCATTAATATTCACTTCGCGCTTATAAAATTTGTTGAATTGATATGCAAAATAAACGCTTATATAAAATACAATGTGCAGCTTAATTAAGTATACATGTACTAAAGCGTAATTTAAATTTATATATCAAATAAATGCATTTTGTATTTTATTATAATCTGTTATACATTTATGAATTTGAGAATTGAAGAGTTTACTTCCTGCATGTAATAATTTAAATCTTACTTTATTTTTAAAGATATGGTAACAAATGATTAAGTGCAATTTTAGTACAATATATATTCTTCTTAAATGTGATTGCATTAAAAAAATTACAAAAAAACATTACTATTCACTTCGTGCTTGTAAAATTTGTTGAATTAATACGCCAAATAAATGTTTAAATTGCATACAATGTGCAGCTTGATTAAATATATTAAAGATTCATTCAAATTTAAATAACAAATAAATGCATTTTATATTTTAATATAAACAGTTATACATATTATATTAATGATAGAATTAAAGAGTGTACTTCCTGCATGTAATAATTGTAGTCCTAGTTTATTTGCCAAAAATATTGTAGCAAGTTGTTAACTGTAAATTTAATACAATATAAATTCTTCTTGAATGCAATTGCTTTAAAAAAATTACAAAATACATAATTATTCACTTCCTGCTTGTAAAATTTATTGTTGAATTAATAAGTATACTAAAGATTCATTCAAATTTAAATATCAAATAAATGCATTTTGTATTGTAATATTAATTGTTATACATTAATGAATGTGACAAATGAAGAGTTTACTTCCTGCATGTAATAATTGAGTCTTAATTTATTTGCCAACAATTGTAATAAATGATTTAACTTGAAACTTTAATACAATTTATATGTGTAATTTGCAAAGGACTAAGAATTAAATAAAACAACAATTAATATACTTCCTTTTATTTTGCACTCCACAAATGTAATGCCGCTTTCACCATCCAAAATTATATATTTTCTCCATACATAATCTCAAAATGCAGTTATCTTGTTTTTAATGACAGCACAGCGTGATTCAGAATAGTACAAGGTAATTCAGAAGACAAACATTCTACAGATCGGCCATCCTGCGTTGTACTCATCTTTCATCGTTGTACTCATCTTTCATCGGTTAGTTCGTGGTTTTTATTTTGCTACGTTCTCTTTGCTACGATCAACTAGTCTAGATTGCAATCGTTCTGACAGGTATACATCGTGGGTTTTGTTCATCGTGGGTTTTGTTCGTTGTTCTCAACATTTTGGCGTATCTCCTCGCCATTGTTAACATCATCGTCATTTTTATCGCTGTCTGGATAGTTGTTGTGCCAAGCCTTCATGTGGTCAGCACTCACAGTCATTCTGCCGGATCCGCTATGGTCACTAATTTTTATAACTTTATACCGCTCATTTTGACCGACCTCAACAACTTTATACGGCACAATAAATTTAGGTGCAATTTTTAATCCGGATCCAAATTGTGTCCTTTGGATTTCTTTAATTCTTCTTCTGGCTTCTGCCCTAGACTGTTCACGTTCCATGAAAAAATCATTCAAAAATTACTCCTCAATGGCTTCTATAATTTTTCGATTTTCTGCATTTCGCATCTTTATCCCAATTATGACTTCAATCAAAGTAGTTGCGATGCTTCTTTGCCAAGATGCGTTTAAAAATCTTTCAAAACGTTCGGTGTGTCTGTATCACTTGTCCGGAGCTTCTATGGATAATTTGGTTAAAGATGGTATAACGATTTGATTAATCCATTCTCCTTTTCTGTTGCCTCTAGGTATGCCTGTCATGGTGAGGGAAAGCTGAATCCGGTTCTCAGCACAGTATTGAGCGAATTCGGCCGAAGTGAATACCGTACTTCTGTCTGCAATTATTCTTTTCGGATTCTTAAAGTTTTCCTTTTGTATTTTGAGCTATCGGATCGTCTCGGCAGAGGTTGTACTCTTCACGGGGTACCGCCACACGAATTTGGTAAAACCATCTACAACTATAAAAGTCGATTTATATTGTTTGGCGGAATTACACATCGGACCGAGATGGTATACGTGATATGTCATTAACGGATACTCATCTTTTGGGATCGGATGAAGGAACCATTCATGCTTCCCGAACTTCCTTTCGGACAGGATACAATCTACACAGTTGCTTTGGCAGTTCTCACACAAATCCTTCAATTTTGGTATAAAGTACTCTCGTTGAATTGATTCCATCATCTTTTTGACTACAAGTTTTTTATGAATTTTTTATAAATTCTTGCTGCATTCTCTTCGGTACAACTAATAATTTCCTGCCTTCGTGGTCATGATAACAGGATTCCGACTAAGCGCATCAACATGCCGCATCTTTGAACACAACCGATGTTCCAATTAGTACTGGTAATCTTGCAACATCAAGGCCCAGCCAGCGTTTTTATTCACTGTCGGCACTAGTTCCTTTTTATTCACTGTCATTTTGAAAGCAGCGCAATCGGTTACGATTTTAAATTCGATGCCCAAAAAATAGACTCTCAGTTTTTTAGTGCTCCCACAATCGCAAGTACCTCCAGCTCATAGCTGCAATAATTTGCTTGAGCAGTTGTTGTTCTTTTGCTATAAAACTAGACAAGGTGAAACAGGCCATCTATTTGATTTTTTTCAATTTTGGATGCATCTTTTAGAGCTCGGTCTCTCTGTCTGGGCTAAAAATATAATCATAACAGGTTCTACAATTAATAAGTTTTTTAATGTTTCAAAAGAGCTTAGCTGTTTTTGCTTCAATTTGAATTTTGAATTTTTTTTTAAAAGATCTGTTAGTGTTTTCGCCATTATCGCATAGTTCTCGATGAATTTCCCAATATACCCCGTCAACCCCAAAAAACTATGCACTTGCTTAATTGTTTTTGGAACCGGGAATCTCGATAATGCTTTAGTTCTGCCTTCCGATGGTCTTACCGCTCCGTTCGTAATAATATGCCCCAAGTACTCGATACGACAGCATAGGAATTGACATTTAACCCACTTAAACTTTAACCCATATTCCACTGCGATCTGCAACACCAGTTTAAGCCTCTTGATTCCCTGTTCTTCTGTCTTCGATAAAATTATAAGATCGTCCATGTAAATCAATAAATGTCCAGCTGCGTCCAATTCTTTAAACCCAAAATGAACGAATCGTTGAAACACTGCCGGTGATGTTCACAATCCGAATGGTGCTCGTTGAAATTCGTAATGCCTGGTTGGTATTACAAATACCGTATACTTTTAACTCTCCTTCTCGACAGGCACGTGGAAAAATCCGTTTTCCAAATCGAGCGTAGTAAACACCACCGCATTGTATAACCGGTTGTTCAGGTCTTGTATTAGCGGGAGTCAATACAAATACGCTTCGTGTTATGTTTTTTGTTGACTAGTACGACTGGACTTGCATATTCGGAAGAACTAGGCACTATAATTTCCTTTTCTAACCATTCCGCTATTTGTCGATCAACCTCGTCTTTCTCACCAGGTGATAATCGTATCGGGTGTTGCCGAATCGGTACATCACTCGTTATTACATCACTCATTTCTAAATCTTTCTTTTTACGTGAAGCCAGCTTCATGTGAACATCGGCACTACCGAGTTGTACTGCACACCTCAGAACTCATAAATATTGTAACAAATGTGAAACTTTAATACAATATATATTCTTCTTGAAAGTGATTGTTTTAAATTGTTTTTACAAAAAAATAAGATTAATATTCACGTCGTGCTTGTAAAATTTGTTGAATTGATACGCAAAATAAATGATTATATTAAATACAATGTGCAGCTTAATTAAGTCCATATACTTAAGAGTAAATTAAATTTATATATCAAATAAATGCATTTTGTATTTTAATACAAACTTTTATACATTTATGAATTTGAGAATTGAAGAGTTTACTTCCTGCATGTAATAATTTAAATCTTACTTTATTTTTAAAAATATGGTAACAAATGATTAAGTGCAACTTTAATACAATATATATTCTTCTTAAATGTGATTGCATTAAAAAAATTACAAAAAAACATTACTATTCACTTCGTGCTTGTAAAATTTGTTGAATTAATACGCCAAATAAATGTTTAAATTGCATACAATGTGCAGCTTAATTAAATATACTAAAGATTCATTCAAATTTAAATATCAAATAAATGCATTTTATATTTTAATATAAACAGTTATACATATTATATTAATGATAGAATTAAAGAGTGTACTTCCTGCATGTAATAATTGTAGTCCTAGTTTATTTGCCAAAAATATTGTAGCAAATTGTTAAGTGTAAATTACAATACAATATAAATTCTTCTTCCATGTGATTGTTTTAAAAATATTACAAAAAAACATAATTATTCACTTCGTGCTTGTAAAATTTGTTGAATTAATAACTTTAATAAAGATTCATTCAAATTTAAATATCAAAAAAAATCATTTTGAAATTTACTAGAAACTGTTAAACATTTTGGAATTTGATAATTAATAAATTTACTACCTGCATGTAATAGTTTAATGGATAATTTATTTACCAAAAACATTGTAACAAATGATTAGGTGGAACTTTAGTACAATATAAATTATCTTCTTAAACGTGATAGTTTAAAAAAATTACAGAAACAAAATTAATAATCACTTCTTGCTTGTAAAATTTGATGAAATTATACGCCAAATAAATGTTTATATTACATACAATATGCAGCTTAATTAAGTATACTAAAGATTCATTCATGTATGTGATAAATAAAAAGTTTACTTCCTGCATGTAATAATTTTAGTCTAAGTTTATTTGCCAAATATATGGTAACAAATGATTAAGTGGAAATTTGGTACAATATATATTCTTCTTAAATGTGATTGTTTTATAAAAAATTACAAAAAAAAAATTAATATTCACTTCGTGCTTGTAAAATTTGTTGCATGAATATGCCAAATAAAAGTTTATATTATATACAATGTGCATCAAAAAATCGAAAACCTTACACCTTGAGTGAATTGCCCTCGAGGATGCTGTTAACAGACAACGACAAATGAGAAGTTGAATTGTTGGCGCTACACCGACTAAACTACTGAAATGGTAAACTAAATGATTTTCCAAACATTCAATTCAACGTGCATTTGTCACTTAGGCAGGATAATAATTTAGCAGAAATTGTTCAGATGAGGCTTAAAAAAATTAATGTCAAATTTATTACGTCTAGGCCTAAGTAGCAAGATAAGTAGTAACCGTTTATTTAATTTACAGATTAAAGCAGAAATTTTAGAATAGAACCATTGCGATTGAATCAGTGAGTGAACAGTTTTGAATATTCTGAGCGGTATATAAATACAAGTTGGTATTTAGCTTGCGAGAATAACGGTAAAAGCGAGAATAACGGTAAAATCTTGATTAAAGTTAAAATGAAAAATAATTGTAAATCGGACACCTCCACAGGTGGGGGATAGGGGACCTCCCGCCAGATATGGCAGGTACCAGGGAAGTCAAATAATCGGGGCGGACCAAAAACTAGCACATCCAAGCTAAGGATACTAGTACTACATATGCCGATAGGTGCATGGCTAAGGGATGCTTGGTCGCTAGTATTTGAACTCCGAATTTGGTGACATTCGGATTAAACCCATAGCCTTCCTATGATAACGCAGAGATCTGTCATAGGTGACCGTTATTTCTCGTACTACTCGTGGCATTAAAAATGAATAAGAACAATTTAAAACAAAAAATAAATGAGAGTGATGCTTCTCAGACAGCATCAAGACACCAGGAAGAAGTAGCTTTACATGCACCAGGGCTAGATGCAAAGCATAAGGTAAGTAAGGTAGTGATCATGATTGATCCACCGTCGAACCGAAAAACCCTGCCCAAACAGAATATACATGGCAACAGGATGAGCTTAAATTACCACACAGAAGTGGACTTGGAAAAAAGGCAGGATTTCCGATTGAAACAGTGCCAGTAAATTATTAAAACAATGAAGCAGGTAACCAGCCGGCTAAAGAATACTTCCATGGGAGTTAAAAATGGAATACTTCAGCTCGAAGAGGTAGTAAGACGAAAAGGTTCAAAAGCCGAAGGAAATTGAGCTAAATCAAGCTACTACGTCAAAAAACGTCACAGAAGAATCGGAGGAGGAATTAAGACCGAGACTAAAATCATTGACAGATGAACCAAACAATTTGGTCTATGTTGGTGCGAAATGGCAGAGGAAGCTCAGTAATCATGGAGAAAGCGTGCTTAACATAATTTATACAGCTCATACCGCGGAGAGAACCCAATCGGTGAACCGGAAAACCAATATTAAAAGGAAAACGGGAAAAAAGAAGAAATGCTCAGCTCGAAGCGGTTATAGTGAAACCGGCTGAAGGCAAAACCTACGCTGATGTGCTGAAGGTAATCCGCATCAGCGCATGTCCAGATGACAACGACGTGAAAATAAGGCAAATCCGCAAAACCTAGACCGGTGGTGTGTTGCTAGTGCTCGGCCGCTGTGCGGATCCAGCCAAGTTCCAAGAATCTCTACGCGAAGCAAAAGGGCAAGACGGAGAAATCCGAAGGCTGTTACCACGTATGAAGTTCGAAATGGATCTGGATAGCCTTACTACAGTGGCAGAAATAACGGCAGCTGTTGTGCGAGATGCTGGCAAGGGGGAACCTGGAGGGATTAAGATCACGTTATTTGACCTCGAGAAAAGACGAGGTCAGAAGAAGACAGTGATTGAGACCAATGAACGAGCCGCCGTTAGCAAAGGGTGGAGGTTCAGAATGCTATGGGTGCCTAGAATATGAACATGTAAAGGGAAGCTGCATAGGACCTGATCGCAGTGGAATTTGTTGGAGATGCTGGCAGAATGGGCATTGGGCTGCGGCATGTACATCCCAGCCAAAATGCCTTCTTTGCGTGGAACCCCAACCCCAACCATATAAAAGGTTTGGGTGGTTGTAGAGTTTTCAGAGAGGCGCTGGAGACCAGGACAATCATGATCCGATGAGGGTCCTTTAAGGAAACCTGAATGGGTGTAGGATTGCGGATGATATCCTCACGTAACTCGTATACGACGAAAAAGCAGAGCTGGCAGTGATTGAAATGAACAATATTGAAACCGGAATACGCCCAACTGGTATTCGGACCCACTGAATAGAGCAGCAATATGGGTGGTTGACCAGAATAAAATATAATCATGGCTTGGGTAATGGCTTTGTGTGAATTGCCAGTCGGAATATCACGATATTTAGTGTTTACCTTTCGCCAAACGATAGCATATTGGAATTTAAAACAAAATTGAATGAAATGGAAAACGCAATTCGAGATTGTTCTGACTAAGTTTGACGCTATACCAAACTAAGAGATTTTCTAGACCGAAACTGAGCGAGTGCAAACCGTAGACGCTGAGGCTAATTAGATAGTGCAATTTCTACAACGAGCTTGCGACTCATCCATGCCGCGTAAAAAAGCATCGAGTGGAAAGCGACAAGCATTTTGGTGTACGGAAGAGATGGCTCAACTAAGGAAGAAAACTCTACTGCTTAGAAGAATGGCACATCGAGCAAGGAGCAGTGACGACGCATAAGTAAAATCCGCCGAGTAAGCTGCGAAAAAGTGCTTGATAGAGCCATCCGGCCCATTCGGCAGATGTTACAAAACCGTCATCCGCAAGCTAGATTCTCCAGACATGTGTATGCTAATCGATGAAACCACGGTGGAGGAACCTATTGACACTTTTTTCCCACACACCAGATTAGGCAAATGGAAGGTACCGCGATTGATGGTAGGGATATTGCCCCACGCAACGAGGAGGACTTACTAATTGTAGTGATGTCTATGAAAGTCAAAAAGGCTCCAGGACCAGATGGAATCCCTGTTGAAATACTGAAGGTTGTGGCAAATAATTACCCGGATATACTACTGGACATATTTAAAAGGTGCCTATTGTCAGGAGTGTTCCCCACGCAATGGAAAGTGGAAGATTAACTCTAGTCAAAAAGCGCGCGAGACGAGATCCGGATTTGCCATCAACATACAAACCTATTTGTAATTTGAACACGATGGGAAAGTTACGGAGAAAACTGCGGAATTAGCCCAGTATAGGATTGATCATGCTATGCGCAGAATTAATCACTGGTTGAAAAATCACCGGCTGCAACTAGCAACAGCAACGACAGAGATAGTTATGCTCACGAAACGAAGGTTTCCAACCGTAACGCCCTTAACGATCAATAACGAGAAAATACAAACCAATAGAGTGGTAAAGTATTTAGGTGTTACTATAGACAGTCGGCTCACCTATTACGAACACATTCGCAAATCGTGCGACAAGGCAGCTACTGTGGCGGCAGCACTTGGTAGGCTGATGGCAAATGTGGTGGACTGTGAACCTGTAGGCAGAGACTAATTATGTCAGTAGTGCAGTCGATTCTATTGTACGGGGCGGAGATATGAGCTTATAGCATGACAGTGGCGTAATATCGGAAGAGGAATGACATCAACTCAACGCAGCTCTGGCGTTGCTGGGATAATTCCTATAAACTTGTTGGCGCTCGAACGCCAAAAAATGCTACAGTTCGTTTAACTGTGGAGGGTTCGTAAGGGAAAGGAATCATCATCGAGATCATGCTACAATCGGAGGAGATGTGGAGGGGGGTAATCATGAACGTTCTGGCGGGCCCACTTCGAAAGAGGGAGTAAAAATGCTTCATTGACCTATAAACATAAAAGTTAAGGAGCCCCAAAAAGACTGGCCCAGCCAGTGTCTCTGCGGCAAGTAAGTGATTTTTTTAGTGAGTTAGAATATCACATTGTCGGATGGAGCGCATCACCAAACCGTCGTCTTTCAAAGATTTTTTCTTACCTACACAAAAAAAAAAATAACCAAATGGGAATGGAAATCTTGGCACACCCCCATAAAAACACCTTTTTTAATTGCAGCTTTTTAATTTCAGTCTTTTTTAATTCAGGAAGTCTATTTACTGTTGGTATGATTTTAAAATTCAGTGCAACCTCTTTTATCCGGAACGACTGGGGCAAACAATTCCGGATAAAAGATTTGTCCGGATTAATTTATTTTTTAATAATTTCATAGTAAAACAGTATATTTTAATATTTTTAAACGTCAGTATCATTTTTTAAGATTTTAAATTTATTTTAGTTAATTACAAGTAAAAAAATAATTTCATTTTTGGAAAATATTTACCTTATTTTCCAAAAATGAAATAATTTTTAAAAAGAGAAAATGAAAGAATACGAAAAAAATGTTTTCCGGGTAATAGATTTCCGGATAAAAGAGGTTTGTATAATACTAACAAATGAAATACATTTTTTCCACTTTCGTGATGCAACCTACTAATTTTACTACGTAGTTACGGTTACACTTTTAAAATAACGGGTCATAGATTTTTCTGTCGCAGTACAATTAATACTTTTAAGCGGTGTGGTGTGATGTGCGTCTGTAAATTTTCTAAGTAATCTAAGTAAATTTATTTTAATTGGATTTAATTTTTTTTTTAAACATCAAAGTAGTCCTCGTTACGTGGAAAATTATACGCGAAAAATAATCAGTGCGCACGCCTAATCTTATGATTAATTTTATTACGTGTTAAAATTTTATTTTGTATTTGTATTAGTGTAGTGCTATATTGCAAAGTGTAGTGAAAATATAAGTGTATAGTTTTAGTGTTTAGTTTAGTGTTTTAGTGTAGTGAAATTTTCTAAAGTGTAATGAGACAATAAGTGAAGTTCAAGTTTTTAGTGTTTTGACATTGGGATGAAGAAGATGGCTCGACTCAGCTTAATAAGGTAAGCCTGTTTTCTTTATTTTTGTTATTCACGATGATTCGACTTTTGTCTAAATCAGAACCGGTCAAATTATAACTGTTTATGCTTTCACATAACGTGACATACGAAAATTGTTTGCCGTAAGGTGTCTGTTGATTTGCCTGTCTGTCTGTAGAGTGTATGTAGTCTTTAATTGAAACTGCTTTTGCCAACCGGAAATGGCGGCCTCTATAAACGAGTTTTTCTATTTTTTAGGTACATTTTATAAATTGTTGAAATCGATTAAGGGCACATGTATTCTAAAATGGATAATTTTTCTGAAATGTAACTAGAAGTAACGTTGGCCTGATCACAAAGATCGTACCTTATAGTGACATACATCGCATAATGGCGTAAGTGAACCATTCCAAATTTACAAAAAAATTCAAAAACATACTAGATTCTTCCGCTTGTAATGCATTCAAGAAACATGAAACTGTCTGCATTATACCTAGCAGTGTTTTGGTGTTTCAGTATTGTTTAGGTTTCCCGTCACTATTTGACTTTAAAACTGATGATTAAAATTGTTAATGTTAATTTGGGTAATTTTTACTCTTTCGGCTGATAATTTTGAGAGTCTTGAATTTCAAATTGTATGTACTTTTAGCTGATAACATATGGAGCGCTCACTTGTGCGATCAGCATGTTAGAATTACAACCATTTTTCAGCTTCGATAAAGCCCCATTTACAACTTTAAGAAAAAATCATCTATAACTTTCAAGGATTTCTTGGGCCAGCTTTGCCGACGGATGTTTTTAAATTGTACGTATATTAGAGTGAATACTGATCAAGTGGCCAGTGTCAGCCATATATTAAAATTTCAATAAATGGCTAATTTTCAAAATACCCATTCATTAGCAAAGCTCCACAGTGCCAGTCTTATGTTAAAATAGAAACAATCTTCTACGTTTCAAGGCCGGATATGCCTTATTGATTATTTGAGATGGTATGTATTAAAACAAATGCCTGGCAAATGTTTAAACTTGAATAAATGGCCAACTTCTCCCAGATGAATTTAAATAATAATTTGGATCTCTTAAGAACGTCTTAAGCCGAAAATGGTTCTTTTTGATCATTTTTTCAACTTATGGGCCCAATGGTTGGTCCCGGCACCCAAATATATAAAAAGGAAATATATTATTGGAAAAACAATATTAACCCTTTCGAGTCCAACTATATTTATTTTTTGAACTAATTGTAGACCAGATGTCACAAATGTGAGGGTTCCAATATATGACGTTAAAATAATTTTTGTTTGTATAACTTAAAGCACGTTTTTGACAATAAAAATTTTACCGCCAAAAATGATTTTTCTAAACTTTCTTTAGTATGAATTAAATCCCAGCTGTCACAATCGTGCAGGGTTAAAAATGGTCGTCTAGACATGCCATTTTCCGATTTCGTAATCATATCCGTCTTAATCGATTCGCCATCTCAAGAGACGTGATGATGGTTTAGGATTTTTCGAAAGCCAAATCAATGGACGATGGTCAGTTTTTATTACGAATTTTCTTCCATAGGCGTAGGGATGGAAACGTTTAACTGCCCAAGCATTTGCCAATAACTTTTTTTCTACTGTTGGGTAATTTCGTTCAGCATTGTTTAAGGAACGACTAACGAAAGCTATCGGAAGATCTGTTTTTTGAGATCTTGGTTTTTGAGATAAGATTCCCCCAATTGCAAAATCACTTGCGTCGGTAGTTACGATAAAAGTTTCTTTGAAATTCGGGTAAATCAAAATTTGCGGTGATGTAAGCTTTTGTTTGTACGGAATGAGCTATCGCAGAATGCATCAAAAATATATGGAACG
This sequence comes from Nephrotoma appendiculata, assembly GCA_947310385.1. Taxonomy (NCBI): domain Eukaryota; kingdom Metazoa; phylum Arthropoda; class Insecta; order Diptera; family Tipulidae; genus Nephrotoma; species Nephrotoma appendiculata. Next base: position 22,529,352 of record OX371225.1, on the reverse strand, counting down.
CACTTTCGTAACAACCGATTGAGAGGTTCAGCGAGCTTGAAGTACTCATTGATGAATCTACGATAGTAGCCACTGAGACCCAAAAACGACTTGATTTGGGTTGGATTACACGGAATAATAAAATTTAGGACAGCTTCTAGTTTTGTTGGATCGGGTTTAACAGCTTTTTTCGTTACATTATGACCATAGATAAGTTACTTCGGTTCTAAAGAAATTACATTTCTGCGGTTCTAAATTAAGATTGTAATTTTTAAAACAACGACTACTAACCGCCATTTCTTTTCATTGTCTTTAGATTTCTTCGGTACGATTAGTAGGGGTGAATTATATCGACTTGAACAAGGTTCGATTATATTATCTTTTAACATCTCGTCTAATTGTTTTTTCATTTCTTTTTTGACGGCTTCTGGATGCCGATAATGCTTTGTGTGTACTGGTCGGGAGTTAGGAGTGAGAGTAATTTCATGATATGTTGCATTTGTTGTAGTCAATTTATCTCCGGGAAGATGGAAAATTTCATTAAATTTAAAACAAATTTGTAAGATGGACATTTTTTCTATTTCATTTAAATGTTTCGTATAAATTTTAATTCGTATTAATTTCATTTCGTATCAATTTGACGGACAGAAGTAGTTTCTATCAAAATTTTTTGAGATTGGTACTTTTAAAATAGTTTCAAGTCGTGCGGGAATTGTAATTAAAACTGAATTTATACATTCTTGACCAGTAGGCATTGAACAAAATGGAATAGAAATGTAGGGTTTATTTTTAGATGGAATTGTAACCGTCTTTTCGGCATAATCAGTTTTACATTTATTGTTTTCGAAAAAATTTCTACCAATTATTCCGGCACAAGGTATTGGAAAATCATTCGAAACAATTTGGAAAACTTGCGACATTGATCCGTTATCAGGACATTTGATTATTCAATGACACAATGCTAAAGTTAAAATGCGATCGGAAGATATTCCTTTTATATAACAAGTTTTATTCAAAAAGCAAATCACGTTACCATGAATGCATTCGCGTTTGATTATACAAATGTCTGATCCGGTGTCAACTAAAAAATGGTTTTTAACAGACTTAAGAATATCTATGGACAATTTGACAAATTTATTATTAGAATCTTCATTATTAAATGCAGGTAGTTGATAAAATATTTGATGAACTGTATTGAAACTAGGATTAGAATTTTTCTCACTACTATAATTTGTATTTATAGAATAAGAATTAATATTAAAAACTATGGCATTTTGCAATAGTTACATTTATTAGTACGAATATTATTTGATGATCCAAACGTCGGAGCTGTTTAACTTTTTTTATTTAAGCTTTGGTTGTAATTTTGATTTTGAATTGGAATTGGAAATTTAATAGGAATAGAATTAGGAGTAGAAGGAATAGAATTAGGATAATTATTAGTATTATTGTTCTGGTTAGGTTTAAATGTAAAACAAGATTTAGCAGTATGTCCTATGTGTTGGCATAGCTGACATTTTTCACGAGTATTATTTCGGTAACTATACGAATTAGTATTAAAATCGAATTTGGAATATCCGCTTGAAGTATTTGTAGTAGAAGCTTCCTCTTCGACTGCTTTCGACACTGCATCTTTAAGTTTATTGAATCTTCAGGTTTTTACTAATAATCGAAATGACTCTTTCAATCCGTTTTGGAACGTATGTAATGCTGTAATTGAATTTAAGTTTTTAATGGGCTGTGCAGCCGCTTCTCCTTTTCTAGAAATGCAAGCATTATTAAGATCAGCGAGTGATTCATTGCGTTGCTGACGGAGCTGCATTAATTCGACTTGTAACTCGACCTCTTATCTAATGGAATTTGCCAGAACCCCTCCTTCAAGTCAAGGCTTGTAACAAACAACGTAGAGAGGAACGGGGTAGGCATCTTTTACTGTGAAAGAGTTCAATTTCCTAGCGCTGATGCACATATCAGTAATGTAATGCCTTTCGCCTTCCGAATCATAGTGACAGGACTAACCCAAGAGCTGTAAGTCTCCTCTAAACATGCGATCCAACTTATCGTAAATTTCCATTTCTTTAGCTGGTGATATTGCAGAGTCCCGTTGCTAAATCGGTTTAGACTGGCCTTCATCTATCACGTGAGTAATAAAATCACTTTGGCCCAATCCTAATGTTTCAAATTATGGAAATTGAGTGCGAAGAATATTAGGTTGTTGAGCTGATAGTTCGTGTTGCAAAGGACACTCGTCTAGTTTACCGGTTAAATTTAATTCACTAACGGATGATGCAAAGTTATTTAATTTCGGAATATTTAAAATTCATATTCCAAACGAAATCCAGACTGACTACAGAGGTTTGATTTAAGTTGTTCGCTGATTTGTATTTAATCGAATGAGTTTGACCTGCGAACGTGATGGTAACCGAGATATAATGCCGAGATGGGTCGTTTCAAGAGATTGCCATTTGGAAGTTTGACTGTAATAACCCAAATTAGGTTATCCTTCCCAGGGTGTACGTCGTAGATTCGTGCTAGTGGCCATTTCAATTGCAGTAGCTGTTGATCTCGCAGAAGCACTAAAATTCCTGTTTTTATAAGATGATTCGGTGTGTGCCATTTATAAAATTTGTTGAAGGACATACCTAACGTAGTTTGTGTGACCTCCAATGATCATCGGTTTCAAAATCCTGGTAACAGGGACTACATCAATTGCCATCTGCTTAACCGATTAAACTTTATTGTTGTAAGATCGGGTTCCAGTATATGGGTTATCGGTTAGTCAATCAAAAAGTTTCCGGGTGTCAGGGTATTGTAGTCGCCATCATGAAAGTTCTGTTGGGGCCAGAAATTAAGTAGATCCTCTACTTGTTTGATAAGAGTAACGTACTCTCCATAGGTTAGTACGGTCTCTCCAATCACACGGTGTAGATAAAATTTGACTGCCTTTTCGGTGGCTTCCCATAACCCACCGAATGTAGGAGCCGCAGGGGGAATAAAATGTCATTGGTTTGCTCTTGTTGCTTGGTTTAGGTACTCCGCATAAAATCCAGCTAGTTCTTATTTAGCCCCCACTAAGTTTCTACCGTTGTCACAATATATATTGGTAGGGATTCCTCAAATGGCACAAAATCGCTTTAAGGCTGCTAGGAAACTGTCGGTGCTCATATCCGTGGCTAGTCACGGGCTGTGACGTTCGTTGCCGTACAGACGAAGATGATCATGTATAGGACTTGTAAGTTTTACTTCCTCAGGACCGATATGATTTACAGGTGAATGGACCAGCCAGATCGATCCCAATTTGTAGGAATGCTCTAGCGGTAGGGGCTACTCGGCAAAGTGGCAATTCACCGAAAAGCTCTTGCTCATCCTCAGCCCGATGTTGTCGATAAATGAAGCAATAACGAACTACGCGTCTTATTAGATTTCTGGCTCGAGGAATTAACAATCTTTAAGCGATGATGCTCATAAGTAGCTTCGGTCTATTACGGAGGTGCTTAATGCGCAGTTCTTCTACAATTTGATGTTATGATGTAATTGCGATCTTTGAGCATGCTTACCACCGCATTGAATAAAGTTCGGGAAATTGGCGGTAAAGTGACATCCACTTAAGAAGGGTTGGATTCTTTGAGCGCGGAAATGAATGAGGATCGAGTCAGTCTTAAGTCGTCGATTTGTGAGTTAGAGAGAAAACTTTTAGACGCAACAAACGAGTTGGGATTATTGAATCGTAGTGGTAGATGGTAGTGCTCGGTCAGATACTGGTCAGGTTAGTGGGGGCCGGTGGTGCTGGTGGTAAAAATGGTCGGGATTTAAAGAGGGAGATTTCCATTAAGCTTCCTGAAATTCAATTGCCAAAATTTGATGGGAATGAATTAAATTGGTTGAATTTTCAAGGTCGATTCATGAATATGGTTCATAATGATAGTAGTGTGGATGATGTGGTAAAATTCCCTTTTTTATTGTCATGTGTACAGGATGGTAAAGCCATGCAATTAATTAGTTAAATTCCGGTTTGTTCGGAACAATATGAGAACGCTTGAAAAACGCTTACGAAAGGAAAGTATGTCCGTTCCTATATCCGGAATAAACCAGGAAGTGAACATCATTAAGTCACAGGTGGATATCAAAATCAAATCAAGTTCTTGATGCTTTCTAATATTTCTGGATATCTTCCCGGTCGTTGTATAAATGTCGATCTGAGTGGCTTGAACGAAGATGTAAAGTTTTCTGATCCATCGTTTTACGAGCCCCATGAAATCGACTTAATTATAGGTGCAAAAGTTTTTAACGAAATTTGGATTGGTAACAGGGTGGTATTATCAAAGGAATTGCCAGCTTTTTATGAACTTGAATTTGGGTTAGTTATATCGAGTAAAAATGGTCGGGAATCATGTGATTCACATTCCATGAAAACATATTTTTTGTATGAGTTGCGATAGTTGGGTGATTGATAAATTGAAGAAGTTTTTTGAACTTGATAAAGTGAATAATCTCTCAAAATTTTCGAGTGCAGAAACGATGTGTATGAAACACTTTGATCATAACGTTGTTAGAACAAGATGTGGATGATATCAAGTTGCGTTGCCTCTTACAAAGAAAATAGAAAATTTGCACGATTCTAGTCACAGGGCTTTAAAACAGTATAGGTGGTTAGAAAACCGGCTGAATCGGAATCCTGGCTTAAAGTTAATCTACGATCAATTCATGTTGGAATTGATTAAGTACTTCACAGTATGGTAAAGCATACTATTTACCACATCACTTTGTAATTAAGGAAGCTAGTATGACGACCAAATTAAGAGTCGTGTTCAATGCTTCGTCTCCTAGTGTGAGTGACGTGTCACTTAATGACTGTTTACTGTCTCCCACTGTTCAGCAAGACATGGTATTAATCACATTACGGGAGATTTGGCTAAAATGTATCGTCAGATAAATATGGAGAAAAGTGATAGAGATTTGCAGCGTATTTGGTGGCGAAATGACAAAGGCGAGGTGGTATTTTTTCAATTGTGTACGATAACGTATGGTACAGGAAGTGCTCCCATCCTTGCTACACAGACTCTTAATAATGGTGGAGAATGAGCGGAAACGGTTTCCATTGGCGTCTGATGTATTGCGAAGTGACTTTTATGTGGATGACGTACTTACCTGAACCGATACATTCGAAGAAGCTGCAGCGTTGAAAGAACAGCTGATTCAATTACTATTGTCCAGTAGATTCGAATTACGGAAGATACATTCCAATGAGGAAAAATTAAGTGACGAGTTTTCGTTAAGTTCTGACGTTCCTTGTGTTTTGGGATTGTTTTGGGATCTTAAACAAGATACGCTACTCATGTCGTTTCCGAAGTACGAATTGTCAGACAAATGTAACAAGCGCTCGGTGTGGTCTGAATTAGCCCAATTTTATGATCCGTTTGGTATCTGTAGTCCAGTCATTCTTACTGCTAAATTGTTTTTGCGATCATTGTGGGTCGATAAGAAACTTGGTTAGGATTCTTAATTGAACATGCAGTGTACTAAATACTGGCTAGATTTCAAAAACAAATATTAAAGGTATCGAAGTGTGAAATTCCAAGATGTGTGGTTTCTTATCGATACAAGCGTATAGAAGCGCATGGGTTTGCCGATGCATCCAGGGTAGGATATGGTTGTGTGATTTATATAAGGACGATTGATTATTCTGTTAACATAAATGTGAACATAGTATGTTCAAAGTCACGAGCAGCACCTTTAAAGATTTAAATCATTCCTAGACTGGAGTTATGTGCCACATTGTTGGTTGCACAATTGATGAGAAAGGTAGTTGAGGCTATGGAAATTAAGTTTGAGGTTTGACCATATTTGGTTGTGGTCGGATTTTGAATTGACATTAGTCAGGTTACATAAAATTTCTTCAGAATTTGTAATATTTATTGCTAATAGGCTTGCCCAGATTCATGAACATTTGTGGGACGGCGCGGTTATTGCGAAAAGATTTATTCCGATAATGGTTCCAATTTCATCGGGGTTAAACGGGAACTGAACGATTTGCATGTTCTGTTTGAAAGTGAGGTGCATAAACAGGAAATAGATAGGTTTTGTTTAAATAAGAAAATAAAATGGGTAAACATTCCTCCGTACTCACCTCATCATGGAGGGCTTTGGGAGGCTGCAGTAAAAAGCAGTAAACATCATTTGTGTCGGGTTATTGGCAAAACCTCGTATACGTATGAAGAATTGAATACACTTATGATTCAAGTGGAGGCATGCTTGAATTCACGTCCATTAACACCAATGTCGTCTGATCCTAATGTAATATAGCTTGCACCTGGTTATTTTTTGATTTATCAACCACCGTCAGCCTTGGCGGAACCGTCGTTGCAGGATCTTGATTTTAATAGGTTAGATAGATTTCAGCGATTGCAACATATGTTGCAAACGTTTTGGCAACGTTGGTCAACGGAGTATTTAGGGACATTACAACAGCGTAATACATGGATTGAAGAAAAAAACATACTCAAGGTTGGGTTGCTCGTGTTATTGGTCGAAGACGGCGTTTCGCTACTAAATTGGCCTCGGGGTCGGATTGTTGATGTGATCCGTGGTGTTGACGGCCAAGTGTGCGTGGTAGTTGTCAAAACTGCAACCTGCATGGTAAGACGTGCAATTACAAAGATTGCAATTCTTCCAATAAGGAAAATACAAGTGTGTATATCATTTGAGAAAAGTTAAAACCCAATTTATTTTGTTTCAGAGTTAATTTAAACACTCATTAATATATATATTTTCCTGGACATCTCGAAATATTACAAACTCCGCCTCTTGTACCTCAGACACTCTCAATGAGTCAGCAGAAATGCTAATATTCGAGTCAATTTTCGGTATGTTGCCCCTTTTCCATTAATGCCTCAGCGACGGATCCACGTATCTGGGTTGCTGCAAACTGACAACTGAACTTTTGAGGCTTGGCCAAAGGTAATTGAAGTTTTACATTTTCACCAGAAGGCTTAAGGGTTGGGTCAAGCAGGAATTCGGGACCATTAAACCAAAACTTGTGTTGACAAAATTCTTTCACTTCATCGCAGTCACAGAGACCTTTCTTTAAGGCGACATAGAACCTTCAAATTATATGATAGAATATGTTAGAATGGACGTTTAAAAACATGATTTGAATGATATAAACATGAAAATCTCAAAAAAAAAAATATTGTATTTATTGCGAAGCGCGCCAAAGTCGTTTTGATCTCAAAATGGCGAACTTTAAACGCGGTTATCTCGAAATGACGTTTTTCAAGTTGGCGTGCAAGATTGAGAAAAAACTACTTATCCAATCGTTCTAAAATTTTAACACGTTGACCTACATATATTTCTGCTCAGAATTAACTACGGAATTAAAAATCGGCTTTCAATTTTTTGAGTTACAACTAATTGGGTGGACAAAAAGCTGCATTTTCGAAAAAATGCCGCCATTTTTTTATTTTTCAACCAATTTTTTTTCTTTTAGTTCATTCCAAGGGCGACTTAATGCTGAATAAAACCCAGTTTTTTTTAATCAGAACCTTCGGCTAAAAAAAATCTAAAAAAATTGTTTTTGTACTTTCAGTTAAATAAAATGTCAATGGAAAGTTTCATTAAAATATATCTCTTTTTATTCCACAAAAAAAAAACCTTTGACAAACTTTTTTTTTTAATTTTGAAGGTGCTATGTCCCCTTAAGTTCAACATTATCTTAAAGGCTGTAGGAAGCCTTAAGGAAGCCTAATTCAGTTTTTTTAGCAATTAATCACTAAAAAGTGACTATTTTACCTATTTCATAAACAGGGCCTCAGTAGCATACAATCTATTTTAACTTTAAGGTATATAGATGATTTGTAATTTACTATTGGTTTCTAAATATGATTGCACTAAATAATTTCGGAAATATATTATTTATTTGTGCCCTAATTTCGAAACAAACAAACCCTTCATATACCCTGATAGCATGAAAGCTATAATTTTCTACCCACTCACAAAATTCCAAAAAATTTCGATTTTTGAAAAATAATTAAGTTTATTTAGATTTTATTTTCCAAAAAAATGTACAATATAAACAAGTGAAAATCGAAAGTAATTTTAAAATGAAAATGAGTACAAAAACAACGATTCAGGTGAAAAATAATGTTTTTTTTTTGTTGTTATATTTTTAATTTATTTTGTTTGTTAAATATGTTGAAGTGGATGGCAATATAAATAATTTTATACATAAATAGGGGGTAGTTAGATTTGTAATGAGGATGGGGTGAGATGGCTGGATAAAATTGAATTAATTTTCCTGTGTAATAGCTCTACGAAATAATAATAAAAAATTTAATGGGTTAGTGTTACAAAGTTAATTTTGGTTAATTTTGTTTTGGAAATGTAATCAATTTTAAACATTAATTATATTTGATTATGTATTACAAAAATTTTGTTTTAAAGGGAATGTGTTTGTTCTCATATATTGATTAATTGTTATGATTGTATAACAAGGTGTAGAAAATTTTGGTTATATAGGTTTTGAATCTTACACGTAAATTTGTGTGAAAAGGTATCATCTGCATTCTAAAATATTATGTATATAGTTTTTATCTGCCAATAACCACCGTTCCAGACCAGCTTTGTACGAATGGTTATATATGTGATATACTAATGTGAAACACGTTCCTGCATCCTTTATTTTTTGTTATTGTTGGTATTATTTTTTTGTATATGTGTATGGTGTAAGGTTGTTACATTTTCTGTTGAGTTGAACACATAAAAACCACGAGACATGCCATGAATGGTAATACATAATGTATTCTATTCTATAACAATAAAAATACTAAAGTAACAACAAAATTTAGAAAATGCATGTAACATTTATCTATCGCATATTTTAGTAGATTTTAATAGTGTGTTAGAGTGTTGTTTATATGAATGTACCATTAAATTTTGTTAGACATTTATGTCTAGTGTTCGTGAAACAATTACAGGCTGTTTCCTTCTAAAGTTTCTAATCTGTTCAAAATATAATTTTAGGAATATACGCCTATTTTAACAACAACAACTAGCTTTGACAACAACAACAACAAAGTTCGTGAATCAAAATAATTTTGGAAAAACTTTCCTTTTTTAACTAATTACAAATGGAATCCACGAAGAATTCAAGTTTCGAAACCGTCTTAAAGGTATTTTCGGAACCAGGCTTTCCAAACCGTTTTAAACGTGTTGCACTGATTTATTTTTAACGTAATAATACAAACAAAACGCAATTTCAATTATATGAAAGAAAATTTATTTGACAAGTAGATATAAAAAAATGCTATATCTGATTTCATACAGACGAAAATTGCAGATAAAAATGTTTTAAAATGATCAAGCATGATAAAGCAGGAAGACAGCGATCTGATTATGAAAATTCGATGGCCCTTGATTACAGGTATATTTTGGTTATACTATATAGGTTAGTGATGGGTCTGATGAAGCTATATAGATAAAATTTTGATTTTCCCACTGTTTTGTCCATAAAATCGTTCGTTATTCGAGATTTTTCCAGTTGGACACAGATTTGAAGTGGGTCTGATGTGATTATAGGGGTGAACATTTTATTTTCCTCCACTTCTGAAAATAAAATCCACCGTCATTTGAGGTTTTCCAGATAGACACCAATCTAAATATGCTGATTCAATAGCCTTTGACCATAGATATATTTTGATTATAGGTTTGGGGTGAGTCTAATGAGGTTTTAAGGCTGAAATTTAATTTTTCCTCATATATGATCAATTTCTTTTTTTTAGATTTCGCCTTGGTCTCGATCGATGCAGTTTTTTCTCTGCAGCTTCAAGAAATTTTTCCTGCATCCAAATTACAAAATATATTTCAACGTCGCTAGTACTCTTTATAAAGTCGAGACTGTAATTCCAGAGTGGAAATTGTTTATGTTTTCGGAGCTAACAAATAATTTAGTTGCTCAGGCCCATTGCTCTTTGGCCGTCGCTCACATGGGTATCAATAAAACGTTAGATTTACTACAAAGGTGCTATAACTGGTTCACCATGAATAGAGATGTATTGGAATTTTTTAAATAATGCGTAACATGTAATACGTCCACGTATGGGGTTCAACATTCAAATTGATCGACCCTGGCAAAAATTAGATATTGATTTTTTTTTTGGGCCTCAGCACCCAAGTTCCCTTTCTGGGAATAGCTTTCTTTTCATAATTCTCGATCAATAGTCAAAATTTATTTTGTTGGAATCTATGCGGGAGGCAAATTCGAGAAAGGTTGAAATGTGCCTCGAAAAAACTAACATATATTTTCTGTGCCAAAAATCGTACTGTCTAATAATAGTTAACAGTTTGTGTCTAAAGCATTTGAAGGTTCCACAAAAAAACATTATCCACAAGCGAACGCTTCTGAACGGGTGAATCGTTCAATAATTGCAACCATACGTGGATATTTCAAACAAGAGTATCGAAACTGCGACTCTCATATCCACGCAATTAGTTCGGCTTTACTAAACGTCAAGCAAAAATAGTTCGCATACTTATAAGTTATAACCTTTGCAGTCGCAATCGTTAACTTCAAATTGGTCAAACTATGTATGCTATTAATTTATAGGGAAACATTTATAGCAGCAAAAAGTATCAATTATTTTGCGTTGGTATCCTTTGAATAAGCTGATAAAACTGGGAAATCTATGGAAGTCCACATTAAGGACCTTAAAATTTAATCCTAGAATAACATGCCCAGCTGTTACTGAGACATATTTTCTAGGGTATGAGATGTCCCCACGATTTGTAGCGCCCACGTAAATTGAATGTTCTGTGGCAAGAAGAGGTTATGAGGAAGCTAGTTGTGTGGCTAATTATGGTGATGTGGTTTCTACACTAAAAATGTTTTTGGCATTAAAGTCACCTGCGATAATTTTTATGTGATGGAGACGAATGTTACTGATGATATCTTCCAGCTCAAAAAAGAATACATTTTCACATTATATTGTTTTACTTCAATTGGCGCATGTACAGTGACAACCGTGATATTAAATTTTTTATTGCGTAATCTAACCGAGCTTATCCGCATTGTTGTCATGTCCGAAGTCAATAATATGTTGCTCCAAGCCAACTCTAAATTCTTCTCTTTCTGATGACCGCTGTAGTAGAGACTGTAATTATTAATGGAAGAATAGATCTCACTTCCCGACCATCTAAGCTTTGTGGCACTATTCTAGCTTTCCCTGAGAATATGGAATTGGGAAAAATATTTTCAAAGCATTTTGGTTCAAATTGTACTTTTTGGCCTACTGAAGGAATAAGTTTAGCGCGAAAAATTTGAGAACAAAGTTAATTGGTAAACTTTTGTTCCATAAAATTTTTAAAGCTTAAAATATTTTCCCATTTAACTGTGTTGCGAAAATATTAACAAACCAAATTTATTTCCTCAGTACGCCAGACAATTACAATTTAGACAAAAACACTATGAACATATTTTTCCCAATTCCCTATTCCCAGGTAAAAACCAGACCATAATTTAATCAAAAATCCAATAAGACATAAAATCAGTCAAACCATCATCACAATCAATCGAGGTAAAAATTTATATTTTAATTAAATAATTTTAGCTCGTAGCTTTCCATTTTCCACGCTACTCAACTGACATTAAATTGGCGCGCATTCAAACTTAAAATCTAATTACACAAAAATTTGTTCGTACCTCTTGCCGAATTATTAATTTTATACTTTGTGAATCTAATTTTCGAATTAAAAAAATAAAATATATTTAAAATTCATGAAATTGAAAAAATAATCGACAACATCTTAACAAGGAGGCGAAAATAGGAAAAACGAAAACTGATAGGAAAATAATGTTGAAATACGAACAAAAAAGTTTGATCAGTTTCTGTTTTGTTTCTGACTTGAATATAATTGAATTCATCTTTCCTGATAACAAAGTATTTGTGTTGTTGTTGTTATCGCAAAACTTTTAAGATAACCTTAATTTTACTTTTTCATTATAATTCAAATAAATTTATTTATTTTTTTTACTTATTTTTCACGACTTTTTTTTTGTAATTTTGTCGTCTATTTTACATCGCAAAATATCGTATTGAATATTCTAGACACACTTTTGTGAAGTTTTCTGTTATCGACATTAAACTAACGTTCGATGGTAATATATACAAGAAAAAATAGGATGACAGAGAAAAATAAGACACAATGAACGAGGAAAACAAGTATAGTTGGTTTTTTAGGATTATTCTTTAACTTTTTTTTTGTTTTCTTAATAACGGGAAACTGTAAATTTTAAGTAGTATAGCGATAGTGTAGAGTTGTCGTGTATACGGCGGATTTCAAAGAGTTGAAGAAAAATTGTGTTTCTTACACACAAAATAAAATAATGCCAACTAAAGTACTAAGTATGAGACGAATTGAAAGACTTTTGTTTGTTACCGAATCGTGAGTTAACTTTTAAATTTTTATGTTGTTATTAGCTTTTTGTTCCTTATATAGTTATGTCGTTATTCTCGTTACTGAATAATTAGGTTTTTCTACCTTTTATGTAACGGAAGACATTTCAAATGCTAAATTCGGAAAGGTTATATGATCAAAATAATTGAATTGACACACCCAAATAAAATCTCATTCAAGTATAGTGGTTATATTACCTTCTTTAGGCAGCCATCACCAACAACTCCATAAAATGTGTAGTTATCATGTGATATCTAACTTATTTAGGAGCTTGTTCAGTATAAACCTATAGGATCTATTTGGATTTTCAACAACAACTTCAAGATTAGTTTGAAGATAGCTTTAAATATAATCTGAAATTGCTAAGAGATATTTTTCTATCAAGTCGAATCAGTTACAACTTTTTTATAACACTTCATGAATTTGATCCGAATGGATGAATACTCTTTTAATTTTATTTTGTCCGCAATCAAACCAGACATCATAAAAAAGACACACTTGTGAGAAATGCTATAAATGTAGAGGAAAAGTTATCAGTAACCCTTAGGTTCTTAGCCACTGGGGAAAGCTTTATAGAGTTAGATTATAACTTTAAACTATCAAAAATCTTTCCTGTCCAGATCAATCCCAGACGTGTGTGAGACCATATTTAAACATTTAAAGGATGAATTTTTAAAGGTAAATGAAACAATACTTTTTATACTAAAGATATATTTATTCATCTTATTGACATAAGATCTTGCTTTATTCTAAGAAGCTTTAAAAAATCTTTTAGTCAAATGTGTCCTCCGTCACCATCGCCAGAACATCTTTTGGAGTTGATGTTGTTTGATGATAACCTTCTTTTATAATGTGGTATTCTAAAACTTGTGTTTTGCTTTGCTTTTTTCTATTATATGTTGCTGTTATAGGAAAATAGGTGTTTGAGAATGTTCAAAAACAGATGGCGGTTGATTTGTTTTGAGTTCAGAAACTGGTGATGAATGTATTAATGACAGAAAGGATCTTTTAGGTGACTCTTTGGAAACGGTTTGTTTTGGCTCATTTATTTGAAAGTGTGATGGGACAGATGCAGAAATTTGGAAGTTGTCATGGGAACGGGAACCTTCCGTAGTTGAATATTTGGAAGGTTTGTGTTTTTTTGTAATTTCGATAGGAGAAGGTAAAGGAGAATTTAGGGGTGGTTCTGTTGAGCCTGAGCTTTTACGGCTTCGGTATTTGTATATATCTTCTGTAGCAAAATTTGGTGAAATCTGTGGAAGTTGGTATCTCCCGGCAGATGATGCCACCAGATAGGCGTTTAAACCAAAGAAATTCTAAAAAAGCGAAATTTTCAGAACAAGTTAGATGGAATATTTTAATAATGAAGGAGCAATTTAATGAATTGCAAAAATTAATTTAAATAAAATTATTGAAATATCAATTATTTATTTATAAAACTTACTTTTGATGTTTGTCTTTCCCTAGCTTCTTCGATGATTTCGATTTCATCTGAATCAACCTGATAATAAAAATAAAATACCTCTAACATTAATTTTGGAAAAAATTATGGAAAGCAATCATACATCTTCTATATTTGATGTGCTCGGTTGTGAGTCATTGCAATGCAGCAAAAATGACAATTCGTAGTAACACCATAATTTTGTCGCGTATACTTCGTCAGCACTTGCTCCGCTGCTTTTTGAATTAATCACTTTTGCGAATCTTATTTTTTATGCCTTGTATATAGTAACACCACTTTTCACTACATTTAATTGGTTTAATATTATACTTATTTAATTTTTCGTTTCGCCTTACTTTATTAGTAAAATTCGGGTCTAATGGATTAAATAAGCAAGGAGAATCGCGAAACGTATTTACTAGTGCCAAAGCTTGTTGCCTGCTTCAAATATCCGAAATTTTTAAATTTTCTGACATTTTCGTGTTTCGGCTTCAACAGTCAAATTTCAAATAATAGCGAAAAACAAAAACAAAAAATCTGAAACTAATTTTTTATAGCTTTTTCATTGCATTAGTGAGTAACAAATCGTTAAAAAAATGAAACAATTGCAAATCGATACAACACAAATATCCCCACTCCAAAATAAGTTTATAGGCGAAGAGGTAAGGTACGAGGAAAATACATCATTTAGTGCATACATGTCTAAATAGGCACGATCGGAGAAATTCGCTATTTAAATAATAGAGTAAACCCTCGATTTAACGGACGCTCGATTTAACGGACAATTTTTTTATTTTGTATTTTTCCATGATGGGATTGGGTATGTCGGATGGAAATAGGATTCTTAAATGATTTTTGGAATAAGTTTTGGAATATGACCATCTGGGACGGAACTCGATCATTTCTTAACCGATTACGACATGATTGGTTATGTTGGATGGAAATGGGATTATTAAATGATTTTTGGAAGAAGTTCTGGAATAAGGCCGCAAAATAAAACGTAATAACGCAAAACTACAAATTATGATCAAATCATTCTTATTCATTCATCATCAATCTTCATTATTCAATCTTCATCATATTTCTTCTTCATCATAATCCTTCATCAATGCAGTTTACTTCGAAAAATGTTTATGGTTTTACCAAGTCAAGTCAACATCATCAAATCATGGACATCATCTTGATCATCATACCATCATACAACCCATGACGATATTCACATCAGCAATGCCCCATCTACATCCAAAATCATAAAGGAAAAACAGAAATCATTACCAGCGTCCAGACTCGAAATATTACTATCATCATTTCATCCTACTAATTCTAGGCAATTCATTATTGTACTCATATTTTACTTCTTTTATTTTAGGAATTAATCTACTTGTAAACCGAAATTTTTCGTTTTCTCGTGTGGTACTGGACTGGAAATCATAAGTCTGAGCCTTAATTAATGAGTATCTTTTTCAACCAATTTCAACCAAAACTATTTACAAATATAAAAAAAATACAATACTTAAATTAAAATGTTAATTGGTATTCGAAATATTAAATTTTCTTTTAAATACTTCGAAATTTTTTTAAAAATAATACCTGATTTGGACGGAACTCTAGCCAATCTACACAAATTTATCAATTGCTGTGAAATCATATACAAACCTTTAGCCGAGACGGAACAATCAAATTGCATGTCTCTAATTCCTTGTAAACTTTCTGGAAAAGCCTATGATTTAATGAAATATCAAACTCTTGATAGTTGGACAGCTCTAACGAAAGCACTTATTAATCAATTTGGAGAAAACGGTCTTTGGAATCTATTCAAAATCAATTGATTCAAGACACTCAACTTCGAAATGCGAGCATTCAAGACTACTCAAATCGCATATAAAGGTTGTTGTCCGACTTGAATATGGTCAGTACCAAAGGACAGTACAAAACCAAGACTGACGTAATTTTGGCTATGAATAACAAAATAGCTCTTCACGCATTTCAAGAAGGTTTAAGAGACGATTTTAAACTCTTGATAAAAGCATATCGTTTCCAAAATCTCACAGAGGCAATAGAGGAGGCTCTAGAAGAAGTGATCATTTTTAAATCGCGAAAATATTTTCCTGCAGCACCCATTCCAAGACCTACTATAACATGTCATTTGTGCAACAGACTAGGCCATATGTCCCGAGATTGTCATTTTAAGCAATATAATTCAACGAATTTCTCAAAACATATAACCAACATCGGTAATCTTCATTTCAATCAACCTAGATTTATTCCTAGATTTAATTCAGTTAAGCAAAATTCGTTGATTTTCACTTACTGCAAACATACTGGTCATCCTATATCCGATAACCAGCTTAACCCCAGTATTCCTAATAAATATTCGAACTCGAATCAAAATATAATTCGACAATATCCAAATAATCAACACCCGGAAAACTTAGTGGGACTCGATCCACAATGCAAAGGTGCTCCACATCGGGTCCAAGTCAATCAACAGAGCACGTAAATAAGGAAATTCTACTTTACACTTTAGATTCTCAAGCCGATGAAAATCAACTTACTCAACTAACTAATGTATAAATACTCAAATTTACGTTAATATGTCTAATGCAGATAATTCCATTAATAAAATCTTTGTTCAATTTTGTCTCGATATCGCGCGTCCTACACAGTTAGAAATTTTGCTGGAATTTTTAATGCAACCCTTGCATTAAAACTTATACGATGCAATCATGTATATTACATTCTAATGTTAAGCTTGCATTAAAAATAATTTTGATGCAGTTGCGTCAAAAATTACTGCAGTACTGCGTTGAAAGACAATTTCTATATAATCTGGGGTTAACTAATTTTTAGCGAATTTATCATAATTCGCTAAGTAATTGTGTATACTGTTAATATAACATTAAAACATTTTTCATATATTTGCTGTGTAAGGACGCCAATTGATTGACGTCAGTCGAGTTGGAACTTGGAAGTAAAAAACCGCAATCTGTGGAATTTGCCTTATACTTTTAGTTTTAATACAAAATAATATAAGTGTTAAAACAATTATTTGGGAATTTTTAATGTAGTGTGCTTTACTGTTTAAAGTACTGGACTATACAATTAAATGCCACTTACGACAAAAAATGATGCTTCCAAATGGATATTTTGATTATTTTTTAATGCAATGTGCTATAAATTTTAATATAACTTGTAGCAATTTTAACAAAATATTCCGTTAAAATTTAATGTAAACTATACAATAAAAATTAATACAATTAGCATTAAAATCTGATATAATGCAACGTTTGCATTAGTTTGTAATGCAAGCTTGCTCCGGACCTATATGTAATGCAATTTGCATTACATACGGCATATTTTTTCAACTGTGTAATATCCTTTATTTTCTTGTCGATACTGGAGCCGACATTAGTCTCGTGAAACGTGAATTTTTATATCCTAACTATCTTCCACTAAGTAACACTAGTTGTCAAATAAAAGGTTTCATGAATGAACATACAACAACAATTGGTTCAATTGCTAGTACCGTAATCATTTCAGAAACCTTTCAATTTCCTCATATCCTTCATGTCGTTGATAACTTTTTCCCATTTTCTTGTAAGATCGATTTCAAAAATAAAACTTTAGGAATTCCATTTAAAGAATGCACTGTTATTCTCGATCTCATATCCGCACCTTCTAAGAATTACATTCCAGCCCACAGTGAAAAATGACTCAATATTCATGAACAATGTTAAAAGTCTAAAAGTCGAGGATATTTGTGTCTTTCGAAAGAAAATGGTACTGGTGTATTCGTTGGAAACTCAGTAATAAAAGTACAAGATTCTTTAGCAACAATTGAATTAATTAATTCAACTGAGTCTTCTGTCGAAATAGACATCAACGACGTTTCGTTAGATGAGCTTTCTTATTATGACATTTTTCGGCTAACGTCGTGGAAAAATAAAGTAGAAGACCGTTTACATTTTCTCAAACCCAAACTTCAGTTAGAAACCCTTAATTCGGAAGAAGTATCATCAATTTTATCGATATGTATAGAGTACAATGATATTTTCCATTTAGATGTTGATATTCTACCAGCCACATTCCTCTTTTATCAAACTCGGTTTCAATTTATTAACGTTCATATAGATTAACCGAATCAATCAAGGTCGAGATTGATAAACAGGTCGATGAGATGTTGCTGAACGATATCATTGAACCTAGCGATAGTCAATGGAACTTTCCACTTCTCGCAGTACCAAAAAAGAGTACTGATAACGAACGAAAATGGAGATTAGTGATAGATTTCCGCCGTCTTAATAACATCACCGTCGATCGAGTTTTCCGCTACAAAATATTCATGAAATCATTGATCAATTAGGCCGTTCATTTTATTTCAGTACCGTAGATCTAATCCATGGTTACTATCAAGTAAAAAAATGAAAGATTCCTATAAGGAAAAAACCGTTCTCAGCACTTTATATGGTCATTTCCATTTTAAACGAATGCCTTTCAGTCTAAAGGGAGCTCCAGCAACCTTTCAGCGCCTGATGAATAAAGTTCTCTCAGGATTCAACGGACTCAAGTGTTTCGTTTACTTAGATGACGTAGTTATTTATGGGTATAATTTAGATAACCACAACCGTAATTACCGTCGATTGCCTACGATCATACAATTTGAAAATTAATTCCGATAAATGCCAATTCCTTCAGAATGAAATGACCTATTTAGGTCATTTAATTACTCGTGAAGGACTCAAACCAGATTCTTTAAAAATCAAAGCAGTATTAGAGAATCCAAGACCAAAAACTCCTCGTGATATAAAATCATTCTTAGGCTTCATAAGGGTACTACCGTCGCTTCATCAAAAAGTTTGCTAATATTGCCAAACCTCTGAATAATCTCTTAAAAAAGGATAGCGTATTCGAGTGGACTCCATTTTGCGATGAATCTTTCAAATATTTACAAAAATGGTCTAATCATACCGCCAATCCTACAATTTCCAGATTTCGAGCCACAATTTATTATAACGTGCAACGCCACCGACTTCGCAAGTGGATCCGTTTTATCCCAATTATATTCTTTAGGGGATCTTCCTGTAGCATACGCTAGTCGAATTCTAAATAAAGCAGAAAAAATTACTCAGTTATCGAAAAGGAGTTACTTTCAGTTTTTTGGTCAATTCAGTATTTCAGACCTTATGTACAGGGTTATCTAATTCGAGGTTGATAAAGTAGAAATCTGTATACCGACATCTGTCAAAGATAAACGTCAAGTACGCTGTCATTTATTTAGTTGATATTCTGCCATTTAAGAATATGGAGCATTTAACAATCGACCAACGCGTTAAAATTAAACGCGGAAAAACAGGCCGTCGATGCTGATTTTTAGAACAAAATTTTCTTCAGTGATGAAGCTCATTTTTCGCTTGGTGGATACGTTAATAAGCAAAACTGTAGAATTTGGGGCTCAGAAAATCCACAATTGATTGTAGAGAAGCCATTACACCCGGAAAAAGTCACTGTTTGGTGCGCATTGTGGTCTGGTGGTGTGATTGGGCCGTATTTTTTTGAGAACAACCATGGACGAACCGTTACCGTCAATTCTGAGCGCTATGGCCGCATGTTAACCGATTATTTTTTTACGAAAATTGAAGATTATGATCTTGACGATATGTGGTTCCAGCAGGATGGAACAACCAGTCACGTAACACGAGCAAATCGAGATCTTTTGCAAGAGAAATTTCCTGGACGTTTGATTTCGCGATTGGCTGATGTCAATTGGCCTCCAAGATCCTGTGATTTAACGCCTTTGGATTTCTTTTTGTGGGGCTACGCGAAAGATCGTGTTTACGCAAACAATCCTCAAACTCTTTACGAATTGAAAACTAATATTCGTAAGGTAATGGCCCAGATACCGCCCGAAATGTGCCGAAAAGTCATTGAAAATTACCTCAAAAGAATCAAGGCCTGTAAGAAGTCCCGTGGAGGACATTTGAATGATATCTTGTTTAACTAAAAATGGCAAGGATCAATCTGTAAAATGAAATAAAAATTACAATACATTCCGAATATTTTGTGTTTTTTTAAGTTTACTTTATCAAGCTTGAATTGGATAACCCTGTATATGGCATAAAGTTTAAGATCATTACTGATCACAAATTTTTGGTTTAGTTAAACAATACTAACAACAATTCTTCAAGACTGATTCGATGGAGATTGCTATTTGATGGGTTTGACTTTGTAAACCCTACAAATCAAACTCTATCAATTCCTGATTTTGACTCCAAACTTCCCATCATAAATTCACCAAACCTACATAAATAACGAGAGTCTTCACCAGTTCCTGATCTATTTTCAACTAGTTCTTCCACTCTTGAAACCTTCCCTAATCATTGAAATAATTCAAATTAAAATTCCATTTCTCATACCGACCAAGACAATAATTTTTCTAAATCCATGTGCCCTAATTCAATTTTAAATAATTAAATCGCAAATTCTAAGTCTTCAATAGAAATACCTCCAAATTTTTCATCCAACTCTCATTCCTTAACCAACCCAATAAATTCGAACGAAATCGCTTAAGAAAATATTATTATTTTCCCAAAATGTTTCGTCAAATTGAGTCTTACATTAACGCATGTGTTTTCTGTAGTTAATGCGTTAAATAGTTAAGCTAGAGCTAATGCGATTATGTGCAAGCAAAGATCCAAAGAATATTATGATTTGAAAACAAATTCACTCCGGCTAAGTGAAGGAGATTTAGTTTGGTTGAAAAACGAAACAAAACAGAACAAATTTTCACCCCCATGGTTGGGTCCTTATAAGGTCACATCAGTTTTATCAGATGAGAATTCGGCAATGCAAATAGGAAAAACTATAAAAATTGTACACAATAATCGATTAAAATTAAAATCATGAATGAACTAAATAAATGAAATTATATTTATAAAATAATTAAAGTTAAATTTATGTAAAATAAAAAAAAAAATTTTTTTTTTGAAATTATCATATCCTAGCTTAAGGCAAATTTCTGTAAACTATGTTGATCGTTCTTATTAATCCAGCCTTGAAAGGGACTATGATTTTAAAGATATCCCTAGTACATCTTTCCTTTAGGGGGAAGGGGTTGTATAATGGTATAATTGTATTACCGTAAACCGGTGTACTAAAAATAACCGGTACCATTTGACACAAATGTAAAAAATGGCTTTAATTCTTCCTTCTGATATCAACAGCCAAGTGATCAACATCGTCTGCAGCTCATTAAAATAAATGATAAAATAAATAAAATAAATAATAAATTTGTTAATTAGTGAATTAACTTAAAACATTTCGTTCTTTAATAAAAAAAAATTGACTAGTGGTAATATATTGCGTGAAATTCTTTTTTCTTATACTTTTGGTGTTATGGTGTTATAAAGCAACAAATGTTGATTTTGATTGTTTGGTCTAAACCATATTATTATATGGGTATCATAATAAAAATTTACAACAATATATTGCGGTCATAACGCGTATAATTTCATCTGTAAGATTGTGAGCATGCAATATTGTTTCAAATGAAATTACAATCATTACCTAATCTGAGAAAATGTGCAATCCAGTCGCTAATCTTTGTTCGATTTTCATTATTGAACGGAAAAACTGAATTTTCAATCGAATCCGCGTTTACTTTTTTTTCGTAATATCTTCCCCGTCAGAACTTTTTTAGTAACGAATATGATTGGATGTGCATCTTCTGTGAGGCCAAATTTAAATGACTGTATATTGGGATAATTCCGCAAAAAAAACAAATCAAAAATTTTATTCTCTAAATTTAGACTAGCTTCAAGGAGGTCTATCACGTAATGATAATTGTGTTTCATCGTTGTATTTTGCAGCTGAGTTTATTATGATTATTATTAATTACACAATTTATTAACAATCTCAACCAAAAACAAAATAACTCGTTCTCTAATTACCTCGTTTTTTTAAATATATTTCATTTGAACCACCAGCGACCTTTATTTGTGACAACAACAACACCGCACAACCAAAACATTTTTAAATACCTACAGTACATTCACCACATTTGGTTGTGAATTACGCCATACCTGAGCAAAAATCCATTTAAAACTTAAATTTTTTAATTTAATTTTTAACAATCATTTTTATTTTTATTTATTACACCACCGCACCTTTTTGTTTGTGTTATATACTCGTACCTTAAAATATTTATTTCATTTAATCGTATCATAAATTTAATGATAACAAATTTTCAACTCAATTTATCATCAAGTAAATTACACTATATACGTATAGTCTGTTTATCTATATATATATATATATATATATATATATATATATATATATATATATATATATATATATATATATATATATATATATATATATATATATATATATACGAAATCGAGATAGTGCCTATTTATGTATAGGAATGAAAGCTCGCGATCGTTAAAACAAAGTATAGTTATTTTCCCCAAACAGAAAATGTTTATGTGTAAATGTGGTTTTTCCATGTAAAAAATAAAGCTCTATAACACAAAAGTTAATTTGTTCTGGATTCGGTTTAATTTTCCTCCGTGTATACGTTTTGATGCGGGCGGGGTAAAGGAAGATTTGTCTAATGATGTTGACTCATTTTGAAAAATTTCAATCGAGCTCTGTACCAAAAAAAAACATTAAATATCTGTAATAAATAAACTGTCATCAACCTTATAAAAAATGTTAATTTTTCCATAAATTGTGACAAATTATTACCAATTAATTTTAATTTTTTTTTTATTGTTGTTGGGGTAATCTTCCTCTGGTTCGTTTGCTACAACAAAAAAAAAGCATAACAATTTTGAAATAAATTGAATGTTCTTTCGTGCTTCAGTTTTCGCGGGACGAAAAACGATGAAAATAAAAAGTGAAATAAATGAACGCGTTTAAATTAAATATTAATTTTAATTAATTTCATTATAATTACATTAATATAGATTTAATTACTCGGTTAAATAATTTTTTGTAACCTTTTGGTGATGCGTTGATATGATGAATCGGGTGGGATGTGATATTTTTTTTTTGCAGCAGTTAATAGATGTTTAAGCATTTTTTACGGTTCCTTTGCGCTAATTGTGTTTACACACCGTGATGGGATTTAATGTGTTTTTATTTTTTATTCTTTTTTTGATTTCATTATTAATGTGTATGAATTTTTTAATGGTGACCTTTTTTATGTAGAACCGTTTTGCCTCCGAAAATACAACGAAACATTTATATGTACGTATTAATTCTGATATTTACAGATTCTGTGCATTTCAACACCGCGAGTGTTAACATTCAAATTTTTGTTGCAATTAACAAATAAACGGAAACACAAAAATATACGACAAATATACATTAAAATTAGCACTTGAATAAACAATTGAAGTAGTCAAAAAGATAATAGAAACCTTAATTAAAATTTAACCAATCGGGCTTCAATCTCTTATGTTAGTGGAATGGTGTTCAATTTTTAAAAGTCGGTGATAATGTGTGGTCTCCTTCTCTGAACGTGAACGATTTTCGCAGTGAGGCATGGTGGATCTTTAATGCCAGGTAGCACATTTCCTATAAAATCGGCATCCAATAGGGTCACCTTGTTTATTATGACAACAATAACATTGTTTGACAAAAACAAAATTTTGACTATGATTTAAAAATAATTCAATATTAATCCCAATTTGAACAATTTAAATCCGAATTCAGTAATTAGATAAGGCATTTTGTCCTCATTAGTATTTAATGTATTGTTATCGGCCATGTTTTTATTTTGACAACAACAACATTGTTAGAGAAAAACAAAATTTTGACTATGATTTAAAAATAATTCGATATTAATCCTAATTTGAACAAATTTAAATCCGAATTCAGTAATTAGAAAAGATATTTGGTCCTCATAGGTTTTTAATGTGTTGTTATCGGCCATGTTTATTTTGACAACAACAACGATGTTTGACAAAAACAAAATATTGACAATGGGTTAAATATAATTCAATATTAATCCCAATTTGAACAAATTTGAACCCTAGTTCAGTAATTAAATATAGGCAGATAGTCCTCATAAGTATTTAATTTGTTATTATCGGCCATCTTTATTTTGACAACAACAACATTGTTTGACCAAAAAAAAAATTTACTATGATTTAAATATTATTCGAGGTTAATTAAAATTTGAACAATTTTAAATCCGAGTTGAGTAATTAAATAAAGGCAGATAGTCCTCATAAGTATTTAATTTGTTATTATCGGCCATCTTTATTTTGACAACAACAACATTGTTTGACAAAAACAAAATTTTGACTATGATTTAAATATAATTCAATATTAATCGCAATTTGAACAAATTTAAATCCGAATTCAGTAATTAGATAAGACATTTTGTCCTCATTAGTATTTAATGTGTTGTTATCGGCCATGTTTTTATTTTGACAACAACAACATTGTTAGACAAAAACAAAATTTTGACTATGATTTAAATATAATTCAATATTAATCCCAATTTGAACAATTTTTAATCCGAGTTCAGTAATTAAATATAGGCAGATAGCCTTATCAGTATTAAATGTGTTATTATCGGCCATGTTAATTTTGACAACAACAACATTCTTTGGGAACAAATTTAAATCCGAATTTAGTAATAAGATAAGACATTTTATCCTCATTAGTATTTAATGTGTTGTTATCGGCCATCTTTATTTTGACAACAACAACATTCGTTGGAAAAACAAAATTTTGACTATGATTTAAATAAAATTCAATATCAATCTAAATTTGAACAAATTTTAATCCGAGTTCCTTATAAGTATTTAATGTGTTATTATCGGCCATGTTTATTTTGACAACAACAACATTGTTAGACAAAAACAAAATTTTGACTATGATTTAAATATAATGCGATATTAATCCTAATTTGAACAAATTTAAATCCGAATTCAGTAATTAGAAAAGACATTTGGCCCTCATAGGTTTTTAATGTGTTGTTATCGGCCATGTTAATTTTGACAACAACAACGATGTTTGACAAAAACAAATTTTTGACTATGATTTAAATATAATTCAATATTAATCCCAATTTGAACAATTTTTAATCCGAATTTAGTAATAAGATAAGACATTTTATCCTCATTAGTATTTAATGTGTTGTTATCGGCCATCTTTATTTTGACAACAACAACATTCGTTGGAAAAACAAAATTTTGACTATGATTTAAATAAAATTCAATATCAATCTGAATTTGAACAAATTTTAATCCGAGTTCAGTAATTAAATAAAGGCAGATAGTCCTTATCATTATTTAATGTGTTATTATCGGCCATGTTTATTTTGACAACAACAACATTGTTAGACAAAAACAAAATTTTGACTATGATTTAAATATAATGCGATATTAATCCTAATTTGAACAAATTTAAATCCGAATTCAGTAATTAGAAAAGACATTTGGCCCTCATAGGTTTTTAATGTGTTATTATCGGCCATGTTTATTTTGACAATAACAACGATGTTTGACAAAAACAAAATATTGACAATGATTTAAATATAATTCAATATTAATCCCAATTTGAACAAATTTGAACCCTAGTTCAGTAATTAAATATACCAGATAGTCCTTATAAGTAATTATTATGTTATTATCGGCCATGTTTATTTTGACAACAACAACATTGTTAGACAAAAACAAAATTTTGACTATGATTTAAATATAATGCGATATTAATCCTAATTTGAACAAATTTAAATCCGAATTTAGTAATTAGAAAAGACATTTGGCCCTCATAGGTTTTTAATGTGTTGTTATCGGCCATGTTTATTTTGACAACAACAACGATGTTTGACAAAAACAAAATATTGACAATGATTTAAATATAATTCAATATTAATCCCAATTTGAACAAATTTTAATCCGAGTTCAGTAATTAAATATACCAGATAGTCCTTATCAGTATTTAATGTGTTATTATCGGCCATGTTTATTTTGACAACAACATTATTCTTTGAAAAAAACAAAATTTCGACTATGATTTAAATATAATTCAATATTAATCCCAATTTGAACAAATTTGAACCCTAGTTCAGTAATTAAATATAGGCAGATAGTCCTTATAAGTAATTATTATGTTATTATCGGCCATGTTTATTTTGACAACAACAACATTGTTTGACAAAAACAAAATTTTGACTATGATTTAAATATAATTCAATATTAATCTCAATTTGAACAAATTTTAATCCGAGTTCAGTAATTAAATATAGGCAGATAGTCCTCATAAGTATTTTATTTGTTATTATTGGCCATGTTTATTTTGACAACAACAAGATTCTTTGACAAAAACAAATTGTTTACTATAATTTAAATGTAATTCAATATTAATCTGAATTTGAACAAATTTAAATCCGAATTTAGTAATTAGATAAGACATTTTGTCCTCATTAGTATTTAATGTGTTGTTATCGGCCATGTTTTTATTTTGACAACAACAACATTGTTTGACAAAAACAAAATTTTGACTATGATTTAAATATAATTCAATATTAATCCCAATTTGAACAATTTTTAATCCGAGTTCAGTAATTAAATATAGGCAGATAGCCTTATCAGTATTAAATGTGTTATTATCGGCCATGTTAATTTTGACAACAACAACATTCTTTGGAAAAACAAATTGTTTACTATGATTTAAATATAACTCAATATTAATCCCAATTTGAACAAATTTTAATCCGAATTTAGTAATAAGATAAGACATTTTGTCCTCATTAGTATTTAATGTGTTGTTATCGGCCATCTTTATTTTGACAACAACAACATTCGTTGGAAAAACAAAATTTTGACTATGATTTAAATATAATTCGATATTAATCCTAATTTGAACAAAATTAAATCCGAATTCAGTAATTAGAAAAGACATTTGGTCCTCATAGGTTTTTAATGTGTTGTTATCGGCCATGTTTATTTTGACAACAACAACGATGTGTGACAAAAACAAAATATTGAAAATGATTTAAATATAATTCAATATTAATCCCAATTTGAACAAATTTTAATCCGAGTTCAGTAATTAATTATACCAGATAGTCCTTATCAGTATTTAATGTGTTATTATCGGCCATGTTTATTTTGACAACAACATTATTCTTTGACAAAAACAAAATTTCGACTATGATTTAAATATAATTCAATATTAATCCCAATTTGAACAAATTTAAATCCGAATTTAGTAATTAGATGAGACATTTTGTCCTCATTAGTATTTAATGTGTTGTTATCGGCCATGTTTTTATTTTGACAACAACATTGTTTAACAAAAACAAAATTTTGACTATGATTTAAATATAATTCAATATTAATCCCAATTTGAACAATTTTTAATCCAAGTTCAGTAATTAAATATAGGCAGATAGCCTTATCAGTATTAAATGTGTTATTATCGGCCATGTTTATTTTGACAACAACAACATTGTTAGACAAAAACAAAATTTTGACTATGATTTAAAAATAATTCGATATTAATCCTAATTTGAACAAATTTAAATCCGAATTCAGTAATTAGAAAAGACATTTGGTCCTCATAGGTTTTTAATGGGCTATTATCGGCCATGTTTATTTTGACAACAACAACGATGTTTGACAAAAACAAAATATTGACAATGATTTAAATATAATTCAATATTAATCCCAATTTGAACAAATTTTAATCCGAGTTCAGTAATTAAATATACCAGATAGTCCTTATCAGTATTTAATGTGTTATTATCGGCCATGTTTATTTTGACAACAACATTATTCTTTGAAAAAAACAAAATTTCGACTATGATTTAAATATAATTCAATATTAATCCCAATATGAACAAATTTGAACCCTAGTTCAGTAATTAAATATAGGCAGATAGTCCTCATAAGTATAAGACATTTGGTCCTCATAGGTTTTTAATGTGTTATTATCGGCCATGTTTATTTTGACAACAACAACATTGTTTGACAAAAAAAAAATTTACTATGATTTAAATATTATTCGAGGTTAATTCCAATTTGAACAATTTTAAATCCCAATTCAGTAATTATATGTATGGACATCTAGTTCTCATAATTATTTATTGTGTATTGAAGAGTTGTATGGATATATTTGGCCCTGGGCCCAATTTCGCAAAGTTGCCACTGAACGATTTTTTTATAACTTTTCTTAAAATAAGACATGAGACATGAGTATAATATTATTTCAAATATGAGTTTTTTGGATGTATCTGTCTTGGGCCTAATTTTGAACGGTTGTCAAGGAAAGGATTTTAAATCTTTTAAAAGTAAGTTAAAAGTTACTTGTTCTATTGATATTGTATGGCAAAAATTAATAAAATTAAAAAGTGCGAATTTAATTTTTGTATTTAACGGGATTTTTATTAAATTCCGTGCTGTACTAACTTCATAAATTACTGTTCATTTTGAATCAAATTAAATAAATTCTGGGCTAGGTTAACTCACACTCTTGCTAAATGCGATTTTTATTGATTAGTTTTGCCTGATAACATTTTTTAGTTCCTCAGATAGACGAACGTTCACATTTAACATTTTTATATAAATTTATAGATCCTTGTAATATTTGAAGGAAATCTGTGAACCGGGAAAAGCAGCCGCTATGGAAAGCTTTCTCTTTTTTAAAGCTTTTTCCAAATACCATTTTAAAAACTATTACTAATAAAAATATACAAATCAAAATTTGCAGCATCGAAATTGGTTCAAACTATAAGCGGAAATATTTTTCAAACAAATTAACTGATCGGTATTTAACTTGTTTAACGATTTAAACGTACGAATCTCATCTATTTGATTTTAAAAAAATATTTTTACTTTTCAAATGTAGTTCAACTCCAAATTATCGACCAATTAAGACAGTGGTTAAAGCTTTAGTGTTTGATCAGGAGATCCTGGGTTCCAAACCCGATAAGGACAGGGTGGAAAAGCGGTTTGTCAACATCTAATAATGATTAATTATGAAAATGAACCCAACTTTGAACCTCTGTTTGGGTGCACAACTCATGGGCCGGCCTATCTTCCATGCCAGTTCTATATGCTGACATGGAGCTATGCAATGTGCAGATGGTTCTACGTAAATCTGACCTGTAGCTGCACGTCCTCGATTTGACAAGCAATGCGTAAGGAAGTACAGGAAAAGCGAACCGTTGAAAAGTTTGGAGTGTTTCGGCTCCTGAACAGATTGCATAAAAAAAATAAAAATATTTCAGTTTTTCATATTTTGGGATGCCCAGTGAAATTTGGCGAAGTGAAAGCTTTCAAAGAAGATCTACTTTTTCATATGGTTGTCGTAAGGTCCAAAATTAGTGAACCATTAAGAATGTCAATTTATATATCAGTTACATTCTTATTTAAATATTAAATTTCTAGAAATATGTATTCTTTAATATAAAAAATTTTCCCCACATTTCCCCGAATTTCAAAAAAAATTCCCCTAAACACATTTTCCCTATTTTTATATAAATTTTCCCCTTCAAACGTATTTCTTAAGTGATACACCAAAACGCACAAAAATAAGATAAAACCAACAAAGAAGTTGATGAGGGCGCAAAGAAAATTATTTTTTAAGGTGGTGACATTTTAAATAAGAAATAATATAAATTTTTTATTTTGTGTCATTTAATTAAAAAGTCGAATTATCTTATTAATTAATTTGGGTATACATAACACCTAAAAAAATGTTAATTTATGATTTTGATTGATGTGGGAAAATATTATTTTCCACCCTTGCTAATCAAAATTTTGCTTAAAGGGTGTTTTTTTTATATATATATATATATATATTTATATATATTACATACATAGCTACAGTTAATTAACAGAGCTTTTCCGAGAAAATAAAAATATTTAAGCGATTATACGATAAAATGTTATTTAATTAAAAAATATGTATCAACGGGATTAAATAGTTAAATATTAATTTATGTATTTTGAATGTAATCTAAATATATGATGAACACTGTACCAATATCTGTGTGAAATACGTATATACTTTGTTGTTGTGGAAAATCATTTTCTCAAGTATCCACCTATGTATAGAAAATGTATATATGTATATATGATAGGAAAAACAAAACAAAAGGAAGATTTGTTAATTTTTTTAGGTTTTCATATAAAAACGCCTTTTATGTAACCCTCCAATGTATTATCACGATTTTTTTGTTGTGGAAATTTTATTTTATATACAACCGAGTTATATACTACGTACGTATATAAGGAGAAATTTTACGGGGAAATTGCCATAAATACGGGGAAAGTTTATATTTTTATAAATAATATCGAGAAAAAAAATTATTTAAATAAATTTAGTTAATATCGAGCTTTTCATGTGGCAGGACCGTTTCGATCGTGACTTTATACGATTATTGTTTTTTTTTGCAGTGTGTGAATAAAAAATTAAAAAACAAATTTCGTAACAAAACGTAAAATTCGGGAAATATTTTTCCGTTTTGTTTTTATTTTTCCTGTCCAAAAACCAAATAAATCGGAAAATTTTTATTTGCGTCGTTTATTGTTTTATTTATTTATTTAGTTTAAGTTAATCGTTTTAACGTATTGTAAAAAAAAAAAAAAAATTTATTTGTTTTGTGTGTGTATTATTAGGGGTGAAATTTTTTTTTTTATTTCGGTTTAACTTTGGTGTGTTATTTTTAAATTTATGAATTTTCATTTTGTGTGTCGTTCGGTGAAAAAAACTTTTGGTGAATTTAAAAAATATAAATTATCTGTATATTTTGTATTTGTGTGTAGTATATATAAAATTGTATATTTGTTTTGTGGTAATGTTGTTGTTGTTAATAAAAATGATTTAGATTTTATCAAGAAAATGAAAAGTTGAGAAAATTAAAATTCAATTAATTATATAAAGAAAAGTAGAAAGTGATTTTTTTTGTTGATGTTTAAAAAAGGTGAAATTATTTTAATACAATTTGTTGTTGTTACCGTGCTATTTTCCAATAAAGAAAATATACTCAAAGTGCAAAATGCATAATATAAAATATCCAATTGTGTTTTACGAAAACTAAATAAATTTTTAATTCTCTAATGAATTTAAGAGTAAGTAAATATAAATACAAGACAAGACAACTATATAAGAATTAAGTTTTAAAGAAAATGTTTTCCAAAAGATTTACGACATAACCAGGAAAATTTTATTTTTAACTTGACAAATTGTTTTTATTTATTTATTTTTTTAGGAAAATGATAAATAATTTTTGCGAAAAATGGGTTTTCCTATTCTCATTTTCTCGTCGCTATATAGAATTGATTATGAATTTCAAATACAATACTCGTACCAAGAGGTTGAGTTAAATTGTTATATACATAAGAAAATAAATATTATGTGTCAAGAAAATTAGAGTTATTGTTGTTGGATTTTGACTAATGAAAATATTTAAATTTGGAATACACACTCTGTATGGTATGAAGAGTATAGGAATTAGATATATAATTAGTTTTCTGATAAATGATGTAATAATTTTTTACTCATTCATGTACCTATGTTCATGTGTGTTACTATATGATATGTAAAATAAAATCTTTCAAGAGTGCTATAAGAAAGATGCTCCGCGTCCCAGCCCTGGATGATAAACAACGCAAAATAGATTGAATCAACTAAAAATAATTTTTTTTATTTCAGTCTATGAATTTCACTGATTCTTGCAATCAAGTAATATCGGCCTTATTGAAATTGTATTTAATCTGGGGTTGTGTAGTATTATGGCGTACTTGTTACGCCGTGTAGTTCATGTATAGACAATGTATGTAGAGAATTAATAAAGTGACGTCAAAAATGTAGGGAATGTAGAAAATATGCCGAAAATTTTGAAAATAATAGTTGTTGTCTTTGGCAATCAGCAAATTCGTTTTGTTTGCTACCGTACCTCTGCATTGCTCGTTTGGTAATGACACCTTCTTGGAATTTGAGAACGAAAATGGTGGTGCTAAGTAAGTCCCTAATTCAATTTTATTTGGCTATCATTTTTATGTGGTAGTCCCAACATTAAATGCGAAACCCTATTGGCTTAGTGTAAAATGTTCGCGTCGCAGCAGTAATTTAATAGCAAACCATAAATATCACCACTTCTGAGGAATTAATACGCCTGCACAAATTGTTGTTATACAATTGCATACACACATATAATTGCATACACACATATTAAGATATATTTACAACTTTATAATTGCAAAAGCTATATTAAATACACACGACCACAAATAACTATCCTAATCAAACGAAATTCATTATAAATATATTATATTTGTTTGGCCCGTTCCACACAATACTTCTTTTGAAGTTACTTCTTTCTTCAAATTAAATCGTAATAGATTTTTTATTGCTACTTCAAAACCATATTTAACATTCAGCCACCATTTTTTTTTCTATTGTTTTATTCTGATGTCTCGAAAATAAAATTTAAACTAAAATCTTCATTTAAGAAATGACCTTGAATTTTATTAATTTCTTTTTTGTTTGGTTTAGTTCTACTTCTCCGAAAAATGTTTGTTGAAAAATGAGTCGCAATTCAAATCGGTTTCATAGGCAAACGGGAAAAGAGACCAAAAAGAAGTAACTTCAAAAGAAGTAAGTGTGGAACGGGCCTACAATAGTTCGTTAGTTCGGCAACGAAAATAAGGGAAAACATCATAGTAAATTACTGTTATGAATGACCTATCACAGTGGTGACTGATAAATAAGTAATATAAATGATAATGTAATATAGTAAAATCTAAAAAATGTATAATCGTATATGGAGCAGTATCTATTGAGTATCAAAAGAGAAGAGCAAATAATTTTTATAATTTTTAAATTTTTTTTTGTTTATTTCTTGTTTTTTAATTTAGGGTCCGTTCAGTGACCTCATCACACATTTCCTAGTTCTATTGCAGAAGATTTTTAAAATCGGTTGCAGAGGAAACATGAACAATTGGTCATAGATACGATTTTAATGTCTTGCAAGTTGTAATCATGTTGTTAAGATGAATGTAACTATGAGCAATCATATTTTAAACATTGGTGTTCCTCGAGGTTCCGTCATGAGGCCTCTTTTATTTTTGATTTACATAAATTCAATTTTTAGTATACATATGATTTTATGCTATCGTGGGTCCTCACAAACTGATATTAGCCATCAAAATGCATCTGGCCCATTAGTACTAAGGAAATGGTTTGACCATCATTTCCTAATTTAAAGTGACTTAACTAGAGGATTATAAATTTGTAATGAAACTGTTAAGAGTTTCAAGTATCTTGAGATTAATGTTGATTGTAAGCTGACAGCAACATGTAAATAAAGTAAACAAGTCTTTAGACAATGCATCTAGGTCAACTAAAGTACCCCATCTACTACTGAACTCAAAAGTTTTATCAATACAATATCTTTATGTTTATAAGGTTTTACGTTTATTTTATATGCGCAATGTGCATCGATTCTTGAGATGAAATATGCGTTACAACAAAAAGAACAATGATCAGTTCTTTTTGTTGCTCCACAATTTTTTTTAGTGAACATTTTAGAAAATATTTCCCTGTCAGTGCCCATTCGACAACAAATAAATTCGAAATGGTTTCCACGAGTACTTAAAGTTTAGCTTTTGAACAACCCTAATATCCATTTTTTATTTAGAGCTTTAGTCTGATATAAACTACATTAGTTCAAATTGTTTATTTTTTATATTTTATATTTGTTGTTTAAGTTTTACCATTGTGGCCTACACCAAAACATTTTTTCTTTGATAAAGAGTAGATCAATAATGCCGTTAAATCGGTAATTATTACTGAAATCATTTTGTTTTTCTATTTTAATAATAGGTAGGGGCACAATTGCATGGCTTTTTTCCCGGTAGATGGCTTTTTAGAGTGGACCAAATTTTCGAAAATTCTAATTTCTAACGGGACACTCCCTAGAAATGTTAGGTTATGCTAAAACCTAAAAAAGAAAAAATATTGGGTCGATCGAAGGTCGTTTAGAGGTCGCGCCTTGAGCGCAAAGTTCGATAAAAACGGTACTTTTTTCAATTTTTCATTTTCAAACGAACAGAAACATTTTTAAACATTTTTTTTTAGACATAATAAAAATTGTGATGAATAGAAGAGATCAAAGATAAACAAAACATCAAAGATAACGAAAATCGGTTAACAAATAGCGAGAATATTGCTAAATTTCCAAAATACAAAAAAAAGACCAACTATTTACTATATTTTTTTTTTATAATTAATGCATAATGTTTCTTCTATACAATGATATTAAGAATTAATTTTAATGATGAAAATAATCAATCTAGGATATAGTAGTTGTCATTTACGACTTGTAGTAAAATATTGCATGTCATCAACATTTCTTGTTAATTTCTTATTTTAATCTTGTATTAACTTAACACCACGTTCTGCGATATCATTTGCGACTTTTATTTGACTGATAATCTTCCTTCCGTTCTCGAAATTACCATCTTGAGGCCACATATCCAGATTTTGTATAAGAAAATTTGTGGAAATCTTGAACCGTTTTAAAAAATCGCCAGTGTTTGGCAACAAAATCTGTCGAGATGTCGACAAGGAAGATATAATAAGCTTCAATCCAGTTTCTGCTTTAAAATAATAGCTGTCCATATTATCTTCCTGTATTTGTATATGTTGTATCGAAGCAAGCCACCACTACACCGTCAGCTGCTCTCTAATTGAATAAGCATTAGAAAACAGCCTTCGCCATGTCCAAACCAGTTAATCTTGATATTTTGGGAACACCCAGTAACTGTTCTCCATATATATGGAAAATAATCACCGGTAAATTCACAATCTCCGTTCCAGACAACGCCGGAAGTAATTTTCCATCCCAATGTGCTACACCTGTTGTAAACTGGAAAACGAGTTCATCAATAGAATGTCCAAAGTCGTGGACTTATATATATCCTTTCGCTGTCACTCTCCGATGACGAAAATAATGTTTGTGATTCTATTGGCATTGATTTACTTTTTCTTCAAGATGTCTTCGTTTACGATTTTTATCTGCCTCATACGTTCCGATTTCCGTTTTTCTTTTTCAATTTCTTATCGACTGGCTCCAGCCAAATATCCGGAACTCTTTTCCTCACGCGGTGACAAGAAGAATCGCTTATCGCCTTCACTGGTCATCAAGGACAAGGCATTAGTGTGTGCAATATCGAAAATATCATCCAGTTTACTATTAAAGGCAATTTTGCTTTCACGGTTAAATTTTAAAGGTTTAGTTTTATTCTTTAGAAGATTTTTCAACTCATCATGACAATTTTCCAATATTTCAATGGAATGTTGTTCCTTTTCCACTGGAATTCGTGCTTTTGACCAAAAAATAGACACTTCCTAAATTGTCAAAGCTACACTTTCACGAATAGTTAATATTACAGTACGGTGTTTATAAAAAGAGACACAAAACTTTTTGATGGTAAATTAGCACCAATAAGTTGACAGTACTCATGCCGAAGAAGATAAATTTCTGTAGTGGACCATAAACTAGCTGCCATTTTATCAACTGTAGTAGCACTTTCTTAAAAATATTAATAGAACTGTTAAACGGACTAGATTTAATTATTACAAATTTGTGTCCTTTTCTCAACAGATTTGGATTTAAACTGAAAATAATTTGCATTTATTTTGTTTATATAGTATATGATACAATGAAATATATTGGTCATTCCAAGTCATAATTAATGCGGTAGGCGGATTTAAATTTTAAATACAATAACTAATGACGAACGAATCATAAGGACTTAACATAGTTGTATTTTATGATAATGGCATCATAAAACATGACACTATAAAACATTCTATTGTTAATTCATTATACCTTATTTTTATTTATTTATTTATTTTTTCTGTAATTTTGAATATCAATTCCAGGATTTAAAAAAAAACATTTATTTTTTTGAGATTTTCTTAGTTTCAAAAATTGGCAATAATCTCACTATTTGTTAACCGATTTTCGTTATCTTTGACGTTTTGGAAAGGTAATTATCTCCTCTATTGATTATAATTTTTATTTACTCCGAAAAAAAATTTTAAATAAAAAAGTTCGTTTGAAAGTGAAAAATTGAAAAAATACCGTTTTTATCGAACTTTGCGCTCAAGTCGCAACCTCTAAACGACCTCCGATCGACCAAATATTTTTTCTATGTAGGTTTTAGCATAACCTCACATTTCTAAGGGTGCCCCGTTAGATATCTCAACACTTCCCCCCCTCCCATACAAACGTGGACCACCCTACGACATTCATATATCTTAGTAACCATTGATCGTATCGGGCAGTTTGTGTTTGAAAGGTGACATCTAAACTTGCACTATGACATAAAAACATTAAAATCGGTAAAGTGAATAAAATGTTATAACATTTTCAACATGGAGATAAATAATGAAAAAATTCAATATGTTTTACAATTTTATTACGAGAAAAGTAAAAACGCGGCTCAGGCTTGCGAAAAAATTTGTGCTGTTTATGGAGATATAATATTATATCTATATAATTTTTGACGAAAATTGTACTGAAAATACTACTGAAAAAAAAGAAGCTTGAGCTACTTGTAAGGAAATACTAGAAGAGTATATCTTTTTATTCTCAATTGAATCCTCAATGGCATCCGTTATACTGTGAACTTGTTAAACTGGACAGTGATTTTTTCAAATCCCAAATTGGTGTGGGGAAATTAAACATCTTTCTTCAATTATAGCTTTGAGTCTCATGCGCAACACTTTTTTAAATATTTTTGATGTGACCGGAAGTAGTAATATCCTTCAGCCACTTTCCATTGACATGGAACATAAATCAATCTGAACCTTTCTCAAGAATGGTGTTCACAATTTGTTCAGTAATTAAATCATAATCTATAGCTATTCCGGTACTTAAGTTATTATTGATTTCAGTTGTCAATTTAAAAAGGTCTGCCCATTTGCTGTTTGTCTTGGCAACGGTTGAAAAGTCTCTAACAATTACGCAGCAAATTTCTAAAGTGAGTAATCCTTTAGTTCCGAGAGACCTCGAATTCGCTTATTTATGCTTTTGTTCTTCATTTCCTTTATAAGTTGTTGTAATTTATTGGATATTATTACTGAATGTTTCTTGTTCATATTTCTGCATTTCTGTTCTTTAATGGTTTGCGGACATTTTTTCGTACTTCTACTTATTTCCCGAAAAATCCCGATAGGTTTTATTGTTTGATGTTTTAGGCAATTAGTTTTTTTATTATAATTGTGCTCAGAGTCAGAATCACAGGAAATTGTTAGATGATAGTCCTTCACTATTTTCAATGCACGTGTAGACCTCTAGAAATCCTTTCATTATAGAGAAGTCAAGAAAATCTGATATTTTATTTTACAATATGTATGTGAGTAGGCCAATATGTTGGTTTATTGCACAATTGTTCTCGCGACCTGCGAACAACGGAGATAAAATGTGATCTTAGTAATTTAAAAGTAAATTGTAGTCGACGAATGGCCGTTATCAGAGAAGATATTAAAATTCCTATTATTTATTCAATTTTTATGGTTGTAACTTGCATAATTTCCGTTTGGTTGTTGACGTCGTAATGTTTAATATTTGTCTAATAATTACAGTACATTCACCTCAAGCGGATGAATAGCATGGCAAAATAGTAGTTTACGAAGGTAGTGGCTCCCTCATTCGACGAACATATCTTTGTCTTTTGAGTGCAAATTTGAGCTTAGGACACAAAAAGTCAGTAGATCTCGAGAAAAAGGAATATGGTCAGCATTTCATTCAAATTGTTCGTGAATTTTCATCATGACAATCTCTGAGATATGAGACATCGCATTGTCTGGGTGGAGCAGCCGGTGGAACATCGTTTCCCATTTTTGAGCAGGTTTCTCTTTGGCAGTCTACTGTTTTGCCTGCATATTTTTGATTTTAGGGTTTAATGATGTATCCAAATTTCATCAGCAGTAATTATCCGGTACCAAATCTCTCATTTACTGCACCTAAAGTGAGCCAACAGATCGGTGGAAATGTTTATTCGAACACGTTCCTGGTGCAAAGTGAGCAAACGCGGGGTTAATGAGCGGCCAGCGTTTCATGTCAAAATCTTTAATCTAATATGTGACACACACGTTTTTGGTCTATATTATCTCGCTAACATTAACTCGACGATTGTGTAACACAATTTGGTGAACGTGAGCGAAGTTATTATCAGTGGTTGCATTTTTTGGACGTTCTGAACGTTCATCGTCAGCCAAGCTGATACGACGACGTTTAAATTCAACTGTCCGAAATTTCACGGTGATAAATGAAGGTACAGCGTATTGCATTTTAAAAATTAATAATAAATGACAGCCCGATACTCGATTTTTTTCCATTTTCACAATAGTTGCGCGTCCAAAACGTGTGATATTTCATTGAGTAGTTTTGAGTCAATTTAGTAGAATACTACAAAATTTTGGGCCAAATGTTGCTGTAGAAGTCATGTCAAGGATAAATCAACATTATCCAAGTGTGTAATAATTTATTTTTACCGGGTTGTCCGGAATTGGCTTCAAATGGTAAAGTTTAAGCCTTCAGATGGGAAAACCTGCAAATATGTTGATGTTTAATGGTCAATTTTACAACCTATATAATATTTTACTACATCAGATCGCCACCAGATATTGGGTCAAATGCAGGTCAACTTTATCCAGGTTGTGTGGAATAAATTATTTTTCGTCAGGTTTAGACAAACTTGGTTTCAAAATTTAAAAGCTTTAAATATGGACCTTCAAGGAATTGAGGAAGCAATATTTTAGAATGGTTTTATTATTTTAATATAATTAATGTAAAATCTTTAATCTACTTAAGTTCTTTCAAAATTTTAATCAAATTTGAACATAATTGAATGAGATTAATCTAACTAATTACTTGACGGTATGCCATCCGCCATTTTGTTTTTTGATTTTTGATATTTCATCACATTGCATAGATATTGCGTCTGGTTGTGTAATGTTATTTCCTACGTGAAACTTTTTTTCTGTGGTCCCTATTCACCGCATAAGTGTTGCGAAAACTATATTTTACACCTACGCGTTAAGTTACAGAATATTCTTTTACGCGGTCCCTATTACCGCACATTAACAAAATTGAGAGACCGCAGTGCGGTTATGGCCATAATCGGTCTATCAGAATTGGCAGCTTCTATATGAGCATTGTCATTTATTTCAAATATTTTGAAAAATAAAAATATTTTATATTATTTTTGCAACAATATCGACCTAGCTCATTTTTCAAAAATGTATGCGGAAAAGAAGAATTTTGACAAGCAGCAGAAGCCATGCGCCATGTCAGCCTGCACATTCGATACGGATTGAATGACCACGAGAGAAGAGAGAAAAAGAGGACCAGGAGAAAAGATAGAACTTTTTATACGTCATGCTTTTACCGTAAATTGGTGTTCTCAGTGATATATGGATCAATGCAGTCCACAGGATGTGACAGATGCCAAAGGAACTTTTCCGTTTTTGCAAATATTTTATAAAGTTCAAATCATTTATGAGAAAAACGACTATGAACTGTAAATTGTATATTAATCTTGAAATTGTTTGACCTACTAAAAGTGGCCGCTTTCATAGGACCATTTTGTTTTATGCAAATGTTTTGTAAAGTATGCATTATATAGCATTTCCGAAAAAACGATTAAAACAAAAAAATTGTTAATTATATTTCTAGCAAAATTAGTTCAAACTTTATCATAAATGGCAAGTTTTGATAACAAAAATAGTTAGAATTAAACTTCATACTTCATCTTTCTTTCTTTGCTAGTTTATATAGTCTAGTAAATGAAGGATTAGAAAAAGCCAACCTGTAAGTTATTAGTTGCAATTTCCATTTTCTGGTAACAAGTATGGGATTTGGAACCTTATTAAAAATGAGACCGAGTTTTCAAGACCCGGAAAATTGGTTTTCGGCAAATATCTCCCAAAATATGGTAGTTAGAAATTTTTTGTCCAGATTAGAATTAAAGATCTGTTAATTTTCTACAAAAATGGTCCCTCTAGATTTTTTTCGCAACATTAATATTTTTTGCAAAACGTCGGGTTGAAAAATCCAAAATTTTGAGACTCATGAAATATGCAAGATTTTTACAAAATTTGAGATGGGGGGACCAATTGAAGATGGCGCCACTACAATCAATCGACTGCCACTACAATCCATCCTCGGAGTCATAAATGGGAAACGCCGTAAACCATGTAATTTTCAAGAATTTTTTTGATCCCGAACGTCTTGTTTTTCTCGGAGATGAGGGGTCAATTTATACCTATTAGGAAAGCAGACCATAAGATTAATTACAGCAGGATGGATCCCAACTATTGCCCAATGAGATTTTTCCTAACGAAAACTATAATCTCTAAAGAGTGAGGAATAGATACCCATAATACTAACATAACAATTTCTTGCAGATTCTCAGAAAATTTTTGCAAATTTTTTTGCAATCATCCGGATCGAGGTTTTGGAGTAAAGAGTTATAAAGTTTCTTTAAATTTCATTTATTATATTGTAGAAAAATATATAAAAATACATTGAAATTATGACATACATCTGTTAATCACCAGACCCCGTCACAAGACTCCAATAATAATTCTTGGTCAACAACGTCGCCCTCGCCAAGTACTCCTTCTGGTTGTAGAGTTTCCTCTAGTTCTACCTCTTCGGATAACGTATCTTGGTTGTCTTTATAATTCGAACACTGGTGGGACTCACATGAACTACAAATAGATGAGCATGGTAGCTCTGCTTTCTTGCATGAACATGTTCCCCCTATTTAGTGGGCTGGAGCCGCATGAGTATACCCCCTACACGTTTCTATCCCCATTTTTCTGGTGACAGTTTATTTCCGAGCCAGTGCTGGACTTCCAGATATACCCGCTTAAAGTGTTGCCTTGCAGATTCAGGTGTGGGTGGCAAGGTTGCTAGTTTAAGCACGGTTTAGTTTCTGTTTCTGTCTCGTAAATCGCTTGAAGAACTCGTATCTAATTTTGTCAGGGTTTGTGTATCATCGTCACTGTACATCGACGCAATGACAGTTTGCCCGTCCTGAAATACGGTCTCTTGGGGAAGATGCTCAGCTCTCTGTTCTTCTTAACCTTTCCCTCTAATTTGGCGACTATTGACGTTTTTCCTTTCCCGGAAAAAACGGAAGTTGTACCGCTTCCCGAAATCGCACGGAGAAATAAAATATTGTCTCTAAAGAAGGGCCGCGCAACCAAGGTTTTGGAAGAAAACATTTGCTGAGGGTTTTTCCCCTTTCCAGGCTTCAAGAAATAAATTGTTTGATCTTTTGGGGTCAGGGCTGTTATCAAAACAAGGATGCCCAAATCTGCAACTACTACAACTGATGCACGTCGCAAACGTTCTGACCCTTTTATACTATCGCGATTGCATTCATAGCCATCGAAAATCGCAGTGACTTCCCGGGAATAATTATCTCTTAAATGTTTTACATATCTGCCGAAAATTTCAACAAATAATTCCTTTTCCGTCCAGGGTACCCGATGTGTCAACATTCCCTCGTCGACAACGTGATTACATTTAGTCTTGTCAATATTCGCGGTTTCTGCCGCGAATATCTTTATTAGAGCCGATTTGGAGCTAGTTCATAATCGAAATAGGTTTCTAGGTTCTGGGGGACTTTTCTTGGGTCAGGCAAATTCTCTGGAAAATTAACAAGGAATCTACGGTTGTAACTTCATCCTGAATTTTTAATGAAAACGTTTTATTTATAAGAGGTACTACGCGATACTTGCGTGTTAATGAAATAGCATGAAACCTCTTGCCTTGCACTTGAATAAGAATACTATTTGTTCCAAAAGCAAAAGCTTCGCGACCATTTACTTCTTTCCCAGCAACGAGCCCGGTGGACAAGGAAATATGTTCTTCTGTGTGTGGGAATAGGAAAGGCCTATTTCAATCCACCCTTTTAACTTAGCCAAATCTTCGTAATCGCGATGTATTCGGCTGCCTTGGGCATCTACATGCGGGTCACTGGAGTTGAAACGGACAACGCAAAACTCCTCTATTCGATTACAAATATCGACCATGAAAGGAGGGGATGCAATGAACTTGGAAGTGACACTTCTTTTTCGAATCCACGGTTAACTAATCCGCCGCTAACTTTAACCATTCTCATGAAGTCTTGTTCAGTCGTCAAGTCAGTGAAGTTATCCGACCAAAATTTGTCAGTATGCCTCAATACTCAATAAAAACAATTTTGTACTATTCATGGCATGCTTGTATAGTAAACTGATGGAAAGGTGAGAATTCCACCTTTACACTAGTCAAGGTGTCAAAACGTCAGAACTAATGAGCACGCGATTTCCAAAATTAATTGGAAAATAGCCGATTTTGTAAAAAAAAATAATTGCACAGTCAAAAACTAGACGTTCTCAGCTTTCAAATGATATGACATAGAGACCAATCCGATCTTGTATAAATTTTTAATTGGTGGTTGTTTATAAAATTTACAAAATGGAATTTCACAGATGACAAAGGACCTTCTGAGGACCCAAAATCAAGAAAATTTGGAGCAAATTAGTGCAATATAAAAAAAAAATAGGAACAAATCCCTGGCGAGGTTAAAATTGCACGGGAGCAGAAAGTTTGACCCATTTTTCCAATATGGCCAAAGAATCAAAACGTCACTCAAGTCACATGATATGATAGCGGTAGATTTCTTCTATCACATGAACTTTCAATCATAAGAAAATATGCATTTTTAACTAAGTTATTGAATAATTTGTCTGCCCACTCATGTGTAAATGCACGGACAATGCTCTCCGGCATATAACACAGAAACTCAATGTTCTAAGTGCACTTGGGCCCGTTTATCTCGGAAACGGTAATTTTTTTGGAAAAAGTTATTAGAAACATTTTTGTAGAAAATCAACGGATCTTCAAATCAACTGATCTGCTGAACAAAAAATCTCTAACTGCCATATTTTGGAAGATATTTGCGGAAAATCGATTTTCCAGGTCTTTTGGGCCATTTTTTCCCCTACAACAGAATATTATCTTGAAAACTAGGTACCAAATGCCACTTATCACCAGAAAATGAAAATCGCAACTAATAACTTACAGGTTGACCCCTTCATTTACTGAACTATATAAGCAATTTGTCGATTTGTTGATTTAACTTCTTGTTTTGCTTCATTTTGGTATAAAAACTAAAACACCAATTGTTCTGAGGCAGAATCTAACACAAACTATCGATACTTAATCGCTTCTACAGCCCACATTTTCAAAAATTTGGATTAGGGATACTAATTTTTAAATGATACGTACCAACATCTTCAAAGTGGGTTAATTTATGACACTTCAGTACATCCGAGCACCACAATTGAGCTTAAAACTAAAAAAATCGAGAAGTGTTGCCACTGTGATTTTCTGGGATGAATCCTATGGGTTAACTTTTTATACATCTAAATACCAATAAATAATATACATAAATGTCATGTTAATAAAACATGGATTTTCATTAAAAATTTATGGTGAAAATCGATTGACAAATGATCAAAAGTTCAATAAATTAAATTAACACATATAGTTTTTATATTTTCTTTTTTTTTTTGAATCGTATCGAAGTGCAAAATATACAATAAACAATTAAATTGAACAAAAATAAATATTTATTTATTTAAATTTTCATTTTTTTATTATTTAAATTTTATTACCCACACTTACTCGTATTATAACAGCGAGTACCTAGCAATTCGATTTTTTAAATTTTAAATTTAATAAATAAAGTTTTTCATTTTAATGACATTTAATACGAGCAGTACACACACACAAAACCTCGAATCATAAAAATGTATGTAATAATTGGCATGAATAGTTAATTTAGTTTTAATACCATCAATGTTTTTGGTTATGGATACGAGCATATACATAATTTTATGGGTAATGGGGATTAGTTTTTGCTTTTTGGATGCATATCATGATTTTTGCTCGTACTATGTCGAAGTTCAGTATTAGTTCGATAATTGGTATTTATACATATTTATAAATATTATGTAAATTTTACAATTTGCCGAAAAAAAAATGTATTTAATTAAAATATTCGTATTTTAAAAATAATTATAAAAATAAATAATATTTTGAATACACATGCATACATACAACATACATCATATATAAATGTATATTTGAGTATACCAAAAATTAATTAATAATAATAATAATAAAAATATAAATTTTAATAATTAAATATTGAAAATTTTAATTATTTTTGGGTTTTTTTGTTCTGCTAAAACCGAAATAAAATTTTTATTTCATTTTATTTTTATTGTATTAGTTGTATTTTAATTATAAAGTGATGTTTGAATTTTATTTGAATTAATAAACATGTTTAAATGTTTTTGAAATTGAATTTAACGCAAAACTAATTATAAAGTTTAGAATAATTGATTTAGATATATTTTTTTAGTTTATTTATAAATTAACTCTCGGGTTAATTGAAATACATGTTTTGTTCATACACTACGAGATAGTGTGACAAATAATTTAATTGAAATGAGTTAGAGAATTTAATAGAACACTTCACATTAAAATTATACATTAATTTTAATTATTATGTTTTCATTAATTTATTTATATACTTACAGCAATACAA
The DNA here is from genome assembly GCA_947310385.1 of Nephrotoma appendiculata. NCBI lineage: Eukaryota > Metazoa > Arthropoda > Insecta > Diptera > Tipulidae > Nephrotoma > Nephrotoma appendiculata. Next base: position 22,484,829 of record OX371225.1, on the reverse strand, counting down.
TATACTCGCACAATCTATAAAATAAATTTTGGAGGTAATGGAAGACACTAATCTGAACCAAAATTTATAAGATAGCACTTATCCTATCTGTAACCGTTATGTGTCACCATCCACTGTGAATTTCACTCGTAACTTAAAAACAATTTATTGCTCACAAATTTCTCAAATAAGCGTTTTCTTATAGCAAACTAATTATAGTTGAACAAACACAGGGTCAATAAAAAGGTACTGGTCCAGATCACAAAACTGTAACCGGGAAGAACATTTTTTGCCAAAACACTATCAGGATGAACTTCATACTTAAGGTTTTTCATAAAAGGGGAGATTGCAGGCATTTTTGAACGAGATCGGTCTTCCGGAATTGACGTCTTTCTTAAGAGATTTTGATCGTTTTTTGTAAATATTTTAAAAAATATAAAGAACTTACAAAAAACCGGCTTCTTACGATGGCATGGATCCGAATGTTTATGTTAGCTTTAAAGGCAACTATCGACTGCGGCTTATTGGCATAGACCTTCGACTTGAGAAAACCACGCAAGAGGAAGTCTAGCGAGATCAAATCGCACGATCTTGGTAGCCAATTCACGACACCTATGCGAGGAATAACCCTCAAATCGTGCATGCAGAATGTCCATCGTTGCATATGCTGTGTGGCGCACAGCCCTATCCTGCTTGAAACACATGTCGTCTACCTCCATATCGTTTAATTTGAATCAATAAAAATCAGTTACAACGTCATTTGCAAAAATGTACTCACCAATGACACAGCCAACCCAAAACTCGCACCAAACAGTAACTTTTTATGGATGCAATGCAACCTGGTGAACCTCGAATGAATCGGCATCTTCCTATTTACGGCAATTTTGCTTTTTAACATAGATATTTGCTTAAGTGCTGCTTAATCGTGTAACTTGTCATGGTGATTTGGACCAATGACTGAAAAAAAAGGTTAGATAGACGCCACCAAAACAAAATGGCTGCCACAGGCTGCCAATATCGACTCGCTCTTATTGAAAAAATCATTTGCAAGGCAAAAAGTTACATTGAGTTTGGTCGGCTCATTTTTGCTAGTGGTTTCAAAGGAGGTGGTGCAAATATGTAACGGCCAAGGACCTTTTGATACTAAAAAGCCTGTCGATCTTATCAACAGGCAATTCTACATAACTAAAGTCGAAGAAAAAATATAACATGGCAATAGAAAAGTACCACATCGGCACCCTCGAACATTTAGCAGAATCAAGAAAACTGCATTGCGTTCTCTATGCTTTGGCGATATTCAACTAACACAGCCAATGCGGCTGAAATCTTTTAAAAATTGGGACTATTACAAGTTGATTTTTTGGAAACCCCAAAAATATTATTTCCGACAAAGGGGCAGTATTTTTTTCGATGAACATCCAACGTACAATATTTTTCAACAACCACGTATTACCGGCGTTGACAAAGATGTCAATAAATAAACCAGAACATAGGTGCAAACTCACGGAAAATCAGCAAAGGTTTCTTTATAATTCATTCCAAAGAAGCATCGAAATGACTCTGTGTAGGGTATTATTTGGAACAAAGATGAGATGTCCGGAAAAGAAAAATATTTTGGAAATAGTACAGGAAGGGTCCTCCAGATTGTTTATTGTCGAACGTGAAAAAATGCGAGAGATCGCAAAACTAGCGATTCCTAAAGTCCAGCAAGAGAATTGCAAGTATTTTAAAAGGAGGCGAAAGCGAGCTGTGCAGTTTAAAGGTAGCACACTTAGAAGAAATTAACATAATACGATTTTTAGTAGGTTAAAAGCTGAAATCAAAATTTCTTTCTCCACACACCGTATCGAACGATAATGGTTGCGATGTGCAGAATATATCAAACCGTTTTATTCTTACGATAATTTCATAAACAGTGCTGATGAAAATGATGAGACAGAGACCAGAGAAACCTTGGATATTTATTTAAATGGTGCGTCGAAACCGAATATGGACGCCGAAGTGCCAAATAGGAAAAATGAAGAGTTACCAGAAGAATCTTGAGTGCAAGCTGAGAGCTAATAATAGGCAAATTAATGGCTTTATTAAACAATTTTGAACTACATCCTTTCCAATTAAAACGATAGGTATAACTATATAAAAAACAAGCCAACCCCATATCAAAAAATTATTTAAAATAATTGGAAAATCATACTTTAGTTTTAGGCTAATTAAAAATCCCAATACATTTTTTGATCCGTTCATTCTATAAAAACAGAAGGCATTTCCACTTCAAAGCTAGCAGAAGCCAAAAAGAAAATTGGACCAAAATCGAAATAAGAACGGAAAACAATCAATTGGCATACAAATAATTAAGGGCTCATAGTGGCCTAATCAAATGCGTCATTCAAAAATGTTTGACTCCACTACTCCTTGACCCAGCTTAAGGATTTTTAATTTAATGCTAGCAGAACCTAAATCGAAAATCGAACCTAAGCCAAAATTAGAAGGCAAAACGAAGTCGTTTGGCACACTAAACCAAAACCGCAATTAGAACGAGAAATAGATCAGTTGAAATACAAATACTTTTTGGCTCGTTATGGCGTAATCAAATGACTGAATAAAAATGTTGCGCACTACTCGTTCTTGACCAAGTTTCAGGTCATTAAATGTAAAGCTGGCAGAACCCAAACCAAAATTAAGATCAGTCAATCAATCAATCAAGATAAGTCGATATATAAATAATTTGAGGCTCATTATGCCCTATACTCAAATACTCATTAAAAAATGTTGGGCTCCAAGTGGAATCCAAATCAAAAAACGAACCAAACCCGAATTTTGAACGCAATACAAGATCAATTGACATACAAATAATTTTAGACTCATTATGATGGGAAATTGCCTTATTCAAAATTTTTGCCCACTTGTTCTTGACAAACATTTTGCAATGTCAAGGTGTCTTATAGATAATTAAAGGTTTTACTTTCTGTCGCTTACATACTAAAATAAAGTATAGAAATCATGAAACATTTTATCATCGTAGTTTTTACTTATTTTCCATTCGCTCTATCGTGAAAGTCCAAAAAAATGATTTTTAATAAATCTCTATGCGTGCGTGTGTCGTTCCGCGCAGAATAAATGTCTGTCGGTTCTCTACAGTCGAATCGGACTAACTCAACAGGACGAAACTTCAAAATTAAGCTTTTTTCACGAATTGGATGATTTCATTAAATTTTGGCCCATGAAGTCCCAAACTGACAACTTCCATACGAGCTTTTATCGTTTCTTACAAATATTTTGGAAAATATATTATCGTTTACGAGAAAAACGATTATAAACTATAAGAGACTAAATTAACTTTGCCACCATACCAGCTCGGATCATTTTGCTAAAAATTTAACAAACAACTGTTTTTAACTGACGTTGGCCCTGTATAACCCAAACAGATTGATTGTGTAGATGAAGCTTGATGACTATGCTTTTCTCACAAATTTTGAGATCATAGTGAATTTTGGTTGAAATAGGTCCACCGAAAAAAGTGTAGATTAAATTTTATATAAAATTTGTACTGAATATAAATAAAATTTTCCGGAAGTTTTGATCAAAAAAGCTTTAATTCACAAAAATTCGCCATCACTGCGTCCAGGCGTCTTAAATATTCAGAATCCAACCTTATATTAAAGCTTTTTCCTTAAATTGGGAGGTCCATGCGAAATGTGGCAGAATTGTTGGTTTACTGAAATGTACGAAGGAATAATAAATTTTTGTTCTACAAGATACTTTTCGCCAAAAATCCGGTACACTCAATTTTTCGATTTTGCAATTAAGTGCGGTGTATTCGAGATCAATCTGAATTTTTTCTGTAAAAGAAAGTCGGGTGTTGATCACAACGTAGTCATCCCTTCATTTTTGTACTACGTAAACGCGTGCTTTCACAACCACAATTAAGTGGTGACTGACTGAACAATGCCTCCTAAATTACAGGCCTCTTACTTCTCTCATTTTTCGCTCATGACGTCAATTTATGTCTAAACCGAGACTGCGCAATAATAATAGTTAGTGTTGAGATATTTACACTAACAAAACAACTAGAGTAAGCAACAAAAACGTCTACATAGCGTGTCGTCACCATTTGGTGTAAGCGGACTGTAGTTTAGGAGGCATTGGACTGAATAACATTTATAAATAATAAAAATAAAAACATCCTGTTCAATAATTATATAAATGTTTTTGTTTTCACTGCTATCGTGGTTTTAGAAAGAGAATGATAAAGCTGAATATTTATTAATTTTCCAAGTCGATTTTCACACAGTTTTAACGATTTTATTGAATCCTATTTTTGAACTAATTAAAGTTCGAACTTTTTTCTATTTTTGTGTAAAATAATATTTCAAAAGCTCCTGGTTTAAATAGACTTAAATTAACTATTGAAATTGGTTGCATTTAAATATTTTGAATGAGAAATAAAAATTTGTATACCCAATATTTTAAGTGAAAAAATCGAACAGGGAGGCTCTGTTAAATCTAGATGGTTCTATTTACACGTCTTCGGGCATTACAAGTAAAATATTTTACACTGACGTTTTGATGGCTCTGCTTTTATCAAAAATTGAACTGTATAAACCTCCATTTTTTAACACAGGAATCCGCCTTTTAATTTTCGATACAAGATCAGCTTTATCATATTAAAATAGTAATTTTTCCGATTATTTCGTTTTCCGGGCATAGTCACATATTTAACATACATTTATGTATATTTGTACATTACTATACAAAAACTTAAGATTAGTACAATTTTTTTAATTTGTGGTAAGAATGAAGCCCGCACCTTCAAATGGTTCAAGTCAACAATTGATTTCTGAACTATTTCCCGGTTACTAACAAAAATACCAAGTTTCCACATTGTCGACATATTGTCTACATTTTCTGTATTGTCTACGCTTATTTTTAATTATCCGATGTAAATAATTTAAATCTCTGTTGGGCGTGTAAATCACATAATGTAATTTACTAGGTTTTTTTACAAGTGATTTACATGTAAATTACATAAAGTTATTTTTTACATTATGTAAAGTAAAAAATGAATGAATTTACTTTTTTATGATAAGCGCGATGTCTCTCATATAATGAATTAATAATATTTTAATTAGTATTACAATTGGCTGTTTAACGTTGAAAATAAAAAATAAATTTTATATGTTAACAATAATTTGAGGTTATTCCTCAATTTAAGGAGTTTCATAACATAGTTTTGATAAAACCCATAAGTATTATAAACTTAGCATTCGTCAGCAGAGAACGACAATATTTTACGTTTATTATTACCGTCAAATTGTGTCTTTTTATATCCTTCATCTAAAGATTGTAAGCCGATACAAATTTTGACAAATTTGGCTGAAGCCATAGTTGTCTACTTTTCTCGTTGATAATCTGTTCTTTTAACAAATTTCAGTTAATCTATTGGTCTAAAATCGATTCTTTAATTACGCTTTGATCACAGTCTTAGAAAATTTGACACGAAGGACGAATAAGTCTTACGGACCGGACCTTTCATCTAGTTCGAAGTAATCTCAGAAACTGCTCAATGAATTTGGATGATTATCTCACCAATCAAAGTTATATTTCCTTCTTATGGTTCTCGGCTAATTTTACTTTAAATTTACTTTAAAAACATCAGACGGTTTTGCTTCACCCTTTAGTGTAGCACATGTTTTCACTGTTGTCTCATAAACACGGGCGATTTCTAAAACTTCAGTTTAGGTTGGATTAGTTTTTTTGTAGACACGCAGTCCTTATTTGTTCATGTGGTGTAAGTATAATAACGACGTCACGGATCAACTGATCTACATACGCGGTTTCACAAATACTTTTGCTCCATAAAAATTTTCAATTCTTTGCGATACCGCGCAAATCCGCAACCCACACGGTTGGTTTCATAGCAGTCTTATAAAACTCATAGCGTGATGCAAGCTCATATGTTTTAGATGAGAAATATTCAGTAAGGTCTTTACTTAAATCTGTATATGTCCTACTTACCATATCGCTGAATAATTTACTTAAAATATCTAAAATGTATTCTCCAACGTTAGACAGTAGCACTGCACGTTTTTTGTTTTCATCCTTGACACCATGAACAATAAAAAACTGTTCAAACTGCATTAAATATGAAGATCATGAGTGCCGGTTTTGTTCAAAAATATGAAATAGTGGTAGACTTTGTTCCGGAGTTTTCTGTTACAAAATTTGCTTTAACAATTGTTTGAATTCTTCATCCATCTTCGGCGCCAAATTGTTATTTGTAAGACTTATATAACATACGGGACTGGATATATCTGGTCAATCTTTATTTACGGAGCGCAATATATAAAAACGTCCGATTGATGAGCAGATTAAAAAATAATGTAATTTTTATTTAACAATTCTATACGAGTATGTACAGAAGTATATAACAAAATAGAAACCAAAGTATATAAAAATAGTACATAAGGACAAACTATAAAGGTTATAAATATTGCATTTTAAGGCTTTCCAAAACTAGATATGAAAATGAAAATAGTACAGTTAACTTTGTTGATTCTTCTGTATCAGCAAGTAGTTCTAGCTCAGACTCAGACGATTTAAAAGAATTTCACACTATGGCGGCCAATAATAATTTATATTCCAATATTCTTTTCGCCCCATTTCCTGCAGTGAAATATCGAATCTAATTTCTACTCTCAGTAATACAAAAGGTGGTGGTTATCATAACAAACGTAATATGGTTCTGAAAAAGTATTCGCCAATTTTTTCACCATTACTAGGTGATCTATTTAATGTGGTTTTGGAAACCGGTATTTACCCCGATTGTCTTAGAATTGCTGAAGTGACGTCAATCTATAAGTCTGGAAATTCCAAAATAATAAATTATTATAATTCTATTTAAGTTTTGTCTGTATTTGAAAAATTTTTAGAAACAATTATTGCTAACCGGATGATCGATTTTCTAAATAAATCTAATTTTTTCTATTCTCGTCAGTATCGATTTCGACAAGGTTGTGGTACAGATTTGGCCCTAACAGACATTATTGACTTGATCTATCGTAATTTTGACAGGCAAAACTATTTCAGTATGAAACTTTATACTTAACTTTTCCATAAACTGAGAGATTTCAGACATTTTTGAACGAGTTCGGTCCACTGGAAGTGATGTCTTTCATAAGAGATTTTCGTTTTTTACAAATGTTTTTAAAATATCAAGCATTTACAAAAAACCGATTAAAATAAAAATTTAATTTCAAGTAAAATTAGTTCAGATCATATTTTAATTTTTTGTCGGACATGACGAGTTGTGATAAAAACACATTATTTCACAAAAAATTCTGCATCTATACATTCCAGACAGATTGAGTATTAGGAATAAAACTCCGACCTAAAGCTTTTTCAAAAATTGGGGGATCGATCCAAAATGTAGTAAACATACATCTGTATACCGGATGTATTATTTAGTAAGCTTTGGTTTCTATTCGCACACCTTAGGAATTTTTTCAATTTTTGCACGCACAAGTTTAAATTGTCAACTGATTTCTGAAATGTATGAGGGAATAATGATTTTTTGGTAGCGTGGTGTATTCAAGATCTATGGCTGCGCACCAAGAGTCGGATAAAATTCACTTTAAAGTAATTTTTTCGGTAAATTAAATTATTTTTTAAAAACTCTAATGTTAAACTGATCGAAGAATCTGGACTAAATTCGATTTTTACCGCAGTAAACGATTTACCTGACTAGTACGCAGCCATTTAGTACAATTCATTACATCCAATTTAACTTTTTCTAAATGTCTCGTTACCAAGGAATGAGTGTTTGGAACCTGCACCACCAAAATTGCAGCTTTCGATGTAGCTGTGATATTGGGGGCTTGAACCAGAACTTATTACTCTCTCTCTCTCTCTCTCTCTCTCTGGCACTATATCCCATCAAGGGATTTGGCCGCCTCAAATGAGGTTTCATAATCATTTTTTCATTTCGGATAATGAGTGATTAATTCATTGATCCTAAACCAGCCGTGAAATTTTTTTTTTCCTTGTCACCACCGGGAATCGAACCCGGGACCTCTGGTCGCTGGAGCAAGCATGCTAACCACTTTGCCACTGGGGCGGCAGAACTTATTACGCAAACTGATAACATTGAATTGGTTAATTCAAGACTACCTCGACAACTTACCAAAGGGTAAATTTCATTCTAAGAAGATTATTTATTTCAAAAGCGTCAAATTTAACTAAGATTTTGGGCCAAACTCGACTCCATGGGCTCTGTGGAGAACAGGTCAATCTAACTCACTCTCACCCAATATCTGGTTAAATGTAACTTCGTGAGTCTTGTGAAAGAAAAACTGAAATTACCCAGATTAGGAATAAATTATTTTTGTATCAAGTTAAACGGAGTTTGCCTCAAATGGTATAGGCTTAAAGTGTGTTTTCCTTATATGTATTTAAGGGACTATTTTGCCACTTTTGATAAATTTTTACACCAGACCGCCACCCAGTATTAAAACTAATCTTACTCAATGGGCTTTGCGGAGGGCAGATTAACCTTATACTAATGTGTCCAATAAATTATTTTCGTGTGAGGTTAGATGGAATTGTCCACAAACGGTAATGGCTTCAAATATGTAATAAAATTGGTTCAATATGTTGCCTCAATTGCTTGCAATCATGGTTCGATTACAAAACGTGCCGCTGATTGCAAAATGGGAAATTATTAATAACCGAGCCTTCTTCATGTAACCTACGGTTAGTTTCTTGCTCGTATCATTCTCACTACCTATAATCATTTTGGACCAGAATTTAAACAATAAAACAATTTCGATTTTTTTTTACAAAAATACCTGATGATGTCTTACTTTTTTTATTGGTAAAAATTCGTTGTCGCGGATTTTAAATGTTTTATTCATTTTGCATTAATAAAGAAATTCTGAGTTGGGCTGCTTTTAAGTTGATAAAATATGTCGTCTCAGTTGCCTACAAAGTGGGCTCGATTACAATATTCGACCGCGGATTTCAAAATATTTTGAATATTTGGATATTTCGTAATTTGATTTCAAAATAGGAAACTTTCAATAACCGTACGTCCTCGAATTGGCGAGCAACGGTGTAAGGTATCACTTAAAAATCGGGTGTGTTTTTTGTTTCATAGTTAGTTTGGCTGTAAAGGATTGGTTCTGGCTGGTATTATAAGATTCCGACTGAAAAACGTTTCAGCAAAAATTTAATTTTGTAATGAATATTCACTATTTCAGTGCATTGGATTACGTATACTACAGGGTTATCCAATTCGAGGTTGATAAAGTAAACTTAAAAAAAACACACAAAATATTCGGAATGTATTGTAATTTTTATTTCATTTTACAGATTGATCCTTGCCATTTTTAGTTAAACAAGATATCATTCAAATGTCCTCCACGGGACTTCTTACAGGCCTTGATTCTTTTGAGGTAATTTTCAATGACTTTTCGGCACATTTCGGGCGGTATCTCGGCCATTACCTTACGAATATTAGTTTTCAATTCGTCAAGAGTTTGAGGATTGTTTGCGTAAAGACGATCTTTCGCGTAGCCCCACAAAAAAAAATCCAAAGGCGTTAAATCACAGGATCTTGGAGGCCAATTGACATCAGCCAATCGCGAAATCAAACGTCCAGGAAATTTCTCTTGCAAAAGATCTCGATTTGCTCGTGTTACGTGACTGGTTGCTCCATCCTGCTGGAACCACATATCGTCAAGATCATAATCTTCGATTTTCGTAAAAAAATAATTGGTTAACATGCGGCCATAGCGCTCAGAATTGACGAAAACGGTTCGTCTTTGGTGGTTATTGAGCTCCACCAAGCTTTAATATGGTTTCTATTATAAACACGGGTACACAACTGTATTATCACAAAACTTATTTTTATTTTTACCATAAGAAATAACAATTATTCTCTTTTTTTATTTATTTTAATATATTTTCATTTTATTTAATTAACCTCTATTTTTCAGGAAAAAATGAAAACGACTGGCTTTTTTTTCTCAAAGCTAGCTAACAAAAAAAACTACAATATTTTTTAGATACCCAACTAATCATTTATGGTGCTTGACAATTTAGGAAATTTATTTTAAATTATTGAATGATTTGTTGGGCAAGGTGTGAAAGACGCCACAATACTCCCCTCCCAGAGAGATCGAAGATGTATCGATAATTTAAAAATCTGGTAGGAGTCCTGGTTACACGACCCGATCTTGTAGTTGAACTAGTACTTGGCGAAAGATCAAAACGAACTTCTTTGCGAATTTTCGGTTCCTCGGCAGGTATTTTAGGCCCGTCATCCGAAAAAATGAGTTCTGGTTCGTGAGTCGGTAAAAGTAATCCAGTTTGTATAGTGGGTACGTCCTTAATTTCTGATTGATTGTCTGAGTAACACGGTTTGAGTCGGTCGATGGATATTTTGGCGTGTCGTCCGTTCAGATCCAAAGTGTAAAATTTGTCTGTACGGTCGATAACCAAATACGGTCCCGTATACGGTGGTTGCAGTGATTTGCGTACTGCGTCAGTTCGTAGGAAAACGTGCGAGCAGGTCAGCAAATCTTTACTAATAAAAATTTTGTCCGTAGTATGTCGAGAAGCCGGTACAGGTCGAATTTCGTCAAAGTGTCGTCTTAAATTAGTAATGAAGTCTGATTGTGAAATTTGTTCGTTCGTCGCATCTAAAATGTTCCAGGAACTCGCGTTGTACATCCGTAAACCAGTTCAGCTGGAGTAGCTTTTAGTTCGTCACTGTAAGTCGTTCGTAGTCCAAGTAAGATTGCAGGAAGAACACTAGTCCAATCAGCACGATTATAACACATAATGGCAGATTTGATGACTCGATGCCATCTCTCGATCATGCCATTACATTTGGGATTGTAGCTAGTTGTTCTCCTGCGCTCAAAACCAAGTAAGTTAGCCAGTTCGTGAAAAAGTTGTGATTCGAATTGCATGCCTTGGTCCGTGACAATGGACTCTGGCACACCAAAGTGAGCTATCCACTGTGAGTAGACAGCGAAAGCGACGGTTGCAGCAGTTATATCTGGAACTGGAACCGCCTCAGACCAGCGAGTGTATCTATCAATCAATGTTACGCAATACCGCTGATTATCAGAAACTGGCAAAGGACCGATGATGTCGAGATGAATAATCGAAAAGCGTTGAGAAGTTAATTTATAGTTACCAATCGGAGATTTTGTATGTCGTGAGATTTTAGCCTTTTGGCAAGCTACACAATTTTGGGCCATCTTCTGAACGTCTTTTTTAATTGATGACCAGATTACATTCTGAGTCAAAAGTTTGATGGAAGCTTTGACGCCAGGATGTGAAAGGTTATGAAAAGCCTCGAAAACTTGTTTTCGGAAATTAAAGGGAATGAATGGCCTAGGTGTAGTAGTAGAAATATCGCAATAAATTAATTTTTTTGAATTGAAAAAAACAGGAAATTTCTCAAATTTGAGAACAGAGTTACTCCTTAAAATTTCTTGAAGTTCCTCGTCATTGGTCTGAGCATCTGCGATGATAGCATAATCAATACTTTCAGGAATAGAAATTTGATTAATGCGTGAAAGAGTATCTGCAACAACGTTATCCAGTCCAGAGATGTGCTGGATATCGGTTGTGAATTGACCGATGAAATCTAGGTGTCGAAATTGACGAGGAGATGCTTTTTCCGGATTCTGATTAAAAGCGTAGACAAGTGGCTTATGATCGGTATAAAGCGTAAAAGTACGACCTTCGAGAAGATATCGAAAGTGTTTTATTCCCGAATATGCCGCGAGAAGTTCACGATCATAAGCACTGTATCTTTTTTGCGTTTCATTGAGACGTACTGAAAAGAAACCGAGTGGTTGCCAAGAATTGGATACAAACTGCTGAACTACCGCTCCGAGAGCAGTATCGGAAGCGTCAACCATGATGGCCAGAGGTGCTGATGATGATGGATGAATAAGTAAAGTCGCGTTCGTAAGTTTAATTTTGCAGTTATCGAACGCTTCGATAGCCGCCGTTGACCATTGAATTGGAACTCGACTGTTTTTGGTATAGCCTTTTAGGTAATCGTTCAACAATTCCTGGTCAGCAGCGGCACCTGGAATGAAGCGTCGATAAAAGTTTATCATACCTAAAAAGCGTTTCAGTTGTTTAACAGTCTGTGGTCGTTCGAAATTTTTTATGACTTGAACCCGTTCATGCGACGGTAATATACCTTGTCCAGTTACCAAATGGCCTAAAAAAATAATTTCGGTCTTTGCGAAAACGCATTTGTCCACATTTACAACTAGTCCGTGTTCGTCTAATTTAGAAAAAATGATTTTAATATGTTCAAGATGTTCGTCGTAATTTCGAGAGGCAATGAGCACATCGTCCAAATATACAAAGCAGAAGTCAAGTCCGCGTAGTACTGAATGCATAAGACGTTGGAACGATTGTGCTGCATTCCTAAGGCCGAAAGTCATTCTACAAAATTCAAATAGTCCGAAAGGTGTCGAAATTGCTGTCTTTGGAATGTCGGTCGGTTCAATAGGAATTTGATGGTAAGCCTGGACAAGGTCTATTGTTGTGAAAATAGTGCAGCCCTCGAGCCGTTGTGTAAAATCCTGGAGATGTGGGATTGGGTACCTGTCTGGAATTGTGACTCTGTTTAGGGCCCGAAAGTCTCCACATGGTCTCCACGCTCCATTCTTGTTAGGTACTAAATGTAACGGGCTGGACCAAGGACTGCTACTAGGTCTGCAAATCCCGAGTTTCATCATATTTTCGAATTCTGTCTTCGCGATGATGAATTTGTCCGGTGCTAGTCGTCGTGGTTTGCATGCAACCGGTAGTCCGTTCGTCTCAATTTTGTGGGTCACACTATGTCTAGTATTGTCAATATTAATATTACCGTGGATGACCGTTAAAAATTTTGATATGACGTTGAAAACTCCTGGGTCCATTGCTGTCTTGTCGATCCTAGAAACAGTAGTATCATCGTAGGAGGAAGGAGAACCATTTGAATACAGAGAGGTTAACGGATCTATGAGCCTCTGTCTCTGTATATCCACTAGCAAACCAGTTTTCCTCAAAAAATCCGCGCCGATGATAGGCATCGACACGTCAGCAACTATAAATTCCCAGGAGAATTCGCGGCGCAGTCCGATGTCAAGTCTCAAAAATTTGGTTCCATACGCATTTACCGAAGAACCGTTCGCTGCGAACAATCTGAATGATGGATCGAGACATCTGCACCCGTATCAATTAAAAAATGAGTCTGGAGAAAAATTTCAAAAATTAAAAGGCGACTAGTTTTAGAATCGTCATTACACACCGCCAATTGTGAATGACTATTTATTTTTTTGAAACATTATTATCGGAGCTATATGTTTCAAATTTACAATTTGGTTTACATTTTAATGCCTTTGTGCCGAAATGATGATGATAGAAACAAATAAAATTATTCTCAGCCGAAGGTTCACCGTAAAATGGATTGTAAGAATTTCGAGAATTTGGAGAGTTTTTACGAGAATAATTATTCCTAGAGTTTGATCGCGAATAATTACGACCACGTGAATTTGATTTAGATCGTGATCTATAATTTTGATTAACAATTTCCGAAATCTCCGATAATAATGTTTTTTTAAATTCCGAAAGTTTATTATCTAGAGAAAAGGTTGAATTTTGATTAGAAGCACCAGATGCAGAAGTCTCAATAGAACATATTTGTGCCTGAGCCATAGTCTCATGCACGTTGTCAGCCCGTTCTGCCAGGACTGACAGGGAGACGTCGTTTTCGAATGGTGTGAGTACCATTTGAACGGACTGATGCAATCTCTTCATCCAAAATTGACGAAGTGTCGCTTCGTTAAAATTGTCACCAGCGTTCAATTTCATGATACTCAACAACTGGGACGGCTTCCTGTCTCCAAGTGTCAAACCATGCATAAGATTGTTCAGTTTCGTTTTTTCCGATTCGCCAAGTACCCGAATCACCTCCGCCTTGAATGAAGTGTAAGGTGTATTACCCTTCGGACTAGTGATTATATAAGCGAATGTATCATGGAGACGTGCATCCAGGGCTCCCACCGCATGAGCATATTTGGTAGCCTCAACCGTGATATTTGCCAAAGTGAACTGCTGCTCGAGTATCTCAAACCACACATTTGGGTTTTGCGAGTGCAATGGCTGTGGAGGTTTGAAAGCCACTCGAGCAACAAGCCCAGCACCGTCAGAAAAATTTACATTTGCTCGCGAAGTCTCTGGAATTCCATTTGAGTTAATATTTAAATGTGAGATAGCCCTGGCAACGGCATCATTAACAAGACCAGCCAGCTCAATGGGAGTCAACGTGATGCTAGACTCCCTTGTTGAACCGCTGGTTGATGCCGCTGCCGAGTCTGACTCAATCGTCACTGGTAGGGAATAAGGTGGATCATTCACACCTTGAACAATACGCCGAAACAAAAAAGAAAAAATCAGAAAAAATACCGAAAACGCGAAAACAAACAACGAAAAAGCAAAAGTGAAACACATTTTAATAAACGAAAATAATTGAAAAAGAAACAAATATGAATTTATTTTCGAAAAGAAATAATTTATTAATTTTAGCACCAAAAATAATTAGTTGAGTACTTACAGTTAATTAGTTTTTTAAATTTTTCTTTCGTTGCAGAGACACGTTAATTACAGTGTCACCTCGGTCTCTGAATGGTGTAAATGTTGATATTGGTAATGAAATATCACTGATATTGCTGCCGATGCTCCGAATTTTCTGATAAAAACGACCGAATTTGGATTTGACCGTAATTGAAAGCGGCCGCAACTTTAATAAATTCTGCTTGTCCAACGGTTGATGAAATGAGCGGCTGTTGTCCTTTTATTTAAAAGCGGCCGTAATTTTATATGAAATTTTGTTGTTGTCCCGATTACGTCGTGGTCACCAGTTTTGGTGGTTATTGAGCTCCACCAAGCTTTAATATGGTTTCTATTATAAACACGGGTACACAACTGTATTATCACAAAACTTATTTTTATTTTTACCATAAGAAATAACAATTATTCTCTTTTTTTATTTATTTTAATATATTTTCATTTTATTTAATTAACCTCTATTTTTCAGGAAAAAATGAAAACGACTGGCTATTTTTTCTCAAAGCTAGGTAACAAAAAAAACTACAATATTTTTTAGATACCCAACTAATCATTTATGGTGCTTGACAATTTAGGAAATTTATTTTAAATTATTGAATGATTTGTTGGGCAAGGTGTGAAAGACGCCACACGTCCATGGTTGTTCTCAAAAAAATACGGCCCAATCACACCACCAGACCACAATGCGCACCAAACAGTGACTTTTTCCGGGTGTAATGGCTTCTCTACAATCAATTGTGGATTTTCTGAGCCCCAAATTCTACAGTTTTGCTTATTAACATATCCACCAAGCGAAAAATGAGCTTCATCACTGAAGAAAATTTTGTTCGAAAAATCAGCATCGACGGCCTGTTTTTCCAACACCCAATTTGCGTATGTTCTTCGATGTCCATGGTCAGCAGGCTTTAGCTCTTGTGTCAAATGGACTTTATACGGATGAAGATGCAAATCCAGATGCAAAATGCGCCATAATGAGCCATAAGATAGGCCTAAATGTTGAGCTCGACGAGGAATTGACAAATTTGGATCTTCTTCCACACTTTCAGCTACAGAAGCGATATTTTCAGCATTGCGAATGTTTTGATGATGCACAGACCTTACAATATCAGTAACAGATCCAGTTTGTTCAAATTTATTCACTGTATTCAATATGGTTTGCTTTGTAGGACGATTATGACGACCATAATCTGCTCGTAAAGCGCGAAATGTGGATACGACAGAATCACTATTTTTATAATAAGATTTAATAATTTTAACGCGTTGGTCGATTGTTAAATGCTCCATATTCTTAAATGGCAGAATGTCAACTAAATAAATAACAGCGTACTTGACGTTTATCTTTGACAGATGTCGGTATATACAGATTTCTACTTTATCAACCTCGAATTGGATAACCCTGTATATATCGTTTCATTCTCATTAATCGGATAGTTTTCACTTTTGAAATGACAAAGAACGATAAAAAATTTCACAATTGAAAAAAAGTAAAAAAAAAAAAAATTAAATGACTGCTCTTAATGGAAGGTCCTGTATTATTTATTAAAAAGCGAATTAGAGGCAAATGATTAATTAATTTAGTAAACTATCAATGCTGTTAAAATCTTCTATTCTCACAAGATTGAGCCATTATTGAGAATGGCAAACAATTTTAAAACACAAAAATCAAGAAGGTCAATAACCAGGTAAATTTGCAAACAAATCTGGTGAATGTATTTTTTAACAATGTTAAATGACACAATATACAAACGCAGTGACAACTGAAATTTCAGCAACACAATTTTTTAAATACTTTTAAAAAAAGAGAATCGCTAATATTTTGCCTTGCTGATTTTCTGCTTAAAAGAATTATTTACACGGATTTTGAAAGTGATGATCGTTTGGTTGAAATTATGGAACTCGGAATATGTTACCCTCTTTACAATAAATTTCAAATTTGAATAAAATTCATCCTGAACAGATTAAGCTTATAAAGTTTTATATTATAGCTATTGTTCCTTTATTATTTATTTGTGACTTTTAATTTTTATGTCATTCCCAATTTATTTTGATTGTGGTTTGGAGACTAAGAAGAACGGCAAATTAGCAGACAGTCTTTAATTATCTCTCTATGCTAGCTTCACTGCTGATTGAAAAAAACAGTTTTTAAATCCGATTTTGAACACAGTTATACTTTAATGATTTTAAGCCATTTTCGGTCGAAGGAAATATGCTTGTTTGATCAAAATGAGATTTCGGTGATTTCCGTTTCAAACTAATTGCATTTATATTGGATTCCGCATTTATCAGTCCTTATTATTACTCAGTACAGCAATTTCTAATTTTCCTATATAAGGTTAATACATATTTCCATCACTGTATAAATTTGCATCTTCGATAAGGACGTATATATACTCGAACAAAAAAAACAGTAAACATAAGTAGAAGAGGTATTGTTGTTCGATTTTTGTGGGATGAATAACAAGATCAAGGAGCAAAATAAAATTTGTAGAATATTGGAAAATATTGGATAAATAATTTACATAAAAGTATTTTGATTTCTGAAGTTAGACGAAAGGTTGAAGGTTTTTTGTTTGTTATATTCGTTCCGGATAGATACATATTAAATATTTAAAGGTGATATATTTGATTAGAATAATAACGTATTTCCTTTTTGGTTTGATACTCGCATACACCATATTATATATGGATATTATTTATTCAGAAGACCCGTGTCAAAAAAAATATTCATGATGTTATGGAATTTATTTTCCAGATGTTAAAAATCATGATGGTAATAGAATATAAAATAGACAATGGATGGGACTGTTTATACTGTTCGTGAGCAATTTTCAAATCATAAATAACACTCCATCCGCATCTGGTTGAAAAGGTGCTTTCTTGCATCCATGAAGACGGTGGCGAAAATATTATGTGAGCACACGACTCATAAATATTAATAATGTTGTCTCATTAAAATTCAATAAAATAACACTCGACTCGTAAAAATAAATTCATTTCGAATTCGGAAACTTGTAAAATTAATAAATCCATTATGAGCACATGTTGCCAACATAAATATTTTGATCTATTATTATTGCTTCTATTAAAGTCAGTTTAATACCTATGTATAATATAAGATATGAGTTTGGATGAAAAATTAATTTTATGTTGTCTTACTTACTCGTATATAGGCTAAATATCTGCTCGTATGTTTTTGAATCTAAATCAAAACGTTTAATTTCGTCACTAATCTCAAGAAATGTGTACGGTATACAAGGGATTAACTGCGGGTGACAGAGAATTAAACATATTCCATCCTGCTCTTTAATGGCGAATTTTTGAAAATCAAAGTCAAATTTGCTGTCAAAGTGTTTGGTTATTACAAAGTTAAATTTTCCGAATGTGTGTAAATGAACCACATCGCCGACACAGCAACATCGCCGACACCCACATCGCCGACACCCACATCGCCGACACCGACAACCACATCGTCGACACCCACATCGCCGAAAACCACATCATCGACACCTACGACATCATATCGTGGACAGTTCTAGATCACATCGCTGGTATCAATATCGCCAACCGGCCAGATAACCTACAACCACATCGCTGACAGGAATTTTGGAAGACAAGCCGATTTAGCTGACACAACCAGATTGACGACTGACGACATCGCTGACACAACAACATCGCAAAACACTATATGCATCGCCGACACCCACATCTGCGATCGGCGATATTGTTACCGGTGATGTGATCTAGAACTGTCGGCAATGTGGGTGTCGGCGATGTGGATGTCGGCGATGTGGTTGTCGGCGAAGTGGGTGTCTGTGATGTTGTTGTGTAAGCGATGTGGGCATGTCAACCAAAATAAATTTTGGCGATGTGGTTGTCGGCCATCTATCCGGTCCACGACATTGTTGTCGGCATTATACGCAAATTTCAACCTATCTATATAGAGCGAAAAACTAAATTTGTTGTGGTGTCTGTTAATTGGGCAAGTCGATTGTGGGATTGATTATTCGAATGATTGCATAAAGGATGCTCTTGAGGCATTGGAATGATTACAACAAAAATAAGCAAAATGAAAAGCAACAATTTAGTGGTAGCATGCACAAAGCGCGCGATAATCATGACAATGGTTGAGGTTGACGGCTTCAAGATTTTTATTGAATTTACTTAATCAATATGAAATACTTAAATCAATCGTAGGTATTGCTTTTCCGAGTAGTGCGAAATTGTCATGCTTCTATATTTGATAAATATGTGCACAAATATTGTGGTAGCTGACAATACTAATTATTAAAGAACTATCAACAGTTAAAATCACTCTCACCATATTAACAGAGTGCGCAAAGACTGATATTTTAGGAAATAAAAGGAATCATAAGGCAAATTAAGTTATCCATCAATTGCTCATTGCTTAAATTTTTTGTTAGCAAATAAGACATTTAGCTTATAGTGTCTGCAACCATAATAATCAAAAATCTTTGGCGTAGTAAGTTTGTTAATAATGCTACTCCCGGGTGTAGGTTTTGCTTATAGAAGTCGTCGCCTAGCTTGCGTATTATATGGCCATTTGGAAGTGGCGATTTGTCTGATCTTGGCCGAGAAACCTTGTTTCTGAGCCCATCTGAGGTAAATGTTTTGATACTACGTACTCGTATATGTCAAACATGGAATACGTCAGCGATGAAATACAAAAATTTGCAGGGAGTCATGTTCTGCGACTGCAGCAGCATGACAACGAAGAGCTGCGGAACCTACTGGATAGATGGACCGAAGCGCCTCAAAAGAACAAAGTCTTTAGAATTAGTTGTTCCCTGAGCCGCTTAAAGCAAAGGACTGGCGGAGCTGGGATGAACCAATTTGCTTCAGACTTTCTTTAATTTTGTTCCATTTTTTCAGTTATATGTTTTGAGGTACTTCATCATCCCACATAAGTCCTTGTAGCCAGAAAGAAACCATGAAAAATTTGTTTTTGTCTTAATATTTTTTCTTTATTTGTGTTCTGCATTTTTTTACAATAAATACAATAAAAGTAAACAAACAAAAAAAAGTTATTGCTCCTAGAAGGAGCATAGAGCGGAAACGACCTGCTTCCAGTGCCGCCTAACTCTCACAAGCACTTTGAGTTCTCGCCATACGCCTACTTTTTATGAATCCCTTCCAACTGATCTACGCCATATATTCACTGGGCGTCCGGGGTTTCGTCCACATTATGGGTTCCATTCAAAGGTCGTGTTTGCAATGCCTTTGTCCGGTTTCCACAGGGTGTGCTCCACTAATTGCCATTTCTTACGATTAATTTCGGTGGTGATTGGCTCATTATTTGTTAGGGCAAGTAGATCCGTGTTTCAAATCGTGTTTGGCCAAAAGATGCCACGGATTCATCGTAGATTGAACTCACCGCCCGCCTTAGTTAGTAGGCTTTCTAAGTAGCTAATCTAAATTTCTCCACATTTTCAATGACTATCGTTGCATCGTTGGCGATTATTAATTCGCGGATTAATTCGCGGTTATCGATCGTTCTAGTAGTTAAGCCTTAGTCTAACTTTTTCAGCATTATAAATCAACCTATCAAGCTTGTACGTCATATCGTCTAATCTGTGAGTCATTATACTTGTGCTACATGTATACAATACTTTACATAAAATCATAACATTTCCCAATAAGTAAAATTAGCTTAAACTGCTTAATATTACAATTAACAAAATTGATGATAAAGAAGGAAAACGTACGAGGGACAATGTACTTAGAACGCTGACGGGTTTATTAATATAAATCGAACGTTGGCCAAAATTAGGAATAAAAACGAATATTGTGAATAAAGCAGAGCAGCTGTAAAGTAATAAAAATGTAACAAATAAAGAATGAATAAATAAAGTCTGAGTGTGTTATAATTCCCGTGTCATTTTATTAACTATGTGACTAAAAACTAATAGAAACATTACATACTGATGTCGTTAGCGTAGTCGAGATCATTGAGCCTTTCATTCAGGCGCCATTGAGAGCCATTTGATGCATCGATGTTGGTTTACGCCATAACCTGATCTAGAATAGCCAAAAAAACGTGTACGTGAGAGGACACATCCTTGCCTGACTCCTTTGGAGATGGTGAAATTGTCGCTGTTCGTGCCCTTAAAGCGCACGCTGCAGGCGGCATCTTTATATAATTCACGTATAAGCTTTACCATTGTTTCCGAAATTCCAAGATTTAGCAATGCTGTTTAAATAGCTATTATCGATATTTTATCGAAGGCCCTTTCGAAATCGACAAAGAGGATGTACAAAGGCGAATTCCAACCAGTAGACTGCTCGACGATAATTCGCAGTGTTAACGTGGTCTACGCATTATCTATTCTTAACTAAAACTCGCTTGTTCTCGCCTCAAAAGTGAATCAACTCATGGTGAAATACGATTAAGATTAATAAGTGCTACAATTTTTTCTATTGCATTTAACACCGTTATGCCTCTCCCATTTTTGCACTCGCTGAGATCGCCTTTCTTGGGCATTGGAATGGTGAACCCCTCTTTACACGAGGTAGGGATTCTACATGCTATCTACGCGTGTCAAATAATCGGCTCTAGTACAGGAACAATAATGTGTGCGCTGAACTTAAAAAGCTCGGCGGCTATGTTATCAGGACCCGCAGCTTTATGATTTTTAAGTTGTTTTATTCCTGAGTCTATTTCAATTTGAGATGGTAGTGAAGTAGGGATACTTCTTATAGGGTTGCGACGTAGTGTTATTGGGAGCTAGTTGATATCCTCCTCGATCGTGATATCCCCATAAAACTCTCTCCAACGTTGTAGTTATTCTTGCTCAGTTGAAAGAACAGCTCCGTTATGGTTTTTAATAGGAGGAATTTTTTGCACTTTCCTCATTAAGTCTATACGAATTGAATTGTAGACCCCACGCATATTACCCCATTGATCAGCATTTTCAACCTCCGCCGCAATCTCATTTATAAAATGCCTGTGATCGTTTCTTCCCATTTGTCTACTCGTGCTTCAGCGCGTTTATATTTCCTCTTCTGTTGTTCCTTTAGCACCGATGAGCGTTCATTTGTAAGCTTAGTTTTAAGGTTGCGTCGTTCTCCTATTTGATCCCAAGTATCATCCTTTATCCACCTAATGCAACTTCTGCAGCACTTTTTATTGCAGATTCGACGGTGTCCCATGAACCTATGTTTGTATGCTCAGCAATGATATTTGACTGAAGTTGCAAATTAAATTTAATCACCTTGGCTAGATCTTAAAGTTTGATGAGATCGTATTTTCGCGCAATTTTATGTTGTTGATTAACTCCAGCCAGCCGCAGTCTGATAGTACCGACCAGAAGATTGGGATTACTAAAGACATCAGCACTACGACGGGGTTTGACATCTAGTAAACAGCTAGCGAATTTGTTACTGATCAATATGTGGTCAATCTGGTTACGTGTCACACCGTCTTGGGATTGCCATATACATTTGTGAATGTTTGTATGTGCGATCTTTGTGGGCCTCTCTCCATTGGGTAATTTTTTTAACAAATGTAGCTTATATTTCATTGATTGTTTTTATGCCAATCTCTGTTCCGCTTTAGTGATGATCAGACAATAGACTTTGTATTTATCGTAACGCTTCCGTAACTTTTCCCAAGGTCGCTCGTAATTAACAACGACCATTGGTAAATGATTAATGAGATTGATAGCATCTACTTTAGAAATGATCTGAGATTTGCAAATTTTTGAATGTTGTTTGTAGTACCACTAGCTTCAATTCATTGGACAAGAATAAGCGTTCTCAAAAAAAGCTTTCATTTCGGTCATTTGGCGTATTATTACTAACCATTGCGATGCTTGGATTTCTCATGCGGAAAATACGCATGTTGATTTGGTTTCGAAAGTTTTTTTTCAAATTCCTTGGCCTTTGAATCATGAAATTCGGTCCAGGCTTCATTAAGATTTTCAGCACGTAGTCGATGGCTTGACCGCACTGCAGTTCACAAAACATTTTGTCCACGATCATTTTTATATCAGTAACCGCGGATTTGATTACGTCACGGCTTTTGCCACGCCTTCAATTAGTTTGTTAAATATGAAATAACTTAATTCGTTTTGCTTATTTTATTGAAACAAACATAATAGGGAAAAAAGAAAAAATATAACGGGTTTCGGCACCAAAAATTGTTTAGTTGCGAAAACTGAAAATTTAATTCGCACAGACACTACTTTTACAGTAAATAAATTAAATTCAAGTTAAATTATATTTTTTTTTTCTAATTAATTTAATAAGTTTATTATATAATTTATGAATAATTATCAACATCATAAAATTCCTTCTCAATGATGTGGTTTATTTCGGAGGAAATTTCTGTTTCCTTCAAAAATTAACCCAAAATTGTCCGCCGTCGAAGAATAAAAATTAACAGTTTGTATACTTTTATATCCAAAAACTCGACGCGTACATATTTAAAACGCGTAAATTGTTAAAAAGCAGTTGAAAGGCACGTTCTTAACAATCGTTTTTGGAAGCCGAGCTGAATAAACCGAACCAAATCAAAAATACCTCTCGTATCGCTATCACTATATGGTTTACCAATGAATCATGGAGACAGTCTATTTATTTTTCACCTGAATTCCTCCGCATACACCGGCAAATAATAATGAAAATTTTCCAATTTTCAAAGAAACTTTTGTTTTATATATACGCGCTTAAATAAAAGCATTGCTTCATCAATTTAAAATTTTCATTTTCTGATTTTTTTTCTACCAACATTATCACATTGATTTGAATTTACGTTTGCTGTTTGATATGCAAATTTTATTTTTTGGTATAAAGCAAATCAATATCCGAAATAAAGCTCATAGTCTACAGTGGAAATATTTTTTTAGGTAATCTCTTTAATATAGTACATATATGAATACTAAATTCTTGGTATATACAAATTACTGTGTAAAAGCCCTAAACCAAAACTATATAAAAGCACTACGTACAGCAGACAAATATAAATATATTTTTACATTAAAAGCTTTTACCACAATTTATTATTATACATGTATAAATCATTTAATAAAATGGACACTATCTCTCTCGATTTTTACTTTTAAATAACAATAAAGTAAATTAGAATTTTTTTAACATTTTTTTTTGTTTTTAAATTAAAAATGAACACAATACGTATGCAGAGCTTTTTTCGTATTCTGTTGTTGTAAAAATTACCATATAGCGACATTCCAGATACATTATACGAGTTTTTTGTGCCCCCATAACAGCCAACTCGCCTATTAACAGAAACATATACAATGTAAATTTTACAAATTGTTGTTGTTAAATTTAATTTTTACAAATTTCTCCAAACAACATATTAAAAGAGTATTTTCATAATATAGTTTGGGTCGCATATTTAGAGAGCAACAATAACTAAAAAGACATAAAACTACATGTATTCTGGACAAAGCCATATAATTTTAGGAAGGCCATATGGAACTTACGAATTATCTGCTCATAAGGGAGCAGATCTAGTGGAAAACAACGAAAGTTTGGCTACTTTTTAAAACTGCAATTTAAAATGCAAATATCATTAGCATTTGCTAGTCAGATACGCTAATCTATTTTTAAGGTGACAGATGACGTATTATAAAGATAAATAAAATGTTAGTATCAAATTTCAATAATCTGTTTGTAGTTTTATGGGCCGCTGAAAATTTATTTGTGTATATGTTACGGGAAAAGACCGAAATCGGGCATTTTGCTTCGAAATCTATTTAATAAAAGTCCTATATTCTCAAATTGGCAAATTGGTTATAGGAAGCGCGGATCTAAACTTAAAGCTGGAAATTGCTCAAATGTTTGATCGATAATTGCAGCAAAACTTGGCAAAATTTTAAACAAATTTAAACGCCGGTTCATTCAAAACTTTCAAACATTTCACAATTATTCAAAAATTCCAACATTTGAGTACCAATTTTTTTGTTTTTTTCACCTTAGAAAACGGCATAGGCAAGCCATGCTAAATTTGAAGCAAAACCAGAATTTTTTATTTGCCTAAATATCATTGGGTTTGATCAGCGTTGCTAAGAAAATACAATACGAGAAATTTTAGAGCAAATTGGTTGAGCAATGTTTTAATCAAACTTAAACGCCGATTCATTTAACACTTCCTTATATTTCACAATCATTTAAAATTTTCAAAATTTGAGCACCAACATTTTTTTTTATTTTTTTGCCTGGAAAAACTGCCTAGCTAAAACCATAATTTTTTAGTTTCCTGAAATTTCCTGAAATATTGATCAAGAAATTATGAGCAAGTTTGTTATAGGAAGTGCGCATTTCGATTTGAAGCTGGAAATTGCTTAAATGCTTGATCGTTGATTTCAGCGAAATTGTTCAATGTTTTACTCAAACCAAAACGCCGATTCATTTAAAGCTTTCTAACATTTCACAATTAACTAAAATTCTCAAAATTTGAGCACCAACTTTTTTTTGAAATTTACACATGGAAAAACGGGAAGCCCAGCAAAATTTGGAGGAAAAACTAGACTTTTTTTTTTTTTTTTTTTTTTTTTTTTTTTTTTTTTTTAATAAAGGAAGTATTAATTGTCCAGTGGATTTAATGTCCTTTGAAGGTCAATTAATACCCCCCTTTCATTCACGCACAGACCACCCATTCACACAATTACAGTATACCAACTGCACATTGCAAGCTCCATGTCAACCTGTAAACTGACATGGACGGTGGGTCGGCGCTGAATTCTGCACTCCAACAGAGGGTCTTAGTTGTGTTTATTAACATTACCGATCGTAATCGATGACGAAAATTCGCTTTGCATCCAGCCTCTGATGGGATTCGAACCCAGTACCTCCCGGTCCAAGTGCCGAAGCTTTAACCACTGCACCACTTGTCCGGTAAAGACCGGTAGACTTGTTTATTTGCCTGAAATTCATTGGATTTGATCAACGTTGCTTAGAATATCGGATTGATTTTTTCAACAATTGAGCACCAACATTTTTTTCGCCTGGAAAAACAAAATTTTTTTTTGATATTTTCTGGTGGAAAAACGTGGGGTTAGCCTAAGTGGAGGAGGGGGGGGGGGGGGGCGTTAAGCCTTTCTAAGTTAAAATTGAAACTCGCTCAAGATTTGAGCACCAAAATTTTTATGCATTTAATCGCCTGAAAAACCGTGAAGGAATACAGGTAGCTAAATTTGAAACAAAATAAGAACTTTTTATTTGCCGGAAATTTCCTGAAATATTGACCAAGAAATTATGAGCAAGTTCGTTATAGGAAGCGCGCATTTCGATTTGAAGCTGATTTCAGCGAAACTGGACAATGTTTTAATCAACCCTAAACGCCGATTCATTCAAAACATTCTAACATTTATTACGAGTTCACGTCCTAAAACGAGATCTTCCTAAACAGCATAGCGATAATTCCGTATACATAAGTTCGGATAGCAGCACAAAGTCGACAATGGCTAATGTGGTGATGACTGAGGATCAATTCCAGACGTTGCTATAGACGGTTAAAAGTAACACAAACCCACCTAATATTCCAAACGCTCCGTCCAGCGGTAATTTTGCAAAGTGTTCTAGTAGATTTATAGGGGAAAAATCAAACAATGTCGAGGCATTTATTGATGCGAATTTATTATACAAGGATTGTTGTAATGTTTCAGAGGAAAATAGTCTCATTGTCTCCCTATGCTTCTAGAAGGAACAGCAGCTACGTGGTTTCAAGGCATTACATCTACTGTTCTTACTTTTAAAGAAGCTACAGATTTATTAATTTTTGTTTTTGGTCAAAAACGACCACTTTATAAAATTTTTCAAGGTATCTGGGAAAAAACAGGTTAATCAAATACCGATTTTTTTATTTGTGAAATTCGAGCGCTTTTTACACAACTACCTGCAGGTTCTGCGGTTTCAGAAACAATTCAGCTCGATATGGTTTATGGAAATCTTAAAAAGGTTATACGTGAGGAAGTAAAACGGGATGAAATTAAAACTTTCGACGATTTAATTAAACTCGCCCGACAGGTGGAGGATTTTTACGCGGAAGGTCCCTCGAAGGATAATAAATGATTTATTATTAACCCAAAAATGGAAGATAGTTGTCGATATTGTCGAAAAAGCAGACCACGATTTAAGGATTGCAGGAAACATTTCAGTAAGCATGCAGATAGAAGTTCCGCAGTTTTGTCAAACCCCGTTAAACACTACATTGAGCTAACATGTTATACGTGTGGCCTGGCGGGATATATAAAAAGTAATTGTCCAAGGTGCAATCAAAACCGTTTGTGTCCAAGCCATTGCTTGTGCGTACATCTCTAATTCATTATCCGCTGAATTTAGTTTGGTCTACGCACAGTTTCATGTTGAATCAATTCCTCTTATAGAATTATTAAATCATAAACCAAGGCCAGTTTTGGGTATTCGCGTTCTCGGCTTTTTCGGTACTGCTATTTTAGATACAGCAGCCAAACTCAGTGTGGCGTCTTATACTCTATATAATGTTTTGGTAAAGAAAGGTCAAAAGTTTGGTTCTAAGGAAATGTCAATTCAGTTAGCCGACGTTTCTCAGCATTTTCAATCTGTCTGGTATACAACAGTTAATGTGACCATTGAAGAAATATGTGTTCCAACCACATTTGTGGTTTTTCAAAACACAAATTATAACAACAACCTATTGGGTATTGATTTCATGATAGCGTCTAAAATGATTTGGGATTTTTCAAATAATGAAAATGTGATTCAGACCCCTGTTAATTTTCTTCAGTAATTTTTTTTAGGAAAGAGGAAGGTTGCACTTTGCCTGATTCGCAAAAGAAATATAAACGAATTATTATTGAAAAACGACCTGTTGTTCGCCTCGCAAGGTAAACCCACTGAGTGTGCAAAATATAGAATTGAAACAGGCGATCATGCCCCCCATCTCATGTCTACCTTATAAAACGTCACCATCGAAACGAAATATCTTGAAAAATGAAATTGACATAATGTTACGAGAGAACGTAATCGAGGAATGCGAAAGTCCGTGGACTTCGCCGGTGGTAATGATTAAAAAACCAAATGGTTCATTCCGAGTTTGTATTGACTATAGGGGTCTTAATTCTGTCACTGTGTCGGATAAGTATCCAATGCCCCTCATTGATGATTTGCTTCATATTGCAAAAACGACCAAGTTTATGAGTACATTGGATTCCCGTATCGTAGCGTGATAGAGACAAAACTTCTTTTATCTGCCCGGATTGAAAAACGCTCCCGCAACGTTTCAGCGATTGATTGACCGCATAAAATCTAGAATTCCAGAGGTGGCCTCGTGGGCCTATTTGGACGATATCGTGGTGTTGTCCGAGACTTTTGATCAACATTTGAATGATCTTGCTAGGGTGTTTGATCGTTTGACGCAGTTTGATTTAAGAATAAATCGGGAGAATTGTTCCTTTTTCCGGGAAAGTATCAGGTTTTAGGGCATATTTTTGATATTATTGATATCAATAAGCCAGCTCAGAGAAAATTAGAGTTATTTCTGAACGGCCGGAACCGCGTAACATTCGAGAGGTAAAATCGTTTTTACAAACAAGTAGTTGGTATCGCAGATTTGTCTCCAATTTTTCCGAAGTGTAGTGGCCACTCAGCAATTTGACAAAAAAGGGCGTTAAGTTCAATTGGGTTGAGAGTCATCGGGTAGCTTTCAGCAAATTAAAACAGTTGTTGGTGAATGCTCCAATCTTTTAGCAGACAGATGAAACGAAGCCATATAATGTACGTTAAGAACCGATGCAAGTAACTATGCGCTCGGCGCAATTTTACTCCAGGCGGAGGGTGAAAATGAACGACCAGTAGTATATGCCAGTCGACTGTTACTCCCAGCTGAGCGGAATTATAATACAACAGAGCGTGAGGCTCTCGCCATTGTTAAAGTCTCCATTCGATGTCGTTAAAGTTTCCCTCCGGATGTCCAGCCCAATGGGCCTTACCTATCCAAGGATTCAATCTAAAAATAATATATACACCTGAAAATGCAAATAAAGTCGCAGACACTTTGTGCAGGCCTCCTATACCCGAAGATGAACAATGTGTCGTTTCGTCATATCATTTGGATTTTCCAACTTATGATTTTGAGGAAATTCGAGAGACGCAACTTGAAGATCCAGAAATCAACAAAACTATAAAATGCTTTGAAGTAATTGATAATCCAAACCTCGGTAATTACACCGCTAAGGGTTATATTATGTCACAGGGAATTCTGTATCGCTACATTCAGGATCAGGACTCTGAAGAAGCCCAGCTCGTCGTACCAGTTAGCCAACGCAATTTTTTATTGCAACGATATCATTGTAATCTAACTGACGGTCATTATTGAGTGGAAAAATTAATTAAAAAAATTAGATCTCGATACTTTTGGCCAGTGTACAGAGTGTCTGCATTTTAAAATATCAAATTTGAAACCGGCCGGCTTGCTAAAAACTCCGGTTATGCAACAACGCTTCGAAACTGTGGCTGTGGATTTGTTCGGCCCTCTTCCAACTAACAAGGATGGATATAAAAATATTTTGTTTGTCGAAGATGTTGCTTCTCGTTGGGTGGAGCTGTTCTCGATTGGGTCAGCAACCTCGGATACTTGCGCACGCAAATTAGTTGATGAAGTATTTTTACGATATGTATGAAGTGTTTTTACAATATATACTTTACTGTTCAACAATGCCTTACAACGGTATATCATTCGCAAGCTAACCCGGTAGAAAGGAAAAATCGCGATCTAAAAACTTAACTGGTTAACTAGGGAAGAGAGACCATCGAAATTGGACAGCTGCCTTTAATACGTTATGCAATAAATACCACCCGATATGATTCAATTCAACAAACTCCAGCTTTTTTGACATTTGGGCATGAGCTTCGAACCTGGGATGATGTCCTCCGTGGTAATTGTCCTATTGGGTCTCTTGCAAACTACGAATCGCACATTTCACAATTAATAAAAATTTTCAAAATTTGAGCACCAACTTATTTTTTGAAATTTTTACATGGAAAATCGGTAAGCCCACCAATATTTAAAGGAATAACTAGAATTTTTTATTTGCCTAAAACTCATTGGATTTGATCAACGTTGCTTAGAATATTGCATTGAACAAAAAATTATGAGCGAGTTGGTTATAGGAAGTGCGGAATTCGATTTGAAGTTGGAAATTGCTCAAATGCTAGATTGTTGATTCAAGCGAAACTTGGCAATATTTTAGTCAAATTTTAACGCTGATTCGTTCAACACTTCCTAAAATTAAAAAATTATTTAAAATTTCCAACATTTGAGCACCAACAGTTTTTAATTTTTTTCGTCTGGAAAAACGGCACGAGTGCGCCTAGCTTAATTTGAAGCAAAACAAAAATTAAGTGTCTGAAATAAATCGGATTTCATCACCTTTGCAGAATATCATATTGAACGAGAAACTAGAAGCAAATTGGTCAAATTAATGCTAGAAATTGCTCAAAATGGTTGATCGTTGATTAAAGCGAAACTTGGCAATGTTTTAATAAAATTTAAATACCGATCAGAACTTCTTAACATTTTGTAATTATTCAAATTTTTCAACATTTGAACACTTGGGTGAACACTTTTCAACATTTGGAATAAGCTTTCATAAGCTTTCATCAATCTGGCTTTGAAGCTGCAAATTGTTCAAATGTTTGATCATTGATAACAGCGAAACCTTCCAATGTTTACTTCAAATTTATATGCCAGTTAGTTCAAAACTTCCTAACATTTCAAAATTATTTAAAATTTCCAACATTTGAGCAGCAACATTTTTTAATTTTTTCGCCTAGAAAACGGCCAGTGGTAAGCCTTGCTAAATTTGAAGGAAAACAAGACTTTTTATTCACCCGACTGATTTTAAACAAAAATTGGCATCATCTTGATTGATCGGGATGAAACTTAAAACTTGGGCATTTTCAAAAAATTGGAAGAGTCCAGTACTTTTTGGCAATTTTATTTTGGCCAACAAATGGAAACTTCCATAGAAGTGTTTTCGTTTAATACTTTGAAAAGTACAATCTAACTAGAAAGAAAGTAAAAATACTCTTTTAACAACATTTGGTTGCACAAACTGAACAAGGTCAATGAACCAACCAAAAGCAGTTATATACAAATTATAGTAATGAATCTTTCAAATCTCATGTGTTAGTAGACTCAAGTGACAAGACTTATGCAGAAGCTGTTAACTGTTCAAGCGTAAATAACAAAAGCATAATGCGAAGCAGTCTCATGACAGGCAAAACAAAGGTGATATCCACAAATCTCCGTACCAAGATTGGGATTGTGAGCATTGCAGCGAGGTTGGGATCAATATTAGGATAACATTTCATCTTTTACAACAGAAAATTTTCCTTAATCGTGTCTATCACGATCATGGACTCTTTTAGTTTCATAATCTGGTCATGTATAAATCAATAAATAATTAATTTCCTTAAATTGTAAAACAAATAAATTATCCCGTTACCATAAGATAAAAAATTTATAACAAACCAATCAACTGACCAAGCAAACAAGCAGTATAGCATTCCCAACAAATATATAATTGAATTGATAATATTGATAACACGAACAACAACAAAAACTATTAAAAAATTTCCCTTTTTTTGTGTTTGTATATCGATGCTGTTGTTATTGGTATCCATTTTCTGATGATGTTATGTTTTACAACCGAAATAAATATATCCTTTTTTTGGCCATACAGTGATATACCAGAGAGATACCGAGCAGAGATGTCATCATTTTAATTCTAAACAATTTGAGTTTTTTTCTTTTGTTTTTTCCTAAAATTGAAAATGGTTTAAAAATTCAATTTGGAATTTCCTTTTTGTCGTAGGAAGAGTAAGTACCGGTGTAACTATATAGATGGGTAAAACGCAGTGATTGATTTAAATTTTCGTTTTTTTATTTTGTTCGACTCTGTAAACCAAATGAAAAAATCAACAAAACATCAGAATAAAAAATTTATCATGACTTTATAGCAGGAATGCGGTAGTGTGCGGACAAAATGTTCGATACAAATTGAGGACATACAACATAAATTTTGGCATTTCAAGTTTATTGTTTTGGTTTGACATTAAATAATAGTCAATCCAAGTTTTGTAGAAAATCGGTGTACACGAATTTAAATTTTGAGAATTTGACTGTTAACCCAATTTCAAAACTTTTAATTAAAACCTCAAGTTCTGACAAAAAAAGCTAATTGTTTGCGGGTGGGAAATTTATAGCTTAGCTTAAATTAGAATATAGTTCAAGTAAACTTCCTTTACTTAATAAACTATTGTTATGAAATTTGCTTTTTGTTATTAGTAAAATTCTGAATATACGATTGACGAAATGTTATTTAACGGTCGGTGTTAGGGCAACTCCTTTTTTAATGATCAGTACCATCCACTTTGACCCATTCCATCTCTTAATGCAGCTGAGTTCACAACTTTTTGTAAATACAACGGGTGAATAATTTCGGAATATCCAGTATTAAACTAAGTGTTCTAAATTTTATGTGGCTCAAACATTTGTTGTTGTTATCAAACAATGTTTCAAAAAATAATATTTTTAAGGATTGATAAGTTAGTAAGTGCCTTAAAACGACTTAAAATTACCCGAATTTAAAAGACTGTTTTTCATTATTCGGCTGATCTGACGGAATAAAATAATCAACTAGTCTGTCATTTTAGATAAAACTAAAATAAACATTTAAATTTGTCTAATTTTAAGACGGCTTAAGGAACTAATTAAGTTTAAAATTCGTGCCAATAATAACGTTTCTTAAATATCCCTATATTGACTACAACAACTCCGCTTGACAACAACGACAATTCCTTTAAATCACATACATTAAGCACATCCATTCAAATTTAACTAATTCCAGCCTGTTTAAGGAAATTAAGATTCTAATCCGGACCAATAATAATGTTTCTTACATATCACCATATTGACAACAACAACTCTGCTCGACAACAATGACATTTCCTTTTAATCACATAAATTTAGAACGACCATTCAAATTTAACTAATTTCAGCCTGTTTAAGGAAATTTTTAAGTTTCTAATCCGTACCAATAAGAATATTTCTTACATATCACCATATTGGCAACAACAACTCTGCTCGACAACAACGCCAATTCCTTTAAATCACATAAATTAAGCAGAACCATTCAAATTTAACTAATTCCAGCCTGTTTAAGGAAATTCTTAAGTTTCGTATCTTTACCAATAATAATGTTCCTTACATATCACCATATTGACAACAACAACTCTGCTTGACAACAACAACAATTCCTTTAAATCACATAAATTAAGCACAACCATTCAAATTTAACTAATTCCAGCCTGTTTAAGGAAATTCTTAAGTTTCGTATCTTTACCAATAATAATGTTCCTTACATATCACCATATTGACAACAACAACTCTGCTTGACAACAACAACAATTCCTTTAAATCACATAAATTAAGCACAATTATTCAAATTTAACTAATTCCAGCCTGTTTAAGGAAATTCTTAAGTTTCGTATCTTTACCAATAATAATATTTCTTACATATCACCATAATGACAACAACAACTCTGCTTGACAACAACAACAATTCTTTTTAATCACATAAATTAAGCACAACCATTCAAATTTAACTAATTTCAGACGGTTTAAGAAAATAATTAGGCTTCTAATTCGTACCAATAATAATGTTTCTTACATATCACCATATTGACAACAACAACTCTGCTTAACAACAACAACAATTCCTTTAAATCAGATAAGTTAAGCACAACCATTCAAATTTAACTAATTCCAGCCTGTTTAAGGAAATTCTTAAGTTTCGTATCTTTACCAATAATAATATTTCTTACATATCACCATAATGACAACAACAACTCTGCTTGACAACAACAACAATTCCTTTAAATCACATAAATTAAGCACAACCATTCAAATTTAACTAATTCCAGCCTGTTTAAGGAAATTCTTAAGTTTCGTATCTTTACCAATAATAATGTTTCTTACATATCACCATATTGACAACAACAACTCTGCTTGACAACAACAACAATTCCTTTAAATCACATAAATTAAGCACAACCATTCAAATTTAACTAATTCCAGCCTGTTTAAGGAAATTCTTAAGTTTCGTATCTTTACCAATAATAATGTTTCTTACATATCACCATATTGACAACAACAACTCTGCTTGACAACAACAACAATTCCTTTAAATCACATAAATTAAGCACAACCATTCAAATTTAACTAATTCCAGCCTGTTTAAGGAAATTCTTAAGTTTCGTATCTTTACCAATAATAATGTTCCTTACATATCACCATATTGACAACAACAACTCTGCTTGACAACAACAACAATTCCTTTAAATCACATAAATTAAGCACAATTATTCAAATTTAACTAATTCCAGCCTGTTTAAGGAAATTCTTAAGTTTCGTATCTTTACCAATAATAATATTTCTTACATATCACCATAATGACAACAACAACTCTGCTTGACAACAACAACAATTCTTTTTAATCACATAAATTAAGCACAACCATTCAAATT
Organism: Nephrotoma appendiculata; assembly: GCA_947310385.1. Lineage (NCBI taxonomy): Eukaryota > Metazoa > Arthropoda > Insecta > Diptera > Tipulidae > Nephrotoma > Nephrotoma appendiculata. The sequence goes on along the minus strand of OX371225.1, from coordinate 22,450,656 downwards.
TAACTAATTTCAGACGGTTTAAGAAAATAATTAGGCTTCTAATTCGTACCAATAATAATGTTTCTTACATATCACCATATTGACAACAACAACTCTGCTTAACAACAACAACAATTCCTTTAAATCAGATAAGTTAAGCACAACCATTCAAATTTAACTAATTCCAGCCTGTTTAAGGAAATTCTTAAGTTTCGTATCTTTACCAATAATAATATTTCTTACATATCACCATAATGACAACAACAACTCTGCTTGACAACAACAACAATTCCTTTAAATCACATAAATTAAGCACAACCATTCAAATTTAACTAATTCCAGCCTGTTTAAGGAAATTCTTAAGTTTCGTATCTTTACCAATAATAATGTTTCTTACATATCACCATATTGACAACAACAACTCTGCTTGACAACAACAACAATTCCTTTAAATCACATAAATTAAGCACAACCATTCAAATTTAACTAATTCCAGCCTGTTTAAGGAAATTCTTAAGTTTCGTATCTTTACCAATAATAATGTTTCTTACATATCACCATATTGACAACAACAACTCTGCTTGACAACAACAACAATTCCTTTAAATCACATAAATTAAGCACAACCATTCAAATTTAACTAATTCCAGCCTGTTTAAGGAAATTCTTAAGTTTCGTATCTTTACCAATAATAATATTTCTTACATATCACCATATTGACAACAACAACTCTGCTTGACAACAACGACAAACAGGATCGAAGATATACAAGAAAATAATGTCAAAATAACTTTCTTTAGAATTCAAAATTTTTTAATACATTTTATTACAATTTTCTATTGTTTATCTCAAATTTTTTAAAAATTGTTTGATTTTTACAATAAAACTATTAAGGACTCAGGGATTTTTATTATTTGGTATGTACTTCAGAATTATTTATAAAGCTCAATAGATAATAAATTAAAATGGAAACTGACCATTAACAAATGTCAGAATCCTGATTTTTTTTTCGTTTCTAATAAAAAAGGTAATCCACTGCACAATATGTCATCGAGACATGAAAAAAAAACATTTATAAAGACTCTTACTATTATGACTAAGGTCTTTAAATTTTTGCAATAATCTGCCATTAAAAATTTTCAGCTTATTACCACTGTAATAATATTATTAAAAATATTTTTGATCCCCTTCCAGAATATAATATTACGTAATTAAAAATATTATAATTACAAAGGGTTATGGAGGAACTGTGAACATTTTGATTTTTTTTATATCAATCGTACAAAATATACCTTTATCCGTAACTATTCTGCGAAACACGTTTTAATAATTACCTTTAAGTTATCTTCTCGCAGTCAAATACATACCTTTAATTATTTAAGTACCTCAGTTCATTTATATCAAAAGTTATTCGAGTGAGGGGCACCTTCACAAATTTTACACCTCCGTACACAGAACTAGGTAGATATTGTTCTGACAAGACCACCCACCTTTTTATCTATTCAATTGAACATAAATATTTATTTGAACGAGAGCAAAATCTAAATAAGAATGGAATATTAAATAAAAACCAAGAAACAGAAAAATTTCCAACAAAAAAATTAAAATTTTCTTCTAACTGATTTTTCATTCGATTTTTCAATTTTATTCCTCCTGCTCTATAATTTTTTGTTTTGTTTGTGATTTTATATTATTATTAAAGGAAGTTGAAGAAAAATCCCAACAACAACAACAACAACAAAACAACACACACTTAACCGTAAGAAAAAGTATTATGTATAATCACAAATGGAAATGTGTAAGGAATGAAAACAACCCATAACTATAAGAAAATTGTTTCTTGAAGATTTTTCCATGTACAGACGCTGTTGGTATAAATTGTTGTTGGTAACTCTACTGTGTGTGTGTGTTGTACGAGTATTAAGATTGAGTGTGAAAATTGTGTGATTTGAAAAATACGAAAAAAAGAAACCGATTTAAAATGATAAGCACGGTTGTTATTTACTGTAATACTGCTGTGTTGTGTTGTGTGTTCGAAATAAGCACGAACATTCAAATTGGGAGGGATGAGACACAAATAAAATAAAGAAAAGGGGTCGTCGAGTCGGAAAGTGTATATTGTGCACATATCGAGATGGTTAAGGATCTTGTTTATTTGGTACCACTTTACTTTGTTTATTTTTTTTTGTTATGATTGGAAAAATATCAGAAAATAAGTAGTGAACTGTTGTTGAATGTTTATATATTCTGGAATATAAAAAGTGGTTGTGGTGGAAAATTGTACGGTGCACGAAATTATTCCTTTGTTATTTAAAAGTCGGAATTTCGTAGAAATTTATTAATAAATTTCGCTACCAATGGGTTTTTCACCCGTGGACCCTGAGAAAAACGTATCTGTATATACTATTCGAGTTTTTTAAAAATTTTTAAAGCTATCAGAATATTATTATTCCTTAGGTTCGTTTTCGACCAAACCAGTATCAAATCTATGATTTCAGAATTTCCTTTTAAATTAAAGTAAAGTAGAACCAAATTTATATTCGAAAACAACTTCAAACACTAAAAACCAAAAAACGACGATTCAAACTTACAAATAAATTTAAACAAACTTTTAAAATATTTTATACACGAAAAGGTTATTTTTTAGAACAACGATGATTTTCAAAGATCAAAATGCACTTTTTTTCCTCCATAATATAAATAAATTGATCATTTTCCTTAACCACAGTTACAACATTGTATGTATTGATCAATTTTATCGCGATCTGTTAAGAAATGAGAAGCTCCAATCAAATTAATATTTACTTAGTAATAATCTCATTGTGATCATTAAAATTTGCCATCCCAATCTGCATTGAAATGCCTAACTCACATTCATGTCTTAATAATTTGATATGAAAAATCGACCAAATTAATTAATTTACGTATTAAGACAATTTAGATGATTAAGATAATTTATTACACACCTGGATAAGGTTGATCTGTCTTCCACAAGGTTCATTGAGTAACATTTGGCTCAATATCTGATGGAGTAATAAATTATTAAAAGTGGTTAAGCCAACCAATATATATTGCAATTTCAAGCCAACATCTTCTGATGCCTCCCATTCTGTCTAATATTATATAAAAAGAATTTATCCGTGGTGTGTGATAAGGGTGACCTACCCTCGATACAACTTCTACTGTAACATTTCGCCCACAATCTGGTAGCAGTCGTGTAAAATAAATTATTTAGTTGGTTAAATTGACGTTTTTTAAACAAATAATCGTTTGGGGCGAAATTTACCCTTAGGCAAGTAATATGGGTTGTCTTGAACTAACTTATTCAATGTAAATACATCAAAAGTTGCAATTTTGGCGGAGCAGGTTTAATTGTAAGCTAAACCTACCACTCGTTCCTGAAAAATGGTAACTGTAATAAAATCGGGATTTGTTGTAATAAATTGTAATAAATGTGTAATAAATTATCGTACATGTTTCATTGAGGCGGGTTAATTTATTCGGTGCCGATTTAAGGCACATAAATTTTTAAACACTTAACGTTTAAAGTATAATATGCCTGAAAAGGTTTCATTTGAATTGGGTTGTCGAAGGCTATCACTGGAAAATTTCCCATGTCTCATTTTTTTTTTGGCAAATTTTGGGAATGAATTACATGTGAAAATTTTAAAAATTTTAAAATTCTTAATATTTAATGCGAATACCTGGACAAGGCTGGATTCCAAGATGAGCTTCTAGTATGACTTAGGTGCTAGATGGACTTAACTTTTAAACTTAATTTCTCGATGGGGTTATCTCTAGGATTTCCACAATTAATTAATTAATTTAATCGATTTTTCATATCAAAACATAAGGACAATTTGCTTGATTTGCTTATGATTTGCTTGAACTGCAGCAGGAAAACTTTCGAACTTCAAAAATGAGTCCAGGAGCCGAGAAAACGGGAAAAGCAAATTTAAATTTCGCCTAAAATGCGAAAAAAATAAAACCCAATTTCTAGAAAAAACCAGAAACAATTTAAGCCTAATTTTAAAACTTCACAAAAGCGACTCCACCGCCGAAATTTGTGCTTATCATAGAAATATGATTTTTATAAATTTTCATTAATAAATTGAGGAAAAACAAACTAGCCCCTTAAAGATACTATATTGAATATACAAAATACAGATGTATACCGTTCAATAATATTTTTGTGGAGCAACAAATTAAAAAATGAAATAACTTATTATAAAATCAAAGAATAGCCCAATTAGTCCAGAATTAGCCCAATTCCGTTGAACAACAAAGACCGTCGAATGAAAAATTTTCTGACAAAAAATGTTCTTGTTTCTTGTAGAACATTTTTTGTAAGAAAATTGTTCACTCAACGGTCTTTATTGTTTAATAGAATTGGGCCAATTCTGGATTAGCACAAATTCAGCCTCTATATTTTTCGGATGGCATTGAACAAACCTGATAGGAATATGCAATCAGAAGTGCCAACTTCAATGGTTTGTAGAAATTTTTTTGTAAGAAAGTTGTTCATTCGACGGTCTTTGTTGTTCAACGGAATTGGACTAATTCTTAAATGCTTATTCTTTGATTTTATAATAACTTATTTCATTTTTTAATTTGTTGTTCAACAAAAATATTATTGAACGGTATACATCTGTATTTTGTATGTTCAATATAGTATCTTTTAGGGGCTAGTTTGTTATTCCTCAATGTATTAACGAAAATTTATAAAAATCATATTTCTATGATAAGCACAAATTTCGTCGGTGTAGTCGCTTATGTGAAGTTTTAAAATTAGGCTAAAATTATTTCTGGTTTTTTCTAGAAATTGGGTTTTATTTTTTTCGTCTTTCAGGCGAAATTTAAATTTTCTTTCCCCGTTTTTTCGGCTCCTGGACTAGCACTAATTTTTTCCCGTGAGCACTAATTAGCATAAATTGGACTTAATCGGTATTCCAAGTTTCATTTTGTACTTCGATAGCTTCCCTGCTGCAGTTACCCACACTTTGCTTATTCTTAAGTATTTTTAAGTTTTTAAATCTTTGTAGGCAATCTCGACAAAGTGTATACATATGATGATTACATGTATCATGTCTTCTGTAGTTAAATAATAAGAAAAACTCATATTTTTGTATAACAGCATACATTTAAATTTGTTTGTCACATAGTTTAATAGTGGCACTATTCTGGTAATTCCCCGGGAATAGGGAACTGGGGAAAGAATTTACATATAAATTCTATTTAAATAATTTTTTTCTAGCATACTACTAAGGTAAAGAGTTAGTGGCAATTTTTTTGAAATCAAAATAAAATTGGAGATAAATTTCCATGATAATTTCGCTATGGAAAAATTATTCCTAATTTACAAATATTTTACATCACACTTTTTTCTCAGTAGACAAGAAAAAACTGGTTTATAGATAAAAGGTATGTGGTTTGTCACGTACTTGACCTTAATGTATAGTCTAAATAGAGCAAATAAAACCGTGATATTTGTTCCTTTTCATCGATATTAATTATTATTTATTTAATATAAATTCAAAAATATTTCGGGATGAAATTCTCGTTTTTCTTGCATTGTCAATAAATTTTTCGGGATAGTATTTGATTTAGCAAAAAAACACATTAAAATTGAAAAGGTGTTTTCGGGCTGGTTTTTCGTGCCAGCTTCACCATACATCGTTTACTTCTTTTACGTCTTGCGGTCTGTTACATTCGTAAAAAGGTTGTTCGCATACGTTTTAAATAACAAAAATATGAAAAACCAACAAGAATTTGTTTCTGAAATAAGAGGCGAGCAAAAAGAAAATAACAAATAGTGAAGGCCACAACCCAATTCTGTTATACATCGTCAAATTTTGAGTCAAACTTACATATGGTCGGTTGCACAGAAAAATGAGTAACGACCGGTTAGTTGTGCGCCAGTTAAATTTTTAATATGAAATCTGTTTTTGCAGTCAGAAAAATATCAACGCAATCTTAGTGAAATATATTTTATTCCCTGGAAATATTAAGCTTGCGTATGAATATTTAAATGGCCAATTTTAATTGAATATCTTTTTAACTAATCGTTATATATGTCCGTGGAATAAAATTCCAAATTATCGTTGATTTTTTTTTACTGCAAAAACAGATGTCATATAAAAAATTTAACTGGCGCACAATAAACCCAGCCGCTAGTCATTTTTCTTTGCAACCTTTCATTGGAGAAATACAAAATCAGTTTCCATACAAAATTTTAATTCTTTAAGTCTTGTCACCTGTTACAATCGTAGAAAGTTGAATCGCATATTTTTTGGATTTCAAAAATATGACAAACAACGAAAATTTTTTATGTTAAAACAGGCGAGCAGAAACATTAAAAATATGACAAACAATGAAGATCACAACCTGAGCCTATTATACACATCATCAATTTTTGAGTCAAACAAACATACAGATGCGCAGAATCGGTTATAATTTTTTTTTTCTTTGAAAGAAGAGGCGAGCACAAACAAAAGAATATAACAAAAAATTTTGGGTTATTCTGGATTGATAGCCAGATAGTATTTTACATCAAGGTGAGGTTATCAAAACGATGGAAGTTTGGTTTCGAACTAAAATTCAATGTTTCATTAGTTCGAAACCAAACTTCCATCGTCTGGATAATCTCAACTTGATATAACAAAAAATGAAGTTCACAACCAAATCTGTTATACGCCATCAATTTTTGAGTCACACTAACCAAGAGACAGAATCGTTTTAAATACCAAATTTTACTTCTTTTTACTTCATTTTATTAAGTCTTGTCACCTGTTACAAACGTAGAAAAATAGATCGAATATTTTTTCGATTTCAAAAATATGAAAAACAACAAGAACTTTTTTTTTTGAAATAACAGGCGAGTAGAAAAGAAGTACTGAATCGGTTATAATACCAAATTTTACTTCCTTTTAATTTTGTCGCCTGTAAACGACGATTGTAAAAAATTTGAATCGCTCACTTTTTAGATTTCAAAAACATAAGAAACCAACAAATTTTTTTTTTTTTAAATAACAGACGACAAGAGGAACATAACAGATATTGAAGATCACAACACATCATCAATTTGTAAGCCAAACTATCCAACATTTATTTTTATTTTATTTTTACGAGAACTTCTATTCGGTATTTTCTTAATTATCAGACGATCTGTTATTTCTCGTATAACCCATTTTAATATTTTCCTCCAAATTTGTTGGCTTATTACCTATAACTAATTCAAAGCGATATCAAACATGTCGGCTCAAAGGCCATTTGGTGTGTTTTTTGGTTGTAGTGTCTATTTTAAAACAACCCCTAGTTGGATTCAATCGCTATTGCCTGGCGAGATTATTGATTTTTTTATGATCTTAACAGATCGAGACTAGTTATTACTTCTATTACAAAACTTCACCTAATTTAGTTTGAAATAGCTTGATCAAAAACTCACCTCGCATTTAAATAATCACCTAAAAAATTTTAATCATTTTTTGTATACCGTGTAAGAAAAAGTTGAGCAATTAGTTGCATAGTACTGTGAAAACAATCCATAACTTTTTTTTTGACCTATAATATATTTTTGAACGCCTCCAAACAATATTTTAAGGTTTGAACTTTACAGGATACTTAATTCGTCTAGACTAAGCCGTATACAAAAAAAATATATGTACCGGTTTGTCTATTTAAGTTGTACTACTTAAATTGCTGCAATGAAATTTATAAGGCAAATCAGATGCCGGATTTAGATTTATTTAAAATTATACACAAACAAAAATTTACGATTTCTTAAATCTATTTCATTTCAACAATATAATCTCTTCCATCATTTCATCTTAAATCACGTTTAACATTTATTATATTAATACTTTTTGATTGTAATCATAAGAACAAACACTTTCAATCAAATGAAAAGTTTTTCTTTTTATTCGACTTGTTGTTCAGCATCATATCGTCTCTTCGTACAATTTTTGTTGCTTTCCATACACTGAAAAATTCGAGGCGAAAACGACGACTGTATATAGCAGAAAATTGTTATTCAAATCGAAAATTACTTAAGTTTTTTGTGTTCAACATTCTTATACGCGAGTGTATAAGAAAAAGAAAACACTTTTGCTTGATCAACCATAACGTGTATATAGAGTAACGTACAAAGTAGCTTACATTTTTTTGTTAAAGCTTTTTCATTTCTTATATACATATACACAGCGTTTTATACAAAATAGGATATTATTAAAGGGGTGTGATGATATTATAGATTGGAAAATTTCTGATAATGGCTTTTATATATTTTTTATGCACACCCAAAAAAAATCGAAAATTTATGCATGAAGTAATTTTGGATATAAATGAAAATCGTTGTTGCTGGTACACTTTAATTTTAATGAAATATAACAAGTGTCTATAAAGTTTTTTTTTGTATACTAACAACTAATTTACGTACCAGTTATGTATTTATTAAATCAGTGCTTCGGAGGTGGGGTTAGGGTGTATACAAAAAATTAGGTTTCCTAATATCTATAATATAATTTTTGTTGTTATTATAAATTTCCTATTATGTACAAAAATTTTGATGCTCGTTTTTATTTAAGAATTACATAGAACAAAGTAAAAAAATGTCAAATTAAATGTGAGGCGTGAAAAATAAAAATAACAAAACACAAAATTTAAGCGGGGGAGGAAGTGTAAAGATGGCAAAATAAAAATCTTAAAGGAATTTGCATGGCAAAAGGAATTTTTCAATTTTATTCAGCCGATTTTCTCGTATCGTTTTTTTTTCATTCTTAGTTCTTACCCTTAACGACTGTCCTTCTTAATATGTGTAACGCGGGACGTAGAATAACAATAAGCTTATTTTTTAGAAATGATATATTGTACCCAAAAATCTGGAAACATCGCACACTTTTTTGAGAATCGTATGAACCACCAGTTGCATAAAAAAGTTTTGTATGTTTATTTTGTATACAAAATATCTTGAACGGATTTCACTTGGATTATCTGAATTGTGACATTGAGGACCTGTGGAGTATTGAGAACTTGAGGATTTTTTGATATCTGACCAATGTTATGGAAAATTGAAAAAATTAAACACAAAAACGCCAATAATTTAGGCAATTTCAAGCATTAAATCTTACATCTGTATAATCTAAGAACTCGTTAATAAAATTAAATATAATTTTGATGCCTGTATTTAATTTTTATTAGAAAATGTTGAAGAAGTTACATTTGATAATTTAGAAATTAATATAACAGAACTAATAAAGACAGATTTACCAAAGCATACTCTAGAAAATAAAATAGAACCAAAAATTAAATTGCGCAGATACTTCGATTCCTTATTTCGAAAGTAAGCCTTCGATAGTAAGGGATTGGATTCAAGAATATTTTCATTTTAATAATACAAAACAATGAAAAATTAGATAATGTTGTAATTTACATATTTATTAAGTAAGTTAAAAAGGGATACAAAAGCAGTTATATAACACATTACGTTCATAGTAATGCAAAAAGTTTTTGAGATTGTATTATTCAATTTGGCGCACATTCTCGTCATTAACGGTCTACGTGAAAACGTTACAGATTTAGCAGAACAAATGTTTTGGTTTAAAAAGTTTAAAATTTAAATTTTCGTGGAGTAAAGATTAAGAAGATCAGTTGCAGGGAAATGAATTTTCCAGAGTGTGAAATTATTCCAGAATTCTATCCCAGAAAATAAAAAATTTTAATCAAGCAACACTAACATATCAATAACCAATTTGCACTGGTGTGAAGTGGTCTCAGTTCAAGTTTTGATTCATTTCATTTAAATATACTACATTTGTAAAGTTAATCTAGCCCAGAATTTTTATCAATTTTACTGAAAAAACGAAAAATTATCAGATTCATTAAATTTGATTTGTTTTTCATAAAACAAAAATATATAAAATCTATCTATCTAGTCCCGCTCGATAAATTTCAGGATCAAGGCTACATGATTTTGAAATGTCACAAACTTTAAGCCAAATAAGAAAAAAATCGTTCAGTGGAAAGTTTTCGAAAATGAACTCTGGGCTGGGAATTTCATTGATTTTTATATAATTTCTCGTCCCGCTCGATAAATTTAAAATTATTTCACCAAAACTAAAAATGTCTCGGATCAGGGCTAAGAGCCTAGCCAAAATGGTATTACAAAACCATGCAACTTAAAATTTTACAGTTTTTTTATATGTTAGATTTAAATATTTTTTTATTTTATGAAAAACAAATCAAATTTAATAAGTTTGATAAATTTTCCGTTTTTTCAGTAAAATTGATAAAAATTCTGGGCTGGACTAACTTCACAAATATAGTATATTTGAATGAAATGAATAAAAACCTGGGCTGAGGCAACTTCACACAAGAGCAAATTGGTTATTGATATGTTCGTGTTGCCTGATTAACAAATCTTATTTTCTAGGATAGAATTCTGGGATAACTACCCATTCTTTTTTTGTATAAATCATAATTTATCACTATCTGCGTGTGTCCTAAAATTTTAAAACTACCAAACATTCGAAAGATTTTTATAATTAAAAAATCTAAAGAAATGCACAACCTGCGTATTATTCAAACAAATTATCCTAACAATATTAGAGATTGCCACGCAAGCCACGAAGAGCTTCGAATGTAATTGTTCCGCTTAGGAAAATTGGAATTTGTATTTTGTAAATAATTCAAAAATATTTATTTTGTGAATGGTCGTCGAACTTATCAAAGATGAGATTGGATTTCAGGAAATTCGGAGTTTGTTAGACTCAGGAAGTCATTCAAATATAAATCCTAAAGAAAGGTTGTTACGGGGACGGCTCAGTAGCCGACCAGCAGATATCATCTAAACCACACAGAGGCTTCACACGGTGATTTTACCGGCTAGATCTCAGAGAGAAATGCTATGGGTCGTGGGGTTTGAGGCTTGCGTGGTTCTTGGCCTACACCGTGATTGATTACATTGAGGAAAATTGTGAAACAATCATCACTGGTCCCACCCGACACAGAATCATGTCTCCCCTCAAATCATACCGAATCCAAAAAAAAAATTAGCAATTCATCTAATAAGATTTTGGTTTTCGATTGATACAACCCAAACAAAAAAAGAATAATACGAAGCGGAGGAATAATCAAAATGTATGAGTACTGGGAGGGTAAGATTTCGATTTATTATACCTAAAAAATAAAAATAAAGAAACGAAAGGAAATAACGCAAAAAGAAAGAAACACCAAAATGAGCGCTTTATTATAGAGCGGAACAATGCACCCCGAGCGCGTGAACAACAACCGCTATTCGGCGCTCGATTACAAAAATTTTAATTTAAGGAAAAAGTTGAAAACTTGGATGGTTGGATTATTGCAGCGACGTCCTTGTGGGTTGCGGCCTTGTTGCCGTCATGCCATAGGTGTGCCCCGCATCCAGGCCGTTTGGCGATTTCCCACCATAAGCCGAATAACGTTGCGACCTGCCGTGATTGTGGCGGTGCTTCTCTCCAATAAACAACACGACTGGCCTCGTGGTGGGCCCCTCGCGATGGGTTAATGCGGCGCCACTACTAAATGCTGCGCCTGTTACTTAATTTGGTGGGTCTTGAGTAGTAACACCTTAACGAAAATTAACGCGATTAGTCGCATTACTTAAAATTCACGACACAATATTTAACTATTTGAAATAAAATTCTTAGCTTTTCTTTACCTTTTCTCACACACACATAATAATATGTTTTCTTTACAAAAATTAATAATAAAAAAATGTCCACCTCGACTCTAATTTTCAATTTTTCGATTTCTTTACGCTTTAATCACAAAAACTTGAAGTTATATCTTTTTACCACCAATACGAGACTAAAAAAATTTCGCGCACCAAATAAGATCTAGAAGAATGTCTTTTTGTTGTTGTCCTCTTTCTTTTTTATTTTTTGTCTTGTGCGTCGTGATCGTACACATACCCGGTGCACATTGGTTCCCTTTCCACATTCATTGGACGCTCATATTGCCGCAGCAAAAGTTATGTTAGTACAAACAGTACCAGGGCTCGAGAACAGGTGGTACTACAATCACATACAAAATACGATTCTCATCATACAACTAAAAAACAAGAAGGCTCGTAAGGGGAAACTAATTGTTATGACCAAATAGTCGTAACAAGGTTTACAGATATTCGGTTTAAATTCTAATTTAACAAGAATATGCTAGAAGGATTCGCACTTGCAAATTGTTATAAAGTGATTGATATAGTTGGAGAATAATTATTTTTTGAACTTATGTTCACAAATCAATCCCAATATATGTATATTCGACGTTGATTCTCCATCTCTTCATTCGAGCTATGGGAATATTTTTTGAACAACTTAAGACAGCGGAGAAGACTGTGACATACACAAAAGAAAATTGTTTAAAGCTGCATAAATTACCAAGCGCACGTCATATGATAAGCCATCATCGTCCTAAATAAATTTCTATGGCACCAGGAGTGGTGAGAAAAAATTAACTGAAGCGTAAATCAAGGCCAACAACCTCATTAAGTACACAAAAATTAATAGCTTAAACATTTGTCGAATCGACTTGAAATCTCGGAACTATTCTATTTTAAACATCACGAACAACTATCGCTAAAGTGTCTGGTTGGCAAAAATTCATAAAGAAAAGGTTTGCCCTTCGCCGAAAAGCATGTTAAAGTATGTCAGAAAAGAAATATGCTCGTTTTCCCCATCGATGAAGTACAAGCAGCAATTCTGTCGATTGATTTTATTATGGAAGCTGGAATTGTTATCGATTCCAAACAGCAGCTATTATAGTTTAATAACAATCCAGAAAGCAAACATTTGCTCAAATTCTAAACATGTCAGCAAGTTGTTTTGCTAGATTTTGCAACAGTCAAGCTTCGACCATTTGAAGGCGTAATTTTGTGCCAGAGAAAGACCCATCTGAGTTCGTCGAACATGTTATAAGGATGAATGATCCGAATCCACTTCCCGTATCTGTTACGCCATATCAAATGTCTGAACCCTAATAACTAGAATCGATGATCTTTTGCATTTGGTCAAACATTCCCTATTCATGTCAATGATTGATTAACAATCCGGTTACTGGCAGGTTAAGATTATAGGGACAAAGACCGGAATAAGGGAACATACAAAGAGGAAAAAATTCCATTTTTTATCGACATGTACAGTTCTTGGGGTATAGGCCACGATGGGATCAAAAAACTGACTCCACCCTAGTTCCTGCGACTTTAAACATGAGTCCACCGGTCTGTTCGGTTGTATGTTTTCGGGTTTATCTTATATGGAGCAAGATATATACTTTACCGTTATAACAAAGAAGGGCTTATTGGGTGGATCGATCTCTGCCGAAGATTGAGATGAAATATTTCTGTTTGATATATTTCTCTCAACAGAAGCCGAAGCTGTTTGAATATTTCTAGCTGAAATTTTCTGCTGTGAAATATGCGCTGTTCTGTTACCGAGTTCTGTCGTAATTGTTTGGATTATGAGAACTATAAAGTTTTAAATTTGAAAAGCAGCGGGCTTTTGAAAACATCAATAATGACTCAACGAATAGAAATGTCCACTTCTTCGAAAAATTTCCCGAGGCTGACGGTGAATATCAATACTTGCTTGCAGTAGAGGGTGTTGTCTCACCGTGGGTGGTTCTGTTTGTACTATTAATGAGACGTTCTTATGGTTTGGACCACACAGGTTGGCTCATTGTTAACAATGAAGCGCACTTTTGGAAACTTATTTGGAAACTGAGCAAAGTCTCAATCCATTTGTGTGGCCAAAGAATTTATCAAGTTCACTATGAACAGGTCTCTGATAGAACCCCTGGTTTTCTATCATTTGAAAGGGGATTGCAAGTACCCGACCAGATCACAAATGAGATTCGCGATAATAGCCAATTGAAAAATTTCATGTCACAGATATCTTTGTATTTGTGGACGTTACAAGGAGAGATGAATCGAAAAAAATACGCAGACGCGCGACGTCAACATTGAAGTTTTAAAGTCGATGACCTATAGCACTGCTCAAATCCAACGTTCAATGCCCACTAACAGCTTACTTCATTATTCGCTCTGCGGCCTTGAGGGCAAAAAGAAAAAATAAAGAAAAACATAGTCGTCACTACCACTATACACTCCTTTTACGTTTAAAACAGGTGTGTAACGAAAATTTCTCGGTTTTAAAATCTCGGTTTTCAACATTCGGAAATCCCACTTTGAATTTTTAAATTTTAGAATGTGGGAAAATGGGACTCTTAAATGATTTTTTGACCAAATTCAAAAATGAGTTTGCGATGAAGTTCTAGAAAATGGGTAATAGGGATAGAATTTGGCCATTTGCAAACAGATTTTGTGGAAACTCGATACGTCGGAATGGAAATGGGATTCTAAAATGATGGAAGTACAAAATCTTGCAATTACAAAATCTTGCATAACAAAATAGTGGAATTATTCTTCTTTTTAGTAGGTGTCTACATGTTTGCTAATCCCGAATTATTGCATTTCAAAATGTTGCAGCTTTGGTTTTTTCTAGTAAATTTTTGGGTAAGATTTCTTATTTTAATGTTAAAATATTATTAGCCGGCCCGAAATAATAAAAAATATTTTTTTTTCAAATACAAGACTTTAGAACTAGAAGAATAGAAACCCGGGATTTTGAAAACAGGGTTGTCGAAAAACGATATTTTAAAAACCTGAATTTTGGAAATCGGGATTTTGCAGTACATCATAAAACGTTTTAAAGTCTACTTAAATTTTAAGCAACAAAAGCAAAATGTAATCTATTGATGGCAACAGCATCTTCGACAGAGGAATTTTTCCACTTGGTACGTCGTTGTCTTGGCACTTTTTCAAAAACGATACACTGATCACGCATGGGAGCTTGTTTCAAAATAATTCCTTTGGTTGCTTTTTTTGTTGCTTAAACTTAAACGATACGTTTTAAAGCTTAAACAGCGACGTGTAGTGGCAACTCGGTTTTTTATTTTCTGTTTTCTTCCCTCTAGGGCGAATAACGATATATGTAGTTAGTCAGCATTGGATCTCTAGAGAAAGAAAGTTGGAGAAATAAATTAATGTCAATATTTTATTGTGAAATAAATGATTCTTCGATGAGTTTTACTTCAAGAGATAATATTTAAATTCGTTGCCACAAAAATCACTTACAAAATGTAATTATTTTTAAGTGATGGATTTCCAGTATTGGTGTCGGCCCACTCTCTACTACAGTGTAAGATACACTGCACGACTATGTCTCTACCCTTATATGCATGTATATGACGGATTTTATTATAGAATTTTTCATTATATTCATTTAGTTTTAAATTATTTTTTGCTGTACTTTTTTATCACTGATATATAACATCTTGAGTAATATAATTTTCAACAGTATGTGTGTATGAGTATATGTATGGAGATCAAATTCAGAAGTGTGACGGAATCAAATTCAAATAAGCGTAAATTTGTAATGAAAGTGAAATGAAAAATTAAAGGAATTTGTATGGATAGACGTTTAAATCAATGAACACCATTTATTGCAGGATGGTTACGAAGCGGATTATATGTAGCAAATTTTATCCTTATATCTTCAAAACATAAATTTATAATTTTTCAAATATTTTACACCCACAGTGATTAAAGATAAAATCGTTAAATACTTAAAGACTTAATATTTATTTATGTTCAATTGGCATGAAAGGGAAAAAATTATAATTTATTATTTAAATTCTGATGAATTATTTTGTTTTTGTTATGAAATATTTAATAATTAATTACACAATTTGGAAGTGAGAATTTTTAGATAATAAAATAATTTATTTAATATCAAGATGTTTTTATAGTATTTTAATGATAAAATATAAAGTGATTAAATAATTTAATTAATAGTTTTTATTAACTTGAATATAATTTTAGTTTAGTGTGGAATCGTAATAATGTTAAATAATTGAAGTTTGGTTCAACTGTGGCTGATTCTTCAATAATAGATTTTATTTGCGGGAGAACTGTTCTTGTTTTCAATTTAATAACAACGCGTATTATTTTAACCCTTACTCAAATTTAACCGGTCGAAAAGTTCTTGTTGCTGTGCACGTCAAATTTGATAGTTCAACAGTTTAACGCTGACCATTATCGAAACTGAAAATATTGAGCTAATTATTTTTTATTACAAATATTTGTCATTATGTAGCTACGATTGCACATTGTGCAAAAGATATCAAAAAAAATTTAGACAGGCAACTCGAACTAGTATTTTTTTCTGATTTCAGAACAAATTAATTTCTCTCTTATATTGGTGTATAACGAACACCGATTTTAATCACATATTGTAATTACGATTCTGGTAATGTTAACGCTAATTCTGAGAAAAATCACTCGAAAAATTTAATTATTGGTTTGATTTGATTTTAGTGAGAGCATCCAGCACTCTGTATCGTTCCATCTGTAGCGGCCTGTTTCTTCATCTACAAGAAACACCGCACAATATACATAATCACAAACGGACAATTCTCCGTAGACTGAATTATTTATTAACGGACAATTCTCCGTGTATAAATAAGAATATTCCAAAAGAATATGCAACAACAGTCTTCCCATGCCAAATCGGTACATATAACAAAACAATTTTGTACACATTACAAAATTAACAAATTTTATTATCATACCGATTTGCATGCCAATCAAGATCGTTACCAAACATTGAAACGAACAATATTGCAATTGCATCATAGATGCCACCATCATATTTTGTGATAACCAAGACACAAAATATTTAAATTAAACGATGGCACGGTAGTTGTGAAAATCTTCTTATAGATGCCCCCTCATCACCATTAAATGATTGTGATAACCAATGACACAATCATTTAATGCATAGTTAACATGATGGCGTGGCAATTAGCATAAAGTAAATTTATCATTGCAATAATGTTCATAGGCGTACGCACGTCTATTATCCAAACAAATTGGTAACCAGCTGAAACCAGATTTGGTGGATGCAATTCAAATTTTTATTGCCTTGTTTACCAAACGCAACAATACTGGATCAATCCAATTTTTATTGCATCCAGATTGCCTTAAAAATTTTGTATAAAAGCTATACAAAATTTTGATTTATTCCTATTCAGTTTTGGAGTTTTGAAGCAGCAGGAGCTGCTCAGCAACCGTACCATAATTACTTATTTATTAAATAAAATTTTTGATTAATTTTTAAAATTAAATTAAATTTTGTTTTTATTTTTTTATTATTATTTTATTAAGTGCTCCGCTTCGCCTTGCATTTTCACTTCAGCAAATCAACATAACAACGTACGACTACACGTCGTTATATCTGGTGACCCCGACGTGATGCACTTTTGTTAAACCACAAAAGGGATCCGCAAATCGGTTCCCTAATCCATTAAGTCTTAAGGTCGCAGCGGCAGACTTAAGACAAGCGCAACACAGCCGCTTATTTATACGGGATTTGGAAAACAATATCACGTTTCTGATTGATACCGGCGCTGATCTCAGCGTAATCCCGTATCATAAATACTATCGCTGCGGAACAAATCGCAATCCCGATTTGGTTCTGTCAGCAGCAAATGGTACCATAATAAATACTTTTGGTACCAAATTACTTAACGTTGACATTGGCTTAAGACGTTCTTTTAAACACGCATTTATTCTTGCCAATGTCAACCGCCCCATCATCGGCGCGGATTTCCTAACGAAATTCGGATTATTAGTGGATCTGAAAAATCGCAAATTGATTGATCCATCCACTAAGCTTACTATCAACGCTACATCAGCACTCGTTGATACGCCATCACCATTGTTCTACATAATCAACAATGGCTATGGAGCATTGTTAAAGAAATTTTCTTCTTTAACAGCTCCTCCAAACTACAACTCTCCGGTAAGGCATAATGTAGTACACCACATTGTGACTACAGGCCATTTACCATTTGCGAGACCACGTAGGCTTGATCCAATTCGGCACAAAGCAGCATTCCTAGAATTTCAGCACATGGTGGAACTAGGAATCTGCCGACCATCTTCTTCAGCAATATCATGTCCATTACACATGGTGAAGAAGAAGGACAATGACTGGAGACCATGTGGGGACTACAGAAGGCTTAACGCTGTCACAATTCCTGACCGTTACCCTATTCCCCACATTCAAAATTTTTCCATGCAATTACATGGATGCTCAATTTTTTCAAAAATCGATCTCGTCAGAGCATATCATTTAATTCCAATTGCTCCTGACGACATACATAAAACTGCAATAACCACACCATTTGGCTTATTCGAATTCACTCGAATGCCATTTGGTCTCAGAAATGCTGCGCAAACATTCCAGCGTTTCATCAACGAAATCGTGAGAGATCTCGATTTCGTTTTTGTTTATATTGACGACATTCTCGTAGCATCTAGAGACGAGAAGCAACACTTACTCCATTTGGAACAACTCTTCCAAAAGTTATCAAAGTATGGTGTCAATATTAACACAGCAAAATGTGTGTTTGGGACAAGCAATCTTGACTTCCTCAGTCACAAAATTACCCCTAATGGCATTCTGCCGTCCGAAGGACGAATTAATGCAATTAGGGAATTCCCAGCACCACAAAACGTTAAACAAATTCAGCAATTTGTCGGAATGGTAAACTACTACCACCGATTTATTCCAAAACTCGCTGAGATACTTGCCCCAATTCACTCACAATTGGCAACACTTCTCAAGAAACCAAAAACGCCTCAAAATTTTTCTTGGCCTGAAGAATGTCAAAAGGCATTCCTTCAGCTCAAGAAGTGCTTAGAAAATATTGCTCTTTTAGCGCATCCGCTAAATGCAACAAAATACAGCATCACTACTGATGCTTCTAGCACAGCAATAGGCGCAGTCTTACAGCAATTGAATAAAGGCACTTGGGAGCCTCTTGGATTTTTCTCCAAGAAATTATCAGATGCCGAAAGAAAATATTCGGCATTTGACCGCGAATTGCTTGCAATCTTTCAAGCAATTAAGCATTTTCACTATTTTGTCGAGGGTCGGGAATTTACTATTTTTACCGACCACAAACCGCTTACTAGAGCAATTACCTCTAAAGCGGAGCGAAATCCTCGGCAAGCACGCCATTTAGACTATGTCTCGCAATTTACCACAGACATACAGCACATACAAGGCAAAGACAATGTGGTCGCCGACACACTTTCTCGGACTTCTGACTACGAGCTTGCCTCCGTAGCAACTCGCTACGACATTACAACCATCGCTAAAGCACAAGCTAGCGATCAAGAACTACAGAACTTACTCTCTAGTTCCACAAATCGGCGCACTTCCAAATGGAAATTAGATAAATTTCCATTAGCCGATTTAACAGTTTACTGTGAAATATCTACAGGCAGCAATCGCCCGTACATTCCAGAGACATTACGTCAAACTATTTTCGATACTCTGCATAATATTTCACATCCAAGTGTACGAGCAACTCGTAAACTTGTCACTGCAAAATACTTTTGGCCTAGTATGAACAAAGACGTAACCCAATGGGCGAAATCTTGTTTATCCTGCCAAAAATGTAAGGTGCAACGTCACACTAAATCACCTCACGGGAATTTCCAAATTCCACCAGGTAGATTTGAGCACATCCATATAGATATTGTCGGACCACTTCCACCATCTAATGGATTTTTATATATTTTAACTTGCGTTGATCGTTTTACGCGGTGGCCTGAAGCCTACTGCATAAAAGATATCTCCGCAACAACAATAGCAAAAACGCTCGTCGATAACTACATCTCTAGATTCGGCGTTCCGGCCAACATAACGACCGACCAAGGCACACAGTTCGAATCAAAACTATTCGCTGAGCTTATGCAACTCTTAGGCTCACATCGAATACGAACAACTGCCTATCACCCTCAAGCAAACGGTATGGTTGAGCGCTTTCACCGCCAACTTAAGACAGCTCTAAAAGCTCGTGCAAATACCGTAAACTGGAGCTCAGAAATTCCGATCATATTATTGGGAATCCGAGCAACAGTTAAAGACGACCTGAAATGTTCACCAGCAGAACTGGTGTACGGTCAAACGATCAAATTACCTGGAGAATTCTTTGTGGAACGCCCACTTACATCACAGGTAACTACTGACACAGTAATTGATCAATTGCGCTCCACGATGAACAAACTCATCCCAACGGACACGCGCAAAACCAACCAAAGCGACATATTCGTACCAAAGTCACTGCAAACTTGTGACTACGCTTTCGTACGAGTAGACAAAGTTCGCACTGGCCTCACACCACCGTATGAAGGCCCATACAAAGTGATACGACGACTTCGTAAGCACTTTGTATTGAAAATCAGAGACAAGCAACAATCTGTCTCTATTGATAGACTCAAACCAGTCTATGGAATACTGAGTTCACCCGATCAAATATCGGGAGTGAAGAAAACTGTCCGCATTTTCGGCTAACATAAACTTCACCCAACTCAAACAGTAAACTCCAACTCAAAAGTTCCAACCACAATCGCTGGTGGACATCGACAATATATTTCGTATGGCGATCATACATCGAAAATAATGATACTTTAACTATCATCAAACAATTTTCACTGGTAAACAAATTACATCACCGCTACTATTATAATGATCATACATCATTATAATAGTACAATTCCCAAAACTCCATTCACAATCGCTGGTGGACACAAAAACTCACAAAAGGGAGGACCTTTTCACTGAGGAGGGAGTGATGTAGCGGCCTGTTTCTTCATCTACAAGAAACACCGCACAATATACATAATCACAAACGGACAATTCTCCGTAGACTGAATTATTTATTAACGGACAATTCTCCGTGTATAAATAAGAATATTCCAAAAGAATATGCAACAACAGTCTTCCCATGCCAAATCGGTACATATAACAAAACAATTTTGTACACATTACAAAATTAACAAATTTTATTATCATACCGATTTGCATGCCAATCAAGATCGTTACCAAACATTGAAACGAACAATATTGCAATTGCATCATAGATGCCACCATCATATTTTGTGATAACCAAGACACAAAATATTTAAATTAAACGATGGCACGGTAGTTGTGAAAATCTTCTTATAGATGCCCCCTCATCACCATTAAATGATTGTGATAACCAATGACACAATCATTTAATGCATAGTTAACATGATGGCGTGGCAATTAGCATAAAGTAAATTTATCATTGCAATAATGTTCATAGGCGTACGCACGTCTATTATCCAAACAAATTGGTAACCAGCTGAAACCAGATTTGGTGGATGCAATTCAAATTTTTATTGCCTTGTTTACCAAACGCAACAATACTGGATCAATCCAATTTTTATTGCATCCAGATTGCCTTAAAAATTTTGTATAAAAGCTATACAAAATTTTGATTTATTCCTATTCAGTTTTGGAGTTTTGAAGCAGCAGGAGCTGCTCAGCAACCGTACCATAATTACTTATTTATTAAATAAAATTTTTGATTAATTTTTAAAATTAAATTAAATTTTGTTTTTATTTTTTTATTATTATTTTATTAAGTGCTCCGCTTCGCCTTGCATTTTCACTTCAGCAAATCAACATAACAACGTACGACTACACGTCGTTATACATCTATAAAATGTAAAAGGGAAGTTATGTGGATGTGAACATCCACATCTCTCCCCTTCAAAAAAAAAAAAATAATAATAATAAGATGTTGGAATTGAAGAAAGAGACAAATTTAAAAACAAAAGGTATGACATGGAATCATAGAAAAATAAAGAAAGTAAACTAAATAAGATCTATTTGATGAAATTAGTGTATTATTTAAAAACTAATCTGGAACTAATTTTTATTTATTTTCGAATCAAATTGTACGCTAAAATTACCGTCAGTGTTACTGATGGTGAGCGTCTTACTTAGATGAGGCCATCGTTCTTGGCCACTTCGCTATAACTATTGCTTCATCCTTTTTGTATGAAAACCAGTTTCTCATTGCTACAGGGTAGAATGTGACAAACGTAGTGATCATTTTTATTTTTGTGAAAGGATGCTCTAACTCCAGGATGTTATAGTTTGTGAATGGTATCAAGGATTTGACGTCTCATCGGTCCCGGGATATAAAGTTGACGAATCGCGGTTGACGTTTCACACCATATTGACCACGAGTTTTATCCGGTGAGACCTTACCGAGATTTAATTTTATTTAATAAAATTGTTCACAATCTAAATAAGCTTTAAGTTCTACATCCTGTAAGTTCTACATCCTTGCCAGCATATTCGTGGACGTACCGGCTATAAATCCGATTTTATCACCATCTGCACATTGCATAGCTCCATCAAGCCAGCTTATAATGGCATGGAAGATAGGTTAGCACATGAGTTTTACACTCCGTTAGGGGGTCAAAGATATGTTCCATTTCATCACAGATCGTAATCTGTTGATAAAAATTCCCTTTGCATCCTGCTCCTATCGGGATTCGAATCCGGTACATCCCGATCCAAACGCCAAAACTTTAACCACTGTGTGATTTGGTTGGTGACTGAAGTAGTTTATCGATATTGCAACCAATGTAAAACCAGAGCGAAAATATCATCATGTCGAGAGAGAGTGTGTAATGGCTGTTAACAACGATTTGTGATCAAGATATACAACAAATTTGCGGCCTTCCAAGAAATAACAGGATTTCTTTATTGCTGTGAAAACTGCTAGGAGTTCAATAATAATAATTTTGAAACAAACACTGCCAATTTTTTTCTGCAATATTTGAATGTGTCGAAAAATTCGTAAATAAACGTTGGCAAAAATTTTTATAAGCTAATTTGGACTCAAATTATTTTAGTTATTTGAACATTTACAGTGATAATCGAATGATTTCTCAAATTTGTCTCATAAAATTTATCTTAACTACATCAGCTGTTTGCAATCCGTTGCATAATCGCGGACTCTATATGTTATTTTGATAGTTCTACAATTAAAAAACAAAACCTGATGGATATCCTGCTATGTTAAAATACAATTTACAATCTTTCAATTATCCCATAATCTTCAGTATGCCAATTTTTTCGGTAAAAAATTCGCTGATAATAATTTTTAATCAGGCGTGGACTACTTTAAATATTTGAATTATTTTGGTGAAACAATTCTTATTGCCACTCAAATTGACTAGAACACCGTATTCAAAAATATTATCATTAAAAGGTTATTTTTCAACCGGTCCTGATGGTCCCACGCCTGGGTCCCACGCAAAGATACTTTTATTGTTTCGACCCATATGAAGAGCTGTAAATCCGATAGCTATATAACTACAGGCCAATTGTGAAACTGTTGCGTATTCCAAAACTGTTTGAAAATATTCTCTATGATCGCTGTATTTTTATTATAAACAATTTGTTTTTGATAAACAACGCGGTTTCCTGAAAAGAAGATCCACTTCCACCAATCTAGAGGGAGTTACATTGGATATCTTGAACATCATGGAGGCAGGAAGTATTGTTGATGTCATCAACATCGACTTCAGTAAAGCATTCAACAGCATTTCTAACAAATTTTTTTTAAATACATGCCCTTCTTTTCCCAGCTGAATTTCTGCTATGGGTGAGCTCATATATCTGCAAAAATGAAAGTAGCAGATTTTCAGGTTATCTACGTCATCGCCTTATCTAAACATCAGAAGTTCTTTCGACTTGCATTGACATCAAACCAATCTACTCAATGATGACTTCCACGATTTCGCCATTTGGTGCACTAAGCTAGTTCCTGCGACCTATACAGCAACCGCGATCTTGTTTTAAGAGTCACTATTCGTCATATGGGGGTTATTTGTCACAACGAGTGGAACTTCAGAGCTCATATTGATAATACAATCAGAGAGGCAAACTCTATGTTTAGTTTTATGAAACGTTGCGAATGTCTTTTGTACGACTTTCATCGGACCCTTGCTCAGTGCTTATCAACTTTTTTATTGTAAATGAACCACAACTCATTACAATTTCCTTAAAATTGTTTCAATCATCCCTCAAATTTAATTAATAGGAAAGGAGCAATGTGAGGCAGAGAGAAACCATTGTATGTGCATAAAAATGCTATGCTGATCAAAAGGGGAGATTTCGTGAAATGGAGGTAGGGGTAATAATTGCGAGCTTAACGGACTGCATATCCCATGGAGAATGAGCTTGAAAGCTCAACAAGATAATGTCAAATAGTTCGTGTATTGTAATAAGGTAAATTTTGTGCCCACGTTTGGGAGAACAGGAGTAGACTATACGAAAACTAATTTTAGGGTCCATTTACACAGAAGCTGTGACAACAAATTTTAACTTTGATGATTTAGAATTCAATCATGACACTAAATATAAATGAATTTATTTTAAATTTATGACTGATATGTTTTCGCCACGCAAGCGAATTTAATTTAAATTTTATTTTGTTTTAGAGAAAATTATAAAATTATATCCTCAAACGTCATGCGAAATTGGATAAAGAGATGACAAATTTTGACAAAATAAAGTTTTTTAAGCAAAACTGATCATAACAAACTTATGAATGAAAAAGCTTAAAAGCTTAAGTTTAAAGTTTTATCTAGATCAATCGATCCCTATATGGGCTATACAGGTACAAAATTTTGTACAAACTGAAAAACATTATTTTGACAAAATTAATCATTTCTGCTTTAATTTTAGAAAACTGGTCTGGTATTGTTGCAAACTTATTTTCTATTAGTTCATAACCGTTTTCTCGTATGATATGCTTTTGAAAATACATGCAATAAAAACGAGAAAACTCGTCACACCGGAAGAGTCACTTCCGGTGGACCGATTTCGGCCAACATTCACGGGGATGGCCCAATTTGAGGATAAAGCTTAAATATGATGTCCTATCCCGATGAGCCAAGTCTACTTGTACTGTACAAAGACCGAATTTTTGTTGAAAACCGGTTTTATTACAAAAATCGTCGTTTTAGTATAAGTTGTAAAAAATTGATGAGGGCCGATATTGATGAAAATTTAATGTTGAACCTTTAATTGCAGAGTAGTTTTTGTCGTAAATGACTTACTTATCAAAATAATTGGAAAAAAACGAAAATGCTCCTATGGAAGCTGTCACTTCCGGTAGACTGATTTCTGCCAACATTCACTATGATATCCTAATTTGTGGAAAAAGCTTAAGTTCACGATAGACTGCCCGACACCATATACACACACATAGAGATTTTTTAAAAACTAATTTTTTGACTTAGGTGATATAATGGTAAATCTGCAAAAATCTCGAAGTCAAAACAGTTCAAGATTACCACACTTACCTACAGTGTAAAAAAAGTAAAATATTGCATCGCAATTTCATTGGGCGACGCAGAACGCGCATAAACTGCTTAATTCTTGCGTAACAGAAATAAAACTAGAATTGAATCTTATATTTTTGCATATAGCTTATAAATAATTTGTCTACTTGTTTGTTTGTTTGTGTCTATTTGTTCTACCGCATTAATTTGTTTGTCCGCAGCAATATACACATATACATATACATATACATATACATATTTCATTTCATTTATTGTTTTACGCCTTATTTTGATAAAAAAAAATTCAACGAACGTTTTGTTAAATTGCTTTGCATAAACGAACTTAAGTTCGGAAGATCATTTCTCCAAAACCCGACTTGGGTCGTACCATGATCTATATATAATTAAAACCAAATGTTCCTGGAAGGATATAATTTTCATAAGAAAAACCACTTCGTAAATAATTATAAAGGTTTGAATAATCTGAAGTGTTTTTTCACCTTGACTTGCTGTAACAACATTGGCTTTCGAATCGCTCGGAAAACAGACGTTAAGATACTAAATACGTGTTCGACTACTCTAAATACACATAACAATCGAGAATTAAAAATATATTTTTTCAATCCCGGCAATTGATCTTCATTATATACGGTTTGGATATACAGTTTAAAAGTAGAAGTGCATTATCTGCAATAAGCACATGCAGACTAGCTTTTTTTCCAGGAAAAATGTAATTTTCTGGAAAATTTAATAAACCTTATCTCATTAATTAAGGTGATGCAGCAGTTTTACATGCGCCCAATCAGAAATGCAGTCTTGACAGCCAACATTCATTCAACTCCCATATTTCTCGTTTGGATGACGAGAATGTATATAAATATCTAGCCCTCATAAGTATTTTTATTGAGTTATTATCGGCCATGTTTATTTTGACAACAACAACAATGATTGACAAAAACAAAAATTTGGTTACCATTCAAAAATAATTCAAAATCAATCATAATTCGAACAAATTTGAACCCGAAATAGGCAATTATATGTAGATATCTAGTCCTCATAAGTATTCAATGTGAAATTATCGGCCATGACAAAAACAATAATTGATGACAAAAACAAAATGTTGGTTTTAATCTAAATATAATTCAATATCAACCACAATTCGAACAAATTTAAACCAAAGTTTAGTAATTATTTGTAGGTATCTAGTCCTAATACGTATTCAGTGTGATATTATCGGCCATGTTTATTTTAACAACAAACAACAACAAATAATGACAAAACAAAATGTTGGTTATGATTTAAATATAATTCAATATCAATCACAATTCGAACAAATTTAAACCAGAGTTTAGTAATTATTTGTAAATATCTAGTCCTAATAAGTATTCAGTGTGTTATAATCGGCCATGTTTATTTTGACAACACCAATTAATGACAAAAACAACATGTTGGTTATGATTTAAGTATAATTCAATATCAATCACAATTGGAACAAATTTAAACGAGAGTTTAGTAATTATTTGTAGATATCTAGTCCTTAAAAGTATTTAATGTGTTATTATCGGCCATGTTTATTTTGACAATAACAACAGTTAATGACAAAAAACAAAATTTTGGTTATGATTTAAATATAATTCAATATCAATCACAATACGAACAAATTTAAACAAGAGTTTAGCAATTATTTGCAGATATCTAGTCCTAATAAGTATTTAATGTGTTATTATCGGCCATGTTTATTTTGACAACAACAATTAATGACAAAAACAACATGTTGGTTATGATTTAAATATAATTCAATATCAATCATAATTCGAACAAATTTAAACCAGAGTTTAGTAATTATTTGTAGGTATCTAGTCCTCAGAAGTATTCAGTGTGTTATTATCGGCCATGTTTATTTTGACAACAACAACAATTAATGACAAAAATCAAAATTTTGGTTATGATTTTAATATAATTCATTATCAATCAAAATTCGAACAAATTTAAACCAGAGTTTAGTAGTTATTTGTAGATATCTAGTCCTCATAAGTTTTCAGTGTGTTTTTATCGGCCATGTTTATTTTAACAACAACAACAGTTAATGACAAAAATCAAAATTTTGGCTATTATTTAAATATAATTCGATATCAATCATAATTCGAACAAATTTAAACCAGAGTAGTAATTGTTTGTGGATACCTACACCTTATAAGTATGCATTGTGTTTTTATCGGCCATGTTTATTTTGACAACAACTACAATTAATGACAAAAACAAAATTTTGGTTATGATTTAAATATAATTCAATATCAATCACAATTTGAACAAATTTAAACCAGAGTTTAGTAATTATTTGTAGATATCTAGTCCTTAAAAGTATTTAATGTGTTATTATTTGCCATATTTATTTTGACAACAACAACAATTAATGACTAAAAAAAAATTTGGTTATAATTTAATTTAAATTCAATACAAATCACAATTTTTTTTCTATTTTATATTAAATTGACTTTGTTTAAATAAAATGAAATTTTTTGTTATTCTGATTGATATAGCAAGTAAGATATTGTTTTACCCCAACGTGAGGTTACCAATAGTTTGGCAGTTTGAATTAAAACTGAAAATATTTTGAATTTATAAAAAATTTAAAATTACGACAGGTTAGCAAAAGCGAATCAAAATAAAATAATTCGCTAAGACATTGTGATTATATTTGGATATTAGTTCAAAATATTTTCCACATTTTTGAAATTTAGATGAGTGCAACTATTACACATTTTAAACAAGTCCTTGCACTAATTTAAAATTAGTCCTTGCTGTAAGTAGATAAGTTACGAACACGTTTTCTCAATGCCCCTTATAGAGTATCACGTATACCACTTAAAAATAAATAGTTTCAATATTTAACAGGGAAAATGAAAATCCTTATGTAATTCTCGGATTAAATCATTTGCATAATCATAATTTCGATTTGTTTCGCTAAATCTTACGCGAGCGCTGTATCGTATTTTATCTCGCCTAATCAATCTCCTCATTTCAACAAACAACATTTATACCTACCAATTTTCTTATTATGGGTTTCTGTTCTATTTGGGATGACACTGATAATAAAACACGGCTTAACAAAGAATTTAGGGAAAAATTCTCTTCTTTGTCCGCCCCCCTGAAAATATAAAAAAAAGTCACAAATTTAAGTTGTTACATGGAAAATAAGAAAAAATTATTAAAGTTAAAAGAACAACAACAATAAAAAGACGAGGAATTTGAACGTGTCTCTTGTACACATTTCCTTCTTTAAATCATGAATTTATTGTCAGTTGAATATAAACAGCATTCTCGTATGTATCTAACTATATAACTTTTCGTCTTTTCCTGAATATTTTTTTTTCTTATAATAGAAAAATAAATTTATGTGAACACATAGATATACGAACCCCACACCATATATACGTAATCAACACGGTGGATGCCTACACACATATTACACATATAACACGGGAACGAACACAACGAACAACTTAAAGAGGTTTTTCATTATAATGTTTTCCACTTGTTTCAATAAAAATTGGAAAATGTATAACATGTAGAGTGTATTTAAGGTGTCAGAGAGATTGTTGAAACGCTATATACAAGTATGTGTGTGTATACATAACATTTTTGCTTGACTTCTTAAAGAATAATAATAGAGCTTTTTGTTTTGTATTTTATAAAATAATATTTGACTTAATGGTAACACAATACATAAGACTAAGAAAATTCGATTACAATTCTAATCACATATTTCGGATTCGGTATATATTTTTCCAACAAACATGATACAAGTTTTTCAGATAACATTTAAGACATTTATTAAGAATAATAACGTATCAAAATGTTACGGGAATGAAATGAAATTACGAATCCTGATATATAAAAGACATTGTATATATAGTCATGTGTTGTATGTGGGTGCAATAAAAACAATGACATGTTGAACGAATACGATGTACGATTTCTCACGTATATAATATACGGGAGCGGAAGGAAATTGTGGGGGATAAGAGTATGTGGTGTAAGGATTTCCGATTTTCGGTTTAAGTTTTGCACGGATTTGCACAGATATTATTTTAAGGAATGAAGGACTCAATACTTGGAACAATTTATTTTTAAAATTCAATGTTAGCTTGATGGTAAAGTTTATATTCGGTGTTTAAATGTTTGGGATTGGTTTTTAAAATTACAGTTAATTTAGAACGACTTTCTGGGTCTCTTGACTTAAGTAATCTATTTATAAATTGGCTTTAGAAAAAGTTAGCAGAACCTATATCAAAAATGATTTAAACTCAATTGGAAAATTGACGGTTAATTTTTAGGCTAATAAAATGGACTAATAACATTTTTGTTTATTCGGCTCGAACTAGAAAAAGTATTAGGCTCTAGCACTTCAGAGCTAGCAGAACCCAAATAAAAAATCGGACCAAAACCGAAATTAGAACGCAATCTAAGAGCGATTACCATACCAATAAATTTAAGCGTATTATGGCTTATTTAAATTCTCCGGTAAATAATGGGCTCTACTCGTTCTTTACTAAGCCTAAGGCTATTTAATTAAAGGCTATGGAGAATCCAAATCGAAAATCGAACTAAAACCAAAATTAGAACAAATATCAAGGTCAATTTTCATTCAATTGTTTTTAGACTCATTATGGCCTATAATCAAAATATCCGGAAAATTTGGGCTCCACTCTTTCTTGACCAAACTTCAGGTCATTTAATTTAAAACTACCAGAACCCAAATCGCAAATCGAACCAAAAGCGAAATTAGAACGCAAAACTAGATCAATCAACAACCAAATAATGGTTAGGCTTATTATGGCATAACTAATTTTTAATCAAACTTCAGATCATTTAATTTGAAGCCAGTAGAACCCTAATTAAAAATTGGGCCAAAAATGAAAATACAAAGCACAACAAGAACAATCCACATACAAATAGCTTAAGCCTCTATATGACCTATTCAAATGCTCCATTAAACACTTTTAGATTCCACTATTTCTTGGCCAAATTTCAGGTCTTGAAATTTAAAGCTACCATCAGAATCAAAATCGAGAATCGAACCAAAACCAAAATTAGAACGCAACCTACGATCCATTAACATACCAATAAATTAAGGCTTATTATGGCTTATTTAAATCCTACGGTAAACAGTTTTGGGCTCTACTCGTTCTTGACTAAGCTTAAGGCCATTTAATTTCAAGCTAAGAATATTCAAATCGAAAATGGACGCGAAACTGAAATTAAAACGAAAAACAAGATCAATCGACAAATATATAAATTTAGAGTCTGTATGTAGAGGCCTAACTAAATGACCTATTGAAGCAGTTTGGGCTCAACTCATTCTTGATCACACTTCGGCTCATTTACATTAAAGCCAGCAGGAATTAGAACGCAAACCTTGATTTATTGACATACAAATAATTTTAGGCTCATTACAAC
The DNA here is from genome assembly GCA_947310385.1 of Nephrotoma appendiculata. NCBI lineage: Eukaryota > Metazoa > Arthropoda > Insecta > Diptera > Tipulidae > Nephrotoma > Nephrotoma appendiculata. Next base: position 22,419,941 of record OX371225.1, on the reverse strand, counting down.
TTAACTAAATGCCCCATTAAATATTTTGAGATTCACTAGTTCTTTCAAACTTCAGATCATTTAATTTGGTGCTATTGAACCCAAATCTAAAATCGGATCAATCCAAAATTGCAATGCAAAACAAGATCGATCAAACAACAAATAATTTGAAGCTCATTATGGCCTAATCAAAAGCTCCATTAATTTTTTAATGGACTCCGCTCGTTCTTGACCAAATTGCAGGTCATATAATTTAAAGCAAGTAGAACCCAAAAAGAAAATCGTACTAAACCCAAAATCTAAATTAAGGTAATGGATCGATTTTCGGTTTGTGTTCTGTAAGATTTATGTTAAATGATCTGAGCGTGTGGAGCCCATTTTTAAATAAAGCATTTAATTAGCTTAAATTATTTGAATGTCGATTGATCTTGTTTTGCGTTCTAATTTCGGTTTTGATCCGATTTACGATTTGAGTTCTGCTAGCACCAAACTTAATGACCTGAAGTTTAGACAAGTATGAGTGAAGCCCAAGATTATTTAATTAGGCATTTGCCTAAACTGTGAATTTGTGCATTTGTAAATTAGGCCATAATGCGCCAAAAATTATATAGATGTCGAACGTCAATGTTGAATCACACAAGGCTAAAAATCATAGAAGCGAATCGCTGTGTGCATGCTGCTGTGCAATAAATAAGGAACCTGTGTTTTTGGCCACACATTACATTAAAGGCAAACTATTTGAATTAAAATGAAATCATTTTATAGCCGTCCAGAAACTCGTATCGCATATACATGAATTGAAACTAGTCACCGTACTATTAAGTAAACAGAATAGGAACTTGCTTAAAAGTCGGTGACATCGAGCCGGCTGTTATATATAAATAGCTCGCAAAGTTTGGTTGGATATGTTCGTGTTACAGTAAATATAATCCAGTTAAAGAAAGAGAAAATGTCAAGCTCTACTGGATGCCTTCGCAGTTCTTGAAAAATGTTCTGTGTAAACGACCATCAGGACATGCTGTGCGAACTTCATCGATCAAACTCCAATCTGAGGGGCACTGCTAACTCCAACGGCAATCCCGCTAAAAAGCAGCGTCGCAAAAACATTGAATCATACAGCGAGTAAAATAATATGCACGATTTTCACCAATCACGATGGATAACCTAATATCCATTCTTACAAAAATTCGCAAATTGACTTAAAACGCCATTAAATATTGGATTCCAAAAGAAGACCATAACAACTCCGTGCCATTGTTACTTTGGATATTGAAAATTCATTAACACAGCAAAATAGGAACAGATTTTGAACGATTTTAATACCAGGACACCAATGTGAAGTTTCTAGTACCATGCAATATTAAATTCTTATTAGAATAAAATTGAGTGTGATTTATTACACTGTTAAATTATTCTCCGAATCAAGTCCATTTAAAAATTATAATTTTTAAAATAGAATTTAGTCAAAATTACAAAATATCACTGAAATACAATAATTATTCAAACAAAGAAGTAAAATAACAAATTAAAATCATGTTTGAATTAGTTAACAAATAAATGAAAATAAAACGTCAACAAAAAAATATATCCGAGTTGATTATTGCAGTGTTTCGATCACAATACTGTGTATTTTATCAATCTGGACCAATAACAAGCCACTTCCAAAGATTAGGCAAGATACCATTATATAGGTCGGATTGGCCTATCTATAAAGAACAATTTCCGGTATAATATTGTTACGGACGGCTAAGCAGCCGACCCGCAGATTTCACCTAAGCTCGCAGAGGCCTCACATGGTGGTTTTTACGGCTAGTTTTGAGGCTTGCGAGGCTTTTGGCTTAAACAGTGTTTACAGATAGTTTAAATAAATAAAAACGCAAATTAAAGATAAAAATAACAAAAAACCGGATGTCCGCCGAAATTTGTCAGACAAAACTTGAGGAACATTGTAAAATAATTATAACTGTGTTTACCCGACACCAAATGGAGGCTCCCTTTCCACCATACCAAACCGATACAAACTTAGTAATTCATTTTATGAAAAATAGCAACCAAAGAAGAAAAAAATACTGCTCTCGTGCGCGCGACAACACCGCTGTGGTGCTCCATTACAATATTATTTTTAAATGAAAACAAATTTGAAAAGTTAATAAAAATACAAAATTTGAAGACAGAGAAAATAAAAATAAAAAAACATCGTACCTTTGACCTTCAACAAGGTCACCCTGTAGGGTGGTTGCGGCCACGTACTTGTTGCCGAACAAGTTGCGGTGCCTCTCACCGGTAACCAAAACAAACAAATAGCCGGTTGGCCACCCCAACGTTACGGAGCCTCTCCCCGTTATCCAGAGAAAAAAAAAACCAATAGCCGGTTGGCTACCCGTGCATTGCTGGGTCTCCAACAATACAAGAAGAGTGGCCCCAACTGGCCCCCGAAACTCGTTGAGCGTTGTTTCGCCTAAATCTCGTACTAAAAGTGGCCTCAACTGGCCACCCCTAAATAACTGGGTGGGCGTCCTTCGCAACAAACCGTATAATTATATTGAGCGTTGTCTCGCAAAGAAAAAAGCTAAATGTTGCGGCCTTGTAGCTGTCGTGCTTTGTAGCCGTTGGTTAGCCTTAAATCGTAAATTTTTCTGGCCACTAAAACAGATTGCGGTTACCAGCTGTTTTCTTTGTTGTAAATATAATGTTTAATTTGAATCACTACCGTTTAATCAAACTCGTTTACAATTGTTTGACATTAAATATTTACTATAAATCATTACCGTTTACCCACAAAAACAAAACAATTGGGAAACGCAATAAAATATTTCCACTCTTGCATGAAAAATCAATAAAATTGTACACATAATTTCACAACTCGGAGAATGCAAAAAAAACAAAACTCACTTACAAAATTAAAAACATTCAATTTAATTTTCCATAAATATTGTCTTTTATTTTTATAAATTTTGCAAAAATTTTCAACATCAATTTTCTTTATAGTTTGTTTTTTTCTCAATTAAATACTTGAGGGTTACTTCGCTCTTAGGTTACAACAAAAATTTTAATTTTTGACAATTCTTTTATCGACTCTCCATTACAAACTTTTAACTAAACTCTATTTTTACAAGATTCAAAATAAGCTCAACTTATTCACGGCAAACTCCAAACCAGACTGACTAAAAAAATTCGTGCACCACAAAACTTCTAGAATGTTTTTGTTTGTTGTTGTTCTTATTTTCTTTTTTCATACGCATCACACTCAAACTTCCTCCTCAATTCTATTCCGTCATGCGATTGTACACACATCCCCTGTGTACATTGGTCTCGCTCCCATATTTATCCAATGCTCACGCGACATCATTGCATCGAGAAAAACCGCTCGAGAACAGGTGACACTGTAGTCAAACAAAATACCCCATTCACCATAGAACGAATAAAAACAATACACACAGAAAGAAAGGAAATAATTGTTATGACCATGGAGTCATAACAAGATTTTTCCGAGCGGAGAAAATGTAGCGTTGTTAATAGAAACTTTTGCGCGCACCTAGCTCTGGAAGTGGCATGTCATTAGCCCAGATTGATAAAATACTCAAAATGTACGGTGGAAAATTGCTATTCATAATTTTACATTTTCTCCGCTCGGAAAAACCATATACCGGAAAATGTTCTCTATAGTTTGGAAGCTCATTTGACCTATATAGTGGTATCTTGCCCTAATCTCTGAAAGTGATTGATAGAATACTAAATGTTTTGAGTGAAAAATTGCAAAAAACATATTTGATATTTTTTTTTGTTAAAGCTTTAATTTTATTTATTTGTTAACTTTTCCTTTAAGTTATTTATAAATTTCTCTAATATCTATGTAAATGAAAATTATGATATTATTTAAAATACTAATAATTTTTAATATAATTTTCACTAGTTTGCATTTATAAAATATTAAGAGTGCAAATCACCAATACGTAAACTATTCAATATGGTGGCTATTGGAATCTAGTTAAATTCAGTAGTAAATCTGTTTCCGCCATGTTTCCAATAGGAGCCGTATACGTATACGTATTATTTTTTGTTAGAAACTCCACGGGCTCTTCCAGAACATTTGCAACTACAAAAGGTTAATTGCTGACTATATTAATAACCCTATTTCCAGTACCGTATAGAAAAGGGATGACAGGAGAATAGATTTACTTGTACGGTTCGTCACGCTTTTGTGCTCATTCAAATATTATGCTCAACAATGCTCTCATACGCTATCGCGGTCTCTAAGTGCAAGAGTGCCTAAGAAGTTGTTTCGTACAAAGCAGCCTACATCATTGCGGAACAGGGACAAACACCAATGGCACCCGTTCTGGAGGATATAACAGTATGGTAGTTCGAAAAAGGGCCTTTGAATAAACAGCAAACATAAAAGATTTTACTCCGATTAACCAATCCGCTAGGACTAGAAATATGCCTAATTTTTATGAAAAACTTTTTTTTATCAAAGCTCGGCATTTCCGGTAGTTTTTAATAAATAAATGATTAAATTTAAATTTAATTTAGAATCTTTTGGTTTTTTCGTTTTGTTTGTAGATGAACTATAGTTTTCTAAATATTTGCAAAACCCACTTCGAGCGGTCTGGTTTCAGCTAAAACTTACTAAGATTATCTATTTTACGATAAAATCCTAATTTTTGTTAAACAAATATTTTTTGCCCTAAAATTATCAATTCCGATTAATCTTGGGAAACTAATATGGGTTGGTAATTTTATTTACCGGACAAGTGGTGCAATTTTTAAAGCTTCAAGTGCGGAAGGTTTCCCTAAGAGGAGTATTAATTGATCTTAACAGAACTTAATTAATACTATTTTTTAATTGAAAAAATATAAACCAAACTTAAATTGTAACGCGAAAAATTAAAACTACCGGATATTTGTGTTGAAAATCAGTATGTATAATCGCAGATCATTAAAAGCGATGCCACATACACATTTCTACGGACGACTCTAAAAACAGATTTGTCATTTACGAATTAATCAGAGCATATTTTTGACTCAAATTAATGAGATAATATGTAAAATAGCTCAAATTAGTAGCTAAAATGATAAATTTGCAATTATTTAATAATTTTAATTAAAAAATAATCAATTTTCTATTTAGCCGTTTCTAGAAACGATTTTTGCTCTGAATGGAATAATTTTACACGTGAACGAACGCACAAATATCTAAAAGCGATTTCCGAACTCATCAAAAAATTTTAAACGATTTTTTTCTCTGTTGGGTTTTTCCTTGATTGCTGCAAAACAAATGTCAAAAATTTCAAAGAAAATTTATTTTTCGTTAATTAATATTTTTATTGAAAGCTCATTAGTCATCATGAATAATATGGTATTAAACGTATGATTACAATTTTTCACTTGGACACTTTGAATAGAAATAGTATAAACATTCAGCTCGCTCGAATGAAATCGTTTGTATTTAGATGTGTATGTGGCAACGCTTTTACCGCTTAAATTTCAGAAAACCTTACAACATAACCCATGTAAATTATTTAATCTTTATAGCGAAAATTGAAAAAGCTTCTAAGAAAGCTTGCACTTCTGGTACGCCACATGTTCAACACATCTCGCATAGCTGTCCCAATTAATGGAACTAACTGTAGTTTGCAGTTTTATTCAGAATAGTCGGCGGCTTGCCTGTAGAGATGCTGAATTTTTGTGATATAAAGATTTTTTATCAAATCTCGTAATTTCCGGTAAAATTTAAAAAATGAGATGAGCTAATTTTTATGAAATTTAATTTACAATCAGTTTATTTTAATCGTTTTGTCGTAAATGCTAAATATACGTTTCAAAATATTTCCATAAAATGTAAAAGCTTTTATTGAAACTGCCACTTCCAACAGACAGATCTCGGCAAAAAATCAATGATTTTGGATCACTGATTTGAGCCGGTATTGTTGCAAAACTACTCATAATATATACAAAAACAACTAATCTCTTATTGAAGCCGTCAATTCCGGTGGAAAACGGAAAAGCTCATTCCAATTTGTGTAAAAGCTTAACAATCGAAAATCGTAATATCAGCTTAAATTTTTTCGAAAACTGTTTTGAAACGGTATTGTTTCAAATAATCGTTATTTGCAAGCTGCCACTTTCAATGGACGGATTTCGGCCAAAAATCACTAGGATCTTTCGATTAAAAAGCTTTTATTACTTGAAAGAAAATAAAATAGTTTTTTATTTGTCAATAATCGTTATTTTCGATTAAATTTTGAAAAAACAGTCCTGGTCTGGACTGTCATCTTCTAGATTTTATGTAATTTTTTGTAATTGATATACTTTTGTATAATCAACTAAAAGATTGCAAATTAACTTTTCAAAAATAGCGGACAAGATCAGTTTTCCAAAATTAAAGCGAAAATAAAGTTGTTTGGCAAAAAACTGTTTTTCAGCAAAATTCGGTTCCAGTACAGCCCAGACCGATTGATTGATCGCGATGAAACTTGATACATAAACTTTCACCTAACTGATAGTGACAGCTTTCATAAGAGCTTTTTCGTTTTTGCAAATATTATGAAAAGTATAAAGCATTTAGTGAAAAACTATTAAAGACCAAAAATAAATTAGATGTCAAAAAAAAATTGTTTGGATAATTTTTTTTAATTATTTCTGGAAATGATGAATTTTGACAAAACAAATTATTTCAACAAAATTCGGTGCCTCAACAGTCCATGCAGATTGAATATTTGGAATAAACCACCCTACTTAAACCTTTTCTAGTAATAAGGACCCTTGCGAAATTTGCTGGAAATCTATGTAACAGCTGCAATGGGAGCTTTTATATTTTTGCAATGATTTTGAAAAGTTTAACATTTACAAAACATGAGAAAAAATTAAAAAATTTAAATAAATTTTAAAATATAATTTTCAACCAACAAGGATTGAACTTGCATTATGGTTTTTGAAATTTTAGCTGGAAAGGTATTTTAGAAATTGCTAAAATTACTACAAATTAACATGAAGTTTATGGTCATCATATTATACCTACAGAGTTGAAAACAAATGGTAGTGTTTATGATGCTCGACGAAAACGTAAACGTACTGCAGAAAATATCGATGTTGCGAGGCAAGATGCGAATGAAAATCGAAAACAATCCATTTTCTGGATTTTCCCATGAAAGAATATGGGAATGACCTTTCAAGGCGTGTAAAATTCAGTTGACCTAAGAACTTAAACAAGATTAAGCTTTAGAGCAACTTGAAACAGACCCATTATTTCATGGAAAAATAATTTTCGGTGATGACGCTCATTTCAAAATGGCTTCGTAAATAAGCACAATTGTCGCAACACAATTACATCCACAAAAATTAAAAGTTTGGTGTGGTTTATGATTTACAGGTGTAATTGCACCATATTTTTTTGAAAACGGAAATGGTATTACAGTTACCGTCAATGGGGAAAGATACAAACATATGACTAATGATTTTTTGTGGCATTTATAAGATATGTGGTTTCAACAAGATGGTTCAACATCCCATACATCTCATGACACAATCAATTTATCGATAGAAAAAATTTAATAACCGTGCAATCGCAACAAATTCTGATGTGAACTGGTTTACTGTGAACTGGTTTACTCCAAAAAATCACAAACACTAAAAGACATCCTATTCATGTTATTGGTGAAATAAGTCGACATTTGTTTGAAAAATTAGCAAAAAATTGGGGACCCAGAATCTAATTTTTTTAAAATTTGGAGGCGGTCATTTAGATGAAATCATTTTTAAATAAAAATGTCATGATCCAATATCTAAAATAAATTTTAAAAAATATATTGATATTTTATACCGTTCTAAAATGTATTTCAAATGGAAAATATAAAGCATATATTTGGCTACTTCAGACAATATAGTTTTACTAAAAGTTCAGTAAGTTGTATTTGTCAATTTAGTAATCAAGTTTGGTGTGTTCATGATTTATGTACATGCATCGTAAAAGACATTCGCGAGTCCAACACTCTCAATTTTTTTTTTTTACAAATGCTCAAGTAGTATCTCATATGACACTTACAGATTTAGGTACCATATCCTGTAATGACTGGGACCTCGTCAGTTGTGTCGTCCTTGTTTCAATTTGATTCACCACACATTTCAAACCCCGCCCGTTTAAAATTTTTAAAGTGAAGTTTCCCTCGAATAATTTTTATTACAACTTTGGCCATAGAGCGATTCAACCAAGTTTTTTCTGAATTGTGTTTAGTAGATTTCTGTTATCCTGGTGGAACTAAAAAACAGCTAGTCGGTTATATTGAAACAGTTCCTGAAGTAGAGCAGTTAGATATTTAAAATTTTAAAATCTGACAATAACCTCTCAACATTTTGTGAGAACCAGTTAACTAAATAGCATGAAAATATTTGGTCGTATTTTATAATAGAAATTTTTTTATTAAATTAAAAATTTGATTTGAGATAGTTAGGAATCCAGTGTTTCATTGAACGATACCAAAAATATATTAGTGTCTAATGAATTTAAGGTTTAAGGATAACCAAATTTGCATTGATTCATTGCCTTGAGTTGAAACAATCATCTATATATATAAAAATGAATTCCTCTTTGTTTGTTTGTTTGTTCCGAATGGGCGTCTCAGCCGCTCAACCGATCGCCATTATGATATTTTGGAAGTTGGAGCTGAACGCCGGAGTCTAGGGGCTGCGGTACAAATTTTTTCGAAAATTTTATTTTTCTTTAAATTTTTCCACGAAGTGAATTTATGGGGCTGGTTATATGAAATTACTTACATGTTCGAATCCGAGGGGCCCAGCCCTGAATCAAAAATTAATTTTTACATGTATGTATAGATACAAATATTTGATTATTCCAAAATTTATTTTTCAGCCCCTCAACCGATCGCCATGAAATATTTACCATGTACAAGTTGCATATCCAGAACAAACCATACGACATTTTGGAAGGGGGTGGGCCCCAGGATCTAGGGGCTGCGGTACAAATTTTTTCGAAAATTTTAATTTTCTTTAAATTTTTCCACGAAAATGAGTTTATGAGGCTGGTATATGAAATTACTGACATGTTTGAATCCGAGGGGCCCAGCCCTGGATCAAAAATTAATTTTTACATGTATAGATACAAATATTTGATTATTCCAAAATGACTTCTCAGCCGCTCAAACGATCGCCATGAAATTTTTACCATGTACAAGTTGCATATCCAGAACAAACCTTATGATATTTTGGAAGGGGCTGGACCCCGGGGTTTAGCGGCTGTGGTAGACATTTTTTCAAAAGTTTTAATTTTCTTTAAATTTGTCCACGAAAATGAGTTTATGGGGCTAGTTTTATGAAATTACTGACATGTTCGAATCCGAGGGGCCCAGCCCTGGATCAAAAATTAATTATTACATGTATAAATACAAATATTTGATTATTCCAAAATGACTTCTCATCCGCTCAACCGATCGCCATGAAATGTTTACCATGCAAATGTTGCAAGTTCAGGACCAATCTTACGATATTGTGAAAGGGGCTGGACCCCGGGATCTAGGGGCCATGGTACAATTTTTTTTTTCAAAAATTTAAATTTTTTTACGAGAATGAGTTTTGGAAATGGGTTATATGAAATAAGAGACATGTTTGAATTCGGGGTGTCCGCCCCTGGGTCAAAAATTAATTTTTACATTTAAAGATAAAATTATTTGATTGTTCTGAAATAACGCCTTAGCCGTTTTACCGATCGCCATGAAATTTTTACCATGTATATGTTACATGTTCAGGACCAAGCCCACGATATTTTTGAAGGGGCTGGACCCCGGGGTCTAGGGGCTGTGGTACAAATTTTTTCTCAAATTTCAATTTTTTTAAGATTTTTTGACGGGAATGACTTAGTAAAAGGGTTATATGAAATTAGTGACATGCTCTAATCCGGAAGTCTGCTAAATGATTTAGCGGCAAAATTATTAGTTTTTTGTTTTAGTTGTAAAGTATAATCTGAAGATGATCACTCAGTGATCGAAAACGTTAATTGTGAAAAATAAAATTAATTGCACTTAATAAACACATTTTTTTTATTAATAAAATAAAATAAATAGCAAATAGCGTACAAAGTAAAATTAATTGAATAGTTAAATTTGCTTTTTTAATTAATTTATGGCTTCGAGGAGGTTCTACAACAAACATTTAGTTTTAAACATCCTTGGATTCAAATTATTGTACGTGTAAAATTGCCTTAGTTTGAAAAAACTTCTTTTGTTTTTCGAAATGTCATTTTCAACCATAGTTCGCGGTAAAACGTATAGAAGTGGACGTAGTTTTAATCGTTTTGAATAAATTAATATTAATTTGTGTTTCGGATGCCGTTGTTCTCGATTAGTTAGCTATATTGCAATAAAATAATTGTTGGTGATTATTTTCCAGGTACTAAATATTATTTCAAGTGAATATACATTCATATTAGATTTAAGTTTTCAGTTTATAAACGTGTTAATCTATGATTAATTTTGATTGTAGATAATATTTGATTTTGCTTAAAAAAAATCCGTAAAGACATTTTCAAACACAGTTCGCGGTGAAACGTATCGAAGGGAACATTAAAATCGTTTTGATAAATTAATACTAATTTCTGTTTTGAATGCCCGTCATTCCTGACTAATTAGCTACACGTTTCATTTTTGCTTAAAAATGCCACCGAAAAAAAAGATCAATTGGGCAGGTAATTAAACAGCGCGAAACACGACTTGCAAACGTTCGAAGCAGGCCCGGCTGGAAGTCGATCGGTTACGATATGGACGATTAATAGAAACTTTTAAGGTGATTTAAAGTTAGCAGCATTCAATTACGAGAAAGACTATGATTACAATGTTTCAATTGGGCAAATGGAAAACATTTGTTTGTATTGTCATGCTTTCAAGTTTCACAATGAATCGCCTGGAATGTGTTGTTCAAATGGAAAAGTGAATTTGCCTCCTCTGAATTATCCACCTGAATCTCTTCTAGATTACGTCTCCGGAACTACTGAGTTATTCAGACATTTTCTACAAAATATTCGAAAATACAACTCATGCTTATATACCTCCCTTGCAACGACGGGTAACTCAGCTAGTTTACCTATAAATCTTAAATTCACTTGTCGACAATAAAGCTTTTTTGGTGATTTTTAATGGAGTCAAATTTAAAAATCTTTACTTTCTTCAGGGAATAACTTCTACCAAAATCCTGAAATGTGAATTTAAAGATTTGATTTATTCAGAAAGCTCGCAACAGTTGGAATATATCGTAATACTTAAATTTCAATTTGCGCTGTATCAAAAGAAAAAAAATATTCAAATAAAAATACTTAAGACATGAAAAAGAAAAAACAAGAAAATTGCTTAACAAACCATCATATATATTCTTCTTCGTGTACGTCGTCTTCACATCGCAATAAATGAAATTGTCTAAAAGTCGTTTTATGCTCAATAAAGCAATTCTAACACATAAATTTTACTTTCGATACCGTAACACACACACACAGATACACAAAAAAAAACTCTCGAAAGAATTCTAATTTTTCCGATCATTTAATTCGATCGGGGAAAATAAATTTATTTATTTTTATTGTGTCTCTGGTATCGTCTCCAAATCGTTGGAAAAAACACGTGTTCCATTTTACTTAACAACCCAGTTCAATATAATATATATAGTATATTGTAAAGTGACCTGCTTGTATATAATATTGAGTTGTTAAACTGAAATCAGGATAATATTAATCCGGATCATTTATATACCGAGATTTAAATTACACACGAACTCCTTACACATTATATTATTTTAGGATAACAAGCAAATCACTTTAATATAATAACAACCCATTTTTCTTTGGGTTCGTTCACAAAATATATATTCACCCGATTATTTTGTATTCTGCGTAAGGAAATCCCATTATCTCGTCTTTGTTACAATCATGTACATTCGAATTTTCAATAACGGCAATGATACCGGGATGTGAAGTACATAAAAAATAAATAAACTTAATGTAATCGAAATCTTTCAGCCACTTATTTCTTATTTATATACGAGTTGTATTGATAACTAGGAAATAAACGACGAACATATCTAACAATTTTACAGAAAATGGAATCTCCGTAGACGTTTTATTTTCACTTTCACGATTTTATAGAAATCTTTCAACTGTTATCGTTGATATAACAAAACAATGTTGGTTTGTAGAAATTTTATAATAAGACCATGATCTTGATACGGATTTTGTAATAAAGGCACAGTAGTTGCTCGTATCTCACTCTGCACATTGCTCAAATTCTGTTAAATTAATAATTGATGAACAAAAAAAAAAACTTGAAAATCTGTCATATGCAAATGATGCTTTCATATAATATTTTTGACCAGATTCTGCTTCTGATTATAGTTTGATTATCAAATAATTTAGTATATAGCCAGACCCCAGTAATTAATGTAATACTTGTGTGTGTTGCTTAAAATAACAATTTTTTAATTAAAAATAAATTAAATGTTGTTTGTGAATTTTTTAATTATATGTGTGTATGATGTGTGCTGTACACGTTTAAATATTTATTAAATATTTTAAAAGCTCGGTGAAAGCTCAAATATTGATTTATTTTTTCGTATTTTTTTTTATTTTAGATATGGATTTGCTTACAACTTTAAAACGAGCATAGTTAAACACATTTGCGGTGAGTAGAAAATCAGTTTATCATATATTCTCAAAAATACCGAACGTATGCTACTATGGATCCTCGGCAACACCATGTGTCTTGCTCTTGAGTAGAATCCAATGGATACAGGGATCTTCTCACATTTGCAATTATAATAGAATGATGCAACAAAAGTTTACACGTGATTACAAAAACTACCAAACCGCACTCACATTTAGTTTCACACACCCCTCATTATCATCACAGTAAAAGGCACGATTCCATTAGAATGAATTTATTTAAAATTTGAAAGAATTTAAATTGAGACATTTATACTGAAAGAATATTTTATTTGAACCATATGCCTAATTGACACCAAGTGACATTGTTTGGAGCATATATTTTGACAAAGTTTAAAACCTTTTCCGTTCCTTCTAATCCGGATATTGTTAAAACTGAATCGAATACTTTATAAACACCAATGTCTCATCAGGGATTCCGTTAATCAATCAATTTTTTTTTTAAATTGAAATTAAGATCTGCTGACGTCAACAGCACGAAAAAAGTTTATAGAAGCTAACAAATCAAATGTTTACAACACAACATTTTTTCCGTGGCGAATAACCCATGTAACCTGCCAGTAATGTTCTTCACTTCCTAATTTAAGTTTCCAATCTTTCGTGCAACGATTGTAATTAGCTAAATAGGAGCGAATTTTGCACACATTTTTTTTCTGCATCACTCTGCGAATGCGTAAGTCCCGAATTGCTGATATAACAGTACGGTTCTGCCTTTCAGATGTGTTTGACTTGGGTGAGTATACATTCACACTGTTTTCGACCTTACAATTCCAAATTATCCAAGAATGTCTTTATACTCCACGCTCTGAAACTGTAGACCGTTATCTGAGTGTATAGTCTTGGGAATATTATCTACAAAAAGACCTGATTTTTCAAATACTGCACTATTTTCTGGGAAGTAACTTTATTAAATAGCTCTGGTAAAACAATTTTAGTAAGATGACCTAAATGATATAACTATTTTGCCCTATAACGATCTTGAGTACCGACCAAGCAAATGCATACGAATTCGTTGCTATGGTTGTTCTATCGAGAAATTGTTTCCCAAAGGCGGTCGGGGTTGTATGATTGTTGGTTTTACGGTTTAAGCTATGCTTGCTTCGCAAAGCTATGCTTGCTGATTAGTCCTATTGGGCTATAGATTTCTTTATTTTTAGGTAGTGCTCCAAAGTGCTATGTACTGCGTCTATTTCTTGTAGAAGGAAATGCCTCGGTTCTAGTACTTGTGCTCTATGATTAAAAATGCTGCGGGTACCTTTATAAATTTTAATAAGCTAAACGACAAAATAGAACCCCGTTAATCTGTATATAAGCACTAGCCAACTCATTGCCCCCTCTCTCTTGACTGGTTTCATTCCAAACAATGCAGTATGTCGTTTTGTTGTCTTTACAAAATCCGGTTAGATTGTAACATAAAAGCTTTCGCTTATAATAGAAACAGTTAATATTGGCTTTCGGCAAAGGAACTACGTTTTGCAAATCAATGATCAAAATCCGGGTTTTTGCTTCATCATAGGTTTTATCCATTTCTTTTTCTGCTCTCGCGCATAATTTGTTTTTTATATGACGGGAAATCTCGTTTTCTTCATCTTCGGTTACAGTAGTACCATTCTGCGCTTTTCTCTTGTTTTCTTCAATCTGTTACAAAGATCCTTTTTCTGCACATGAAATGCTACATTGAACTGCTTGTAAAAGACATTTTTATAAGCCCAATATTTTACTGGATCATCATAGCCGTTGCAATAGGGATCGTATGCATTGTTTTCAAATTTAAATGTGGTTTCAGATATTTTTTTTAGTTGAAGACCGGCAATAGTGATTTTGAGGTTTTTGTTTGGCTATCAACTAAATGACTTGATATACTCTCTTCAGTTTGTCGGATTTGAGGAAAATGAAAATGGTAAGTATTTTTTCTGCGCGAGTTCAAGTTTTTACTTTGTTTCCGTTCCACCGCAAATCTAAACTCCATTTTCCCAAAATATTCATCTTTTAATTTTGCATTCAAGCTCCAAAAATTATAAAATATAATTTTCCTCTCTGTCGAATTGAATTCCCTACTGCAACTGTAAGGGCAATTTTCCTCGCAACCGACTTATATTTGACGCGGGTTTCGAGTTACTCCGAAATCATTGGTTAACTGCTCTCCTCTTTGGCATTTCACGTTTCTCAAATTTTTTTTTTTTCTAGGTTTCTTGATGTCGTAACCTTTTTCTGGTTAAGATTTTTGATCAACACGGAGAATCTAAAAATAGTTAAATAAAATTAATAATTATTATGATACTACGATTGTTAAAAAGTTTTTACCGATGCGCAACAAATCATTCATTCTTTCATTTGATTCAGGATCAACATCTGAATTGAAAACTGGCGATTCTAAAAAATTTTAAATTAGCTTTAAAAGTAAATTATTTCAAGCGCGAAAACCTTACCACTCATGTCAAGATCTACGTCATCATCAAATTTTGAAGTTGAATCTTTGTTGGATATTTCACTTAATATTTGAATGTGATTTACAACCCTGATCGAAATTTGATGGCGTGAGCACCAAAAGGCGTTTATTTAGCGTAGTTGGTGGGATTATGGTGCATGGAAATTTTTTTGAATCCACAGATTGTTCATCGAATAAATTTTCCAAAGAATGGAATCATATTATTTATTAGTTTCATTTTGAATTAATTTACTTAAATCTTAGAAAAATTCAATATTAAATATACCTGAGTTGTTCATCTATAAAAATTGGCACAGGCCAACAATTGCGTTCGATTGATTGCATTTTAAATTAATTGACTGTAATTTCTAATTATTTTTAGTAATTATATTATTTATATGACAATAATGGATCTAATGTTATATGAAGAATTTTTGATTATAATTCCTTTACTGAGGCCTAGAACATTAATTTTTAAACATTCATGTAGAAAACGCGCAAAACTGTTCAACACGACATGACAAAAACCACAAGTGATATATAGGGAGAAGTTGTAGCTGTTTTAATAGTTGAATCGACCTCGGATCTAAAAATAAAATTAAGTTTTTGGGGCGTATAAAATATGACAGAAAAAATCAAATCATCCAAGTTTATGAAAATTTTTGACGACTAAAACCGTCCTATGCAAACTATTACCATAGTTTGTAATACTTTAAAACCTTAGGTATAGTTGAAATATGAAGTCGATAATCCATTGAAATTTGGGATGACACTGGATAGGCTGTGTAGGGTGCGCTTGCTCTGTTATTCGGCATTTCCTTAATATTTTATTATTTTGACAAGCGGCAAACACAAACGGCTTACGTTTACGAACCGGGACCGTAACCATAATTCAGTTTCATCATCTGAGAGTAGAAGGAGCACACTCGCAGCATCAGTAATACGTGGAAGCTGGAGCAGTAAATATTTGAAGTGCCGCTGAGGTATTTTTTCACCCCGCGTTTGCTATTTTTCGTTTGTGTATATTTTTCGTCATTTTAAAGTTTTTTATAACTTCATGTTTTTTACACTTTTTGGGGCAGTAATGAATGTATAGTGGCTCACTATATATATTTACATATATATACTATTATACTTGCGTGTGTGTATACCATAACCTCACTTTAGTTTTCACTGTTTCAAGATTCGAAAAATGGTTAGGCGGTACAATTTAAGACCTTTGAAGGCTGAAGTTAAGTTGATTAATCAAAGAAAGATCACATTGAACCTGAGGAAAATCTATGTGATGAGGAAAATCTAACGGAAGAGGAGAGTGGCTAAGAATCGGAGCAACGTGCAGAATCAGACAACGAACAAGTTGAGCCCGAGAGTGAAATTGAGGTATGTAAATCATATTTTTCGGTAAATGTCAGCATTCAAGAAACTGCGTAATACAAAGAAGAGAGAAAGAAGGGGAAAAGGACGGGGAAGTGGTAGTAATCGTGAACGACGAAAAAGTATTGTTGTGGGTAAAGATGGGCATAAGTGGTACACAATTCCACTTGAAAGACTGTCAAATAGAGGCCACATAGTCACGAATCTTGCCACTCCACTTGGACCTGCAAAAGAGGTCAAATCTCCTTATGAAAGTTGGAGTTTAAATTTTTACGAAGCCATGCTGTCGAAAATTGTCCGGCATACTAATGAAGAAATCAACCGTTATACCGAGGATCGAGAAATAAACAGACAGTTGAATAATACATATAAACATGTCGGCATAATTGAATTGAAGGCTTATGTTGGTTTATTGTATTTTTCTGGTCTTCAAAAAACAAATATGACCAATATTCATGATATATGGGAACTTAAAGTCGGTTGCATAAGATACCGTGCCGTCATGTCCCTAAAAATATTTCAAGCCCTTCTACAATTCCTGACATTTGATGATAAGAACACTCGAGCAATTCGTCGTGTTGAGGATAAATTTGCCATAAGACAAATTTGTGACTCATAAAATGCAGGACTCTATACAGCCCAGGAAAGCACTGTACCATTGACGAACAAGTGTTATCTTTTCATGAGCCCTGCCTTTTTAAGCTTTATAACGGTCAAAAACCAGATAAATATGGTCAAAAATGTGTCAATTGGAATGACTATCAAACATTCTATTTAGTCAACGCAATTCCATTTGTCGGTAAAGTGGTTTTGGAGGACAAAACAGAAAAAAAACATCCTATTATGTTAGAAAGTTGAGTGAGCTAATTTATGGAAGTTCCAGAAATATAACCTACGACAACTAGTTTTCCTCAACAGACATTTTCGATACAACTTTGGAAAAGAATCTCACAATGGTTGGAACACTAAAAAAATTAAACCGCAAATACCTTTGTCTTTCAAGACTGCTGGTGAGCCAGGAAGTTCAAAATTCTGGAAAACTCTGGTTTCCTACACTCCTAAAAAGAATAAAGTGGTCCTTGTTTTATCAACGTTCCATCGATTGCAAGAAATATATGAGACTACAAATAAACCAGAGATAGTAAATTTTTACAACAAGACAAAAGGTGGCCCTGACACATTTGACCAGATGTGTCACGAATATTCAACAGCAAGAAAAACTAATAGATGGCCAGTACGAGTTTTCATGGGGATGCTGGATCAATCGGGGATCAACGCCTCGATTATAACCAATTTCAATGCTGCAAATCCATCACTCAACAGGAGAGATTTTTTGAAAAGTTTAGTCGAAGATCTCACATTTCCTCATATCTGGAGTTTTGAAGAGTTGAAAAATCTGCCACAGTATTTTGTATTCAAGAGATATTGGATGAAAGGCCAATACGACGGGACATAGGTGAAACAGGAAGACAGGGAAGAATTGTTCATTGTCCCCGAACCATCAACCGAAAATATGGAGTCAAATGCTCCAAGTGTCAGGCCTTCGTGTGCCAAGACCATAGAGCTGTTATCTGTCAGGCGTGTGGTGAGCAAAAATGAGAGATAAAAAACAAGATAAAAAATGTTTAATGATAAATGTAATATTCTTTTTCAATAATTGTAGTTTATCATTCCAAATAAAGACATTTTTTACCAATTTGAACGAAATTCTTAATGATTATAACGACCTGTGCGGCGAAAATCGAATTTTCAAATTCTTGCTATTTGCGCACTTTGATTTCTCAAAATAAATACGTTTTTTAGAAATTTGGCCAAAACCACTATAATACCCTTAAAACATAGTATCTCTCCTTTAGAACGCCGTTAGAAATACTCGATTCACTTATTTTTAGAAAATATGCCATTTTTATTAGTTTTTCACGTTTTTACCTTTCTTGGTCAATTTTCTAGGACCCTTCAAATGTTTAGCAAAAACTATTTAGTTCACGCGATTCTATATTAAAAGACAAAAAAATTAGCCCCCTTGAAATCCTCAAAGTCATAGTGGGCCCGAGATACGAGCCCATCAGATTAGGTAACAAAAAATAGCGATACCTTTCTAGGGTGAATCAATGCTTTAATGCCATTGAGTAGATCAAGAAAATATTAAAAACAAAATCGTCACAATGTCCTGTAAGAAATTGATTAAATTATTCACAATGTTTGAAGTACCTGTACTATTCTTTTAATTACCTTAATGTCTTAATAATTATGTTTTGAATTAGAGCAGTATGTCCCTTTATTTAACCGAATTTGTATGAAGGACACTTTTTATGTACAATAATATCTTTTAATTTAACACTTTAAGCCACAAAACATTTTTCTTAAATAAAAAATAAATTTCCAATTTAATTATTTACTCTCGACTCTTTCTTCCCCACTATATATATACAGTAAAATTTTCCGGGACGAGATAAATCGTTCATGTCTTAAGGTATGAATGGTATAATAATATAAATCTAATCTTCATAATATAAAAGTTTGTAAATATTTACCATAAAACTGTTGTTGTTATTTTTTCTAGTTGTGCTTGGTTGGAAGTGTGTTTGTTGTTTTATATTTTATCTCTACACGTCTACAATAGTACCATGAAATGATATATTTATAGAAAATATAAAACACAAACAAAACAAAATTCTTAAGATGAAATGAAAATAATAATTCAAGAAAATCACATTCTGAGTCACAATTTATAAGATAGGGCACGTTTTTTGTACATACATAAGTTGGATATGTAAATATAAAATTTAGTTGTTTGTAAATATGTATTGTATGTATGAATATGGAGCACCCCGATTTCGTTCTATAATTGCATTTTATTCGCACAGAATGATGATGATTTATTATTTCCCGCCGTTTACATAAAATCGAATTAAAAATCAAAATTTATAAACCATAAAATATCCAAATCATTTCGAAACATTTATTCAAATTTAGTTAATTCAAGTAAAATAATAAAAAAAATCCTGTCATAATAATCCATCCCGTACTCTCAACATAAAACAACAATAAAAGTTAAATTCAATTAAATAACTTTCACTAATTTTATTTCTGCTTTTTCTTCTTCGACAAAATAATTTTTCTAAATAAATTTTATTACAAAAAAGCTCACTCACAACAATGAGAAATAAGTGGAAGAAGCAGTAGCAAAAAAAAAAGTTACAAATTGAATAATTTCTTGAATTATTTTAACATCAAAAATAACACACACACACACAAAAAAAAAGTTCGCAAATTTTCCGAAACTTTTTCGAACCCAACAACAGCGCGCATAAGAATGGAACGTAAGAAAAATCACTTTGTCGAAATATTCGGTTAGTTCATATATACGTACACAGTGTGCTAAAAGAATCAAGAAGTTTGTATGTGTATATAAAGGTATTTTCTTTCCGGTGTTCTTATCTTGTAACTTAAAAGATTTCAAATTTATTGGAAAGAAACTCTAGTTCAAAGCTCTTTTTGTATCAAACCATGAACGTTGGTGTAAAGTTAGAAAATTGTTAGAGTGCATATAAGATGAAAAATAAATGTATATAAGATAAAATTCAATAAGTGAAATTTCTTTGTGTACCAATAAAAGAAATGGTGTACTGACATTTTAAAAATGTTGATTCAATTTGATACTTTTTGTGTTGGTGTGGTTTAGGATGACAAATCGGTTTGCAGAGTTAATTTGATACTGAATTGTGAATTTACAATTATTTATGTCTTCTTTGTATTGGCTAAAAAGTTTTTATTGCCTAAGTCATTTTTCCAAAATATATGAAAACGGCTTCTGACGGTTACATAACGTTTCACAGCAAATCGGCAATACTGTGTCTTGAACGTGGCGGCACTCTGAATAATTCACAACTTTCTAACAATAATTTTTCAAACATTGGTCCATTTTGGCAGATAAAGTACATTACAAAGACAAATCTGCTTGACAACAAGATACAATTACATCACAGCACTCAAAATCAGAATTTGGAACAATTGAAGTTTTCAATCCGTACTATTGATAACTTTGCAAAAGTATGTCAATTAACAAAAAACAACTCCGCTTGACTAAACAAGAATTCGAGCAAATGACACAATTTCGTTTTCCTTTTTTAAATTCGAGTGAAGTTTATCCTAAATCCGTTAAAAAAAATCAAGATTTGTTTAGGACAAACTTCACAGTTCTGTACATGTTAGTGAAGTTTGTCCTAAATCTGTCCTAAAAAGCAAAAATAACAAAATATTTGTATATGGTTTGTGTGTCGAATTTAATTTGAGATAATTAAATTAATCATTTAGTACGCAATTTAGGATTAAATACTAGGTCCAGTACGTTTCACGGTACAATTATCACTCACTTAGTACAAACTAAAGGTAATTTAGTCTAATTAGTAATTTAGTAATAAAAAGTGGTGTGAGGCTGACAGTATCAGTTTCTTGGGAAAATATTAATTTGAATTAATAATTTGAATTAATTACAAAGACTACCTACACATACAGTAGATAGCTATACATCAACTGCAAGTAAACAAAGCTTGGGATATTTTGGGAAGTATTACCTGGACTAATGATATTTTTTCTAATAATTGGTAATTTTAACAACAATAACTTTGCTGGACAACATCAATTATTTATCTTAATCAACCCGTACTAAGATTATGGTTTTGCTAACAAACCGCCATTTTGATAACACTACATTTACTAGAGAACAACAACAACTCAATAAATCTGGAAACTCTTTGTATCCCTTCACGTGTATGAATATAGGGAGTCATCTTGTAGATGGAGGCCGCTGCAATTTTATTAAGCTGATTTTCAATATCTGCAAACTGTAACGTTTTGAGTTTATTACTAAAAACTATTTCTTAGGCTATTTTTATTTTTATGGAACGAAAATGTCCCGAAGTCGCTATTAATTTCTGATTATCAAATATTTTAAATTGCAACGGTCTCAGATGGGAAATTATTGCATATAAAGCCTTTCCATTCTAGTTTTTATATTTCAGTCGGAGTATACGTATCCGTTCAAGTGAGTAGTTAAAAAATCCTTTGTAATTGGAATATAGGTTTATAAGGCTTAATTTTCCTAAAAATTATTTTTATGGAGGGTTTTGAGTCAAAATACGCGGTTATCACAATTCTCTCTGAGATCAATAAACTACAAGATAGGTTAGGTTTAACCTGTGAGAATTCTTCTATTTTCAGCTCTAAGGAGCTGTATAAAATGAAAAGAAGCGCATTTTTAAAACTGCTCCTGTTTTTTTTATCTTACAAACCGTATTGTGGATAGTTTTGCGACTATTAAGCCAACAATTTAGTTAGGCGTTTAAAGTGTACACTGTTAAGTGTTATCATATTTGGTAGCAGAGTGAATTCCAATCGGAAACTGTTATAATATTGACGTTTTTTATTCAAAATAAATGTTAATATTACGCAGTTGTAGCATGGAAATACTCGTAATAGTCTAATTAGATAATCAAGTTTTACTTGTTGAGTTTACAACTCACAGTTTCCTAATTTTATGCAAATTTTATAAAACTTATTTATGATTTTGTGGTTATTTTAAGAAAAAAAAACATCAAACAATCATTATATTACATACGCGAAATGGATACACTTCGCGCATGTGATAACCAACTTCAATAGATCTATTTTTGAAAAAATAAAAAACAGAGTTAACTTGTGTTTTTATTTGAACTCTAATCCATATAAGGCTGTAACAATGGATAGGTTCACTTCCACCTAAATTTCATTTTTGGTAAATATGTTTTGTAACAAATGCCTTACGGAGTTTTTTTAAAAATTTTTTATGTTAAGTGGTTATTTTAATAAATATTTGTAGATGAACGTCACTATTCACTTCGCGCATGTAACAGAATGTAACAGAATTTTAACAACCGTTAATGGATCTATTTTTGTTAAAATGTCAACTGAGCCAATTTGTGTCTTGATTTAAACTCTAATTCATATAACGCCTGTAACAATGGATATATTCACTTCCTGCATGTAATTAATTTACCTAAATTTTATTTTCGGTAAATATATATTTTAATACATGCATTATGCTAATTATATGAAATTTACTTATATTTAATAGTTATTTTAATAAATATTAGTAAATGAACGTCAATATTCACTTCGCGTACGTAATTGAATGCTTAACTGCTTAAATTTCTAGTTATAACAACCCTCAATTGATCAATTTTTATTAAGATAGCAAACTGAGTCAATTTGTGTTTTTACTTAAACTCTAATACATATAACGCTGTAACAATGGATAGATTCACTTCGTGCATGTAATTATTTTACCTTAATTTAGATTTTAGTAAATATTATTTGAATTAAATGCCTTACGGAAATTTTTTACAAGCTTTTGATTCCGTTAATCATCATAAAGTTTTGACACACTTGTCCAACTTTGGATTTCTGCATTATTTGAGTAATCGCATCCATTATGTCGAAATAAGAGATTAAAGGTCGATTACAATACAAGCAACCTCAGGTGGACCACAACGCTCTCACGTACTACAATGGATTTTCACAATCTTTCAAATCCTTTCAAGATTCTTATTTTCTCAAATGATCTCAAAATCTACAAAGCCATCGAGTCAGTTGACGATGAAACATGGAAAAGCTATAATTTCATCAAAAAGCAAACCTTGTTACACAAGCCTATAAAATCTAAAGACCTAACTTTCGTTAAAAACATGAGCTTTACTAAGCAGATTGAGCTGTGCATCACTTGAGCAAACTGCATGCTCCGTTTTACTAAGATACTATATTGTGGTACGTGACCTAGAAAAGTGGGTGGGTTTATGACCATGATCTACCACACCACGTAATTATACATTCTGTCAATAAAGTAAAGGGAGTTAGTCATTTAAAAAGCCCATTTAAGGATTGTAAATTGATTGGGTGCCCTGTATCTTGACATGAAATTTTAGCACGATCTGTCATTTAGTTGAAAAATAGAAAAAATAAAATAAAAGTTAGCCGGAGCTTTATCAGATGAATACATCAAAAGCGTGTTAGGAGAAATATATCAATCATACACATTAAATTTGTGTGATTGATCCGTTTCTCCTAACACGCCTTTGGTGTATTTATAATAAATTCCATAATCCTATTATTATTCAGAAATCATTGATTTAGGGTTAACAAATAAAACACAAAAAACGAATCAAGATGGAATAAAGATAATTATAACGTGTAAAGTTAAAGTTACGTTATTGTCCAAGGAGACACAACTTCTTTTTTATGAGAATTTTATCTCGATGAAGAAAGTGCAAGAATTATTTCCTGTTTCAGTTATCCGTAGATTTGTAAAATAAAACTTGCCAAAAAAGGTCGTCACTAATAAAATATTCAAAAGAATTCCGATGTGATACAGTATCTCTATGTAAAAGCTGCATAGTGGGTACACAACTTTTACAAATTTTGTTTTATGGATTGTACACGAACTAAAAATTAAACAACGAACGTACACAACAACAAGTAAAAGCTTCAAGTATACATTTTTTTTTGTGTTTCACTTTAGTACAAAACTGTTTTTCCTTTCCATTTGTTTTATAGCATTTTAGCCAAGTTGTTTATTTATTTATTAAGTTTGCTGTATGCTATTTTCCCGCACTCTTGCCATTCAAATAACTTCCTCCTGAATTCTATGTATATACAGCGAGTATAGCAGAGGATATAGTTTATTATTAATATTATTGTTTGGATGTACGAGCACTTTATATAGTTTTTCCGAAGAAGTTTCTGATTTCAATTTAGATTTTTCCTGTTATTTCAATCCTGATTTTCCACACTTTGTTTTTATTTGTATTCCCCCCGTTAAAATGATAAAAGATGTAAAATATTTGTTGGGTCTTGTGTATATATTTTTCTGTTTTGTAAAATGAAATAAAAAATTAATTTTTTTAATTTAAATCAAAAAATTAATTATTTAGAATAAAATGTTGGATAGTGTACATAATTTAATTGTTTATCAGTTTTTTTGGGATCGGGGTGTTACGTTGTTCTACAAATAGATAAATGCTTTTAAAATTCGTAGTGCATCTAAATACCAATTTAAGAGCATTCAGGTTCACATTATACTTTAAACTTTATTTTATTTTATTATGTAAACAATTCAAAATCATTTCGACAAGAATTTTTTGATTATCCTAGAGTAGACTATATTGCAGCATCATGCAACAATTTTTTTCTAGTCTAACAAATATAAATAGAATTTGAAATATTTTAAAGCTGTATACACTTAAACTATATGTTTACTCTCTGTTGTGCAGATATGCACTGTACAAAGCACTGTGTTATTGTTATATAATATGCATAAATATGTATATATGAGTTGACATAATAGAATAAAAATCTAAACTAGAAAAAATAGCTATCATGACTGTGAGAAAAAGTTTTTAACGTCTAGAGAGAGCGCATATTAAATATTTAGCTGGCAAAAAACACTCCCTCTTGTCTTATGAAGTGAAAATATGTTTTAAATGAAAATTTATCTTTTTTTGTGCTTTGTGCTTGTATACGGTATTCGGTTTTATTTTTTGTTGACAAAAATTGCTATACATGCACTGTCAAGCATGTGAATACATCAAGCATGTATGTTCTTTATATGGGAAGTTGTAAAATTATATTTAAAAAATTAACTTTTTGATTGCATCGTTCGGAAACACTTATAAATAATATAATTTTTAAAAAAATGTTTTCAAGTATAACAAGACCCGACACGGATTGCTATCCAACTGGGCAAAGAAATGATGTGTGTCATAGGTGTTTGCTGTTGCTGATTTCAAATAAATACACATTACACATTACACATTACACATTACGCCCGTTACACATTACAAAACACAAATTAACTCAGTTCGGTATCTTAACAAAAATAATTCAATTGAGGGTTGTTATAACTGATAGTTTATATTATTATTGGAATATTAAATAATCATTCTATTACATGCGTGAAGTGAATATTGCGTTTATTTACCAACATTTATAGACAAATATAGTACGAGTAAATTTTGTAAAATTTCCACAAGGCAGTTAATATAATATTTATCAAAGTGAATCTATCAATTGTTATAATCTTAAATGTATTAGAGTGTTAATCAAAATACCAGAAGGCTCAATTTGAAATTTAAATTAAATTGCTACAACTGAGGGCTGTTATAACTAGCAATTTACACGATGATTGGCATATTAAATATGTACTCATTCTATTACAAGCGCGAAGTGAATATTTACGTTAATATATTATTTTTTATTAAAATAACTACAACAATATAAGTTATAGCGAGTCATTGGTTATCACAATCATTTAATGGTGATGAGGGGCATCTACAATAAGATTTTAACAACTACCGTGCCTTCGTTTAATTTAAATATTTTGTGTCTTGGTTATTACAAAATATGATGGTGGCATCTATGATGCAATTGCAATATTGTTCGTTTCAATGTTTGGTAACGATCTTGATTGGCATGCAAATCGGTATGATAATAAAATTTGTTAATTTTGTAATGTGTACACAATTGTTTTGTTGTATGTAATGTATGTGTTTTGGAATATGCTTATTGAAACGGAGAATTGTCCGTTAATAAATAAGTCAGTCTACGGATAATTGTCCGTTTGAAATTATGTATATTGTGCGGTGTTTCTTGTAATTGAAGAAACAGGCCGCCACATCACTCCCTCCTCAGTGAAAAAGTCCTCCTTTTTGTGAGTTTTTGTGTCCATCAGCGATTGTGAATGGAGTTTTTGGGAATTGTACTATTATAATGATGTATGATCATTTTAATAGTAGCGGTGATGTAATTTGTTTACCAGTGAAAATTGTTTGATGATAGTTAATGTATCATTGTTTGCGATGTATGATCGTCATATGAAATATATTGTCGATGTCCACCAGCGATTGTGGTTGGAATTATTGAGTTGGAGTTGATTGTTTGAGTTGGGTGAAGTTTGTATTAGCCGAAAATGCGGACTGTTTTCTTAACTCCCGATATTTGATCGGGTGAACTCAGAATGCCATAGACTGGTTTGAGTCTATCAATAGAGACAGATTGATGTTTGTCTCTGATTTGCAATACAAAGTGCTTACGAAGTCGTCGTATCACTTTGTATGGGCCTTCATATGGTGGTGTGAGGCCACTGCAAACTTTGTCTACTCGTCGCTTTGATTGGTTTTGCGCGTGTCCGTTGGGATGAGTTTGTTCATCGTGGAGCGCAATTGATCAATCACTGTGTCAATGGTTACCTGGGATGTGAGTGGGCGTTCCACAAAGAATTCTCCAGGTAATTTGATCGTTTGACCGTACACCAGCTCTGCTGGTAAACATTTTAGGTCATCTTTAACTGTTGCTCGGATTCCCAACAATATGATTGGGATCTCTGAACTCCAGTTTACGGTATTTGCACGAGCTTTTAGAGCTGTTTTTAGTTGGCGGTGAAAGCGCTCAACCATACCGTTTGCTTGAGGGTGATAGGCAGTTGTTCGTATTCGATGTGAGCCTAAGAGTTGCATAAGCTCAGCGAATAGTTTTGATTCGAACTGTGTGCCTTGGTCGGTCCTTGTGTTGGCCGGAACGTCGAATCTAGAGATGTAGTTTTCGACGAGCGCTTTTGCTATTGTTGTTGCGGAGATATCTTTTATGCAGTAGGCTTCAGGCCACCGCGTAAAACGATCAACGCAAGTTAATATGTATGTAAATCCATTAGATGGTGGAAGTGGTAGCACAATATCTATATGGATGTGCTCAAATCTACCTGGTGGAATTTGGAAATTCCCGTGAGGCGATTTGGTGTGACGTTGCACTTTACATTTTTGGCAGGATAAACAAGATTTCGCCCATTGGGTTACGTCTTTGTTCATACTAGGCCAAAAGTATTTTGCAGTGACAAGTTTACGAGTTGCTCGTACACTTGGATGTGAAATATTATGCAGAGTATCGAAAATGGTTCAACGTAATGGCTCTGGAATGTACGGGCAATTGTTGTCTGTAGATATTTCACAATAAACTGTTAAATCGGCTAATGGAAATTTATCTAATTTCCATTTGGAAGTGTGCCGATTTGTAGAACTAGAGAGTAAGTTCTGTAGTTCTTGATCGCTAGCTTGTGCTTTTGCGATTGTTGTAATATCGTAGCGAGTTGCTACGGAGGCGAGCTCGTGGTCAGAAGTCCGAGAAAGTGTGTCGGCGACCACATTGTCTTTGCCTTGTATGTGCTGTATGTCTGTCGTAAATTGCGAGACATAGTCTAAATGGCGTGCTTGCCGAGGATTTCGCTCCGATTTAGAGGTAATTGCTCTAGTAAGCGGTTTGTGGTCGGTAAAAATAGTGAATTTCCGACCCTCGACAAAATAACGAAAGTGCTTAATTGCTTGGAAGATTGCAAGCAATTCGCGGTCAAATGCCGAATATTTTCTTTCGACATCTGATAATTTCTTGGAGAAAAATCCAAGAGGTTCCCAAGTGTCTTTATTCAGTTGCTGTAAGACTGCGCCTATTGCTGTGCTAGAAGCATTAGTAGTGATGCTGTATTTTGTTGCATTTAGCAGGTGAGCTAAAAGAGCAATATTTTCTAAGCACTTCTTGAGCTGAAGGAATGCATTTTGACATTTTTCAGGCCAAGAAAAATGTTGAGGCGATTTTTGTTTCTTGAGAAGTGTTGCCAATTGTAGGTGAATTGGGGCAAGTATCTCAGCGAGTTTTGGAATGAATCGATGGTAGTAGTTTACCATACCGACAAATTGTTGTATTTGCTTGATGTTTTGTGGTGCCAGGAATTCCCTAATTGCATTAATTCGTCCTTCGGACGGCAGAATGCCATTAGGAGTAATTTTGTGACTGAGGAAGTCAAGATTGCTTGTCCCAAACACACATTTTGTTGTGTTAATATTGACACCATACTTTGACAATTTTTGGAAGTGTTGTTCCAAATGGAGTAAGTGTTGTTTCTCGTCTCTAGATGCTACGAGAATATCGTCAATATAAACAAAAACGAAATCAAAATCTCTCACGATTTCATTGATGAAACGCTGGAATGTTTGTGCAGCATTTCTGAGACCAAATGGCATTCGGGTGAATTCGAATAATCCAAATGGTGTGGTAATTGCGGTTTTATGTGTGTCGTCAGGAGCAATTGGGATTAAATGATATGCTCTGACGAGATCTATTTTTGAAAAAATTGAACATCCATGTAATTGCATGGAAAAATTTTGATTGTGGGGAATAGGGTAACGGTCAGGAATTGTGACAGCGTTAAGCCTTCTGTAGTCCCCACATGGTCTCCAGTCGTTGTCCTTCTTCTTCACCATGTGTAATGGACATGATATTGCTGAAGAAGAAGGTCGGCAGATTCCTAGTTCCACCATGTGCTGAAATTCTAGGAATGCTGCTTTGTGCCGAATTGGATCAAGCCTACGTGGTCTCGCAAATGGTAAATGGCCTGTAGTCACGATGTGGTGTACTACCTTATGCCTTACAGGAGAGTTGTAGTTTGGTGGAGCTGTTAAAGAAGAAAATTTCTCCATAGCCATTGTTTATTATGTAGAACAATGGTGATGGCGTATCCACGAGTGCTGTTGTAGCGTTGATAGTAAGCTTAGTGGATGGATCAATCAATTTGCGATTTTTCAGATCCACTAATAAACCGAATTTCGATAGGAAATCCGCGCCGATGATGGGGCGATTGACATTGGCAAGAATAAATGCGTGTTTGAAAGAACGTCTTAATCCAATGTCAACGTTAAGTAATTTGGTACCAAAAGTATTAATTATGGTACCATTTGCTGCTGACCGAACTAAATCGGGATTGCGACCAAATCGACCGTGATACCAACACCAGTTTTGTGGAGATTGGTATCCGTTCGCTCGTGAATTGCTTGGGTGATTTAAACTTTCCTGATGCGTGTTAAATTGCCTGTTTCTCGAAGGAGAAGGTGTACGTCTCCAAGGAGAAGGCAATCGCGAGGGTTATCGCTGTGTGTGTTGCTGTGTCTCGAGTCTTATTAACCTATCTCTTAGTCTCTTGATTGTATTTTCTAGCTTTGTAATTGCTGAGGTAGCTACCTGCAGCTCAGAGCTAGGCGTATGGTTATTGCGTTGTATCAAACTCAAAGTCTGAGTTCGACTGCAAACTAAATCGTGCAGCTTGTCGGCATTATCAGCGAGATCCTCTTCTTGTTTATCTTGCTGCGGGATCAGAGCTGTTTGTATGTAGTCAGGCAGTTGCCTGATCCACAATTTAGTAATTACGTTGGTTGAAAAATTCTTTTCAGCCAACGACTTTATCTGATGCAAAATATCGGATGGTTTTTGATCACCAATCTCGATTTTGCTCAGGATTGTCTCTAATTTCCGTTCTTCGGAAATGGAATATCGATCAACTAAGACTCTCTTAATTGTTTCGTACTTTTCAACAGATGGAGGATCTTGTAATATATAATTAATCTTCTCCGCCTGTGTTGCCGTTAGAGACAGTACTATATGCGCAAACTTCTGTTTGTCGTTTGTAATTTTGTTCGCGTCGAACATTATTTCGGCCGTCAAAAACCAACTTTTAGGATTTGTCTCCCTGAACGCTGGTAACTTCGTCAATTGTTTAGACGAGGCTATCTCAGGTTCAGTTAGTTGGTTTTGGTCCTTCTCTTCGTTATGTGCCATGTCAGCTTATGAGCAAAATGAAATGCTTTTGCTTTTCTATTTTTATTTTCACACACTTAAAAAAAATATTTTCGCACTTGCAAATCTTTGGATGTAGTGGAGAGAAAAATATTTTTTGTGAATTTTTAGAAATAGTGTCGGAAAGGGCACGTATTTCTAAAAAGCGACCAGGGGAATTGTTACGATTTATGAAAATAGTGCGCTTACGACTGATGCGGGCCTAGGCCACTATTTCATAAAACTCGTATTTTATATTTAATGTAATTTAGTGAATAAAAAACACCATGCACTTTTTTAATATAAAATTTTTTAACTTTATTATCACTTCTTTATTTTTAATAAAAAAAAAATTTAAAAACTCACCTGTTCGGTAAACACCGACGTCTAGGGTCACCAAATATAGCGATGTATGTGTCATATGTTGCTGAAGTGAAAATGCAAGGCGTGCGGTGCACTTGGTAAATTAATAATAATAATAATAGTAAAAAATAAAAAAAAAACAAAATTTAATTTAACTTTAAAAAATTAATGAAAAAAATTTTATTTATTAAATTATTGTGTTGTATGTGCGGTTGCTGAGCAGCTCCTGCTGCTTGAAAACCCCAAAACTGAATAAGGAATAAATCAAAATTTTGTATAACTTTTATACAAAAATTTTAAGGCAATCTGGATGCAATAAAAATTGGATTGATCCAGTATTGTTGCGTTTGGTAAACAAGGCAATAAAAACCTGAATTACATCCACCAAATCTGGTTTCAGCTGGTTACCAATTTGTTTGGATAATAGACGTGCGAACGCCTATGAACATTATTTCAATGATAAATTTACTTTATACTAATTGCCACGCCATCATGTTAACTATGCATTAAATGATTGTGTCATTGGTTATCACAATCATTTAATGGTGATGAGGGGCATCTACAATAAGATTTTAACAACTACCGTGCCTTTGTTTAATTTAAATATTTTGTGTCTTGGTTATCACAAAATATGATGGGGGCATCTATGATGCAATTGTAATATGGTTCGTTTCAATGTTTGGTAACGATCTTGATTGGCATGCAAATCGGTATGATAATAAAATTTGTTAATTTTGTAATGTGTACAAAATTGCTTTGTTGTATGTACCGATTTTGCATGGGAAGACTGTTGTTGCATATTATTTTGGAATATGCTTATTTATACGGAGAATTGTCCGTTAATAAATAATTCAGTCTACGGAGAATTGTCCTTTTGAAATTATGTATATTGTGCGGTGTTTCTTGTAATTGAAGAAACAGGCCGCTACAAAGTAAATTTTATAAAATTTCCGTAAGGCATTTATTACAGAACATATTTACTAAACATAAAATTTCAGTAAAATTATTACATGCAGGGAGTAAATCTATCCATTAGTTATTACATTATTTGAATTATTACCTTGTTACATGCGCGAAGTGAATGTTGACGTTCATTTTCCAATATTTACTAAAATAACCACTAAAACATAAGTACATTTCATAAAAATTCCATTGACCATTTTTGCAATACATATTTAACAAAAAAAAAAAAATTGGTTAAAATAATTACACGCAGGAAGTGAATTTATTCATTGTTATAGCTAACCATTATAATTCAAATCAAACACAGTATTACTCAATTTGGTGTATTAACTAAATTAGATCTATTGAGGGTGGTTAAAACACACAATATTAAATAATCAGGTTATTACATGCGCGAAGTGAATATTGACGTCCACATACCAACATTTATTATAATAATCACAACCA
Source organism: Nephrotoma appendiculata (assembly GCA_947310385.1). Classification (NCBI taxonomy): domain Eukaryota; kingdom Metazoa; phylum Arthropoda; class Insecta; order Diptera; family Tipulidae; genus Nephrotoma; species Nephrotoma appendiculata. The sequence goes on along the minus strand of OX371225.1, from coordinate 22,387,986 downwards.
CATAAGTAAATTTTATAAATTTCAATAAGGCTGTTGGTTGTAAATTGGTTGACCGCATGGGATAGAATGAAATGGAAAAACATTTAAATATGGAACAACTACTGGAAAACAACAGATTATAAATTCAATTGCAAAAATATAGCTCCATTCATACTTGGATTTCTCCATTTTTAATAAAGCTTTTTAATTTATTGGATATTTTGAAATTATCTATGATGGACAAACAGAAATGGTTGTACGATAGCAGACAGATATTATTTTAAACTGGAGACTTTTAACGGTGTATCCAAACGAACAAATAATAAATGTTATAGCACCCGGTGTCGAGTGTTGCAAATCAACTTCAATTAATTTTAGTAGTATAGTAGGACAGATTTAAGTAGTTCAATATTTGAGTATAAGTCCTATATTCGCATACTGGAATAATGTCATCTGTATTAACAAGCATCCTATACATACGAGTTTCATATAAGTATAGCTGAACTGGAATAAATAAAACGTTGACCTTCGCGCAGTCAAAAACGTTTAAATAAATTACACTCGTATGAACTGCGTACATAATAAAATTTTGTAATTAAATTCCACAGCACATCAATTTGAAAATAAAAGCATGGCATAACGAACTTTTTGGCGATTATAAATCGTCTATAACCCATTAAAATGTTGTGAAATGCACTCAAAAATACACAGAACTGTATACAAGCGACAAATAATATAATTTACATCAGCCAAAGCCATAAAACAATTTTCTTGTAAAAACTAAAACCATACCACACACACACACACACACACATATTCATAAAATGATTAAATTTTATTTTCTACGTACACGTTACCCGCATTTTAGTGCTAAACATATACGACATAACGTGTAGGGACAACAGATATCTGTTCTGTGCTTTTTTTAATATTTTGTTATATACGAAACAAAACAACTTTATACTGATAGCGTTCAACACACACACACACACACATAGAAAAAAAATTGTCTACTGTGAAAAATTTTCCGTTGGATTTTCCCATAATATCCGTCCGTAGTATGTACGAGTATACATGGATGGTTTATAGACTACATATGTTTGTAGGCAATCGCAAAATGTTTTATGATTCCTTGGAGACTTATGAATGTACAAAAGTCATGAATGACAAATATTATTTTGGATGTGATAAAAACATGATACCAGAAGCACAAAATATAGAACCGAGCATGTACTATAGATAATAGACCGCATATAGACATTCAGAAGATGGAAAAATTATTATTGTTATAAAATAGACCTCGGCATTGCATACTGCGTACAGAGTGCGCTCTAAATACCTAGCGACGATGAATATTATTATGTTTGCATATTATATGAATATGAAATTGTCGTTTAACATTTTTCATTTAAATTAAATATCTCTCCCATTTATGATTTAATTATAAATTCGCTTAAAATGTCAGAATGCATGGCAAAATTTATAATGATAAAAAATTATGAAAATATGTTTACCATAAATTATGTACTTTTTATTATTTTTGTCTTCATACGATGCACATTGTGTTATATTCTACATACACGTATATACTAATGTATGACTCGGTGTTTTCCCTGATGGTGGTTTTTGTTGAGTGTGGAATTAAAAATTTGTTTGGAAAATACAACATCGTCATATAATGAACATTGTTATCTTCCAATTAGTAACTGCAAATTAATGAAAAATAATGTACAAGTGAAACACTGTATATATACTCGTATGTGAAACAATGTATGTTGGGACTCCATTCTGTCGTATTGTTCGCATTCCGATTAATAAGTAGATTTAAATATTAATTTGGGGATTAAAATTTGAGTAAATTGGATTGGGATTTTCGCAGGTGACCAGGAAATATAATTCGTGTCCGTCACGCAAACCATACGCTACTCGCCACTAGTGGCAGCACTATCACGACAGAAAATTAATTTTTTTATATAAATACAAGCGGACATTTTTTGGAAAGTGGAATAAAATACTCTAATTAAATGAATTCAGTATATGAAATCATGAAATTTAATAATAATCTGCCTTCTTAACGAATCTTAACGAATTACGATGACATTTAGAGAGCAGTATTGGTCAAGGATTTTAAAATGAGTTTTAGGCAGCATTATTGGATCTATGCATGCTTTACTAAATTTGGCTATTTTTTTTAGATAGATTTTGCATTAAAATATACATTTTACATGAAAAGATTGGTTTCTGTACTTTCGGAATAGGTACAAAGGGCCGAATGTGTCGAAGGGCCGAATGTGTCGAACGGCCGAATGTCGAATGGCCGATCGAAGAGCCGAATGTGTCGAAGGGCCGAATGTTTCGAAGGGCCGAATGTCGAAGGGCCGAATATGTCGAAGGGCCGAATATTTTGTAAATTTTTTTTATTAAACATAAATGAATTTCTTATGAATTTATATATTTTACAATTTTTCATCTTTGAATATTTATGAAATTCTACGTATCCAGTTAGCGATACATTTTGGTGAAGACAAATTTTGACATGCGCCACCAGAGACATTCGATGATATGTGTCAGCCTTCTAATGGTAGGTATATGGTACAAAAAATAAAAAAAAAAATAATTAAATTAAATAATTAAATTAAATAAAAAAAGGAACAGCTTTAGTATCGCAGTCAAATTTTTTTGACAGTCTGGAATCGGAATAAAAATGAACCAAAATTTAAAATTTTACGTTAAGCCGTGATAAAATAATTTTTAATAAATTAAACAACAATTAAACAATTAAAAGTTTCATAATTTGTTTTAGGTGAAGACAAATCTCTGCTTGACAATATAGAAATTAGCGTATATTTTAATTGAATTTCTATATGCTTCGTCAACCTTGCAGATACAGATCAAATAGATAGTATCGCGCATATCGGTTCTTCTGATAGATGTACCACAAATGTTAGCTTAATTCGTTGTGTAAGTCCCTATATTATTTCAAATTATTTTGCATCAACAACATACCAAAATTCCTTGGAGTGAAGGGTGAACCGTCTCAAAAATGACGAATTTCAATAACGAATATTTAATAATAATCGCATGTGACTTAATAAAATTTATTTTATTTATAAACCATATATTTACATTTTGATTTTGAATTAATCATTTAAAATTATTTATTTTACTAGACATTTAAAAATAGTTCATATGTTACAAATTCAAATTTATTTTATTTATAAAAATACCTCTAAGGTGGCAGTCAATTAAATTAACAATTTTTAAGTTAAAATTATAACCACCTAAAACAAAAATGTCGAAAAATTTAATCCAAAAACGAAAAAAATTATAAATAATACATAAAAAAATGAAATTTATCAAAGATGGCGTCTGATATGTTTACATTTTTATTTAAAATTATGACCATTTTGAAAAAAATGTCGCGACAGTCAATTTTGACTGCGATACTAAAGGCGACCAATAAAAAATATATTTCTAAAAACAAAAAAAAATCGGCCCTTCGACCCATTCGGCCCTTCGACACATTCGGCCCTTTCACATTCGGCACTTCGACATTCGGCCCTTCGACACATTCGGCCCTTCGACTCATTCGGCCTTTCGACATTCGTATCTTCAACATTCGGCCCTTCGACATTCGACCCTTTGACATTCGGCCCTTTGATATCTTACCGTTTTTCTAATACCTAAGCTCATACTAAGACCGCGTGGAAAATTTGGCCCAGAAACCGAGAAGAACTTATTTTGCCGCAGATAATCAAAAAATTATAGTGAAAATTCTAATCAATAAATTTTCCTCAAACTTTCCATGTGGTCTCGGAATGGTCTAAGGTATTAGAAAAATAACCGATAGTTTTAGTTACTGTAGTTGAGCATTTTAGGATGTCTTTTACCGAGTTATTTTTACTTGGAGATCAATTAATTTGTCATTTTAAGGATCATTTTTAATATTTTCTTCCGCTGGGATGTTTTATTTACTGAAAAAAAAAAAATAAAAAACGAAAACAAAATTTCCGCAGGTATATAACAAAATAAATTCTCGTTTGTGATAGTACTGACGCATGCAGCGAGTGATGTTTTCTCCGCTGTTAAATGTCCGCTATCTTACACAGCATTAGTAGCACGATACATTGAACACCAAACCCTCAATGACTAAAATAACTATTAATTTAATTAGTCGTTAACATTACAATTTTGATGTGCAACACATGGGTTTTTCTCTTTTATCGCGTTAAGCGTTTTCAAATGCACATACAAAGATTTTTCACTGTCTCGCTTTGCTCCTTTTTTATTATCATTATACCCAATTTAAAAAAATTGTAATGGGGGTTATGGATTAAGCAAAAGCCTCTTACGATGTAGGGAATAATTGCAAATGAAAGTTGCCAACACCAACACCAATAAAACTAAAATGTAATATTTGCATGGAAATCAATTACATAAAAATTTTCAATTTAAAAATAAAGAAAAATGAATTTTTGTGACCTGAATGTTACACAACCAACCTATTTATTTAGGTACAAGCTTTTTTCAGCACACCGTGATGCGGCATAATAGCTTTGATGCACAAACTTCAAAAAGCGAAAATTTAACCTCTACCGAATTTGTAATAAAAATTGTGAAACAATTTAATCTTCATTGCAAAGAAAATGCTCTTATGGATGCTGCCTCTTCTAGTACGCTGCTTTCTACCATACAATTCGCTTGGATCTCTTAATTTATGAAAAAGCCTCAATATGAAGTTTTTTCTCCGTTAATCAATCCGACTGGGCTGTAGTGATGCCGTATTTTGGTAAAATAAAATGTTTCTAACCAAACTCGTCATTTCTAGTAAAATGCTAAATATGATCAGAACTAATTTTAGTTTGAAATTTAATGTACAATCTTTTTTATTTGAAACGTTTTTCGTTTTCAAACAAACAAAACTATTCAGTATATTTGCAAAATACAGAAAAGCTTCAATGAGAGCTGGGCTGCCACTTCCGGTGGACAATTTTGGCAAAAAATGACTAGGATCATTCAATTTATGGAAAGAGTTAAATTATTAAGTTTCTCTTGAGAGAACTCCATTCATCAGAGCTGCAGTCGGTTGCAGGATAGTCGGTTTTCTCATAAAAGCGATATTTTACAAAACATTTTGAAAATACCGGTTTTGGCCATCAATCACTGAGATCTAAAAACTTATGGAGAAATTTATACGTACATTTCAAAATATTTTGCAAAAACCGAAATCTGCCACTTTCCGTCTCCCAATTTGTATAAAAATCTTATGTTTAAAGTTTCCGTCTAGACTATATGCAGGGCCAATGAAAATAAGTTGTTTTTTTTGTCATTCATTTACGGTTAAATTTTGGAAAAATGATCGCGCCCAATATCGCAGTAAATTTAATTTAGAATCATATTCTTTTTTCTCGAAAATGTTGTACTTTCCAAAAAATTTGCAATAAATCGAAAATGCTACAATGGAAGCTTCCGGGGTGCCGATTTCGACCAAAACTCATGGTTAAAATTTTTCATTAATGTTATTCCTTATTTTAGAAAATTCTTGATTGTTTTATGACGTTTATGTTTTTAAAATCTGTTTAGGTCTGGCATAATCTTTGGTTGGACTCAAATCGGCTGACGGATGCAATTTGTATGAGCACAGAAATCACTAAAATATTATAAGCTTTCGTTCAAAACGTTGAACATTTTTGTCGATTTTTATCATAATTCAAATTTCATCTAGCGCACCATCATTCTAGGCATTAATCTCTAATTATTTATTTCACTGTACAAAACCTCGATCCACTATACCAATTACAGAGTTCTTCCACAAACAATAAAAATTACGTTACACGCACAATCATTTCCCCAATTTTGTTTTTTCATTTTTGTTATAATTTTCCGCAAGTAATCCTCAAGAGATTATGATGGTTTAATTAGATTTATTTTGAGTAAAACCACTCAACTCGAAATATAAAACAAGAGTATAACAATTACAAGTTAAGAAAATAATCTTACCACATATAGTACACAGGGTGTTTGTTTCATTAAGATCGAGTACTATATTTTAATGCTTCCGTGGGCATGTCTCGATTAATAAAATTACGTGTATATATTTAGGGGAGGAAGAAAACCGTAAATAATTGTAATGCACATAAGTACTTAAGTCATTAGGTGAAAATTCGTCAAATTGGTGTGCTGTGACGGGTGGGTATATTTGAACAGATGGAAATGATTTATTTAGCATTTAACAGCAAATTCTTGACCTTCCGTTCTCGGTCCTATATATACACTCAAAACTAGACGAATATTTTATATATAGTTTTTACTCGGAAAACTAATTTAATTTAATTAAAAATATGCAAACAAATCTTTTAGTGAAAGGTTTTCCACAACATTATACGAGCACGACATAACCGAATGACTTTAACGGTCTCACAAACAATTTATTTATTTAAATATTTTATTTACCTCAAAAGTTAAATTAAATAATTTTTATGTAAATGTACTTTACTAAAATTCAAAAAATTATGCATGAATTTGTATATTTGTACATGTGCAAAATCTTTGCGGTTTATTCGATTTTTGACGCATGTTACCAATTCTTGTAGTCTTTGCGAACCCTCACCATGAGTTAAAACTTGATTTCATACATATTAAAAATATCGATTTCATCCAGAAAATTATATTTTGTTGTTGGTTTTGTTTTCTTTTTTTCCACCATACCAACACATGATATACATCTCTACCCGGTCTTCTATACAAATACCTACATATGCTGTTAGTCAAATATTTGCCTTTTTCATTATTTCTATGTATTATATACACACACAGTAGTTTTCCCTCAAATAAAGCAGAAAAAGGTTTTAATTTTTCCTTTTTTTTGTATTTAATTTATCTTGTGTGAATGTGATGAAAATCGAAGCGAACGAGTGAGATAGGAAAATGAAAGAGTCGACGAAAAATTATCTTAAGTGAAAATTTAATTTAATTAAAATTTACTTTAGTGCTATCATTATTACTGACTAGGTACATATACACATACATATATGAAAACTATTAAGTTTTATAGTTTGGTCGTACGTATAAAAACTTTTTTGGGTGGTGTGAAAGCTTTTTTAAAAATTTGTTTAAAATGCGGTGATTTGATCTTGAACGAATAATGGAATATTGATTTAATTGAGGTGCGAATTTATTTCTGGTGCTCTTTGTGTATATATATATGTTATGGAATGTGTCAAAAGCGTCCTTTTTTGAAGCAGAGCACTATCAATAAGTTAAAATTTTATTAACAGTGTAATATGAATAATATTTTGTATTCTTGAATTTTATAAATGAATTTTTAGAAATGTTAGCTATTTTATTTATGCCCTCAAATGTGTGCTATCCCAACGTAGTATGAAGCCAAGATTTAGTATGAAGTTAAATTGTGAAAAGTAAATCGGCTTGGTCTAGTGAGACACCGAATTTTACCGAAAATAAAAACGATCCGATGAAAGCTGTCACTTCCGGTGAGCCGATCTCGACCCAAAATCAATGGGATCACCATATTTATGAAAAAAGCGTTAGTATTAGGTTTCACCCTGATCAGGTACTCCGAATAGCTTATAGAGTGGATACAGAAATTTAATCAAACAACTCGAGGTCATGTTCATGACTACTAAAGAGCGCGACATCTTTTGGTTTGTGTTTTGCGCTCGTGACTTTTATGTCATCTGTCAAGTGAAAAAAATTCAGTGTTATATTCAAGGTGAACGAAATGAGTCAAAACACGCTTGATCAACGTTGGGAAATATAGAAACTTATTTCCAAAGTAATGAGTCGGTTGTCGAAATTTACCAAAAATTTATGAATAAAGTACGTTCGCCTGGCATGTGAATAGACAATACATGCATTTCGCATCACCGTCCAGCTCATCCATAATATTGCTGCTGTAGCTAAGAGTGTGTGTTAAAATCCGAGCACCTTAAACCACCATCGTTTTCAAACCGCAATCATTTACACAAAAAACAGGTCCACTAGGTTCCAGAATTGAAGGCAATGGCTATCCATTGCGTTTTCATTCGATAAATTGACCAACAATATGAGCATTTTTGCAAATTGTCGTAATTGGGGGAAAGAAATTCTACACGGGACAATTGAGAATCCAATGCCAATACATCCAAGACGAGTGACTGTTTGGTGTAGAATATGGTCGAAAGGCATCGAAGGGCCACTTTTCTTCGAAAATTAGCAAGGAGCCGCACTATCAGTCAAAGGTTACTGTTATCGTTTTTGACCATCAAGAAAGGATTTAGGCATGACTGTTGGTGAAATAGAGACTCAAACGATTGAAAATGTACTAAGAATTAGATCGAGAGAATGAAGTGCTGCCGATCCAGCCGAGGCAATCATTTGAATGAAGTCTTATAATCGGAAGGTGTACTCTCGAAAAAAACCACTAATCATTTGAAAATATTTGTTGCATGTACAACATATATTATTTTGTAAATCGAACTAAATGTTGCCAAAAAATCAAAAATCGACTTGTCCGCTTTAATTTTAGAAAACTGATTTGATCGACTTTGCGAGAAACGTAAAAGCTCTTATGAAAGCTGCCTATTACGATAAACCGATCTTGATCAAAAATCACTCATCAATCTCTTAATTTATGGAAAAAGCTGCAGAGTAAAGTTTCACCCTGACCTTCAGTTTTAGCTGTACAGTAATCAAATGTTTACTGAAAACATAAATAATACTTGCCATATAAATTTTGGAAATCTGGACCTGTATTGTTGCAAAAGTAACATAGAACAGGTTAGTTCATATCCGTTTTCCTCGAGAAAGTAGTAGTGGAGTAGTAGAAAAATAAAAAAACTCGTATAGAAGCTGTTACTACCGGTAAACTGATTTCAGCTAAACTTTGGTGAAATCTAATTAGTTGTGAAAACAGCTTTGGTATAAAGATTCATCCCGATCGATTGACCATTTGGGCTGTTCATGAGCTGAATTTTGGTTGAAAAAGATTTTTTGCAAAAAATCGTCATTTCCGCTTTAATATTAGGAAATTGAATTGAAAATATTTTGAATAATAATTGTCTTATTTGTAAATGACATTCTTTTCGAAATATTAAATAAAAAAATCATATGAAAGCTCTCACTTCTAGCTCTCACTTCGGACCGTTCACTGCGATGTCCCAATATGTGGGAATTTCTCAAGAGGACCGATTTTTTTTAATACCAGTTTTTTGCCAAAAAACGTCATTATCGCTTAAATTTTGAAAAACTTGTCTGGACCGATTAATTTAGAATCTTTTAATTATTCTGTTTTTATTAGTTATGCTCAGATCCATTTAATAAAATTATTTATTTAAAACCAGAATGGTTTTTAATTATTTTTATACTAACTGAAGTACCCTGCTTTACCCGAGTTACAATTGAACTGTCGAGCTTCAACAGGTGTTTTACCGCAATGCTTGTTTGTAAACCACATTTTATGATTTTCCTCCCGGAGGTAAAACATAATAATTTTTTGAAGTCCCTACTCTTGTGCATGCCACATACAACTGGCCATGAGAGAAGCAATGACTTTCCAAACTCATCCCTGCAAACTTAATAGATTTTCCTTCAGCTTTATTGATGGTTATGGTAAGTGAAAGTCTAACTGGCACTCGTTTGAAGCTGAATGGCAAGTCTGTTGGTATCAACGGTATGCGAGATCTGAATACGTCCTATCCATTTGTAATCCCCATATGTGGCTTCGATAACATTTGCATAGTTTTGGGCAGCCCAGATTCCGCAGACGCGTTATTGATGATCTTTTCTTCAATTTCAAGATATAAGAAGGCATTCCAGGTGGCTCTAGCGAGTTTAGAAATTCCAGTGGGTAATTAACGGCATCATCGGTGTCCATAACAGAATAAAATTTCTTATATGTGGATGCAGTGCGTGGTATTTGGCTCTGTATCGGTTCGTTGTTTTTTTTCGTTTTATTTTATGAATCAGCTACTCAATGGACGACACTAACTGGCACAGATTTTCAGTGAATGTGATTTGCAGCAGTTCGCTGCGAATTTCTGTGAATCTGTTTCTTTTTGAATGCGAATTCGCTTATTTGTTGACAATTTGAGTTTCCCTACTTTTGTCCAAAGAACTGAACCATTCAGGCAGGCGTCAAGTTCATCGGCAGGTGTTGACCGCATAATTACGGCAGATTTTGGTGAAAATCACCAGCGAGAACCAACAATACTCCTCCCATACGATTAAAGCTTCTACGATTTACTGTATGCCACCTGTATATGTTTTCATATATTGTGAATTGTTACTTACATGTGAGCATGAGGAAGGGGTAACATTTTTTGATCACTAACGCCCTTAGTTTTTTCTCAGGTGCGGAAAAGTATTCGTACAAAATTTGGGAGCAATCGCTCTAGTGGATCAAAAGTTGTTGTGGAAAAAATATACATAGTTACATACATACTTTTCTTCTTTATGTATAAAGATTTCGCGTCCCATGTCGACGCATCATCAGAACACTACAAAATTGTTTATAAATAAAACTAAACAGATTAAAATTATCAGAATATAAAAAATTTATAAGCAAATATTATAAATTACATTTTTAAAAATAAAACGTTAAAATTATCAAACTATGTAGACAATTTTTCATGTTACAACAAAATCAAATTAAGTGAACAGTATTTGGTTAGAAAACTGTATACCAAATATGTTTTACTTTAAATATTAGGAAATTCGTAATAGAACATTTTATTTATGTATTGGTGAAATATGTTTATAAATGTTAACGGGACTGACATATATTTCTAATTGATGTTCTTAACGTCACTTTTTTTATTAACTGCTAATAGTGTTCTTTTTGACTTTCCCGTGAAAAAGGTGAAAATATACTTCCAATTTTAGATATATCATAACTATTGAGTAATGATAGGGAAAAACATTTCTACAAAAATACTTCTGGAAAACTTTTTATTTATGTTTTGTATTTGTTAATTTTTGTCATTTCAAAAATAAAACTATATGCACATAACTTTTTCATTGTATATAACTATATTTTATTGTTTCAATTAAAAACAATGCGAAAAAAATTTTGCAAAATTTTTACGAAATTGACGATTGAAATAAAAGCTATTGGTACAAGTGCTTTTGGCTGCTACTTTATGTAAATGTTAACCAGGAATCACTAAAATACTATGTTTAAAAACATAAATTGAAGTATGATCAACCGATCTCTTAAAATCCTCATACTCGTTAGCACAGCTGACCTAAGGTCACAAAATTTCCTAAAAACTAGAAACCTATTTGCAAAATAACACTTTGAGAAAACGATCAATTTAAAAATAAGCGGGCTTATGGTTAAGCTATGTTGCTACTGATAACTGACTAAAGCGTTGAAGGTTAAGAGCAGGCCAAACACGTTTGTGCATAATAATTAGCTGATCGTATATAATCAAAATGAGTCATTTTGTGTTTTGATTTATACTATAATTCATTTAAAGCAATAAAAATGGAATTCACTTCCTGCTTGTAATTATTTTAACCTAATTTTTCTTTCCGTTCCAATGTATTGTGTTAAATGCATAATGGAAATTTACTTCTGATTGACTGATTATTTTAATAAATATTGATAAATGGACATCAGTATTCACTTCGTGCATGTAATAGAATGATTATTTAATATGCCAATAGACATTTAAATTTCGAGTTATAACAACCATCAATTGAATTATTATACTTAAGATACTAAATTGAGTCGTTTCGTGTTTTGAATGGATATATTTACTTTCTGCTTGTAATTATTTTACCAAATTGTATTCTTGGTAAATATATATTGTAATAAATACCTTATGGAAATTTTATAAATTTTACTTCCGATTTAATGATTATTTTAATAAATATTGGTAAATGAATTTCAATATTCACTTCGCGCATGTAATAAAATGAATATTTAATATTCCAAAAGTAATTTGCATTGCGAGTTATAACAACCATCAATTGATCTGTTTTAGTTAATACACCAAATTGAACCATTTTTTGTTATGATGTAAACTACATATCAGGCTGTAACAAAGGATAGATTTACTTCCTGCTTGTAATTATTTTAACCTAGTTTTATTTTTGGTAAACAAGTAATGTAATAAATAACTTATGGAAATTTCATATAATTTATTTCCGATTTAGTGATTATTTTAATACATATTGATAAATGAACGTCAATGTTCACTTCGTGCTTGTAATAAAATGATTATTTAATATGGCAATAGAAATTTAAATTGCGAGCCATAACAACCGTCCATTGATCTATCTCAGTTAAAACACCAAATTGAGTCATTTTGTATTTTGATTTATATTGTTACTCATATACGGCTCTAACAACAGATATATTTACTTCCTGCTTGTAATTATTTTAAACCAATTCTTTTTTTGGTAAATAAGTATTTTAACAGATGTCTTATGAAAATTTTATGAATTATACTTCCGATTTAGTGATTGTTTTAATAAATATTAATAAATGAATTTCAATATTCACTTCGCGCATGTAATAAAATAAATATTTAATATTCCAAAAATAATTTACATTGCGAGTTATAACAACCATCAATTGATCTGTTTTAGTGATTACACTAAATTGAGTCATTATGTGTTTTGATTAAAACTCCATATCAGGCTGTAACGACGAATAGATGTACTTCCTGCTTGTATTTATTTTAACCTAGTTCTATTTTTCGAAAATATGTATTGTAATAAATGTGGTATGTAAATTTTATGAAATTTGTTTTAGTGATTTAGTGATTATTTTAATAAATATAGATAAATAAATGTCAGTCGATATTCACTTCGCGCATGTAATAACAAATAATACAATAATTGAAATTGCGAGTAATAATAAACTTCAATTGATATTTTTCTGTTTTTCACCAAATTGAGATATTTTCCGTTTTAATTTAAACTTTTATTTACATAAGGCTGTTACAACGAATAGATTTACTTCCTGCTTGTAATTATTTTACCCAAATTTTATTTTTTGTAAATATGTATTGCTAAAAATTCCTCATGGAAATTTTATGTAATTTACTTCCGATTTAGTGGTTATTTGAATAAATATAGATAAATGAACATTAATATTCACTTCGTGCTTGTAATAAAAAGATTATTTAATGTGGTAATAAAAATTTAAATTGCAAGTCATAACAACGCTCAATTGATCTATTTCAGTTGAGACACCAAAATAAGTCATTTTATGTTTTGAGTTAAACTCTAACTCATATAAGGCTGTAACAACAGATATATTTACTTCCTGCTTGTAATTATTTGCCATTTATTTTATTTTTGGTAAATAAGTATTGTAACAAATGTCTTATGAAAATTTTATGAAATTTACTTCCGATTTAGTGACTATTTAAATAATAATTGATAAATGAACATAAAATTCACTTCGTGCTTGTAATAAAATCTTTATTTAATGTGGCAAAAAAAATTTAATTGCGAGTCATAACAATCCTCAATTGATAAATTTGAGTTTAAGATACCAAATTGAGTCATTTTGTATTTTAATTTAGACTCAAACTCATATAGGGCTGTAACAACAGATAGATTTACTTCCTGCTTGTAATTATTTTAACCTAGTGTTATTTTTGGTAAATATGTATTATAATAAATGTCTTATGAAAATTTGATGAGAATTTTTTCCTATTTAGTGATTGTTTTAATAAATATTGATAAATTAATGTCAATATTTAGTCCGTGCTTGTAATAAAATGATTATTTAATGTTGCAACACAAATTTAAATTGCGAGTCATAACAACCCTCAATTGATCTATTTCAGTTAAGACACAAAATTGAGTCATTTTGTGTTTTGATTTAAAATATAATTCTAATAAAGCTATTAAAAAGATAAATTTTACTTCCTGCTTGTAATTATTTTACTCAAATTTTATTTTTGTTAAATATGTATTATAATAAATGCCTGATATTTTTTTTTGAAATTTACTTCCGATTAAGTGATGAATTTAATAAATATTGATAAATGAACGTCAATATTCATTTCGCGCTTGTAATAATGATTTAATATGGCAATATACATTTAAATTGCGAGTTATAATAGCCCACAAATGATCTATTGCAGTTAAGACATCAAATTGAAACATTTTATATTTTGACTTAAACTCTAATTCATATAGGGCTATAACAACGGATATTTTTACTTCCTGCTTGTAATCATTTTACCCAAATTTTATTTTTGGTAAATAAGTATTGTAATAAATGTCTTAAGGAAATTTGATGAAATTTACTTCCGATTGAGTGGTTATTTTGATAAATTTTGATTAATGAACGTCAATATTCACTTCGCGCTTGTAATAATATGATTATTTATATTATGCAGATAGTAATAATTTAGATTGCGAGTTACAACAACTCTCAATTATGTATCATTTTTGTAATGGTTTCAACTGTATTTATATTGTAGTTCTGTGAAATTCACTAAACTTTTGAATCGAGCTTGAGAAATATTTTGTTAAACCAATCAGTTTATTATTCAACATGGCATCTGTCTTTATGGAAATTTTTAAAAATTTGTTTAGTAATTATTAAGCTCGAAATTTAATTTTCAAAATCAGTGCTTCATTCGAGAAACATTCCGCGCGTTACGTAATTTTAATTCTACCCATAACCATTTACATCATTTTTAAACATTATAACTAAAATCAAAACTAATCTTTTTGAGAATCAAGAGAATCGATCTGCCGTTGGAAGACCGCGTCGATTGAAGTGGCATGTTCAGTGGTTGCTAAAAGTTTCACCAAGTATTTAATTTAACAAAATCCACGTTGAAATCACTTGATATGATCATTGGCATTACATATTAAAACCCCACGATGAGAATAAATTATTTTCTGTATATGGCAGCAAAACGAAGTTCATAAATTTGATTATACCAATTTTGACCATTTGGTATTAAACATTTGACTGAACAGATATCTTCCACCTGTTTAACTGCAACCTTTAGAACAATAGTATTTCGCCAAAAAAGTTTGGTACAAGTTGCCCCACCAGCTCGTTGATCGTTGTGTTTGAATTCGATGCAACAATTAAATAATTATATGAATGTGCTCATCGTTATTGGGCCACGTATCGGCAAACAAGAGTGTAGTGCAGCTCAGTGTAAATATATCTTCCTAAATAATTAGATCAAGCCCTCTCCCCTCTTCTCTTCCCCCTAAAAAATGTTGATATTCCAGTTAATTTTTGTAAATAAAAATTGAAGGTGAAGTTAGTTCAACATTTCAATATTTCGTCTTAATGTAATATTTATTTTACTTTTTAACCAACACGTATAAATATTCGTTGTTTATGTTGGTATAGGATATATTAAGCCCTTAACTACAAAGACGTAATTATTCTGTAAATAACCAAATTAAAACTTAACCGCATAGCAAAAAAAATAAAAATCGGAAAATATCTGTTGTGGCCAACACTTGACTACCACTTCAAAATTTTAAATTCAGTTCGTCTGCGCTATAGAATAATGATCTAAACCTTTTTGTTTTAAATTGATTCTCCTTTTAAAGCTGGTACTTCCGGGTTTTCCGATATTCCATATTTTTCATATTTTTGGACCTCCCGATATTTTGGAGGCTCGTGGTAATAGTATTTTTTGGTTCATAAATTAAATTATATGTAACCAGTATTATTTAACATCATTTCATCGGAAGACAAATAGCCTCCATCCCTACAAGTATATTTTATATAACCCTTAACTCTGTTGTAAAACATAACTAAATGAATTCTGAAGATTTAATCCGAGACTATCCAGAGTTAAGATCTCACATAATAAATATTTTTGCTAGCCTTAAATGTTGTAATAACAGTCTTGGGACATATGAAAAATGATACTTGTACACCAATTTGTGATGTGACCGATGAAAATATTAAAACGAAAGATAAAGAAGAAATTTTGATTTTTTTTTTGCTTTACATGGGGAAAATTGTGGAAATCATATACACACATAGAGAAAAGTGATGATAGCCGAGTAGCACAATAAAATAAAAAATTGATGTTCTGTGTGAAAAACATTTAGTTGAGTCAGTAAAACACTGAGTTAGTGGCAAAACAAATATACAAAAAAAATTGCTATGTACTTGAAGACGATATACACAACATTACTATACATATAGTGTTTCCCATGAGAATTTCCCACATACACATATATACGTACTTACATTCAGACGTACACAATGGAAATGCTCCAAAATAAAATAAAACTTCGATATAGATTTACTACAATAAAATAGATTGATACACTATATAAGTCATTTGGGACAGATAGTCATTTTCCAAAACGAATTGGTTTGGTTGTGTTGTGTGTTATACATACACTTTCGTATAAACACACATGTACACAGAGTACAGAAGAAAAATGAGATTTCATTCAAAATATAAAACGAAAGAACTATATTTTTACAATTTTGTCGACGTTGATTGCTGAGCGAAAGAAAGGAAAGCAAGGACCAAGCACAGCTATATGGTAGCATATAAAAATTTAATCTCAAATTGGAAAATTGGATTTTTACAGTTTGGTTTCAATGATGATTTTCTTTGTGTGATACACCAAAATACTAAAAAAAACGAAAAACGGAAAATTATTCCTGGGAATTTGATAAAAAAATGAAATTATATTTTTTTTATGGTTATTGTTAGTATATCGATGCATATAACAGTAGTTTTATAATAGTTTAGGTTATTCATTAAAACTGACGAGGCAAATATTGGAAAAATACTGTAGCGATAAATAATATATTTTCCTTTGGTGGTTATTAGTCCACAGATTTAAGGGTTATATAAAATAGTCTTGTAAGGATTGAGGCTATTTGTATTTCGATGACATGATGTTAAATAATACTGGTTACATATTATAATTTAAATTATTAACCACTGGATATTATTACCACGGGCCAACCGTTAATACTTCCACAATCATTTCTCTTTCGCAAACAAAATTTCTGTTAAATATTTTAATCTATGTGAATATTAAAGCGCAATTCAAACTGTCTCCTCCAAAATGTCGGAACCTCCAAAATTATGAAAAATTTATGAATTTGTACCAAAATTGTATATCAACAAAATTCGACATTTCTACAGCGAAAAATTTAGGCTGAATTAAAAATTTTCAAAAGAAGTCAGGTGTTTATTATTTTTTTCTGCTTTAATTAGGTAAAATAACGAATCAGCACGCTTTTGGAGATAAACCTAAATAAAATTGTTTATTCTCGCAAGAACGAGCCATTATTAGTAAATATATGCCTTTGAGGCATACCATTTGGATAAACCATTTGAAAAGCTAATTATTTTTACGTGGTCAAATTAATTTTTTCTAAGCATTACTAACCTACACACTTAAAAAAAAATCGTATATGCGATGCAATTAGTATCGTATTTGTCTCCCAATCAACAATGTATCGTTTAGTGAGGCCGACCTTACATCGATTAAAAAATGTTTACGCTACATCAAAATACGATGCAGCCTACAATAAATTTAAATATAACACATCTTGTCACGGATTTCGTGATTGCTTGCAATCGATTAGATTTCGATGTAAATTGTATTATAATTATGATTTTGAAGTAAATTGCAACTAAATTATAAGTGATGCAACGTATCGTCTATTTTAGTAGATATTTCCATCTTATCATTTTTGAGACAAATTATATCGAAAAATAACACAGATTGCTCTTAATTCAAATGTAATGCAATATTCATCCAATTAATTAACATCTGTATAAATTTAAAGGTGTTTGTATCAAAATAAAGTAGAATGTGTTTCTACTACATACATACACAATTGCATGTGAAGGCTTGGATTTGGTGGATTCAATTTTGGTACAAGTAACCGCATCGAAATAAAATAATTAATAATTTACACAATTGCTTAAAATAATTCTCTTTTTTATTTATTGTTCAATAATAACAGACAATTTCATGTACTGATTTTATTATCATCACTTATAATAAATGTAATAATAATATATTTAGCATTTTTATTTTTAATATTCATAATTAATATAAGTTTATTACAAGTACGTGATCCAAGAAAATTAAAATTTTATTTTGTTGAAATATTATAAGTTATAATTTTTCTTACGGGTTTAAACCAAATTGGTTGGATATTGGGCCCTATAATATAAAAATAGTAAATCCGATTCCAAAAATGATTTTCATAAGGCATTAATATGGTAACATTAAGAAATTAAGACAAATTACGTCAAAAAATTTAATTTGGAACAAACACTACCCATCATTTGTTAATGCCGTTTAGCGAACGTTTCGCAGACGTTTTTAAAGTTTTGAGCTTTATTTTTGATGAAATATAGATGCTTACTTTCGTAGCGCATTGTCCACATATGAATTACAGGACACATTTCTCTTATTATTCTTGGGTAGTGTAAGAGAAAATGTCGGCGATTTCCATTATGCGGCTGCTACGTTTGTCTTCTTTTAGATCAAAAAAATAATGTGATACGAAGGTCCAGAATGTTTTTAAATCCTCTTCAAAATGTTGACCAAACCCGTAGTGGCTTTTAAATAATACATCTATCAACTCAATGAATAAAGTGTTCGGTGGTAAAATAATTAAATATTTTTCAACACATAAATAATATGTTGAAATTACACATTTGTTGGGACCTTCCGCGATTATGTAAGGGTGTAAAGATCCACCATCTAGTAACTCACCTTGAGTTAAATTGAGCTATAAAAATAAAAAAATAAGAAATTATAAAAGTAATACAAAACGATCAATTAATAACGATGAATTAATATTTATATAAAATATATGAATAAATTAAAAATGATTAGAATAGTTTTAAAAATACATACGTAACAAAAAATATTACATTATTTAATATTTACCGATCTAAATGAAATTATTTTATTAATCACTGATGAAAATGGTTCCCGTTGCTTATTTATTGATGCCTCACCAGATATTACTTCAGGCAAAATAATTAGTAGGTAAAGAAACTCTTTCATCGAGGGAAGTTAATCTGGAAATGAATTACATCATTTATATCCTGCAAGAAATAACACAATGTAATATACCATTCAGTTCAGTTAAATCTTTAAAATTAGCCCCTTTGCAGTTCCAGAATACTTCAAAAATGACAAGTGTGCAAATTCTCCATTTATCGACAACATTTGTATGTTTGGGAAATCGTAAATCAAAATCAAAGAGAATCTGAAAAATAAACAATAAATTAATTATTAAAACTTAGTTAAACGGATTTAACGTAACTGTGTATGCATTATTAAAATTACTTACCAGTTTCTGTGATGAAAAGGAAAATGGAAAATGTTTGGAAAAATTTAGTTGGCTGATGATTGTTTAAATACAGAAATACGAAAATCTAACGTTTCCACCAGTCTCTGTTGTATTAGGTCTGTTTGGGTGGTTGTATTTAAATTTTTCAAAATCTATATTTTTTCGTTGTTTTCTAATCTATTTATCGCCGCATTATAGTCGTCTTCTTGGATAGCGCGCTCGGTACCTATGTTTCTCTTCCGACTGGAAGTACCCATTCCCGCCTCGATAGAATAAAGGTTCTGGTGAAGAATTCAAAAATTTAAACATGAAATGTTGGCATGTATAGATGCTGCAAATCAGAAAAAAAAATATATGCACAATCAACATTAGCCGTGTTTCATGACACCTGTTGATTCGGATCAGTTCAAATTTTATATTAAAAACCTGATCCAATTTTTGTTTTAGATCACAAATTTGGATTGAAATCTAGCAAGTATCTTTGTATTGTTTCATGAAACATGAACTGAACCGGATAAGATCAAGCATCAAGAAACAAAACTATTATCTCAATTAATAAACATTTTGAACATAATGTAAAATTTGCTGGTTAATGCAATATTGAATCGCTTAAGAAAATTGCGATGGATTGTTGTATCGTATATGAAAAAATTGAAAACGTGGTTATTGGTAATTTTAATACTCGTAAATGAACGAATATGTATGAAATGGTTTGAGATCAGGGTATAGAAGCTGCGTGTCAGAACATTTCAAAATGATCATATAAGAATTTGTCACAAATTAAACTTTTTTATGCAGCAAATATCACAGCCAAATGTAAACATCTAATCTCGATGTAATATTGCATCGTATATGAAAAAACTTATTCTAGTGGAGACTGTGTGAATCATAATTATTGAAACACTTACCTGATAATAAAAAACATTCGTATTCAACAAATTCCTCGAGCTTTATAATTTTAACAAATTCTGGTTTAACAAGAATTTCGATTTTCACGAAGTCGTCCATAAACAAATTATTTTTTCACAAAACTAATATCACTATGTATTTTATAAAGAAATTAATATTCACAGAACATGAGAACACGTTTAAACGCTTAAACACCGATCATACACCGATCTTAACTACTGAAATGAAATACGACGAATAAAGTAACGAACGCAAAACTTATTTTTTCGGTAGCAACTCATTAAAGGATACCGTTACATGTACAGGGAACGAAATAAATATAGCTCTATTATGTGATATAAGAAGTATACAAGATGACTGTAACATTTACTTAATTTCGTATTCTCCACATTAGAGATTGAATAAACGTTTTATAAAACAAATAAACAAACCAAAATTATTTGCTGTATTAAGAATCTTCAAACTAGTCATATGTAAAAGGGCGATCTCTATTTAACAGTCTTATTTCGGTGAATGTACAATCACTAAAAAACGAAACTAAAAAATAATATTTTTTCGAAAGAAGAGAGGAAAATAAAGAGAAACAGAGATAAGCTTTATAAATGAATGCTCTCTTCTAATATTGTTGATTCAAATCATGTAAGTAATTAATTTTAAAATATTCCAGAATTGGGGACACATCAAAACCGATATACATACTCTTTAGACGTTCCAACAAAGCATAAAATAATAATCAAACAGTTTTTCATAGCAAAAACAATCTAGTTTTATTTAAAATCAATGATTAACTGTGTGTGTGATTTAGTGTTTTAGTTTTAGGAAATACACATTTTCCTATTTCAAATCGGTATCAAATGAAAATAAATTTTCAAAGTTTTGATCTCTGCGACATTTGTATTATACTCAGTTTATCATCGAATTTTTATCAAGTACTAGAACAACTTCCTTAATTTTTTTAGATATAATTATTGCATACTTCGGTTACTGACAAAAAATGAAATTTTCGATTCAAGCTTATATCCAATTTCAATAACGATTACGTCACTATTCAACTCAGAGGCCTCATTCGCGGTCACTTTTCCAAAATTGAGGAATGTAATAATATAATAAAAGTTGGGTATGCTTGCCTATTAACGACTGGTTCCCCCCGAACGACAAGGTAACCCCCCCAAATAACCCATCGACCTCTAAAGGCTGATGCCCAGTCACATAAATCAGTATATGAGTTTAGGGACATTTATCCACCAGATAAAGCCGCTTTTCACCCGGAGAGACCTCAGGAGGTTCTCCCACAATTCACACTCCGATAGCTTGAAAATACTGGAGTGCCACGGAGAGACCGTGTAAATTTTACGGTCATCCTCAAATGGACAACACATATATGCTGGAGGCCTATTTGGGAAATCGAATTCGATCAATCGAACGACATTTTCGAATCATCGGTATTTGGGAATTCGAAATCGAATTTTATTTAAACGAAAACGTATAACTAAGGAACGATTGAAAATTTCCCTTATCGGGCAATTCGATTACGAGCAATAATTCTACGATCATGAACAAATTTTTATTCGTTGTTAGTTTTGTTCACAAAGGCAAATGCAAAGGAAGCATCCTATTAAAATGGAGATGTTCAGTCACTATTGGGCGCATTATATTAATGTGAGTTCCGTCCACGCAGCCAATTACTCCTGGAAATCCAGTTTTATTGTAAAAATAATTAACTGTTTCCGGTTTCTCTGCAAGAAATCCATTTACAGCTCTACAACTTTATCTTCCATCGCAGAAAGTACCTCACTTAATGCAGTCGATATGGATGGTTGAGATAGCCCAATTAAAAAATCTTGACCAACGCTATGTAGCTACCTTGTGCCATAAATGGAAAGATCGAAATTGATCTGCAGGTTCCCGCCACGGCCACAATCAAAAAAATGCCGAAAATGGAGGGAAATCATCGGAACAAACTCATATGTGATGTATTCAAATGAAAAATTTAACATTTAAATAAAATATATTAAAAAAATACAATTTACAAACACAATCAATTTCTCTTCATGAGCGGAATATGAGGATGCAAAGGTAAATAGTCAACATTCTTTTCGATATAGTCTCTGGCGATGCGGACACATTTCTCCTGTTCTTGTTCGAATTGCTTAACGAACTCGATTTCTTGTTGGCGATCATGAAGTAAGTGACCCATTCAGCTTGATGTAATTGTTCCTTAGCCACACGAATGTTTTTAAGGCGTTGCCGCCGAAGTTTTTCCTTCGGCAACAGAATCCATATTACTGACAAACACCAAAAAGAAAAATATAATTGCAATAAAACGTCAAAATATCGGCCAGATTCAAATTTTTATTACAGGTATAATGATTAAAAATAATTTCCCTAGTCTTTATTTGACAGTGTAAGTTTTTATTTTCGATCGAATTCCCAAATACCAAATCATGTTCGAATCGAATTGATCAATCGAATCGAAAAGCAATTCGAATCGATTTCCCAAATAGGCCCCTTGAACTTTGACCTTGTAGATGTCCTGCCAAGAGGATGAAAAGGAATGAGAAGCCCAGCCTGCAAAAGTGGAACCGACACGAGATGAGAATCCCTCTCTCAACATAAAACCCGAAAATATTTTTAGTACTTTATTTTATAAAAAAAGGAAAAAACATTAAAAAAGAAGGTAAAATAACCCGAATAATAACTGAAAAAGGACAAAGAGAAATGAAATCGAATGCCCCGAATCGCCGAGCAATTTTTTTATTCAATAAACAAAAAAAAAGAAATATTGTCTAACAGAGAGAAAGTATGAAAAATCAGAGGTGGAAGAAGGGACAAAACAGAAAAAATAAATCAAACTAAAATACTCATCATGCAACCGCTATTTACCGCTCGATTACAAATATATGTAAAATTGAAAAAAACTATAACCTGAACGTGAATTGAATTAATTTAAAAAAATTAATATATTGAAAATCAAAAAAAAATTGTACTCACGAGTGGCCAGTTGTGGCCATTCATACAGGAGGTCCTGCTGTATGAATGGCCACAACTGGCCACTCGTGAGTTGCGGTGTCTTTCACCATTACATTGTTGGTACTGGCTTGGACCAATTGCTAACCCGTAAACTGTAGATATCGTAGGGCTTTTATCGGCCGTAAACCGTAAATAAAAAAAATGTTCGGCGTCTTTCCGCCTTTACCCAAAAATTTGGACTTGATCGGCGGCTCTCCGAAAATCCATAAAAATGTTGAGCGTTGTTTCGCCAAACCCATAAAATATTTTGTTGGGCATCTTTCCGCCTTTGACCGAAGAAATGAATGGCCTTGGTTAACCAGCCGTATGTTGCGGTGTTCCACACCGATAACCGTAAACACAAATAACCGGTTAACCGTATATATTTTTGGGCCTTCTCCCACCGAAATGGAAAACTTAAATGGCCTCAACCCATTGACAAAAATGTGATACACGTGGGTATTTAATTAAATAATAATGTAACAACTATCACATCCTCACCGGTAAAACACTTTCGGATCAACAGCTAATCCTTTGACTTGGTTTTTACATAAAAACATATTTTTCTAAAAACTTGGCTATGCGCCTCAAAATCACAATTTTGTTTCCTGCCTCCTTTGGTAATAAACGTGCAAGAAATCTTAAAACTCAAGTTTTTGTTTCGTTAATCAAAAACAATTTATTTATAAAGTGGAAACTCGAATAAATTAACTCATTTTACAATTATAATTTGCTTTTATATAAAAAAAAACTTTGTTCATAAATTTCAAATTTTATATAAATCGTATTTGATATTTCACACAATATTCAAAACCAGCTTGGTCTTTTCCAAGCTCGAAAAGCTAAACTTTTTATTTTACTAGAAAACCCGATGAAATTCAAAACGCGACTCTACGCTATACAATCCAAAAAACTCTACTGGTTTTAAAAACCCAGACATATTTTTTTTGGTTTTTCGTGTGCAGCACTCGCCTACCCTTGCACACCACACATCAACCAACACGCCAAAATCAAAATGTACCAAAAAAATAATTTCTATATCTTTACGGTCTTCACACGCACAAGGTGTCCATCGGTATTGCTCTCAATTTATTTTAAATTCACATGACACTGAATGTGAATACGGTAGTTAATTTTCATAAAATCAAACTAAGTGTCTAAACAAAGTCGCAATTTTAACTAGTAGTAAGGACCCTACAAGTAGTCGTAACAATGTCAAAATTATGATTATCTTTGTTCCATAGCATTTAAAAATAAATCTTGTTTATTATCGTGGTGTAAGTTACTGGGCCCGGTTACCGAACACACTCAAATTTGAATTACGAGACCTGCTGGTTGTGGTAAAACATTTGCGATCCGTTTTTTATGAAAGTTTATAATTCGTTTACAAATATCGATGGCTACTGCAATGCGGCCGAGGGTTCCACTGTGCATACTGCCTTTAAAATATGAATATCAAAAAATTTGACGTCGTCCGCATATTGAAACAAATTACAGGTACGCCATTTAGTTTTGAAGGAAAAAACAATTTTTAGTGAACGACCTCCAACAACTACCACCAGAAAACCGTGCTTCTCCGATTTATCGAAAACTCAAGATCATAGTAGCTGGCCTGACTTTGTGGCGCGGTTTTAAATGTTACGGGCTGACGGAACTAGTGGTTTTAAATCGAATCGGAAATTGCAGCACAAAAATCATGCATAAACTCAAGGGTTTCATTTTAACCCGAATCATCCCTAACGTTAATTTTTGGAATGTTTCAAAAATATTTTAGATGCTCAACTTCTACATCAAAACGAGAAGAATTGTATCATCAGATTTTTTCCAAAGGTCTCAGTGTGCTCAGGGGTCCTGTTGCCACATGGCATAAAATTTCAAATTATGTAGTTAGTAATTAAGTTTTTATTTTATTCCGATGGTACTACACCTATAATTACCTATTTTTTCATAAGTATGATAAGGCTTAAAACAACACAAGCTAAATCTTTGTCGCACTTAGTGCAAGCAGGTCATATAATCGAATTACATAGGTTTCAAGAAACAGCGTCTCTTCTTCTCTAGAGGTATAATAAGGTGGTTTGCCTAGTCATGGCGAAGAGTGGTAGATATTGTGGTAGACTCCGATCAGCGTTTTAGACTTGAAACGCTACTATGCGACCTTACCGGATCTCCAAAATGCTTGCAATAATAAATTGCAATTTCGCGTGTGTATTGCTTTTGTGTCATATCCGGATTGATACACAGATAAAGCTGTAATGCATTTTGCACACAAGCATTGATAATCTGTGTAAAGAAGAAGCTCCACCACTTTTTGCCACGATAAGCGATACGGTGAGCTGCAACGTTTTGGTCAAATCGATCAAACCCAAACATTTATTGATTATATTCTGATACAACGGAAGGAAGAATGACAGCTATTTTCTTCCATGCATGTTTGGAATAGCGAGATGCAATCGATGTTGGTGTGGATCCTAAATGTGTTGATAGCATACAAACAACTTAATTATCTACCCATTTCGTAAGACGAATCCCGGTTCCGTTCATTTTGATGGATTTGTAGTAACCACGTAGTTTTGTCTTCAATTTTTTTGTATGTGGAATCGGGCAACTTTTCGAGATTTGATTCTTACGAATGGTACTAGTTCCCATATAGCCCCGATTTTTCAAATAAGCCAAAAACGGAAAGCTCGTAAATAAATTATCACAGTAAAATGCAAACGATAATTCTTGGACTTTACCAGAAAAATCGTCCATCATGTTGACAAGGGGAGCAGCACGTTTACTGAATAGCTAGTTCTTCATATCTTGAGTTTGATCGTGGATTTTTGCCTTCATACACATCGAAATGATACATGTACCCGCTGGGAATACATAAAGACCTTTCTTTATTTCCAAAACGTATAGGTTTTCCTTTTATGAACTGTTTACATCCGTGCTTTCCAAAATAACCAATCATACTTTCATCAAATGAAAAATTCTGTTCGGGAATGTAAACGGTTCGAAATGTATATTCTGTAAAATTTCCTCAATGCGATTTCAACGCATGCTGTTTCTGTAACTGGTTAGAAAATTATATCCGCTATCAAGCAAAATGCAAATAAAAAAGCGAAGTTCTGTAATAAAATAAATTTTGTAACTTTGTTACATAATTGTAGAGACAAAAAACAAATCTGAACAGTCGCAAATATTCTGAAGTAAAATATCATCGATAAATTTCTCAATCTGTTCATGTGGTTTTAAATTTTGACTGTGGAAAAATCGAGGTCAATGCGCAAAACTCATCCTTTGACCAAGTAAATACAGTGTTCTTGTTGGATGTTGTTAAGTGACAGTTGGATGAAGATTAATGAGCACGACTTAAATGTGGTAATAATGGCTTGTGAGCTGTTATTTCCGTTGCTTCAGAAGTATGTAGTGAACTAACAGATAAATTTAAAGATGTGATTGTGCTCAATAACTCGCCAAAACACTATCTTCAAGAATGTGATCCAAATTCTCTCTACCCATTTCCAGATTCTAAAAACGTTCGCCATTTCACAGCCTGATTTTAACTGTGCCCAGGACTCACAGCCATATGGCCAGACAAATTTCTACTACTCCAAACTTTGACCGCGTCATTCGCTTATTATTATGCAGGACATCGTCCATTTTTTAGCTGATTATTCCGTCAAAGTACCTTTAAGCAAATAGATCTTTATCACGTATGATAACTTAGCCAGAAGTTTTTTTTTACCCCAAAGGCTTTTACATCTTTTGCCTACAACATTAAAATTCCATTTTTAGAATTTTCGTTAATAATAAAATAAATTTTAGTATTCATACTTGCAAATTTAAAAATAAAATCTTCTTTGCAAGAAAGTATTTTTAATGCATCTGTCAGACATTTTAAAACTTTATTTTCCTGGTCAAACTTAATTTGAAATAAAGTTGTACCGATCTCACAAAAGACTACGCAAAATGGGTAGTGGTTTCAGCCTCATTTGAATCTCTGGGCAAACACTCATTACTATACACCATGGGGGCTACTGGTAGAAATAATTTATTGAATTATGCTACCATTTGCGTATTACGAATTATTACGAATTTTTTAATTTTGAAATTTTGTAGCATCAAATCAGACCAAATTTCTGGGCCATCTGGATAGTGGTTTCATACTTCTGAATCATTATGAGCACTCAAACGATTCATTTCACTACTGTATTATGAATTAATACGAATCTGTGTAATTCTTGAATTTTCTAACACTGATCTCAGAGATGTATGTCTTAGCCGAATGGGAAGTTGTTTGAGGTATCTGAATCATCAGATAATTAGATAGCAACATCTTATGATGATATCACGAGGACTAATAAATCACCTAACGCACACATCTTTTAGTTTATCGGGTTTAAAAAGCTAAGTTGTTGGTAGTTTCGCTGCCAGTTTGTTACAGTTTGGAAAGTTATAGTAATATTTTGAAACGTAAGTCAGTTACATGAAAAACGATTGTGAACTAAACGATTCTAAATAAATTTGTATTCTAACATCTCGTTTCAAAATTAAAGCGGAAATGAATTTTTTGTGAAAAAACTTCTTTCCAATAAAAATTTTGTGTTTGTATACCAGACGGTTAATTGGTCGGAATAATAAATTTCATACATGACTTTTCCTCTTAAATTAAGAGATACTAGTTTTTTTACGCGAAATTTATCCACCAGAAGTGACGAGTGTGAAGAAAATGCTAAACTTTTGCTAATTTCATTAATTGTGTTTGTGTTAGTGATATTACCTGGGTAAGACGGAAAATTATCGAAAATTAGAGTTACACAACCTCAAATATATGGGGTGTTAGTTGGGGACCATATCAATTAGAAAATATATTCAGATGGTCCCCATCCAGGGGAGGGGCAGGTAATAAAATTTAGAATTATGACGAAATATAATAAAAATCCTCAGGCTGCCTGAGATATCCCTAGAGATCTAAACACAACTTCAGGTATATGAGGTGTTAGTTGGGGACCATATCAATTAGAAAATATATTCAGATGCTCCCCATCTAGGGGAGGGGGCAGGTAATAAAATTTAAAATTATGACGAAATATAATAAAAATCCTCAGGCTGACTGAGATATCCCTAGAGATCAAAACACAACCTCAGGTATATGGGATGTTAGTTGGGGACCATATCAATTAGAATATTTTTTCAGATGCTCCCCATCCAGGGGAGGAGGCAGGTAATAAAATTTAGTATTATGACGAAATATAATAAAAATCCTCAAGCTGACTGAGATATCCCTAGAGATCTAAACACAACTTCAGGTATATGGGGTGTTATTTGGGGACCATATCAATTAGAAAATATATTAAGATGCTTCCCATCCAGGGGAGGGGCAAGTTAATAAAATTTAGTATTATGACGAAATATAATAAACATCTTCAGGCTGACTGAGATATCCCTAGAGATCTAAACACAACTTCAGGTATATGGGGTGTTAGTTGGGAACCATATCAATTAGAAAATATATTAAGATGCTCCCCATCCAGGGGAGGGGCAGGTAATAAAATTTAGTTAATTAACTTGCCCCTCCCTTGGATGGAGAGCATCTGAATATATTTTTTAATTGATATGGTCTCCAACTAACACCCCATATACCTGAAGTTGTGTTTAGATCTCTAGGGATATCTCAGTCAGCCTGAGGATTTTTATTATATTTCGTCATAATACTAAAATTTATTAACTTGCCCCTCCCCTGGATGGGGACCATCTTAATATATTTTCTAATTGATATGGTCCCCAACTAACATCCCATATACCTGAAGTTGTGTTTAGATCTCTAGGAATATCTCAGTCAGCCTGAGGATGTTTATTATATTTCGTCATAATACTACATTTTAAAACCTGCCCCCTCATCTGGATGGGAAGCATCTGAATAAATTTTCTAATTGATATGGTCCGCAACTAATACCCCATATACCTGAGGTTGTGTTTAGATCTCTAGGGAAATCTCAGTTAGTCTGAAAAATTTTATTATATTTGGTCATAATACTAAATTTTAATAACTTGCCCCTCCCCTAGATGGGAATGTATAGATTTCTAGGCATATCTTAGTTGATCTAACAATTCTTAATATATTTTTGGTTATAATACACAATTCTATAAATTGATTTCATCCCTATAGATAAAGATTTCCTCAGTATTTGTCTTACTAACGTGAGCCCCAACTAATAATTCATATTTCTCAGTTTGCATTTAGATCTCTATAGATATCTATTGTGGCCCTAACAGCTTTCATTTTATTTGTTACCATTTCTAAAAATAGGAGTTCCTTGCCTTTGGAGCATGGTATTATTTTTTTAATTTTTGCTATTATCCCACCTATTTTACCCTAGTGTGGGTTATAATTTCTCCGGTTATCTCATTTAATTTTAATAATTCTTCCTTATGTAGTTCAGCGTGTAGTGTTTGTTACTAATCTGCCTCGGATACTAATTTTCTAGTTATTATTTTTTTACTTTTATTAACCGCAATATTCTTATTAGTGAATATTGATTAAAGAAATAGTAAATATATTATAATTTCTCTCGGGTTATTTTAAAGATAATTGCCAAATATTTAAAATAAAACTAATAAATTAGGAAATACGTTAATTCCGCTTAATACAGGTATCATTTTGATATGCACCAACACATATAAACATTTAGCATAGATTTAGTAAAAACTTCACACTGCTATACAAACATGTGAAGTTTTTGCTAATTTTTTTTACTAGTAAAACTTTAGCAGTAACTTAACATGCATCCGGAAGTGGCAGCATATACATAGGATATTTTTCATTTTTTTTGTCATTTGTGTTCTAAAATTTAATCGGAATACCCATTTTGACAATTGGACCTCTGTGCAATTCCAAAAATTCGCAAAATACGCAAGTGATACAATGATTCAATAAATTATTTCTACCAGTAATCTACATGATATTCGGCATAAAACTCAAGATACAAAAAAGATTAAGTCATATAAAAAAAATATTTTGTAGGGCTGAAATAAAATGTTATACATAACCTGGCTAAAAAAAAATTTCGTGATGAAACTCATATTTGCACTATTTTTAAAACAATTTATGGGCTGAGATTTTAATTTATCAGTCAAATTAACAGATTATCGCTAAGTTTTTGAGAGATGTTGTGACCGTTGTTCAGCCAACTACATATACTCACAAGTATGAGACCAACAAACAGACCTACAACAAATTTTGCCTTTCGTTGTAATTGTCGATTTCGCCAAAGAAATCCCTTCGCAAATTTTTAAATTGAAATTATAAGGAATCATAGATCATGGTCAGATAAAAAGTGATTTTTCATCATCTGATTAGTAGCGGTTATGAAAATAAACCCAACTATGATTCTGTTGAAGTGCTGAGTTCATGGAGCGACCCATCTTCCATGCGAGCACTATAGGACGTTAAAAACGAGCTGTGAAGAAGTTGAAAGTGCGTAGAGTGGCGCCAAAACAGATTAAAAAGATTAGAAACCAAACGTTAGATTTAGAAGACTTACTCTTATTCTACTCACTTTACCCCTGCTGCCCATTTTTACTTCTTTACGTTGGATTTTTGCGATCAGTTAGAAATTTTTTTGTGGTTTCACCAAATATTTTACATCACTAGAAACCACATTTTTACGGTGTTCATCCTGTATTTTTCTCAGAAAAATTTGATACTACTTGTGTAATTTTTCTGAGTTTACAAATTAAAAATCTAACTCTACTCTAAAACACATAAATAAATAATTTAATTTTGTTCCTTATTTTTTGTATAATTCCAGATATCATGATCTCCACAATACGTTCATCATTGCAAAATATATCATCATCCCCGTCGCCCTCATCAACATCGTTCGCCGAGAAGATAAATCAAAATTACAACCCGAAATAAAATTTAACACAAAAAGCAAATTGGTTAAAAAATATAATATCAAAGTGAAAATTTATTTATTTATTTACATTTTTTTGTTTTTAAATTTATTATTTATTTTAACATAAAAACAAAATAAATAATGAATAAGAAATTAAAGAGAATTTTTGAAAATTTAAACATAAATAAAATAAGTAAAAACGTAAATAAATTATTTAAAATAAAATTAAAAACAATATTTTTTATTGTGATATTATTGTTTAATGAGTATGGTAAGTGCATTACAATTATTATAATGTGTGTCAAACATTTTTTTACGTTTTTTATTATTATTATGTAATGACGGTGTTATTAATGTTAACATTAAATTAATTGTAATTTATTTATTGAAAATTTATTAGGTTGGTTTAAAAGTTAATGTGTAGTGGAATTTATATCAACCGCGTTTCCTTTTTAAATCATGAACAAAAATATTTCTTAAATAAATTTTGTAAAATTTGCATCGCAAGGACATACAAGGACAATTCGGAAAAAAATTATGGATTACAGTTTTCACGAGAATTTTTTGATTTTCTGTGGCCATATACATACCGATCTGACACAAACTTAAGTAATTTATTAAAAAAAAAATACTTCGAAAATAAGAAAAAGAAAAGAAAATAACTATAAATAAAAAAAATTAAAAATATAAATAACTGGCTCCAAAATTTCTCGGACGAGACCAATGTGGACCGACCCCGTTAGTGAGCACGAACATCGCAATTGATGATGCTCGATTACAAATATAAATGTTATTTACGAAAAGAAAATTTAAAGTAAATCAAAAAATAAAAAAAAAATTAAAAACAAGGTAACGGTCAACCGGTTCGTTTGAGTCCCTGTCGAAATGAGTTAAGGCCTTATGAGGAGCCTTCATGCTACAGACGCTACGCTTAGACCGTTGAGCATCTTACCGCCAAGAACCGTATAAACATTGCGACCCATCCGCCGATAAAAGTTTAGGCCTCGATTGGACGCCAAAGTAAGCTGGCCACCCGTAAAAAGGATTGGTTATCCACTCGAATTAATGGCGGCGTCCGTTAATAAACATGTAAACCACTGTTTCCGATACCCGCTAATAAAATTACGATACACTTTAATTAATTGCGGCGCCCGTTAGTAATGTGGCACTTGATAGTAACCATGGCACCCGTTGATAAACGGTGAATTTGGTACAAGTTTAATGCGGCGACCGTTAATAATTGGCACCCGTAGGAATTGCTCCACCCGTCGGAAATGTGTCACTCTAGCTGGCCGATATGAACTATATCAAGCCGGCAGATACAATCAAATTAATTTCCACCAAACACCCCCTTTTAATATCATTAATAAAATATCGATAACCAATCACGAAATTCTCTTATTTTTCTTTAGAATAATTTTTTTTTTGCACAATTCCAATATGGCCGAACATTCCAATCATAGGTGTCCACAAACATAAATATGTTTATTATGTTAAATTTATTAATTCCCAATTATTTCAATAAATGCAAACTATTATAAGGTATTAATTTATTTCAATGTTTTATTTCACATCATCAATTTTCAATTCACAATAAAATACTCAATTTTTTTATTTTTTTTTTATTTTTTTATTTAATTTTAAACCAAAAATCAACTACTTTATTTGAAAGGAAAACAAAACTTCACTCCTATTGACTGTCTTTTAAAATTTCCCACTCGATTTATTTCAAAGAAAACCCAAACGAGACTGACTTTTCAAAAAAAATTCTCGCACCAAATAACTACCATAATATTTTTCGTTCAGACCAATGAGTCGTACCAAGGTTAATTTGATTGAAAGAAAACTTCCGTGGGGTCGCGTGTTTATTTTCAAGAGCGTAGTTACTCGTATTTCTAAGGGCCAAGTTATTGTCAACTAATTAGATAGATTTTTCGGATTTATGATTTTAGAATTTCAACTAATTTTGTCTTTAACCCTATTCCAGTCATCTAGACTTACAAAATCTGCATACGGTATCTGCATGAAAAAGTTTTTTTCATCGCTTGTTTTAGTTACGTCTATTCTCATCTTGAAATTTAAGGATATTGAGCTTTGCCCCATCACGAAGTCTAGACACCTCATTTTCACTCGTATTAAGAGCTAGAAAGAGATGCTGTATAGACAGCGGAATTTTGACAGCGGAAAATAAGAGATTTCGCTACTCGCCGTAAGTGGCAGCACTATCACTAAACAGAATTAATTTGGTTATATAATTACCAGCGGAAATTTTTCATTCATTATGTACCACTTTTTTTTACTAACTAAAATATCTCAGCGGAATAAAATACTAAAAGTGATCCTTAAAATGGTAAATTGATTGATCTCCGAAGTAAAGGAACTCGGTATATGAAATCTTGAAATTCAAGAATTATCCGTCTATCTGCCATTTCTTCCACTAGTAACCAATATATTCGGTTGTTTTTCTGATAGCTTAGGTCATACTGAGAGTATATGGTAAATTTGGGGAAAATTTGTGACTAGAATTTTCACTAGATTTTTTTGATTTTCTGCGGCCATATAAGTAATTTTCAGTTTTTGACCAATATCTCAAAAACTTCCACTAGCAAACAATACTTTCGGTTTATTGGTCAGAAAGTTTTGATTACTAGTGGAAGTTTTTGAAATATTGTTCAAAAACTAAAAATCACTTATATGACCGCAGAAAATCAAAAAAATCTAGTTAAAATTCTAGTCCACGAATTTTCCCCAAATTTCCCATATACTCTCAGTATGACCTAAGCTATGATAAAAACAACCGAAAGTATTGGTTACTAGTGGAAGGAAGTTTTTGAGATATTGGTCAAAAACTGAAAATCACTTAAATGGTCGCAGGAAATCAAAAAATTCTAGTGAAAATTCTAGTCCATGAATTTTCTCCAAATTTTCCACACAGTCTCAGTATTAGACCTAAGCTTACCGGTTTGGTTAATCATTAAATCTAAATTGGTTTCGCGGTATCCGGTTTTTCAAAAATTTCGGATCAGCTGCATCACTAGTTTAAATCAATTAAATAATTATATTACATGCGCGAAGTGAATATTAACACTCATTTACCAATATTATTAAAATGACAACTAAAACATAAGTATATTTCATAAAATCCCATAAGGCATTTATTATAATACATATTTAAAAAAAACATTGGTTAAATAATTACAAGCAGGAAGTGTACCTATCCGTTGTTATAACTTTATATGAATTAGAGCTTAAATCAAACCACAAAATGACTCAACTTGGGGGTTTAACTAAAATAAAACAATCGAGAGTTATTATAATTCGCAATTTAAATTATTATTGGCATATTAAATAATCATTCTATTACAAGCGCGAAGTGAATATTGACGTTCATTTACCAATATTTATTAAAGTATGTACTAAAACATAAGTAATTTTTATAAAATTTCCATAAAGTATTATAATACATATGTACCAAAAATAAATGTTGGTTATAATAATTACAAGCAGGAAGTGAATATATCCATTGTTATATCCATATATGTATTAGAGTTTAAATCAAACACAATACGAGGCTACTTGGTGTCTTAACTAAATTAGATCAATTGAGGTTTGTTATAAATCGCACTTTAAATTATTATTGGTATATTAAATAATCATTCTATTACACGCGCGAAGTGAATATTGACGTTAAACTTAACGTAAAAATTAACTAAATTAAACACAATCAAGATGAATGTAGCGGATTTATTTGTGTCGATCTGTTTAACAATTCTGCTAATATTTCTGCCAAATCATAAGTTATATGCTTATAGTCATTTTAAATTTTGAGTAAACCGATCAATCCGCCTTCTATCGACGATTTTTATTTAAATCTGTCTTCAATTTTGTGTTAAGAGTTGGACATCATACATCGATAATGATCAAATAACCCCATATACGATATTAATATTTTCTTGCTACATGTGTTTTTATTATAGAAGTAAACCCATACAGTTTTTACTCAACTGATAATAACATAAAAACTATATTCATATTAGAACGTTTTTGTCATATCACAACGTCTTTTATTCAGGGGGAAAGATTTGCAACAAAATCGTTCAAAATATGTTTTCAAAATTTTATCATGCACTGACCTCTACAATTTCGTTATATATTTAGTTTAGGAGAAAAATAAACCATCTGTGAAATCCATATGTTACAAATCTCCTTTATACGAACAAAAAAGTATCGAAAAACTTATATTGCCAATATTATTCGCCATCCATCCACCATCCACCACCACAAACTATGTATATCGATAAGAAAATTTTCGTTATGATTTTTTCATCGCTTATCGTGAACAGATTATGTATTTAATAATAAATTCCATCATTTCCGATAAGTTTTTTTTTTATTTTATGTTGTTTGCCATCGTTATCAGCCATAGATATGACTATATATGTATTTGGTGTTTCTATTGTTTTTCCTTCTGTGCGGAGTGGAATATCTGATCTATATAGTATATATTTTTGTGCTCATTCATTGGGAAATTATTTTATTAAATTTGTATTACTAGTAAAAATTGGTTGTAATTTTTTAATAAATTTAATATTTTCTGGTATTTAACGAAAATAGATATTTTATATAGAGCGGATAGCTAAAAAGGATGTTCATTGATTTTATGATATCCATGGATATATTTATATGTTTTTGTTTATAAAGTGTAGTGTTGTATTATTAAATTATTGTAAATTGATTTATTACGTTAAAAATCGAAATATTTGCGGTACAACAACATTCTTATCCTTACCAAATCCACATATCAACAGATTTTATTGCAGACACAATAATCCGCTAAGATTTATTACAAAAATGTATACACATATTCAGCTATATACGCGAATAACGTAGTTAAGTTAATAATGCGAATCCTTCAACCAGCATCATAAAGTTAATGGCCATAAAAAATTTCACGATGGCAATAAAATTATGTTATTCTTCATTAATAAGATCGTATAAAAATATTTTAATGCACCGCAGCTTAAAATTTACGAATCGAAATAATAAAGTAATAATTATTGTAAAAATTTCATTTAGAAGCGAAATTAGTTTAGTAAATTGACTTTCAGCACAGGCCTTGCCAGACATCACAGCATTTCGTGTTAATCGAAATATAAATTTGACATAACAATTGAATTTTTACGTAATTAATTAGTTTATAGATCCTTGTCCCGTGAAAAAGAAGGAAAACCATCGATTTAGTTGTTTCCCAAATAAACATAATGTTTCTTTTCTAATGATGTATCTGCAACAATATCCTTTTAGTATGGAAATTCCTTAAAGTAATTTTCAAAAGTTTTTTTAATTTTTGTTCATTGGCAAATATTTTGCCTGCATACCGTCTTCCATTTTAAATTGAAAGTTGTAATGTTTCCCACATTCAGAGCAAAATATTTTTTTAGTCTCCTCTAAGCCAACAGATTCGACACATCTTTAGATCAATCACAATAATATTTTTTATCACCTTTGTTAAAACTTTGCATTCGAATTGTGTGCCGTCCGTCCGAGTTTTTATTTTAGTTTCCGTTATTCTATATTTTATATGGTAGTCAAAATTAACATTTTGCTACCAGGACTAAATGCAAACATCTCTAGAAGTTGACCATAACGACGCATTTTAAGAGAGTACTTTTTCGTAATTGCATCAGTAAGTTTGCAGTTTGCCAATTGCCGGCCAAAGAGTGTATTCTTACCCTGGAAACTGCAATACAGAAAAATGTCTATTTCTATGATTACGTTTATCAAAGAATAGTTTGAGCATCACTAATTTTTGAGAATGGATAAGTAGTTTTATATATATATATATATATATATATATATATATATATATATATATATATATATATTATATATATATATATATATATATATATACAATGACATGATGGGTACCTGGTAATTTTCAGGTAACATCTAATTTAAACTGTAATTCAAATAAGGCTTTAACAGTGGATAGATTCACTTCCTGCTTGTAATAATTTTACCCAAATTTTATTTTGGGTTAATATTATGAAAATGTTTTTATGAAAGTTTTATAAAATTTGCTCGTAATTTAGTAGTTATTTTAATTAATATTGTTTAATGCAGTAAATATTTACTTCGTGCATGTAATAAAATTAATAATTATTATGGCAATAAAAATTTAAATTACGAGTTATAACAAACCTCAATTGATCGATTTTAGTCAAGACGTCAAATTGAGTAATTTTGTGTTTCGATTTAAACTCTACGTCATATAAGGTTATAACAATGGATAGATTTACTTCCTGCATGTAATTATTTTAACCAAATTTTATTTTTGGTAAATATGTAATAGAATAAATGCCTTAAGAATTTTAATGAAATTTACTTATGGTTTAGTAGTTATTTTAATAAATATTGGTAAATGAACATCTATATCCACTTCGCGCATGTAATTTAATGTTTGTTTAATATGCCAATAATCATTTAAATTGCGTGTTTTTAGTTTTTTAGTTAAGACACCAAATTGACTCATGGTTTGTTTTGATTCAATCTCTAACTCATATAAGGTAATAACAATGGATTAATTCACTTCCTGCATGTAATTATTTTAACCAAGTTTTATTCTTGGTAAATATGTACTGTAATAAATGCCTTAAGAATTTTTGATGAAATTTACTTATGTTTGAGTGTTTATTTTAAAAAATATTTGGTAAATGAGTCATTTTGTGTTTTGGTTTAAAGTTTAATTCATATAATGCTAAAACAATGGATAGATTTACTTCCTGCTTTTAATTATACTACCAAATTTTTATCTTTGATAAATGCCGATTGCAATACATGTTTTATAAAAATTTTATGAAATTTACTTATGTTTTAATGATTATTTAATTAAATATTGATAAATGAATGTCAATATTCACTTCGCGCATGTAATAGAATGATTATTTAATATGCCAATAATATTGTAAATTGCGAGTTATAACAAACCTCAAGTGATCTTTTTAATTAAGACACTGTATTGAGTAGTTTTGTGTTTTGATTTAAACACTAATTCATATAAAGCTATAACATTAGATATTTTCACTTCCTGCTTGTAATTATTTTAACTGAATTGTATATTTGCTAAATATGTATTGTAATAATTGCCTAATGGATTTTTATGAAATTTACGTACGTTTAAACGGTTATTTTAATAAATACTGGTAAATGAATGCCAATATACATTTCGCGCATGTAATAGAATGATTGTATAACAAACCAATAATAATTTAAATTGCCAATTATAACAACTCTCATTTGATTTATTTTTGTTAATATACCAAAAGTTTTGATTTAAACTTTATTTCATATATGGTTAAAACAATGGATAGATTCACTTCCTGCTTGTAATTATTTTATTCAACTTTTATATTTGGTAAATATGTATTGCAATAAATGCCTTATGGAAATTTTATGAAATTTATGTGGTTAGCGTAAAGCCTACAGCTATTGACAGTCTTAAGGAAAATTTGTCTTAAGCAAAAGTTTTTTGGTAATCTAATAAAATGATCGATTAACTTTAGGTTTGTAACATAAGATTTGTTTTAAATTTTAAAATATAGGTTTCACGAAAAGTTTACGATTGTATACAACTATTAAAACTTTGTTGAATTATTGACATGTTGTTTGTTACAGCTCATAGACATAATACTATATACATAGACCGGTAATGTGCTTTTTCTCCAAATAAAATCGTATATTTCATGCGTGGATAAATAATAACGTTATAATAACTGTTTTTGTTTTTCCATTTTCTTTTCCCTCTCAGCTTGGTAGAGCGAATGGCTATTTTCTTCTTGCATCTTGGGTTCCTATTTTAGCAGGTTTTTCAGGCCAATTCAAAAAGTTTTCAATTGATTTGATTGCAGTACTATTCTCCTGGATAATATCAAGCAGCTGAATTTTTGTGCTAGTTACCTCAATGATTTCAGCCATGTTAATTTTATTGTTTATAGAAACGTTTAATAAAAAGATTTTAATTGGCGTGTTATTCTCCAGAACGCAATGTGCATCCACTTGTATATTGGTAATACCAATCTCTTCAACGGTGTACGTTATTAATAATTCTTTTCTGTCCAGCATGGTGGTATAGATTTAGTTCGCTGCATTATAGCCTCGCCCGTTTGTGTATTGCTAACCAGGACCTCCTCATCAGTGTTCGATATTACCAATTCTTTTCCGACCAGGTCGTCTAGTGGACCGAAAACATAGTTTTCCATCTCAACATATATAAAATCGTGTTTCTCACATACATTAATGTGTTCGCTGTCCTCATTCGTTAGATATTTATCTTCGTGAAATGGCTTCGACAACTTCGCTTTACATTTTTAACGGCCATAAATATTGTGAATAAAAGTTTACAATTTTCATCATACTTTTCAGTTTCGAATATTTTAAAATGTACTCAAACATCTGTACTTTGAAATTGCCATCAATTTCAGCAAATTGTTTTAAATTTATAGGCGGTGAACTTGGGAGGACGATATCAGATGGTTTACAAACGCTCTTTTATAAATCTGTTGCAAAATAACTAAATGGATAAAGACCGCATACTTTGAATCGATTTTGTATGATCTGCCATGTAATACAACAAAGTTTTTAAAAGCATAGGAGCAAAATCTTTCTGGTAAAAGACGCACCCGGAATTTTTTTCGCCACTGTAAAACAGCTTTGGCCTCAAAACTTTTTAGCATAGGACCCGAGTGGCATTTGGGTATAAAGCTATAATGGAAATTCCTAAACGCATGCATAATTTGGTAACTTCTGAAGACATACGTGTGCAATGGCCATCGACAAAAAATACTATCGGAAAGATTATTTTCTTTTTGAGAAGGAACGGATAAAAATGCCTCGAAACATGCTCGTAAAAAATTTCCTGCGTCATTCAGCCATTTTCAGAAATTCCCAAAGCCCGATCTTGAGGTAATGATTTGTCAATTTCATATGGTACTATTTTGTATGGATAAATTACCATTGGTAAGATGGTTTCTCCACTAGCGCTAAATGTACACATAACCGTTAGGGTAGACTTGCCCGCTCCCCTCTCAATTTCATAAATATTAAGTGCATCTTTAACGGCTAACACTGATTGGGTTTTGAGGCATAGAGGAAATTATTTTCATTTCCATTGTAGTTACGATCTGGAGATTCCCTGATACTAAAATTATTAGTTTCTTGTGCATATTGACTCAAACCACCTTACAATTTCACTAACACTAACTTTAGCGCTGGCCAATGTGACAAGGTCAGTGACCCTTATTTTAATATTAGGGTTACGTTCCAGAAACCGTATAAACCACCTATTACCTGGAATTTGGTTTTTTTTAAGAGGTAGGTCTCTTATCGGCCGCAACAAACTCCTTTACAGCATCCAAACGACTTTCTTACGCTTATAAAATACTTTTTGTTGGCATATGACAAGCCATTTTTCGATAGCGGTTTCAAAGCATGTAGCTAAAATAGTTGGGGGCTAGGTTTAACTTTTTTAAAATGCTTTCCCTAACGGAAAATTAACTTTGCACGGATCATAAATGACACTTCCTTTGTTACAAGTTCCGTAAAGTTTGCAGTTTGCCGATTGTGTATTCTTATTCTGGAATCTGTAATACAGAAAAATATCGATTTCTATAAATTATCATCGATTTCTATAACGTTTATTAAAAATTAGTTTAAAATAATTATATTTTTCTCCGATCGTATGAAAAAATATATCTTTCCGTTGTTTTTTCAAAACGAAAAGCTCATAATTCCAGTATGTTATATTTGTTGCTAAGCAACAAATAATAATAGTGTGAGAATATTTTTTCTGGCCTAGGCCGGGAATATATTCCCGTATGGATTTTTAATTGTTTAGATTTTTAAAACAAAATATATTTATGTCTTATGATGTCGTGGCTAACTAAGCAATAATTTTATGTTATTTTTGATTTTTTAGTTCGTTTTGATTGCTTAATATGATAATTAATGAATAATACTAAAAATTATTTTGGGTTTATATTCGTTTTATAGTCCGATCGGAGAAAAAATAGTATGTACAATTCGGAGGAAAAGTGCATTCCCGGACTCCCGTGGTTGCCGGACTCGGCCATGGCCTCGTCCGCCAATTTCCACTATCGTCCGAGAATGCAGTACTTTTCCTGCTAATTATACAATATACTATTGTGAGCATCACTAATTTTGAGAATGAATATGGAATTTTACAAAAATTTTATAGCTCAAATATTTATTTATAAACACTTTTATAGAAATTAATTTTTGATTTAATATAAACCGCTCATTACATAATTAATAAAATTAAATTATTTACGATTAAAAATAATATTTGTTTTTAATTTCCAGCGATAGCATACGAACCCGACTTCGTAGTACCATTAGAAAATGTTACAGTACCACAAGGAAGAGATGCGACATTCACATGTGTTGTAAATAATTTAGGAGGTTATAGGGTGAGTGGGGAGTCATCTCAAGCTAGGGTATGTATCAGTTATCTTATATTTAATATTTTATATAATCGAATAATGAAAAATTATTACAACCAAAAAAAAAATTAAATTAAATGCAAAAAAAATTAATAATAATTTAAAAACGTTGAAATCAGCACATATTTCTGTGATGTTGATATTTTACTAAATATATGAAGCACTATTTTATCAACACCTGAGCACCAACTTTTGTTATATGAAAGAGCACCAAATTGATATTATTATAATTATATGAGCACCAAAAAATGTATCTTTTTTTCTATATATAATTACGCACCTTTACTTAAATTAAATTAGTTTATATAATTTATTACTTAAACTGTATATGATTTCTACTAAAGAGCACTAATAAAAAATTTGTTTGTAATCACACCAAGTATTATTATATTAATAAAAAAAAATATAAGATAACAGCACCATTACTATATTGTGTATGATACATATATTTATATAGCAAAGATACACAGAACGTTTTGTAACCAAGATAACCCAATTGAGAGCTTTTTCAGCCATACTCCATATATGTTATATTTATAATGGATTGGGATGTCTTCTCGTCCTGTGTATCTTCAAAACGAAATTATTTTGTTTTGTAGTGTACCGTAGTTTTATTATTTCTATAATATTGGCACAGTTTGGTTTTTATTTCGGTTTGTTCTTCAATTTTTATGGTTTTTCTTTACATCTTAAGAGTATGGTGGTGTTAAGTGGATAATTCTTAACAATACACTCGGTCTCCATATAATGCTGTACTCGACTATAAAGAAAAGCTCGGTTTGTATAAAAATTGAAGATCATTTAAGTAATGTATATAAATGTATAGAGGATGGCCTGTGTCACTAGAATATATTTTAGAGATATGTGTTGGTTGCATGAAATGATATATTTTTTATCCTTTTTTAGTTTTGTGTTATTTATATTTTATTTGCACTCTCCGTGTATGGAAAATTTAATGTCACTCGAATTCATTTTTTTTGTGTGTTTTCTAGTTTTATTTATGGGTTTTTTGTGGTTTTGTTTACGTACGTGAGATATGTGGCAGTCGGTTTTTTTTAATTTTTTTTATTTATCCAAAAAACCATAAACATTTTTTTCGGGTTTGTTTATCAAGTCGAGTGATATTAGATTGCTGAATATAAAAGTTACAATCAATATATTTACGTTGTGTTGTTAAAGGGTATCATTGGGGATTTTATACGTAGTTCTAAATCAAGTGTCCACAAGCTAATTAAATATCGTGCTTTTTCACGTAATCTACAATATTACGTATAGATAACTTAGCGATTTTTTGATGAAACGACATTATAAACCAATCTCTCATTATTTTTCCTTTATTTTACGTTAACTGGTCTTACAATCAGGCTTTATACATGTTTTGCAATTTTGTTCAAAAGGTGTAAGCATCAATTTATACCAGAGTCATACAAACATATGCATGGTAGTATCAGATGTCTCTCGCAATTTTGATTTACAATATGTAGCCTGATGCCACATTGGGATTGAGCATTGCCTCAAGAGCTTTTCACGCGTTGACAGTATAAACGTCATGTATTGCAGCCAAACTAATCCATTGTCCAACCTCATTATTTTTCAGATGCCAGTCAATCGGCCTATGGGTACTCCCGTTGACGTAGCAAGTGTAAAATCAAATAGTGTTTTAGCAGAGTTGGAGTTTTGGGCTGGAGTTCTAGCAGCCCAATTATCATCGAGTGATTCCAATATTTATGAGGCAATGTTAATTGGAAAATTATTTTTCTGACAAAAAAAAATTTCATCAAACAAAAAATTCCCTTTCTTCTTTGTTTCTAAAATATTTACACCAAACTGAATCCATCAGTAGGCATGGAATACCAAATCCAAGTCGTATCCATACGACGGATAAAAACCCTGATTTTTCTATCCCATCGATTTAACCATTTACATCACGTACATTTTACAACAAACACACCTATTTTCATACAAAAAAGTTGAAAAAAATTGAAAAAAAATCTTGGATGGAAAAATCCGAGATTTTTATCCGTCGTATGAACACGAATTCAAACAAACATGCTATGAAAATATTTTTCCCAATTCCATATTGCTTAGATAAAGCTAGTATAGTGCCACTGGGATAGAACTAAGCCATATTTATAATGCCGTTGTATATGGTGGATCGAAATGGGATGGAACTAGGGTATTTTCTATAAAGAACATTTAGAAATATTTATGCTGAAGTTTGGAAGAAATTTTGGAAATAACTATCTTGGGCTGGACAAGGCTTTTTCAGAATAAATTATGATGAAGATTTTTTTTTGGAAGGAAATGGAATTGTAAAATAATTTT
Source organism: Nephrotoma appendiculata (assembly GCA_947310385.1). Classification (NCBI taxonomy): domain Eukaryota; kingdom Metazoa; phylum Arthropoda; class Insecta; order Diptera; family Tipulidae; genus Nephrotoma; species Nephrotoma appendiculata. The sequence continues at coordinate 22,344,058 of OX371225.1, read as the reverse complement.
TGAAGCAGTTCTGGAGTATAGAAATAACGGGTCGAAAATAAACCAGTTACAAAATGATTTTTTGAAGAAAATCTAATGGTTATAGAAGCAGGTTTGAAAAATGGCCCACACTAAAGGAATTAAGCCATTTCTTAACTAATCATGGTAGATTTAGGTTTTTTCGATGGAAATCTAGAATAATTTTAGAGGAATTTCTGGAATACGGCCAACTGGGACGAACCTAATGCCATCTTAGATGATCATGATGAAAATGGCTCATATTAATGTAAATGAGCTTTTTAAATCATTTTTAAAATAAGTTATGGTATATGAAAATTGATATGAAATTAGGTATGTGTATGAGAATTGGATTCTATAATGAATTAGATATTTTTAGCAGAAGTTCTGAGATATGGCCGACAGAAATGGGATTCTAAAATGATCTTTGGAAGAAGTTCTGCAATATGGCCAATAGAGACAGAACTAGATTATATTTTAATAGATTATGATGAATAGAGTTATGGTGAAAAGAGATGGAGTTTGAAAAAAGGCCTTCAAAATAAGTTCTTTAATATGGCCAACTGGGATGGTAAAAAGCCATTTCTTGACAAATCATAATGAAATTGAGTATAATGGAGGAAAACGCGATTGCAAAATTTTTTTTGGAAAAGTTCGGGAACAAATGGGACAAACTTTGGTGTCAACATTTCTTCATAGATAAGCCGTGATTCTCCAAGTACCCGCTTCATGTAAAGTTTTGTTGAGTTATAACCCGCCTCCCATAAACCACCAAAATTATGAGCAGCTATCACGTTGTCACAATATATGTGACTGCAAATGGCGCACTGGGCATGGAATTGTCTTAGAGCAGCCAAAAACGCGCCCGTCGTCACACAAAATAAGTGCCAAAAAAGTGCTTTGACTAATTTGGCACCTCACAATTTGGACGCTTTAATAAACAAAGACCCTGCATAATCCACACCCGGTGATTAGAATGGGCGATGCAATGTTACTCTGAATTGGGTTAGTTAACCCATCAGTTAATGTTGGGGTTTCGCCTTCAATCAGACACATTTAACGCATTGCCCAACGACTACTCGAATTCGATCCGTGCATCTGAGTATGTGAAACTTATGCTTCAAGGTTGACATAAAAAAGATTTGGGCTGCATGGAACTGCCTAAGATGTTCGTTAGACAATCTGTTTCTGTCATCTTCAATTGTGTTGCTCTAAACCGCTGAATTAATCTTTTGTTTCCTCAGTGCTGCTTCTGATAGATCACTATTTAGCTTAGTTTGACTTGGCCACTTCTATTCGACTTCCTTCAACCAATACGGACCATTCCAGCATAACTAGTGATTCAGTAACTCCTCTGGAAATGAAACCTCTGGAAACGCAGTCAGCCGGGTTGTCGTTTGAGAAAATGGTTCACAAACGATAAGTAGTAACGACATTGCTCTTAAATATTTCCAAGACGGACATTAATAATTTTGGCAGCAATATAGTGGCACACAGTTCAAGACGTAAAATGCTAATCGATTTAATTATGGTGCCACTTTTGTTTTCGCACTATATGTTGGTATTATACCCATTTTCTGGGTGGTCTTCACCCTGCTATAAATTAGTGCAGCGCAAGCCAGTTTAGAGGTATTCGCAAATCCGTGCCATTCAATTTCTCCCTCTGTGTACAACCACCGATTATTCGGATGTTCTCTAAACGCTTCAAGTTGATCCTAATAGCTTCTTACTCTTGATAAACTGGATCCGGTAAGAGTTCATCCCAATCGATTAATACAAGCTACAATTTGTGGAAAATGATCTTAATTTTAATTACTGTTGAGGATAACAAACCTATCGGGTCAGAAATCTTCGAAGCTTCGGATATCGTTTCGTTAGTTTCTGATCTTCTAATTTGACTTTAAATTGAAAACAATTTTTTTGGTCGAGTACCTCACTCCAAGTATTGAAATAGCTTGTGAACCATCTTCAATATCCAAAATCTTGGTCGCTCGGTTTCTTTCAGGAATGATCATTCTACTATTTTTGCGGCTTCTTGATATTTGTCCTTGTAATCCAAAGCAAGTTGATTAAGCGTTTGTGTGGCCAAAAAAAGAGCTGATGACAAGCTGATGAAAATATTATTTTCAAAATTTCCTGGTTATTATTACATGAGGTACCAATCGTCATACGTCCTATTTTGCTCTTTGTTGATTCACAGCAATTCACGCGATTAGCACAATTTCTGACGCTGCAGTACTTAAAAGGCAAACTATGTAGAGAAGATGTTGAATAGAAAAATAAATTTAGCATCCACCCTTCCCGAAATTTACTAATTAATTATTTAATTATTTTTAAACTGAAGGAAAATAAATTTCAAAAATACATATCAATAGGCCAAATATCTATCAAACTTATGTAAGTGGATTTGTACATATCTCATCGGCTTAGTAGAAGAAGTTAGCAGCTTGATCTCAAACAGGTTACTAATTGTCATATATAAGACACCCCTTATCCCGTTCCCTAGAATCCTAAAGGTTTAAACACACTCAATGATGGATTTTAATCACAACTGCGTGCTTGCAAAATAGCGGCCCTTTAAGGAGACCTTTATTTTCCGAGAAAAAAAACACATTAATGACAGAAGTTCTGCATCGTCGTTGACTGCAGTTAGCTACTCCTGGGGGCCTAATATGGTATTTTCGATAGCGTTTTTTATTCGATACTATCGAAAAAGCGCTATTATGAAATTTTCGACAGCGTTTGTTTTCGATATTATCGACACGTCCTAAGGTGTCGAATATCTTTACGAATACTTAAATTATACTTAAAATATAAAATTTTCGGTTAATTAATTTTAATTATTAAAATTTAATCAGTTTAATTATAAAAAGTTTTCGTAATACAATTTTATTGAGATTTTATATTTTCGAAAATTTCATAATAGCCATTTTCGACGTTATCGAAACGATCGATATTCTCGAAAACAAACGATATCGAAAATACCATAATCGGCCTCCTGAGTAACTTCCGTACGCTACTGTTTTTGTAAAAAATTCAGAAATTTTTCCTATTGTGATTTGACGACCGTTCATAATCAATTCTTTCACTTTTTTGAACTTTTCATCGGTTGTTGATGTACTGGGGCATCCATTACGCTTATCATCTTGACGGCCTTCTTGGAATCGCTTATTCCTCTCGAAAATTCTTGTTTTACTAAAAGCAGGCTCATGTAAGGCATAATATTTAACATGTTTAAAGCTTTTTCGTTCTTTTTCAATTCATGTAGCAAAATTTAATACAAATTCCCTGATCCATTTTGTATACAAACAAATATACACCGATCCTACCATACCAAATATATTTTTTTGGCAGCTGACAATAGACTAATAATATCCAGTATGTTTATCACGGTAGAGACATGTTAGCTACTCAGCTTAAAATATTTCCAGTAACAAAGAAAAACATAGAAATTTACTGATTGTCAACATAAACAATCATTCATGATATTGTCTACTTTCTTTACATTGGCGACACCATTTTTTTGTTGTCTTCATAAATCTACTCATGTAAAATATTAATTAACTACGCGGTCTAGGCAACACGGCACAACACTGATTATATGAGACGATTTTAGAGCACCACAAAGCTTGCGTTCCTATCAATCTTCTAACAGCATTCTCTGATAATGCAATGGTACCAGGCTCTTAGTGAAAAAAAGATTATGGAAAATTTACAGAAAAAACATTCCAAGTTAATTGCATTTGCAAAATGCAAATTTTGCATCCGCATTAAATTCAACCACGCGACCGAAGTAGCGGGCAACAGCTAGTTATTTATAGTTTGTTTGGTAGGTTAATCCACTCCTATTAGAGGCAGTCGAAATTTCGTTACTGAGTCTACTAGCTCTGCTTTTTCAAAACCCATACTCACATTCGAAATAGTATATATCATTTCACTGTGACATGTTCATCTGTTATCAATTCCCAAATAATCAACTACAATCTCCATGTACATTGTACACGTAACATTTCCAATTTTTTAAATTTATCATTTCAATTTTATTTTTTATTTCGGGATTTTTCGATGATATCAAAACATAAAATCATGGACGAATTTTTTTTTAGGGATATTTTAAATGAAAATCACAATAATGTCTGTTATACACAATTTTTCATAAAGCTTTTTGTTGTTTTATATAAAATTTAAAAGCAGCAACAAAAATCCGCAAACAAAACTGATAACAATAAAACAGGTAAATGACTGCATTGAGATTAACATACATAACAACCAAAATATAACAATGATTGTGGATAAATATTCTGTGTGTGTGAGTGTAATGGTAAAGCTGGAAAACTAATATTTTAGTTTTCCACAATTTTTCACCAATTTTTATATGTATACATAAGTACACACATATACACACACCATACACCAGTAATGCTGGATAAACTTTTTTACCAACAATTTTATGTTATTTTATTGTAGTTTAAACACAAAATGCAAACAGGAAGTAAAACATCAAATTGAACCACATGTAAATATTGTTATGGTGCTGTACAGTGCTCCACCGACAGTATTCCACTACACATATTTTTGTTTTAATGGTTTGTTCTCAAAATGTTACAGCAAACAGATTGTTTTTAATTTTAAATTGATGTTGATGTAAACACCATTATACCTGTTTACTTGTTACCCCGCGTTCAGGCAAATTTAAACAAATTAAAAATTTGTTGGTCCATCGAATTAATTAGATTGTCAATTTTCACGTGCCCATCTATTTGGCATATCTCAAAATGTCAAAATTGTATTCGATGCGGGAAGACATCATGAGTACCATCCTGCACCATCATAACAAAATTATCGTGGGCGACTTCAATACATAAATCAGCAGGACCGCGGACACAACATCATATATTGGTCCTAATAGGTTCAATCCACTGAGTAAAATGAGCCCTTGCCCGGAACTGACCATAACGTATAAATCAGGTGTATCGAGTAAACATAAGTAAGTCTATATATCCCCATAGCGATCGAATGTTGGAAGAATGGAAAACCAAATTATTCATACACTATCGACATTGACATTGAACATATGTAAATTATCATTCACGTTTGACGGGTTTAGAACATTACTTCTATTACCCCTTACCTTCCCCGGTTAATCTGGCCATATGCCCAGGAATTACCCCCGACATTATACCACCATCCTCTCCTTTACTCTAGTCATTTTCCCTTGGTTACACCTACGATTAGCACCTAGGAGTTACCCCCGATCATCACCTGCGAACGTTTCCCAGTGAGAATGACATATCGGAAAATATAAAAAATATTGGCGCAAATTATATGATTAAGTGATCATCTGATACTAGTCTGGTTTCAAAAGCCTAATTTTCAAAAGCTTGGTTTTCAAAATCCTGTTTTTTAAGTCCTGGGTTTCAAACTCCTGGTATTTGTAAACCTCTAAATTTAAACCTCCAAATTTATAAAAATAAAGATGTTTCCAAAAACCAGGACTTAGGGAAGCTAAGATAGAAAAATAATCGAAAAGTTTTTGTTTGAATGAATTGTTTGGAAGATCCTTATTTCGACTATTAAAATTACACAATTTTTGGTACTAAAATATTTCGCACGCACTTTTTTGTATTTTTATTTTAAAATATTTTTGGGCAATCATGTAAATATTTGAATGGAACAACCGAAATTCCATTTTTGTTTTTAATATTTACTTCGCGCTTGTAATTCTATTTAGCTAAAGGTCAACGTCAAGGTGTTTTTTGAATATGTGAAAGTGTTGTGAGAAATAGAACCTATCGTGAAATAGTGGTAGTACAAAAACTCCCGCTAAAATTGGGATATTTTTTAAGACATATACATAAAATATTTATTAAGACCTTGGTCATTGACCTCGTTGATCTTGTACAAACTATGGGATGTGATTTGCATTTTTACACTAATTTTTCAATAATTTTTGGAATTTGACCAAACTCATAATGGAATTTGAGCGTTTCTTGACCAATAATTGATTGTCAAATTTGGTATAACGATTTGGAATTGGGTTTTTACTAAAATTTTGATTTTTGCTCCTAAATTTGGAAATGCCGAATATAACTAGGCTATTTCTTAACAAATTATGGTATAACTGGATTGTGATTTGAATGTGAAATTCTGGAATTAGACCATTCTAAATGAGACTTGCCATTTATTAACCAATCATGGTCAGTTTTGGGTTTTGAGCTATACCAGGCAAAACTTGGCCGTATATGAGCATATAACGGCCATATTTTGATATACCGATCTAGATTGGAATTCTTACATAAATTTTGAACCCATTTAAGGAATTTGGCATTGCGTAATTGAATTAGGCCATTTCCTCTATATAAAGAATGGAATGTCAAAATTTCTTAACCACTTATTTAAAATTATAATAAAGTTTGATACGGAAACAACAAATATTTTATGCCCCGACCAAATGGCACACTGGTTAAAACTTGAGCGTTTAGATCGAGAGGTGTCGGGTTCGAATGAATGCAAGAGAGATTTTTCATTATCAGATAACGATCTGCGTAGTGAGCTTTCGATAATCGGAACTTTGAAAAATAGAATTTTGAAAAGCGAGATTTAAACTTCGGGCTTTCGAAAAGCGAAATACTGATTTTGGAATTTTGATTTTGTAAAAATTTAAAAGCTGCAGCGAAAAAACCGCATTAACGCCTTCGCAATTTATTCGGAACAGCGTTGTTGCATATACAGTAGCACGCGTTTATTTGCCGATCACCACAAAGACTGACCGACATAACCACCTGCCCGCGCAAGACTAACCAACATAACCAGACACTATTAAAAATATAAAATTACAGAAGAGTAAATTATCTTAAAGAGGAACCGTTTGTGTTGATTGTTAAAGATTTTTATACACCGAACCATAATTGTATCAGCAACATCTTTCCGTTTAAAACTATTATCCGTTGCAGAATGTTGGCTAACGGACAGCATATTTGGTATGAGACTGTTCCTTTGGTGTTCGGACTAGTGACCACTAAAACTAAATACTTCGAGCGAGTTTTTTTTATAAATTTGCAAATGGGCAAGCAATTGGGTAATACATTTAAATTCAAAAATGGCAATCTCTAATTTCGAAAAAAAATATTGCACAAGCGATATAACATGTCTTTCCAGAAACGGCTTATATAAAGAAGTTGTTTGTTCCATTTTGGGAAGTATCTAGTAAAAGGTGCTAACAAAAGAGTGTGCTATGAAATACGGTAACAAAGAGGATTTTAGCTCGCAAATCAGGATGATAAAAAGTTCAGTTTTTTTTACCAGCGGAAAAATATTTGAATATTATACCAGGAGTTAATCAAATCAAAAATCGATCTTGGTACTCAGCGAATTGACAAATGATGCGAGAAAAATTGTTAAACGGAAAACCCGATAGAACAATAAACAGAAAATCAAAACTATACAGTAATCTGTTCATTTATGGTCTGAGTGGAATAATGCTAAAAATAGTTATCGCAGGACACAAAACTTGGTAGAAGGATGGCCTCGAAGACTAAAGGTTGCACTAGCCCAACCACACATCGGTGTTAACCAACTAATTTTGTAACCAAGGAAAGAATAAGTAACTAACGATATGATTAATATTTCCAAAAACACAGTTTTAAGCAGTCCTGGCTTTCCAAAAACCAGTCTTTTTTTGCAAAACCAGATTTTTCTAACAAAGATTTTGAAAACCAGGATCTTTAAAACCAGCTTTCGAAAAACTAGGCTTTCGATACAACTGGGATTTTGTTAAGCAGAATTTCGAGGGGAACACTAATCAGGAATCATATATCACATTAAAACCAGTATTTTTGATTATATTATTACCATACCAATTTCAAAGGCAATAATGGGATTGGTGGATTTAATTAAGCAAGATTTTAAAAGTTCAATTTTTTGTGTAAATTCATTGTATGTTTCGGCGCTGTAGGTTAACCTAATTCCGCATATATGCAATTGATGGATTAGCTGCCTATCTCAGGTAGTCCCGGATAACGCCGAGCCTATTCCTATTCCTACAGCCTGTTTACACATAACAATAGGAGGGATAGGAAAGATTTTTTTTTTGTTAGGGACGGAACGACCCAGTTTCTGACACCTAACTTACGGGACAACACAATTTTAATCAACTAGAGGAGGAATAAAGGTTTAATAGGTTCAATGGATAACAATATGATATTCGTCTTCAACAATTGCCTCTTTAAATCAGCAACCTGCGACAAAAAAAAATATTATTATTTCACGAGCATCTGGAAATTTACTGAAATATAATTACATTAATACCTTCAGCTTCCTAAAAGAAAATTGATTGATTAAATCACTCCAGATACAGCTACCTAGGTAAATCCAATAGTTAAGAACACAAACACAACGCAATTCTAAACTACACAATCATCAAATAATATTTTAAAGAATTATTATTCCACAAGCATCTTAAGATTCCTGAAATTTAATTCAGCATTAACATGTTCCAGCTTCCTAAATAATATAAACATTTATTAATTCAATCCTTTTTCAACTCTACAACTTATAAACTGGCCGCAATAAAAAATTTAACCTTATATTTACTTATTCTACATGGCTAGGCTGTATGATAAGGAAATTAACAAAAATGATGTGCACTGAATATATAAAAAAATATTTGGTTTGTTTCAGGTTAGCTTCAGAGTTTATTATTTTAAAACGTACTAATATATTCCTCCATATTCCATCCTTAATCAGCAAAACAATTTACATCAATCAGTTAAGAAACACAAAGAAACTGCAAAATTTAGTAAAATATTGAAATTTCAATTTTTAAATCGAAAAATATATCAACAATAAGATTTGTTTTACGCCGCAATGACGACATCATTGAGTAATTTTACAGTCCCTAGCAAATCACTTTATAATTAATGTGTCCAAGAAAAAATGTCAACTAATTATTACAATAAGCAATATTAGTTCAGAACAATGAAAATTTACTGAACTATTTATCAATTTTACACCTATGAGCAATATAATATAGGTAAGGACCCTAACAGGCAAATTATGCAAAACTTAAATACTCAAACCCACCAAAGACTCAAACCAGCTGCATACATTAAAGGGGCAATCAAATATCTATACTTAAAAAGAAATTTGTTATCCCAGTACAATACAGCCCTAAATTAAAATTTAAAATATAACATATAATATAATTAGCATAAATAATATAATTAGCATAAATACCGCAAATATGTAATGGTGAATAAATTCTGATGGGATACGGTGTACAAATTGATAAGACTTTAATAATCCAATTTGTTACAAATCCATTGAATAGTCCAGCGGCCTACGGTAATTTTACAGGCGTTAACATTTGACGTTAACATCTATTAATGGCACCTAATCTATTAAAGACTAATTTTACATTACCCCCTTCCCTTCCCTCCCTGGTCAATATTTATTGCCATATCCCCCTCCCTCCCCCCCGCTCCCTCCAATGTCAATTACCCAAGAAATATTAAACAAAACAATTAACACCCCGATATTACCACCAACCCCTCCACTACCCCAGTGATTCTCCCCCGGTTACACCCACGATTACCCCAAGGAATTACCCCTCGGCCATCACCAGCAAACGTTTCTTAACGGGAATTACATCTCGGAAAATATAAAATATGTTGGGGCAAACAACATGATTAAGTGATCATCTGATACCATTCGGTCGGGAAAAATCGTTCCGCCATAACGTAAATAACTACACTTTGAAAAAATATTCAAACTCGATTAGTTTAAAAACATTTTTTTGAAAATTTTATAATTATGACGGATTCTTGTGGGTAACTGCATCAGGGAAACCCTCGAATTTCAAAATGCAAAACCTGAAATCATTGAAGCCTAATTTTAACCCTTCCCAAAGGCAGCTTATCTGACAAAATTTGTGCTTATCACAGAAATATAATTTTCACAAATTTTCATTCATAAATTAAGGTAATCAAACTTGCCCCTAAAAGATACTATATTAAACGAACAAAATACAGAGGTCAATAATATTTTTATTGAACAACAAATTAAACGAAAGAAGTAAAATGTTTTAAAATCTAAGAATAAGCTGTTCAAATAGCGTATTCCTATCAGGAGCCATCTGAACAATAGTGGCTGAATTTGTGCTAAGCCAGAACCAGCTGAAATTTGGTCAGTTCTGAATTAGCACAAATTCAACCATTATATTTTTCGGATGACAATGAACATACCTGATAGGAATATGCAATCAGAAGTTCCAACCTCTTTGGTTTCTAGAACGCTTTTTGCCAGAAAACTGTTCATGCAACGGTCGGTGTTTTTCAATGAAATTGAGCCAGATATGGATTAGCACAATTTCTGCCACTACGTTTTTCGGATGGCAATGAACATGCCTGATAGGAATATGCTATCTGAATGGCTTATTCTTGGATTTTATAATATTTTATTTCTATTTTTAATTTGTTATTCAACAAAAATATTATTGAACGGTAAACCTCTGTATTTTGTATGTTTAATATAGTAACTTTTAGGGGCTACTCTGTTTTTCCTCAATTTATGAATGAAAATTTATGAATACTATATTTCTATGATAAAAATAAATTTTGTCAGTGTAGCCGCCTTTTGAAAGTTTTAAAATTAGGAATAAATTATTTCACTACTAATTAGCACAAATTGGGAGCACTAATTAGCACAAATTGGGCTTGATCGGTATGCAAAGTTAAATTTTGAAATTCGAAAGTTTCCCTGCTCTAGTTACCCACACAGTAATTTTTGCATAAAGTCACAGACTCTTAAAAAATATTCAATTTAAAATCGGAAAGAATTCCGAAGTTACCTTTAAGCCGGGTTTTCAAAATCCAGGGTTTCAAACTTTTGGTATTTGTAGACCTCTATATAATATTATAAATTGCAGCGACCCGAAATTATAAAATAAAGAGGTTTCAAAAAACCAGGATTTAGTTACTAACTAAACCTACGACTACTAAATAACTGTCTGTGTCATACATCTTCGCATACACTTTTTGCTATTTAATTTTAAAATCATTTCGGGGAATCACGTAATTATTTGAATGGAACAACCGAAATTCCTGTTTTTTTTGTTGTTGTGACAAATAGAACCTATCGTGAAATACTGGTAATACATATATTTTAAAATGAGACCGGTACGAAAACTCGAATTACAAAATCCCGAATTATCAAAATCTCGAATTTTAAATATCCCGCTTTTGAAAATCCTGCTTTTCAAAATCTTGTTCCTCATATTCCGCTTTACAATTTTAAAAAAATCCCGCTAAAAATGGTATTTTTTTAAACATATTAAAATAGTTTCTTGTCTACAGTTTGGTTGAGATCTCGGCCATTTCTTGATTGGTCACATTATGGGAAGTGTTTTTTTTAAAACATTAACTTTTCAAGAATTTTTGAAATTTGGTCACATTGAATGCAATAAGCCCATTTCTTAACAAAATATGGTCAAATCTGGTATGTATCAAACTGGATTTGAATTTTAACTCGAAGTTCTGGAATTGGACCACTCTAAATGGAACTTGGCCATTTCCTACCAAATAATGGTCAAACTTACGTTGTATGAGCTGGATTGGGATTCTTACATCAACTTGGACTGAAGCCTTGGGCCATGTTGGATGAAACGTGGCCATTTCTAAAACAATGATTATCATATTTATCTAGATTAGGATTCTTACAGAAATTTTAAACGCATATATGGAATTTGGTATTATTAATTGAAGCAGGCCATTTGTTCTCTAAAATGGAATTTCCATTTTTTAACCACTTATGTCGAATTCTAATCCAGTTTGATTCGGAACCAACAACTATTTTATCCGTTTACTACATTGTACTGACAAGAAAAAGTAAAAATTAATTAAAAACGATTTTTTTTTGTAAATTCCTAATGAATTCCCGAAATCATAAAAAATTTAAAGTAGGCTTTTAATAATTGGCATTTTAAAAGCAGGATTTTGAAAAGCGGGAATTCGAGCCCAACCTGAAAAATCTATTTTCGAAGCCAATATAAATTTAAAAGCCGCAGTGAAAAAAACGCGAATTATTCGGAACAGTCTTGTTGAACGTAACCACAAAATTACTCACGCAAGACGTACCAATATAAAAAAAAACCGGACATATTGAAAATATAAAAATTTCCGCAGACCTCTATTATCTTGCAGCGAAACAGCTTGCTTTGACTGTTAAAGATTTTAAAGATCAAACAATAAAAGTATTGGCAACCTGCCCAGTCTAATACTATTATCCGATGCAGAATGTTGGCAAGTGGATGGCAAAATTGGCCATGAGCCTGTTCCTTTGGTGTTCGGACTAATGAGTTCTAAAAGTAAATAACCTAACTTCGAGTTTTATTAAGTAGTTTGCAAATGAGTGAGCACTTGGGGAACATGTTTAAATCCAAAAATGGTTAGAAGGGTGTGTTATGAAATGAGGTATCAACGATGATTTTAGCCTGTAAATCAGTAAGTTAACAAGTTTAGGAGCAGGAGCTAAAAAAATCGATTTCAATGTTCGGCGAATCGATAAATGGTTCGAGAAAAACTATTTAACCGCAAACCCCAATAGAATGATAAACACGAAACTCGGCAGAAGGATGCTATCAAAGACTAAAGACCTACTAACCAAAGCATATCGCCGTTAACCAATTAATTTCGTAGTGAAGGAAAGAATTAGTACCGGGTAAAACCCGAATTGCGCAAATTCGAGCGGGAGCAGCATACCTTAAAAAATGAAATCGGACAATAAAAGATAATAAAATTTGGAATACAATACAAAACACGAGATAGCTTAAGAAAGCTTGAATATATCCAAAAACACGGACTTCAAATCAGACTTTCTAAAAACCAGATTTTTTTGCAAAACCATAGGATTTTGGAAACCTGAATCTGTAGAACCAGGATTTTTAAAACAAAGCTATCGGAAACCCAGGCTTTTGAAAATTAGGCTTTTGACGGGACTATATGGAAGTGTATTGTAACCAGATTTCAATAGTTCTGTTTCCTGTAAATTCATGTAATAGTATACGGCGGTCTAGGCTAACTTAAATCCGTATTGATGCCACTCTGATAATTGTATAAGCCTTAATCCTGTTAAGTGTTACCCAATTGTGAAGAAATTCTGATGGGGCTATACGGGAGTGTAATTTAACAAAATTTTGATATTTAAATATTTTGTTTAATTCATTGACTGTTCCAGTGCTTTAAATTATCTTAAGTTTGCATCGATGCCACCATTACAATTTGGTAGGCGTTTTCACCTGTTTACTCTAGCATTTCAAAAGTTAAATTTGTTGCAAATCCATTAAAGGATCTGGTGCTCTTAGTAATGTTAATTCCACATTGATGCCGCTATGGTCATTTGATAGGCCTTAATGCTTATGGCTCTAGCCTAATTGTGATGAATTTTTTATGGAGGTACGGGGTGTAGTTTGGTAAAATGAATGTAGCTTAATTCTTGTTAATTCATTAAATTATCCGACGCTCTTTAACCTAAATCTGCATTGAGGCAATTGTGAAGAAGTTCTGTAGGGGATTCGGATTATAATTGGAAAAGATTTCGGTAGTTTAATTTGGTGCAACTTCATTGAGTGATCCGGCGCTCTGTGTTCATTTGACAAGCATTATTGCCTATTAACTGTAGCTCAATTGTGGACAAATTCTGATGGAGCTGTAGTTTGCCGGGGATTAGTTTAACAAGATTTAGCAATGTTGCGCAGGTCCGGTGCTCTTTAATTATGCTGGTTATGTTAATTCCACATACTGAAAAATGAGTGAAATTTAAACAGATTTTAGTAATTCAATTTCGTGCAAATTCCGACGATTCAGGCTAAACTACATCCGCATTGGTATCTCTATCGAAATGTATAGGTCTAGTACCCGTTAACCCTAGCATAATTGTCAAGAAATTTTTTTAAGTCTAGAAAAAGTCTGGAAATTAATTCTGGAAATTAGCTAACAAGCTATCCGTTACACATTCCCAAAACCCCATCAGAAATTCTGTACAATTTGGCTAAAGTGAAAATTATTACGGATTAAGGTTAACCTAGAGCGCCGGATCATTGTCTGAATTTACATAAAAATTAAATATCAAAACTTTATCAAATTACATCTCCAAAGCCCCATCATAGTTTTTTAACAATTGGGCTATATGTGAGCACAATTTCATAAGATTTTGATATGTCAATTTATTGCAAATTGGCTAACAAGCTACTTATCAAAATGTCTTCATACATGTAGGTTAAATTTAACATGAATTGGGGCCTATCAAATGGTCTGGACCATTCAATGAATTTGCAACAAATTGAACTATTTAAATCTTGTCAAATTAAACCTCCATAGGCCAACATAATATCTTGAGAATAAGGCTTGATTCAACAGGTAATAGGGAATTTAGGCTAACTTAGAGCACCAACCCGTTCAACCCATGACTATCCAAGTCTTGTTAAAATACTTTCCGTAGCACCAGAATTTGATCACAATTGTGCTAAAGTTAACAAGCATTAAAGTAAATCAAATGGCTAGTAAATCAAGTGGCATCAATGCGTCTGGTCGAAATATTCTGATTTTTTGAAATTTTCACGTCAAAAATCGTCTTAAATTCACAGACTGTTACATTTTTTTTTGTTCACAGGCTGTTACGTTTTTGACTGAATTATGAATACGTTTGATCAATGTAATTCGACTAACATAGAAAAGACACAATCTGCACTATCGATATATTTTTTTTTTTTCGTGGAAACTTTCAGCTAAATTCCCATTTGTTTGAATAAAAATTGGAGTGTTTATTTAATTATTGGTTGTAAAAATAACAGTTCGAAACGTTCGTGCTTCACGGTGTTATATTACCAAACACACGAGTATTATATTTAAATCTGGCATTTCAACGTACTTTAAAAAAATTGAAAGCCATTTATTGAAATTTCAAGAATTAAATCAAGGTGGTGGAAAATTTGGGCATAACAACGTTCAACATCTACACCACAGTTTGAGTGAGTAGATGTGAGTAAAAACAAGTATACTTGCAAATAGTTTGCTCACTTCAATGGAACACAGTTATTTCTATAAAACCGTCTAAAGTTTTTACAATATTTTACTAAATTTAGTAAAATGTAGGATAAAGTTCACTACCATACTAAACACAAAACGAGATTGTTGAATTTTTGTCTGGACTTGTAGGTTAGAAAAATATGGACATCATAACATTATTTATAAAATTACATATCTTGTGCGACAATCTAACTACTTATCCTTGGATATTATCTAAATCCGTGTGAGGCAAAAAAAGCTAATGCAACTTCAATTAATTTTCTTATACTCGTAAAGAACAAATATATTTATGTAGTTGTCTAAAGCGGGAATCTAACAATTTATCAAAACCAATTGTTGTGTATATCCCATAAAATACATTTACTGTTGACTGAGCTATAAAAACACTGAACATAAGATTCCTTGGTATACATAATATTTATTTATATATCGTGCACATGTGCGCACAGTGTATAACTGTGACCAACCGTTGGTTTTATGAATTTCTGTGTTGTCTTGTCTATATGTGGAACATATATAAGATGCAATTTACAATTCAACAACAAATCATGCCACTGTGTACATTCACAAAAAACATAAAATTATTTCTATTTTAAAATTATATGTATAAGGGGTGAGGTATAGTGTCTCAACCCCAAAGTCATACTGGGTATATCTCATTTCCGTTTTATTTGTAACAATACAGTTTTTATAGCGAACTATACATCTTCTTATATATAAAATAACAATTCATGTACGGGTTTTTATTAGAAAATAGTGAAATGTTGAAAAATAACTTATTAGAGATATAAAAAGAACAATTCTCAGATTTTTCTTTTGGAAAATGTTGAAACGCCCTAAGAGATTTTTTCTATTTAACTTTCACATTTTATTATTTTAATCACACACACACACACACACACACAATAGAATCTCAATAAACAGAAGAGTGATAAGACACAAAAATAAATATAATCTGAAAATTCATTAGATCGTTGTTTTATTATTAGATAGATACTCGTTATATAGTGATGATTTTCATTAGATGGTAATAAATGGTTTGAGTTAGTTAATATATTGATTAGTAATAGTTTAATGTATTTAGATATATTCAATAGCTCATAACTAATTTGAAATATGACCCTAATGCTGCATCAGCACTTGTAGCACAATCCAATGCAAATGGTACTGGAATTTTTTACAAACTAATTACAACTTATCGGCATAGTTCAACCCCAACAAACTACCCCTAAGAGGTGCAATTCTTCAAAAATCATATTTTTCTTTTCTACATTCTTATCGCATTTCTGTTAATATTTATTGTATCGTACTGGGGGTGAAACTAACTTTTTTATAAATTAATTACAACATATTGGCATAGTTCAACCGCCAAAAAACTTCCTCTAGGGGTGCAATTATTTAAAAACCTAATTTTTTATTAAACCATGCTGTTGTCATTCAGTTAATATTTCTTGTATCATACTGGGGGTGGTACTGTAATTTTTAACAAACTAACTACAACATATTAGCATAGCTCAACCCCCAAAAAACTCCCCCAAAGGGATGCAATTTTTAAAAACCTTATTTTTCGTCACACCACGCCTTTTGCATTTCTGAGAATTTTTGTTGTATAGTGCTGGAATTTTTATACAAATTAATTACAATAAAGTGGCATAATTAAACCCCTAGAAAACTACCCCAAATGGAAGCAACCGTTGAAAACCATTGTATCGTACTGGTTTATACAGGAAGTTTTTACCTAATAAATTACAATATATTATAATAGTTCGATTGCAAAAAACTGTCCCTAAAAGTGCAGCTCTTTAAAACAATATTTTTCTGTATAGGTTAAACCCCTCCAATAGGTACAACTGAATTTATTACAACAGCCCACACCCACAAAAATCGATCATAATGCACCGAACTTCCTTCCTATGCAAGAAATAGGTATCCCTGAATTTATTACAATAGCCCACACCCACAAAAATCGATCATAATGCATCGAACTTTCTTCCAATGCCAGAAATAGGTACCCCTGAATTTATTACAACAGACCACACCCACAAAAATCGATCATAATGCATCAAACTTCCTTCCTACGCAAGAAATAGGTATCCCTGAGATAAATTACAACAGCCCACACCCACAAAAATCGATCATAATGCATCGAACTTCCTTCCTATGCAAAAAATAGGTATACCCATGAATTTATTACAACAGCCCACACCCACAAAAATCGATCATTCTGCATCGAAATTCCTTCCTATGCCAAAAATAGGTACCCCTAAATTTATTACAACAGCCTACACCCACAAAAAATCAAACATAATGCGTAAAACTTCCTTCCTATGCAAGAAATAGGTATCCCTGAATTTATTACAACAGCCCGAAATTTATGCTGAAATTTATGCTTTAGTATCTCATCGTTCTGGGGAAATTTCTGCTGTCTAAACATTTTATTTGAAACAGACAAAAATGTAAAAAATTTATCGATACTGCATCGATATCAGGTTTCTGGAAATATTTCAATGCACTGATTATTCTGCATGTTGTATTCCTAACATGTCTCGTTGACCCTGTTGTGGTTTTTCCAATATACTCCAGGGATCTGCCCTACGCATAATAAAAACTTTTTACTGCTAAACGATGCTTTCGATGCTGCGCTGGTTGTGTTAATCAGATTGGTGACACATTTCGCCTTAACTTTTTTATAAGCAAGATGAACGTTCTGGTCATAGAGATGTACTTGATTATTGTCTCTATCTGTTAATCAAATTTTGTTGTTTCTGACATACTAACTATATTCCTCTAAGTTATTGGCATCAAGTCCCCATTTTGAGACATGCACATATTGATATTGGTTAGAGTATATTCTCATATGAACAAAAGAGCTAAGATAATTTCAATTATTACATTTTTCTGAGTTACTCGGCGTTGGCTACAAGTAAACCATGCATTGAGGCTCTTTAGTACTAGAGCCATTTCAAAAATTAATATTAACGCTTATTAACGATTCTGATCCTTGATCAAATTATTTACCGATGTCGTGGTATGATTTGTCTACTGTTATTTTTGATAAGAATCAAAAGATGAGTCACATCGAATATCGTTAATTTTTTAAAATTGAAACTAATAATTTTCAGCCTTTCGTTATTTAAATGGTGGCTTGTGCAAGCTCCAGAATGCAGCAGACAGAGAATATTTCTATAATGCCACTTGATTTGCTCTTCCGATATATTTTGCTTGTCTATGTGAGACTGGGTCTTTGTAAATTGGGTTCGCTGCTACAGTTGATGAATTTATTCTGCGGACCAGCTCTTCCAGAATTGTTGTACTAATTGATCAGTCATTGCTATCTTGGTTTTAGTCCCACGATTGAGATGATCCCAAATTCCCTGAAGTTAATGCTGCTTATAGTCAAAGGCGTCATCTGTGAGTGGTATTAAGGGCCATGCGTTGAAGCAAGCTTCAATTTGAGTTGTAACTATGTATTGGTCTTCAAATTAAATTTCACTTATTTTGTTCCTGCCTCCCTATTACGAAATGGGGAGTGTGGTGAGAGACAAAGTGTCAGTTTCCTTCTGACCCAACATAGTGTATTGGTTGAGTTAGACCAAACATAATTTTTGATGTCATTGAGTTTCACTGCAACATGAGGATGAGTAAGATGGGTAATTTAGTTTTGTTAGGAATGACTCGTGTTATCAACATTAGCAAATGTGTTGTAACATTACACATGTTGTCAGTGGTTCAACGTTATACCACCGCAATATTCGCAGATTCGGGTACATCGGAAAATCCGTACAGCTCAATTGATGATTTTGTGCTAATCTAACGACCTGCTTCATTCTAGACATTTCTTCTTTATACTTCATGAGCTTAGCATGAACGTTATGGTTGTCAGCTATCCTATCTAATAATTTGGATGAATCTAAGAACATTAATCGCTTGTTGAATGACCGTATGATAGTTGCAATCTTAAGACACCAAACTTAAATGGTTTTTCAGGAGGCTGGTACAAGACTCCAAAGGATTTTACATTAAAATTTCCACGGAATTAAAAGTCCATTTTTTGAGGTTCCAACCACTGAGGTTCTAGGTGTGTTTCCTCTAGAATGAAGTGACAGTCAGTTATTTAGTTAATAGATCATCGACGTATAGATCCGGTATAATATCAAAGGGCCGAATGTCGAAGGGCCGAATTTCAAAGGGCCGAATGTGTCGAAGGGCCGAATGTCGAAGGGCCGAATGTCGAAGGGCCGAATGTGTCGAAGGGCCGAATGTGTCGAAGGGCCGAATGTCGAAGGGCCGAATGTCGAAGGGCCGAATGTGTCGAAGGGCCGAATGTGTCGAAGGGCCGAATGTGTTGAAGGGCCGAATGGGTCGAAGGGCCGAATTTTTTTTGAATTTTTTTTTTTTTAGAAATATATTTTTTTTATATTTTATTTAATTTAATTGTTTAATTTAATTTTGGCTAGCCTTTAGTATCGCAGTCAAAATTAACTGTCGCGACATTTTTTTCGAAATGGTCATAATTTTAACTAAAAATGTAAACTTATCAGACGCCATGTTGGATAAATTTCCATTTTTTATATATTATTTATAATTTTTTCCGCTTTTGTTAGAAAAATTTCAATTTTTTATATATTATTTATAATTTTTTCCGCTTTTGGATTAAGTTTTTCTACAATTTTTTTTAGGTGGTTATAATTTTAACTAAAAAATTGGTAATTTGATTGACTGCCATCTTAGAGATGTTTTTATAAATAAAATAAATTTGAATTTTGTACATATGAACTATTTTAGCTAAAGTGTAGATGACGTATACATCGCGAAAATCGGATAAGATGAAAACTTTTTTAATTTTTTTTTTGTAGGATTGTGTATAATTCCGGAAAAATTATCACATAAATTATCACATTTTCCGGGAAAATTATGGTATTTTCATTTATTTTTTTTTGTGACAAGTTATAGATAAAACAACAAAATTTAATATTTAATATTTTTTGTTTAATATTTTAATATTTTTTTAGCGTAGGTGTCATTAATAGATTCTATATAATCCGCTCCTACGTGCGGCACGCAGTGCGACATGTTTGAAGATCCCGGCTTCTACGCCCCCCGAAATTAAAACCAAAAGACCCCCGGAGGGCTAACGGGGAGGAGCGTAGGTGTCATTAATAGATTCTATATAATCCGCTCCTACGTGCGGCACGCAGTGCGATATGTTTGAAGATCCCGGCTCCTACGCCTCCCGAAATTAAAATCAAAAGACCCCCGGAGGGCTAACAGGGAGGAGCGTAGGTGTCATTAATAGATTCTATATTATCTGCTCCTACGTGCGGCACGCAGTGCGACATGTTTGAAGATCCCGGCTTCTACGCCCCCGAAATTAAAATCAAAATACCCCCGGAGGACTAACAGGGAGGAGCGTAGGTGTCATTAATAGATTCTATATAATCCGCTCCTACGTGCGGCACGCAGTGCGACATGTTTGAAGATCCCGGCGCCTACGCCCCCCCGAAATTAAAATCTAAAGACCCCCGGAGGGCTAACGGGGAGGAGTGTAGGTGTCATTAATAGATTCTATATAATCCGCTCCTACGTGCGGCACGCAGTGCGAAATGTTAGAAGATCCCGGCTCCTACGCCCCCCCCCCCCCCGAAATTAAAATCAAAAGACCCCGGATGGCTAACAGGGAGGAGCGTAGGTGTCATTAATAGATTCTATATAATCCGCTCCTACGTGCGGCACGCAGTGCGACATGTTTGAAGATCCCGGCTCCTACGCCCCCCGAAATTAAAATCTAAAGACCCCCGGAGGGCTAACGGGGAGGAGTGTAGGTGTCATTAATAGATTCTATATAATCCTTTCCTACGTGCGGCACCCAGTGCGAACTGTTTGAAGATCCCGGCTCCTACGCCCCCCCCCCCCAAAATTAAAATCAAAAGACCCCCGGAGGGCTAACAGGGAGGAGCGTAGGTGTCATTAATAGATTCTATATAATCCGCTCCTACGTGCGGCACGCAGTGCGACATGTTTGAAGATCCCGGCTCCTACGCCCCTCGAAATTAAAATCAAAAGACCCCCGGAGGGCTAACGGGGAGGAGCGTAGGTGTCATTAATAGATTCTATATAATCCGCTCCTACGTGCGGCACGCAGTGCGACATGTTTGAAGATCCCGGCTCCTACGCCCCTCGAAATTAAAATCAAAAGACCCCCGGACCAAAATATATCGATGACCGGATACGTAGAATTTCATAAATATTCAAAGATGAAAAATATTAAAATACATAAATTCATAAAAAATTAATTTATGTTTAATAAAAAAAAAATTACAAAATATTCTATTAAAAAAAATACGAAAAATATAAAAATATTTTAATATTCTTAAAATATTTTATTTTGTTATAAAAACACAAATTTAAAATTTATATTTCTAAAAAAATTCGGCCCTTCGACCCATTCGGCCCTTCGACCCATTCGGCCCTTCGACATTCGGCCCTTCGACACATTCGGCCCTTCGACACATTCGGCCCTTCGACATTCGGCCCTTCGACATTCGGCCCTTCGACACATTCGGCCCTTCGACACATTCGGCCCTTCGACATTCGGCCCTTCGTCATTCGGCCCTTCGACACATTCGGCCCTTCGACATTCGGCCCTTTGTACCTATTCCATAGATCCTATATGACAGGATTCTAGCTGTTGTTGGATAAGTGCTGTCACGTGCCAGTTGTAATAAAGTTTTGACGACTAGAACTACTTGTTTTTCTGTTTTGCTATTTTTTCTATTTTGAATATTTTAATTAAAAAAATTTGTTCAAAAAGTTTAAAAAATTACTTGATCGATTTCAACTTATAAGATCATCATCAGGAGTATCTACTGATTTTTAAAAGTAAAAATTTAGTTATATATAGAAGAAAAAGGCAAAAATGAAATAAAAGAAAGAGACGCAAAAAATAGGCAATAAAAATTAATCTGTTGATCGTCTCTACCATCTGTTGTTTATATGGAAAAGATAATAATAGGAAAGGGAAGGAGGATAGCAGGTAAAGGATTAGTCATCGGCTGAGTCACGATTTTCATATTATTACGAACGATTATCACGATTTTCATATTATTACCTCCATGCACTTCAGGGCGACGTATTTATGAATGAACTGGTGATATATCTGCTTAAATGATTCGTCCTTTATAAAGATCCTTTCGAGCTGAATTTTTTTGGATACAACCAGTTTTCTTGATTCACCTAAAGTGCACTGCGGCTCATTTTAAAAGTCATCCTCATTGCGTATTTTCCATCTGGCTCATATTACCAAATCAATTGGTTGCGAGCGATTGTAATGGAATCGAGTCAGTAGTTTTTTTTTAGGTTCTTCCATTAACTTATGTTAATGTTGGTTTCGGGAAGCTGTTGTATGAGCTTGTAAAATTGTAAAGCATATTTACAGAAAATGTTAGTGTCAGTTTTTCTGCAAATGCCAGATTTATTTCCACCTATGTTCGCAACGGTAACGACTGGAACCTTCTCTCCATGAAATCGAAATAGAGTGACGTTTTTGGTATTTCTCTTGGAATAGATAACGTTGCTTAAAGATTACCTGATCCTGAAACCATTTTTCAGATTATAACAGACGATACAACTGACTTGAACTACGAACTCATATGTATAGCCTCTGTGTTGTGTAACAATTCTTTCACGGTGTCGTGCAAATTTCGAAATGCCCCTTCAGTTGCCAAATTAAGTGCGTGTCAAGAAAAGGTAGCGGATCAGCTGAGCTTCACTATTCAGTATAAATGTGCCTTAAAGTACGATAGTTTTTAATGTATCGGAAATGTTATTGTTTCCATAAACGAGGCCAGCAAATATCGTTGAATTCGCTTTAATTCTCGTGCTCCCCAAAAAAATTTGTTATGTCCAATGTCGATAGCTAGATTTCTGAACATGTAGTGGGTGGTGTTTGTCTAGTGCACTGATGGTTAACACTTTTTGAACATGTTTCAAATGTTGGTTCAAATGGTTGGTTTTAAATTGGAAAAATTTCTTTGAGCAATCTGTGGTATCCACTGCTTACTCGATTGCTGAAAAAATAAACGCACCAACACATCCGGCTTTTTAAATAGGTTATTACTGCCATCTCCATAGTGCATTGAAACCCATTGCTTGCGATGTATTGATAGAGGCTGTTGATAACCTCATGTTGACAACCAAATCCCCATCTTTGGGGAAGGAGTAAAATCGCAGACTTCAAAATGCCCTAAGTTCTTAATTTTTTGTCAAAATTGAGATATTTTTCGGCTTGATATGGAATAGCAGAATCTCAGCATATCAGTTATTGTAATGTTGGTTTCTACGATGTTTATTTAGGAATGTAATTTAGGAAAACTGATTTAACTATCCTAAGCTATAAAACGTAATGTTTACGCTAGTTTTACAAAGTTTCATATCAGTTTTCTAAAAAACTTAGTTATACAATTTTTACTCGTAATTTACGTTTAATTTACGCAAAATGGTCAAATCACCGGATTTATCGTTAAAATATTTTTAATTTTACTATTTTGCAGTAAAGTGAAGTTTGTCTTAAACATTGTATTATTTTGGATCCGTTTAGGATAAAATCACGCAAATCTTACACATTTATTGTAATTGTACTACAACTGTCAGATAGATTACGAGACCACTAGAACCGAGGAAAATTAAACACATATCAAAAAGTGTATATCGGATACTCCAAATCTGTGGCCCGTAATACAATCAACAGTAACTCCCAATGTTCAAATCAGTGCCGTCCCATATTTACTTCACCTTTTTGCAATATCTATCGGTAATTTTCACGATTGTGGACTAGTTTGTGGAAGGTTTTCTTCAAGCGACGAGACAAATCATTCCAAAAGGTTTTCTTGGCCGTTTCGCCATTATCACGCCACTCAAAAGTGACGCCGATCAAGTTCGTTAACACAAAATTTAAACGTTTACGATTTTCTCTAATAGCCGAAGTGTCAGTTGAGCATTATACTTGAAACACCGTAGTGATTTGTTTACCATGGCCAACCAAAGGTGTGAGAAAAAATAGAATCTTCAGGGTTCTTAAATTTTGTGTGCACGTAAAGCAACACCGATGCAAACGGTACCAAATCTCGGTACTTTCATCACATACGTAAAATGGATCTAATGGTTGATATATACAGCCAATTAACGATATGAGTTTGAAACCCTTTCCATTCGCCTTTTCACCCTTCCTGCGTTATGTTTTCAGCACAGTTTGCTGAATGCAAAATGATACTAACGTATTTTTGAATGTCAAACCAGCTATTAAATTGTACGGGACCATTTTGAAAAATTGTATACTTCCCAGAAAAGAAGATCAACCATCACAACTGTCAACTCAATTTTAAAAAATGTTGCACAACATAGTGTGTAGAGCCAGCCACTCCAAAATCGCCACCTTCAACATTATTCTCGAATTTTATATTTAATTGTGAAATGTTATAAATTTATGCTGCAAATATATGTATATTAAGAGTATTTTGACAAATGGTTTGACCAGTTCTATCAGTAATTTCCCCTTTAAATTTAAATTTATAGAAAATTACCAAAATATTTAATATACCGACGCTAGACATATGGATGCATATATCCATTGCAACAAATCAACGTGTTTAGTAATAATCATTCCCTCGGCATTACCACAATTTGACTAATGTCCCAACAGAGCACATTACAAATGCTATACACACATTTCAAAAACAGAAAACCATTTGTATCATTTTCTATACTGTGGTTTTAATTTATTTTAAATTTTTAGAATTTTAGTTCTCATTTCACACCTCATCAATTTGTATACGGTACATGTATCTCCATACATACACAAACCTCCTTATATATGTATGTATATGGGTGTAGTACAAAGAGTATTAAATTTATCTTGCTATTTATCTTAAAGCTGTATTGTGTAAACATGTATACGCTTTTTTTTTGAAACACTACCACAAGCGCAGCGAAAAAGCTCAGCACAAAAACTAATGAAAATTTTATAATCATCGCTGTGAATTAAAAAATTGAGATGGGATTATATTTTAGTAGTAAAGTGTATATAGTGTGGATGCTTACAATCATAATATATAAACACACAAACACCACATCCGACGAATTCTAAAGTTTCTGTTTACTTTATTTTACACTCTGTGTATTTTCATTATTATTTGCTTTTCTTTAAATAAAAAATTGCACTTGAGAGGTTTATTCCTATAGATAGATATACACGTAAACAGTACAGCAACTAAAATCGACAAAAAAAATAATTTAAAATTAAGATAAAGTTTTCAATAAAAAATTTAAAAAAATTTTGAAGAAAAGTTTTTGTTTTTCTTTTGGTCATCTTGAACTTTCAAATATATAACTCTATATATATATATAGTTTTAAGAGAATGACACACACACCCTGCATTTTATCTAGTTTTAAAATGTATTCACACAACTTTATTTTTATTTTAAATTAACTTTTTCAAAATTTAGACACTTTTATTTAATAAAAGCTCACAAAATAACTTCGTACTTTTATTGTTTTAGATTTAATATTCTCGTAATATTGATGTTAGTTTTTGCCAAATTAATTTTGTATGCTCCATTTGGTGGTGGGATGAGGCTGTGAAGCGCATGTTAAATATATAACTTAATATTATATTGATTGTAACTTGAAAAAGCTTGTTTTTAGATACTCACGTTTACTGCACAATTTTTTGCATTAATAACAAAAAACTAAAAATGGCTTTTGCTCTAAATTTGGAATGCATCGCGAGATGTACAAATTATAAATAAAATTGAGCAAAGGTTATTTATTTTAAAAAAAATATAAAAATTTAAATTAAAAACAAATTTTTTTTTATAAATAAAAAATCTATAGATTTAATTCAATATTGAAGAAACACAAAACTTAATATTATTAATAATTGTCTTTTCCGCTAAATTTATTTATTTATATAACAAAACATATCATCACGAAACCGAAACTAATCGCTCATTAGGTAGCATGGATTAAAGCGGACGCGAAAGCAATTTTAGCGATACACGAGCATGTGATCACAAATAATGATCGATTAACGGTAACGCATAACGATTTTAATACGTGGACGCTGGCAATAAAAAACGTTAAAATGGAGGATCGCGGACAGTACATGTGTCAAGTGAATACGGACCCAATGAAAATGCAGGTGAGTTTGAAAATAATATAGACTTGCGAGAAAATGAAAAAATTAACCAACTTCTGTACATCTGTGAGACAATATTCATTAGCCCGCGACAAACTAATGACTTAAGTCATGCAATTTCCAAAACCCAAGGCATACCTAATTTAAAATAGTTGATAATTTTGTTATTTGACACAAATGTTCAAATCTGCTATGTAGTCCAGGGAAGTTAGAAAAAATAGCGGAAATTTTTAAGGACAGCAGATATCGAGATGCGGTTTTCTGCACAGTGTGCAGGAAGGTCCCACGAAAAAAGTCTATATCGTCTGGTTTAGGCATTTTTTGAAAAATGCCTTCTGGGCCGGAAAATGCATTTTCCAATTGCATCATTACTTGCACCATTATAGGAACGACTCGAAACTCGGAAAAATCGCTCGGAAATCGTTACTCGGGGCGTTTCCAATGCTGCCAAACTCGATTCTGGCATAAGAATTACCCAGAGGTACACAGGGTGGCACTAAGGGGTGCGCGGAGATGAATTAGGGGAGAAATGGCAGCGTGCATGAAAATCGCCTCAAACTCGTAACTCGGAGGTTTTCGGGAATGCCAAATTCAATTCTGGCATTGGAATTACCCGGGGCGCTCGGGGGCGGCTCTGTGAGAAATGGTAAAGGAGAAAGTGAAAAATCACAAATTATGAAAATAATACTTTATTCAAATAACAAATAGAAGTTTTTATTAATGTTAAATTTTTCATTATAAACTTAATTTTTAAACTTAAATACTAAACATCTTGTTCAAACTCTTCTTCTTCTTCTTCCCCTTCTTATCTTCATTTTCTTTTTCGTCACTATTCTCGGCCCCGTTGGAAGTGTCTTTTTGTTTTCAGCAATTGTCATCGCATGCTTGCATGCAAGTGAGCGCTCCAACCCACCTCGGCAGCACCCGCACCTCGTGCCACAGTCGGTTTCACAAGAACAATTCAGTTTTGGATTTTGCCGAAGCAACATCACATCGGAGCTTATCACCCACCAGTCAAACGAAAAAATAGTATTTTATTGAAATAATTTTTTTTATTAATTTTAAAATTAAATAAAAGTTTTTTTATTTATTTATCAAATTATTATTATCACATTGTTTAACAAACCGTTTCGCTTCATTTCGATTTTCACTTTCCGCCGCATCATACTTCTACAGGTCCAAGAGCGCTAGACACTACTCAAACACCAAGAAAAGGTCCAAAATCCAAAAAACTTGATTACTGTAGCACTGTATTTACATACAACGAAAAAGCAACGTGGTCCTAAACGACAGATGTAATACTGATGCCACACAAGCGCCGACTGTGCGCAGGAATTGGACCCATATATATCTCTTCTAGGGTGGCCCACGTTTACATGGGAAAAAAAAAGTTGAGATATCTAACGGGACACCCCCTAGAAATGTGAGGTTATGCTAAAAACTTAACCAGAAAAAATATTGGGTCGATCGAAGGTCGTTTAGAGGTCGCGACTTGAGCGCGAATTTCGATAAAAACGGTGTTTTTTCGATTTTTTACGTTCAAACGAACAGAAAAATTATTTTAAATTTTTTCTCAGACTAAATAAAAATTGCGGTCAATAGAGGAGATAATTACCTTTCAAAAACGTTAGAGATATCGAAAATCAGTTAACAAATAGCGAGATTATTGCCAATTTTCGAAACTATTAAAAACCCAAATAATAAACGATTTTTTTTTAAATCCTTGAATTTATCTTCAAAACTACAAAAAAAATAAATAAATAAATAAAAATGAGGTATAACGAGTAAACAAAGGAATGTTTTATGATGTCATAAAAAACCGTATGAGTCATGAGAAGTTACCATACTTGTGATTTATGATGCCATTATCATAAAACCCAACTATGTTAAGTCCCTATGACTCATTTGTCTCATTAGTTATTGTATTTTAAATTTAAATCCGCCTACTGCACTAATTTCGATCTGATATGGCCAATATATTTCATTGTATCATATACTATATAAACAAAATAAATGCAAATTAATTTCAGTTTAAATCCAAATCTCTCGAGAAAAGGACACAAATTTGTAGAAATTAAATCTAGTCAAAGTGCTATTACAGTTGATAAAATGACAGCTACTTTACGGTCCACTACAGAAATTTATCTTCTTGGGCATGAGTACTGTCAAATTATTGGTGCTAAGTTACCATCAAAAAAGCAAGTGTTGTGTCTTTTTTTTACAATCACCGTACTGTAAAATTAACTATTCGTGAAAGTGCAGCTCTGACAATCCAGGAAGTGTCTATTTTTTAGGCAAAAGCACGAATTCCAGTGAAAAAGGATCAACATTCTATTGAAAAATTGGAACAATTGCATGATGAGTGGAAAAATCTTCTAAAGAATAAAAATAAACCTTTAAAAGTTTACCGCGAAAGAGAAATTGCCTTTACTAGTAAACTGGATGATATTTTCGATATCGCCCATACTAATGCCTTATCCGTGATGACTAGTGAAGACGACAAGCGATTCCTCTTGTCACAGCGTGAGAAAGGGCGCTCCAGATATTTGGGTGGAGTCAGGCAATATGAAATCGAAAAAGAAAAGCGGAAATCGGAACGTCTGATGACAGAAAAAAATCGTAAACAAAGATATCTTGAAGAAAAACGTAAATCAATTCCAATAGACTCACAAACATTATTTTCATCATCGGAGAGTGACAGCGAAAGGACATCTGATAACGACATGAGCTTCGAAAATATTGATTTGCCCGTGCTAAGCGCAGCCTCTATAGGAAGCAAATGTTTCATTACTCCTAGAATATTGTCAGCTTTGGATAAGTGGAAGATTACAGATCGTGCAGCAATGCATTTAATCAGTGCCGTTGTCGAAAGCCTTGGACATTCTATTGATGACCTCGTTTTGAGTCGAACAACACTGAGGCGTCTTCGTGAAACAAATAGAGTAGAAATAGCAGAATCAATTAAATCGACTTTCAAGTTTACGACAGGCGTAGTACATTGGAATGGAAAATTACTTCCGGAGTTATCTGGAACGGAGACCGTGGATCGTTTGCCTGTGATTATTTCCCATATAGATGGAGAACAATTATTGGGCGTTCCCAAAACATCAAGAGCAACTGGTTTGGAAATGGCGGAGGCTGTTTTCCAAAGCTTAATTGATTGGAGAATAGCTGACAATGTCGTGGCGGCTTGCTTCGATACAACATATTCAAATACTGGAAGACTAAATGGAGCAGCTATTATATCTTCCTTGTCGACATCACATATGTGAAATTACATTACGCGCTGCAATTGAATCGAAAATGGGCAATACATCAGGAGTAAATGTTCCATTATTTGTGAGATTCAAGAATGACTGGAATTCCTTGAATAAGAATAATTTTAAAGCAGGCATAGATGATCCCAACGTCCATATACAATTAAATGATGTGAAAGCGGAATTAGCGGGTTTTTGTAACAACGAATTGGCAAAGGAACATGCTCGTGATGACTACAAAGAATTATTAGAAATTACTCTAATTTTTTTGGGCATGATACCAACTGAAAATGTCCATTTCTGCCTGCCAAGGCCTATGCATCATGCTCGCTGGATGTCCAAAGCCATTTATGTATTGAAAGTATTTATCTTTCGGGAGGAATTTAAGTTAACAGCACAAGAACAGAAGAATTTACGGGACATTTGCATTTTTGTCGTAAAATTTTATGTGAAAATTTTGGTTCCATTGCACAAAAGCTGCTAAAGCACCACAGCTGGATTTCAACTATTTACGAGATATTTATTTGTACAAAACACATAACGAAAAGTTGGCGATGGCTGTACTGAATAAAATATGTGGCCAATTGTGGTATTTATCCGACGAAAGCATCGCATTCTCTTTTTTCGACGAAAACGTCTCGAAGGGCGTCGAGTTGAAAATTGATGATGTAAAAACATTTATTACGAAACAACTAGCAGATTTTGTTACACCAAACACTGGCGATCTTTTTAAAAGGTTCAATATTTCTACAGATTTCTTGAACAAAGATCCGGATATGTGGCCTAGGGATGATTATTACAAGAACGGAATGAAGATTATCAGTCAAATAAAAGTCGTAAATGATATCGCAGAACGTGGTGTTAAATTAATACAAGATTATAATAAGAAATTGACAAGAAATGAAGATGACATGCAATATTTACTACAAGTCGTAAAGGACTACACACAGAAGTTTCCAACATACACCAAAACAGCCTTAATGGGTAGAATATCAACTTAAATTGATTATTTTAATAATAAAAATTAATTTATAATATCATTGTATAGAAGAAACATTATGCATTAATAATAAAAAAAAATATAGTAATAATTTGACTTGTTTTTATATTTCGGAAATCTGGCAATAATCTCGCTATTTGTTAACCGATTTTCGATATCTTTGATGTTTTGGAAAGGTAATTATCTCCTCTATTGACCGCAATTTTTATTTAGTCTGAGAAAAAATTTTAAATAATTTTTCTGTTCATTTGAAAGTGAAAAACCGAAAAAAATACCGTTTTTATCGAACTTCGCGCTTAAGTCGCGACCTCTAAACGATCTTCGATCAACCCAATATTTTTTCTGTTTAAGTTTTTACCATAACCTCACATTTCTAGGGGGTGTCCTGTTAAAAATTGGAACTTTCGAAAATTTGGTCCACCCTACTTCAGTCGATACAGATTATTTTAGTTCGCGCCGGTCCCCGTGGTAACGAAACTTTACTCTCTTTATAGCTTTGGTGCCTTTTTCAAATTCAGTTTTGAGGCACAAAATACTTCCAAAGCAACCCCGGCATCCACGAAAACCCCCGAGTAACTATTTTGATGCGATTTTCATGGACGCTGCCATTTCCCTTCAGTGACCCCCCAGACAACCCCACAGAGGGACCCCGAGCGTCCCCGGGGGAGTCTAATGCCAGATTTTAATTCGGCATCCCCAAAAACCCCCGAGTAACGATTTTGAAGTGATTTTCATGGACGCTGCCATTTCTACCCCAATCATCCCAGACACCCCGCAGAGCCGCTCCCGAGCGCTCCCGGGTAATTGCAATGCCAGAATTGAATTCGGCATCCCCGAAAACATCCGAGAAACGAGTTTGGAGGGCTTTCCATGGGCTAAGCAATTTCCCCCACCCCTCCCCCTAAAAATGACCCCCGGATACCCCCGCAGAGCCGCCTTGGAGCGCCCCCGGGTAATATCAATGCCAGAATTGAATTTGGCATCCCCGAATACCATCAAATAACGAGTTTTGAGCGATTTGCATGCACGCTATCAGTTCTCCCCCCAATTCGCCCCCCCACGCACCCCCCCAGAGCCACCCCGTGCACCCCCGGGTAGTTCTAATGTCAGAATCGAGTTTGGCAGCCCCGAAAACCACCAAGTAACGATTTTCGAGCGATTTGTCCGAGTTCCAGTCGTTCCTATAATGGTGCAAGTAATGATGCAATTGGAAAATGCATTTTCTGGCCCAGAAAGCGTTTTTCAAGAAATGCCTAAACCAGACGATATAGACTTTTTTCTTGGGACCTCTCTAAACACAATGCAGAAAACCGCATCTCGATGCTGTCCCTAAAAATTTCCGTTATTCCGGTCGATTTTGATCTAAATGCCCTGGACTAATACTCCGTTTACGAATGTTAAACTGTTTTATATGACATTTATGAGGAAAGGGCTGACTATTGTTTTCTTTTGATGCTGGGAAGCTATCGGAATACTATAAAAAAAACACTAAACAAGTTCTTTGCAAATATTTAAGTTGCAGAAAAATACCCTTATACATATACGAGTATGTAAAGTTATTGAAGCTTGGAAATTTAGTATACAGAAGTTGGCTTTTACTTTTATGAATTATTCCTTAATTAATTTACGGCGACTACTTTAAATATTTTGGTTCAATTATATTGCATAGTTGATTCCAAAGTCACACTATACCAGCTGGAATATCACCGATTGAAAATTTGTTCCTTGGTCAGAGTGAATCTCTATCGGTACTTGACAGCGGTTAGTCCGACATCAACATTAGTTATTGTTTCCTGATTAGGTATAGAATACATCTCCGGCCATTTAGTGAAATAGTCCAGTATCAATAATACATACCTATTACCCCTTTACATAATATGGAATGGCCCTGCCACGTCCATTGCAGTTCTTCCGAATGGCACGATAACGTTTTACGTGTTCGTTGCTATGCTGCATTTTGAACAAATTTATAAATAATATCACTCTACTACCGATTGTCTACACTCGGACCAATAAAATCGTTGGCGAATAGTTGTGGGTATTTTATTATTTGCGAGAAACGCCTCATTAATTTTTCCATAATTCACCTGAAGTATTTGATTTTTTGAATTCTCCTGTACTATTTATCGACACCATTTTTAATAAAAGGAGAAAAAGACATATTTGGTGACCAGTAACTTCGTGTTGTAAACTAATATCCCGAATTCTTATTTTTATTTATTTCTAACTTAGGATAAATTTATACTGCACCGCCTCATTTGCTGTTTGCAATTTCATCCCCTTGGCTGGTTGTGTGTTCCCACTGATGAAATTTTTTCCAATAACCGTGTGTTGCTCGTGTATCTAAAGTAATAACACCATTGTTCTTATCAATATCACCTCGTATTGTAAAGCTGTCATCACTTCGTGACTCTGGAAATGAGGATGAACGCTATATATAGGCTAATCAATTGTGAGAGCTAGCTTCTGCTCCTTTAAGTTGACTCGTTGTAGTTTAGCGATTCTTTACTTGTGTCCTCATTTTTTGCCAATGCTTAGTCTTGCGTTGATTTCTTCCGTTGCTGCAATGAAGATGTCGAGTCTCGTGAGATGCGACCCATCATGTTTTTTGCCGCTCACTCGATATTCCTTTCGGTGGTTATTTCAACCCGCCGTTCTCCAAGTGACGATTTTATATAGCCTCTAACGTCTCTAAATCACAATTATAATACATATAATTGAACAGCTTATTTGAGTAAGCTAAATACAAGCTAAATGTACGCTTATGCGTACCCTTGCAGAGCTCACCATTTTTTTCTAGGAGCGTCCCTCCAATTCTAGACAACTTAATTTTCTCTTGTAGTCACTTTCGCATTTCTAATTCAGAGCAATCATTATCCCACTGCAACTATTGCGATCAATTGTTTGCAATGTTTCGGCCGCTCCACCTTTAACAGCTGGCTAGGTTTGGCTTGAGTTTAGTTGTAAGTACTGCCTGGACTACCTGTAATGTTTTCCCATTTGCTTTTTATACAAAGAAAATCTTTTTCGAAACTTTGAACCTGAAAGGGCAAACTTCTGTTCAACATCTTGAACATGCGACTACACCTGTTGAATTTCGTTTTGTGCTTTCTCCACTTCGATGCGTTCCTCTAAAAAATGTTCGTCTAGTTTATTCTCGAGTCTTTCGTTGCGTGTTGATTTCTTTAATATTTTGTTTCATTTATACCATCAGTTCTTGAATTGTTTTATTACATTTCACCACTGTGTTGCAAAGAAAGCAACACATGCACAATATCGGTAATTTGAGATGGGCAGGGAAATTCCTTCACCATTTCACTTTTCTTCTATTACCACATCTTTTCTTGTATTACCACATCGTAGCTATCCGGGTCTAATCCTTGATTTGCAACCGCTTGTTGGTAACTTACGAGGCTATAATTGCAATTTTAAATCCGTAACTGTCAAATCATGAATACCCATCTTCTAACATTCACAATCGCTCCGCTGTCAGCAACTGTTAGGAGTTTGTCCTCTCAAATCCGGTTCATATCTCTGCAATGTGAATACATATGATGGTTAATAGCAATACTCGTAATTAAGACCACTTCCGGGATATTCCTGAAATCCAGTGATTTTAATCGGATTTGACGATTCTAAATTTTTTATCACAATATGAAAATTTTTCAGAGGAGCCCAACCCTTTTTTATATGTACGGGCTATACAAATTTGAATAGGCTCGGTTGATTTGAATAGATGCTTTCGGTTTAAAATTGCAATTTCTAGAATACCAAATCGATTTTAAGATCGAGAAATTGAATTTTTTAAACGGTTGCTAATTACTGAAAGCTTATTATTATTACTGAATTGTGGGAGGTTGCATTTTTCTATACGAAATAGTTGCACTTCTGTATTGTAAATCCACTTTTGAAATTGGTTCCAAATGCAACAAAAGTTAATTTACTAAGGAAAAATGTCTGTAAATGTCGTAAAAATTTCTCGGTCTGTTCATGCTCGAATCATTTGATTCATTGTGTTAATTTGTAAAAATCGGCGTTTCCAGACCAGATACAATTTTATTATTTCACTTGAGAAAAAAAAAATACGTCACGTGTTAAGAACTATATTGATTCGTCTTAAACTTTCATGATAGAATAAAAGAGATGTACAACAGATCTAAGTAACGTAGTAGATTTAATATTTCATAATAAATATTATAAGTAAATTATTTAAATATACAAATTACAAAATTTTCTAGAACATAATAAAAATTTGATTTTATTCCCAAAACTTAATTAAGTTTCACAGTTTAAAATTATTGCACCAACTACAAATCAATCGGTGTATTAAAATTCCCGTCGAATTAAAATTTTTTAACAACGAGTAATCCAATATTGAATTGTATATCATTAAAAATCAATAATTCACTTAACCAAATTTGTAAATCCGTTTTTTGTTACAATAAATAAATAAACTGAAAAATCTGTTTGGGTTTTCCCGCAACTATCATACCCAGACGCAACAAATACACGTATACACACATGTATATGATGTATATAATATACGCAGACACGACTGTTCCGCATTAAATTTTAACCAAAAAAAAAAAATGTTCAAAATCAATATTTAATATATCTCGTGCGATATTTACGAGCATGTATTCCGCCAAACAGTACCGAGCTTTTATATAAATAAAATAATAATTTTCCGGGATTTGAAAACCTCAAAACATTTACATAACACATATATAAATAATAAATATTGTTTTAATATAATTAAATAAATAATTTTTACCTCTATCTACCCGCAAACCATGTATACGCCAGACAGCATTTTTGGAAGTTGTAATACCACCGGACATCGTGTACGAAGAAACGTCAGGCGATATGATGGTGCCGGAAGGTGGTTCAGCCCGCCTTGTGTGTAAAGCACGCGGTTATCCAAAACCTAAAATAACGTGGCGGCGTGAAGATGGCCGTGACATAATCGCACGCAACGGGCCACATGGTAAATCGAAAGGTATGTAAAACCAAAATACACAAAATTTTCTATCCTATACCGAATAATTTTTTTCTCATATTTTTCATGACACAACAACATTCATATATAAATTATATTAGCACCAACTGTGGAGGGTGAAACGTTATCGTTATCAAAGGTAACAAGAAGTGAAATGGGATCATATTTGTGTATAGCAACAAATGGTGTACCACCGAGTGTTAGTAAAAGAATGAAATTGCAAGTTCACTGTAAGTATATTTTTCAAAATTTGGATTATTTTTGTGCAAAAACCTAAAATATGTTTTCGTCCATTGTTATGTATTATGCTCTATATATTGTTTATGCTTTATTGTGATCATAGTTATACAATGGTGATGATGATGATGAGATAAACTTTGTTGTTATTTTATTCCACATTTGAATTAAATTAGATAATTCGGTGTGCGTATGTACGAGAACTAATTTCATAATATGTATAGGATGATAAACAATAATTTTATTTGTAAATTGCAGATTCTAAATTTAGAGGTATTTTACATATAGATATACATTTGGTTCGTCTGGTGGATTAAACGAAATGATTTTATGTATTGGTCTACTAAGATTTTCTAATTTACATCTTTAAGAAAAGTAATCCTAATCATATGTTTTTAAAATTTTTGCCTATCCAAAATTTTTGCTTTTCCAGCTTTCACACCAAAACTGCTGTATCAATTTTAGTGAAGTTTGAATAGGTTTGTGGTTGGTAACCACGAAAAATCAACACTTAGTTTTGTCTAAATACCTTAATCCGGTTTTAAGTTATGAGATGAAACATAAATAGGTCAGCCCTGGGCAACCAATGTGTTTTCTAGGTTCTTTTTAGTTATTCGACTTAGTTCCAGGTAGAAATATATTGACAAATTGAAGCAAAGTTTACTGATATCTGAGGATATCAATTCAGTGAGAATTATGTTTAAAAAAATTCTCCCTCATCAGCGATTAGCTAAAATTGGTGACCCCAACGCCCACAAACTTTTCGGTTAGTCTAAAAACACGCGGACAATCACTAGGCGGAGCAACATTAAACATTTAAGCAACTATTACATCGATTGTGAACTTATATTGGGAATGTTCGATCCAATTGCCACAATTTAACGCCCTATAACTACCGTGCGATCTAAGCATCACCAATTGTGCACTTGATAAAAAATTAATTCATTATTTTGTAAAAAAAAAAATCGAATATTACGAGTGCAATATTTTTTATTCAAACTAAATTCAGTCAGTTTTATTAATCTTATTTTATTCAAAATATTATTTTAATTTATAATATTAATAAAATATTCGACTTTAATCGAGCTATGACCCGGAAATGTGACATTTCCTTCGACGCAACCAAGTACGGGCATCTGATTAAATTTTTTCGAATCAACTCGGCAACAAAAAGCACTTTCACTTCTATGCAAAAAGGAATTATCAACCGAGGTTCAAACCACGGAATCGGTGTTTAAGGACTTGAGGTTACAAATGCAACACATTCGCAATTAATTTGTGTTTGTGAGACGCCTATTTATCAAAACTAGCGAGTTAACAACACGAATTGACGCCTTTTCTAATCTCGTTGAGAATCTATTCAGATCACGATTCATCGCTGGCACGTCTTCATCCGTGAGTCGCAATAAATGTCCAGCACAACAGCGAAATATTGCCCACGGGAGATCTCGCAAAAAGATCGTGCAAAAGCTCTAAAGTGTTTACAGCGCTGTAATTTGGACGCCTAGATCGACGTTTCTATGCAAATAAAAAGCCCGTAGGTGTCTCACTTAGTAGTTGACTAACAACAATCTTCAAAATTTTATAGACACAAGAGCGGAAATACGAACGGCAGTAAATAGTGTATTGGCTAGGTGAGTCGGCTTACTTATGCATCCGGAATTTCTACCGGAATTCCTTCCATTTTTTATTATTTAACCTAGTTATGGGAAAACTTCCGGGATTCCACAAAATGTATATCAGTTTTATACGGAAAACATCCGGCATTCCTCGTTTTTCTTTTTTTACTTGACCTAATGTGGAGGAAAACTTCCGGAATTCCTCAAATGTGTATCACTTTTACCTTTCACTTTTCATCTACAGTCAAGATATTTTTCTTTAATGTAGATCGAAGAATATAAAGTAGAAGAAAAGTGAAAGATAAAGCTGACATACATTTGAGGAACCTCGAAAGTTTTCTTCCGTATTAGGTCAAGTAAAAAAGAAACACGAGGAATGTCGGATGTTTTTCGTATAGAAATGACATACACTTTGTGGAAATACGGATGGTTTTCCCATAACTAGGTTAAACAATAAAAAGTGAAAGGAATTCCGGAAGAAATTCCGGATCCATAAGTAGGCCGACTCATCTACCCCATACACTACTGCAGTATCACCAACGTTACATTTGGCAGCAAGGATCTGATTCTTAATATTGGTTTACGTAGACCATTAGTTTAGAAATTTATAATAGCGAAATGTCGATCGCTGGTATTCTCGGTGCGTATTTTATTTCATATTTAGGTTTATTTGCCGGCGTTAAAAATAAAAACAATATCGATCCAATGACGTCCTAAATTTGGTTTTTCGAATTAATGTCGCATGAGACAACTGCGTTAAATACAATCAAACATAATGTCACACATTGCATTGAAACGTTAGGTCCACCAGGCATTGCAAAAGTTTGTCGTTTAAGTAAAATATGCAAATAGTGAAAAACAAAATCGAGTTTTGGTTAAGAGACAAGGTACCTGTTGGCTACCGAAAAGTAATTGGATTTAAATTGACAACTTTGTGGCGGCTTCCGCGATTTCAAGATTGATCTAGTTAATCCTTAAATCAGGTTCCGGTCGAAGGTAAATACGTCGGAAAATCGCAATTTGTACACCGTTTGAATTATTTGGGTTTCCTCAGACCCTTGGCTTATGTAATGCAACTCAAACACTCCAACAGCAATTACATTCCATATTTCGTGACCTACTGCCCGCTTTCCGATCCTTTAAGAATAATTTTCTCGGATTCACCAAATCGGCAAAAAAAAAATTTTTCGTATAAGCCACGCGTTGTAACGGTTACAAGTTTTCCAATCTATCTACATCCAAAGGTCTACAGAGTTTTTTAGGCATGATCAATTACTACCGATTTTTTCTGCCTACAAGATGATTTAAATTTAAACGCATTCCTAAAAGGTTGTCCAAAATGTGTGAATTACACCTCTCAGAACACACAGCTAGCGTAACCCCCATTGCTCTATGACCGCAATAGATACGGTGTTACAGAAATATTCCCCTGATGTTTCACAGCCATTATGTTTTGTTTGTTTACGAAAAGTGTCCGAAGCCGAGTAGATCCAGTACGTAAAATCGAGAGCTTCTAGCAGCTTAGGCAGCGCCAATACATTTTAAATATATTGTTGAAGGCAACGCAGACATTTAGAGTCAATCGCACAACATATTTCCGAACAGACAAACGATGCCGAACTCGATAAACTAATTTATTCATAAGACACTTCATATTTAACAAAAGTTTTCTGATATTTTAGACTGAGAAACAAATAATATGCGATATTTTGACCGGAGCAGCACGTCCTTTCATCCCTAAAATATTTTGAAAGCAAATTAATCTAGCATAACGGGTCGCATCCTGGAGTGCAAACCACGGTAGAAGAAGGTACATTTAAATTCGTTTGTCCATCGATGAAGAAGGAGGTGAGAGGTTGGACCAAATGTTGTTCCCGGACTAATAAACATTTTACTGAAATTCACATCGATTTGATAGGGCCGCTGCCACTATCTGACAAAACAAACCTACTTTCTCACTATGGTTGATCGATGCACTCGTTGGCCAGAGGTCTATTCTAAATATGAAGGCGGAAGCATTCGCGGATGCAGGCATTTCGAGACTTCTTTTTATAAAGAGCTATCAAACTATCAAATGCACTGAGAATGGAGCACACATGAAACATAACGTACAACCCAGTCTGCAATAGCATATGATAGAATGTTGGTATCGCAGTTTGAAAACCGCAATTATGTAGGCTGCTGAAGTACAATGGACAAAGTCTCTTTGATAATCCTCGGCCTTAGAATATCATTTCAGGAAGATTTTAAAAGCATACCCGCAGAGTGGGAAAGAAGCAAAAATATACGACTCCAAAAAACTTCATATAGCTTACCGTTGGAAGTGCCACCTCTCTCGAATTGCGTGCCAACCGAATCAATTATTAAAGACCGACAAATAACATTCCAATTGAAAAACGAAAGTAGGTCGCGTTTGCTACCGATTCGTTAATCGTTAATATATTGACCAATATATTGAATCGCGGTCAGTTCAGCCAATTAACAAACCTATTCGTTCCCAATAGTTCTTTGTATCGTTCTCGACGTTCGCGACCGGAGAGTGTTTTGAAAAAATTTTAACTGGCAATATGTACACTGAGATTAAATCCAGATCTACCACGTCCAAAGACAAATATTGTAGATAAAAAAGGCAGTTTTCATATCGAAGTGCCAAGTCATGATAGTTCATGCCCATGTTATGGCGCACATTTTTCACAAATTCATTATCTTGAAATCTACATTGTATTCTGCTATTTAAACATTCCATTTATAGAGGATAATCATGAAATGATTTAGGGATTTTCTATTTCCTAATTTCAAGCACCCGGAGCATCTCGTGTTTTTTAATATGACTACGAAACCGACTTAACATGTAGCATGCGAATTACGTCATAAGTCGCCAAAGGACCAAAAACCTTAACACCAGATTTCTTCAAGAGTACGATTCTTCTCTCTATACACGAGATTATACAAATTTGCAATTCTCGGAGAATCTTTCTGCAGGTTTTCAGGTTAGAACATAATTAAGATTTACTTGTGTTGGTTCCATTTCGAGTTCCATCCGCTTTGGTTAGATTTAATAATTGTTCAAAACGTTTTCTGCAAGCTAAATGAATTTTACAACATTTTCAGAGAGTTTTTCAGTCTTCGTAATGAAACATATGATTCACTCTAATAATCCAAGACTATCCGTCCAGACTATCCGGATCGATAACCTCTTTATTTAGCAAGCTAACTTGTTCGCTACATACATAGTTTGAATACACGTTTGAGGTTTGATAAAAAAGATAATAAAACTCGTAACCAAATTTTTGCTAAAATTAGTAGTGGTTCATAAAACATCACTATGCTAGGACTGAGATTGTTGAAGCTACCTAACTGTCAATTTGGATCTCTTTAAAATAATTAGATTAGTTATCATTAAGAAAAAAATAGCGAATAATTATTAAATCAAGCAGTCGAGAAATGTGTGAAAAGCCATAACATAGATTTAAGTTACTCACCATAAGTGTCGAAAAGGTACCTGCTGGTCGCTTTCCATGATAGCGGTTTATTGATTAGAACTTCAAATGCAGGATAGAATATCATAATTCAAGTTTTTATGACATTATAGTCCTAAAAGTATCTTTTTCTACATCATAAATGATTTAGGCCACCAAAACGAGAAGTTAGACCAGTAAAATATAATTTACAATTCACGCATCCTTACCGAAATAAATTGTCCAGCACAACAATCT
Organism: Nephrotoma appendiculata; assembly: GCA_947310385.1. Classification (NCBI taxonomy): domain Eukaryota; kingdom Metazoa; phylum Arthropoda; class Insecta; order Diptera; family Tipulidae; genus Nephrotoma; species Nephrotoma appendiculata. Next base: position 22,302,961 of record OX371225.1, on the reverse strand, counting down.
GCCACAATACCTTTCTCCGTTTACATGCAATGTTCACGTAAAGCACACATATGTGGTTGAAAATTTTCCAAGTTTCATCTGTACCAAAACTGCATCTATAATTTATGTTATATACGAGTACTGTTTGAAAAGTTTCCGGCTCGTCATTCGACGAAAATCTCTGTCTTCCGAATAAAACTTTTAGGTTAGAGAACAACAAAAAAGTCGCTTGGAGCTAGATCTGGTGAGTAATTAGGGTGGTTAAGTATTTCAAACCGTAATTCGTGAGTTTTCACCATTGCAACCGTTGAAGGGTGAGACAGTGTACATTGTCTTGTCTTTAGTGACAGCTCGATACTCGATTTTTTCTAATTTCACAAAAACACTCACATCGACTCACTCAAACGATTGAAACAACAACGGTGTTGGGTGCCTTTCAACGCATACGAAAACATACTCGCCCACTTTTGTTGGTGAGTGTTGCCATTTTATTGTTGAGGGCGGAAACTTTTCAGACAATCGTTGTAGATTATTTGAAAATTGTGGTTTAAACGGAAATCCAACGTTCTTTTATAAAAATCGAGTAGCCAAAACGACCGAACTCTTATAATCATTTTAAACCCAAAAATTTCCTCTAAAATTAATTTAGTATCTAATTTGCCCAAAATTAATGTAAATAAAATGCAAATTTTCTATTAGTTTGGTTCTAATGCGCACAGTTGGTTTCTATACTAGCAAGATTAAATTCGTGTTGAATTCCAAAGATTAATAAAATTTCTAAACTAATAAAACTTATAAATAATTTTTAAATCTCAAGCCCGTGATTAAACCAAATTTGCTTGGTAAAAAATGACCGAATTTTCTTTGGTAATCACAAATCCTTAAATTCTCAAACATTTTCTGTGAAAGTCGTATATGACAATCCATATTGAACCAAAAACTGATCAAAAATCTATACCATGTGAGGTTGAGCAAAATCATATTCTAGAATTGCTTCGAAATTCCTGTTATATTTCAAACCCTGACTTAAATACCAGATTTAAAAAAAGACCGTTTCACAACAGTAAAACTCATTTTCCAATCGGGAAACTTGTATATAAATATATAGTATATCATGCATACTACAAAATTTGAAAACTAATGATGCTTCATGTGAGGGGTGGGGGGCGGGTTAGGGGGAATCCGGCAAAACTCGATTGAATAAATTGCACAAATAAATTTTGAAAATTACTTATAATTGACAGTTTAAAGTGTCATGGCTTGAAATAATGATGCTTCATATGGGGAGTCCGGGAAAACTCTCTCGTTTTAAAAATCGTTTTTAAAAATATATCTCGCATACAAAAAATTTTGAAATTTCTATAAATTGACCGTTTAAAGTGTCATGCCTGGAAATGGATTCAAATGAAAGGTCTTAATGAAGCTCACACCTGGAAAAATGTTCAGATCAAGAGTTTTAAAAAATATATTTGAATATGTATATCGCACGCAAGAGAAACTTGAAAATGTCTAAAAATTGACCATTTACAGTGTCATAGCTGGAAAAGTATTCAAATAAAAGGCCTTGGCCACAGCTGGAAAAAATTTCATATATATTTTCGAATGGAGAGAAAATTCGGGAAAATTCGTTTGAATGCCTGATATTAATTTTTTTTAGTGAGTAGTCAATCGACGTAAGTAAGGTAAGAAATCCCCCCCCCCCCACCCTCCTTACCATGGCATGGAGCTTTATACATTGCAAAGATAGTTCTACTTACAGAATGTGGCCAAATTATTATCACATTTATGTAGATATTTGGAAGATTATTGCTGTAAAAGCAAATTTTTGCTTTTTGCACTTGGTGAACATTTAGGAATTTTTAATAATTGTATCCTACGAGGGATTCAACTTATTGCATTTTTGGCTTTAATGGGTAGATCGGCGTCATTTTCCCAGACTCCCTTTATCGCTTCGATCAATTCTGATTTCGTGCTCGAGTACTTTTCTGCTATTTTTTCTTAAGAGTAGCGCAGATATTTTCGGTTGGATTCATATATTGGATACGCGCTGGCCAATCAAGGATTTGGATGCCGTTGGTGCTTAAATATTCGTTGACTTTTTTGCCGTATAGGACAGAGCCTTGTCATGCATAAAAACTTGGTCTCCGTTGATGTTTTTCATTCATAGTCGGTACTAGTTATTCTGCCGAACAGTTAAAATATATTGATTCGCGCTCGTTGTCTCTTTTAATACACAAAGTAGAAAGATTCCTTTTGATGATATTACCGACCAAACGATAACTCTAACTGATTGTTTGACCTGCTGTTGGACCGTTCGTCTTGGACATTGGTAGTGGTGTCAAAGTCATCATAGTCTCGATACTGAATACAACCTTATCAAGAAATAGGAAAAGATAAAGTTGAAAGAGACATTTATTGAAAAGTGAAAATTTAAAATATTATTAACCTCTCTAGACCATGTTAAATGTTAATTTGCACATGTTTTTCTTTGTTGAATCATCCTAGCGGTCAACTTTTGCTTCTTGCGAAGCCAACTTGCACATAGCTCATAATGAAAAAACCTACTAGCTTTCCGCATTAAAAATCTCTTCTGTCTGACTGTTGTTTTACGATTGCGACCACAATTTCTTCTTCTTCTGGGACTAGTTGAAGGCTGCATTCATATACTACCCTATTTCCAAATACGTCAAAATTTGACCTCTGGTTACATTACTGGTGTCCTTTGTTTTACCCATAGTGAATTTCACTAATATTACAAAAACCATTTTCACTTCTACTTTTTAAAGTCGCCAGCGGGACTGAAATTCTTCAGCAAAATACTAATTTTTAAATACTACCTATAGTTGTCATAAAATCAATTCATTTTGGAATTCATATTTTGTCGAAAATGGTTCTAAGGTATTAATGACTCACAAAAGGCATATTTTCAGGGTAAATTAAATTTTTATAGCACGATGAATTCGATTGATCGATATCTACCTTAATGACGTGTCCTGTAATAATACAAAATTACACTATGAGTGTTAAGATATAGGTATTTCGAAAAATCAAATCAATTATTTTGTTATTTTAATAGAAATATTTAATTTTTAAGAATTTATATAGAATGAAGTCGGATTTGCCGAGGCATCAATAAGTTCCACACCAACTTGCATCAATTTTAAGACACGGTCAGTTTTTTGAAATTGTCAAACTCTCCACATGGAAATTGACCTGAATTTTTTTTCCAGGTATGAACATCATTAAGAATTTTTAGAAATTTTCCAACTTTGCATGTACGTTATGTTCAAAATGGTTTTCCTAGGCTCCCACATGGAAAGTGAACTTTAACTTTTTTCGTGGCAAATCTCTACGAGGTCGTAACAGTATATAGGTTAGCCTCAAGTAGCCACTATTGAAATATATTTACGTATTTGTTTTGAAAAGTCTGAGACTTTTGTAAATTGGTATGATCTTTCAATCTGATTATGAAATTTTACTCACATTTTTTGTTATTTCACTCAAAATGGCGGCATTTTTATTAATAATGTTACGATTAAGTGCCACAGATGCATATTTCGATGTTTTGCCAGTAACTTTACACCAATTTTGAAGCTTCACAGTTTTGAACAAAATTCATAGTAGAACCTCCTTAAATATTTAAAAAATTAACAGGTGTTTGATTAATCAATGATTTGAAAACTAGATTTCTTATACCTTCAAAACCGATATTTTGAAAATCAAGATTTTGTAAGAATATCAGATTTTGATATTCAGGGTTTTGAATATCGGGTATTGATATTCTATACCGTAGGTAGTTCAAAAATGTTACCATTCTAATTAAATATAACCGCCATTTGGATAGAACATTTCCTTAAAATGTCTATGATGAGCAAAAATGGGCGACAATGATTTTTGCTGCCAAAGAATTTTTTACAATATCAACTTCGCGAAAATAATAAAAATTTCGTAATTTAATAAAATTTGTATGACTGCGTTCCTTTCGTTTCAGTTCATCCCCTAATCCAAGTTCCAAATCAATTAGTGGGTGCACCAGTTGGTACCGACGTAACATTAATATGTAACGTGGAAGCATCACCAAAAGCAATAAATTACTGGCTACGTGAAAATGGTAATTATAAACCTCGCTTTACGTTTCGATGTCTATCAGCGTCCAACGCAACAAATGTATTGAAAATTTTTATTTAATTATCAAACAAAAATATTTCAATCAATCAAATTTTAAACAATTTTTTTATGATATATGAAAATTTTATGTATACTTAAAACTTTCATGTTACGAATAGTCGTATTTATCGTCAAATACGGGTAATTTTTTTTATGTGATTTTTTGCATATTTTTTTTGTTACAGGTGAAATGATAATACCAAATGAACGATATTTAATGACAGAAACAGAAAACTCAATATATGCAGCCCAAATGACATTGGTCATACGGAAATTAATGAAAACCGATTTTGATGGATACAAATGTATCTCAAAAAATAGTATTGGCGAAGCTGAGGGTACCATCAGGTTGTACGGTAATATATTTATTTATATTTTACGATATAGTGCATATATTTACTAATCTAAATATTTAATTTTTCACACCCATTACAAATACGTCACCACGCTTATACATTACATAGAGATGGAAATAGAGAAAAAATCAAAATCACTGTCATACGATAAATCAAATGAGGACAATAGCATCGAGATGGACGACGACTATGGTGATGCACCGTCGGTACATCAACGGCAAAATTTAAAAGATCAAAGTAGAATAGGACCCCAATCAATAGCGGGCGATTTAAATAGTGTCGCAAGGAAATTAAATTTTTTTAATTTTAAATTAAATTTATCATTTGCATTCTGCGTATTTATTACAACAAAATTATTATTTATTGAATTATAGTGAAATGTTAGTTGTTGACCGGGTGTAGGTTTTATTTTGTATAAAAATTGTGTACTCATATATAAATAAGACTAAGCTTTAAAAAGTTTATTAAATTGAACCAACATTATAATTTTATCCATTTGTGGTATTAATAGTTTTCATTATTCAGGTTTACAAAGTCAAATTTTAATTGTATCTACTGACTGCATTTCAATCTAGAATATTCATCAAAAATACTTCTGGAACTACATTTTTATAAAATCCACAATCAAAACAAATTATATCCTCATTTCAGTCGTTCAGTCTATGGTTTGGACATCTTATCCCCCAAGTCTCCTCTACCAGAAAAGACTGACCTTATGTCGTTAGTAGCCTAAATTAAGTAGGTGTGTAAAGTTATCCAAATATTTCATCCATGAAAAAAAAAATACATCAGGCAATACTAATTATATCCCATCCCAGGGTTTTTAAAAGCATGCTAGAAAATTTTAAAATGACATGAAATGTGATATTGATTGATCTGAATAATTTATTTTTTTTCAAATTTCTAAAATGAAAAGATAAAAAGACAAGAAGTTACATGACATTGGCACTAATATGTGAACTATTGATTAAAATTAATGGTTCGCAGGAACCTCGAGTGTTGCTCAAGAGTTGTGACCGATATTCACTGATTTCAACACGGCATCATGTCCAATACTCAAAATAAAATTTATATGACGATGATCCGTACGCTGAGGTAGCATTTTTGGACTGTAGCATTTTGGGATGGTCCATTTTGTATAAAATGAAACATTTAAGATTTAAACAAATGATTCGCTGCAACCTAAAGTGCCATAACCGATTTCATGGAAAATATCGATTGGACATAATATCTACCACCAAGTAATAAAAGTGCATCCCTATTCATATGTTTGGATTGGCGCCATTGTTTTGTTTGTGTAAATTGCTTAATCATTTTTAAGAACACAATTCGGAGTTATATTAATGGTTAAATCAATAATTCATACAAAACCTGAATGAGATGAAATACTAGAATAACTACACACACTTGCATAAACTGAAACTGTAAATTTGAACAAAGGCATCTTTGCTGCAGGCCTACTAGACAAAATGATGACGTACGTAGTCCCTCTAAATCGATAGAAGTATAGGGGTTGAACAAGCAAATGGTCATATTCATTTTTTATACATTTAACAATAAAACTTATCTTCAATTCCCTCGATATATGTAAGGCGATTTTGGATCAATAAGTAGTTCACAAAAGTTGTTACTTGCAAATCAAGCTTATTATTTACCCGCCTCCTGATCCCCCCCCCCCCCCCTTCCTGAAAACTAATTGAATAATTCTTTAGCAACCATTTATAAAATCGTTTTGGATTTGGAAAAAGATTTCACTGACGTGTACGTTTCTTAATCTAACTAACAATTGAAGAAAGCAATTATTGTTTCGAGTTGTTATTAATTTTTCACCTTTATTACTACCGTGTTAACAACCGTGTATTATTTCTCTATAAGAAATTATAAAATGGCTGGATTGCCAAAATTCCAGAAACGGCACTACAAAGAATACTAGACAAAAGCTTGCTATGGCCAAAGATATCTTTGCATATTTGGTAGTTTCCATGCTGCGTTAACGACACAATTATATAAGAATCAGCAAATTTTAGTTCAAACTTGGATTCAAAATTGATAAACAGATATTGAATCACAAATAATTTTATCGATAACAAATGAAATAAAAAACATCTTCCCAATAACCCCATCACACCCATCTCATTAGTATGTTTGCATGGGAAACAGAATTCATATAATTCAATATTCCGTCCTTTAGCTTTGTAAAAGCCGCAACCTTGATCAATGGCAAACCATGGCTTATATTTTACCTAATATCCTCGATTTCTGGCATTTGATAAATCTAGGCCATTTTCATCTACCAGTTTCTTTTTTTATTATTTTTATTAATGGAATCTGTTTTGAGGCAGAAAATAATCCCTGCTCTTCCGCGGTTTTCGTATTTAGCCAATTCGAGGACGAACGGTTATACGGCCGATTTTTTGTATAAGACTTCAGGCTAAGCCTGAGTGGTACTTTTCGATTTATTGAAAAATTTTACACTAGGACTAATTGCATCTTAAAAATGGTTGCGTCAGCACTCGTGTTAGCATCGATCCTTCAATTTGGTAATATTTCTTCAATGACTTCCTTAATTAATCACATTGTGCTCGCAAAAGCAGCCTCCGTCACATAATCTTCAATTTTACACAATATGAAATATATAGTGCTGTTTTTCGTACTAAATTTAGGCTTTTGCCCAATATTGTGCACTAAAAGGTAAGTAGGTATTTGACAAATAATCAAACTACTTTTAGTGCTCCTCCCTTTTTGTGACGTACGTTTTCGCCAATTGTCCATCTCATTGCTTCTTTAGGCAACTCTTCCTGTCCATGTAAGCTGAAACACGCCAAATTTTGTAATTACCTACATTTAGACCGACAGCAGTTATGTCGCTATAACCATTTCCTTATTTACAATTTTGTTGAGAGGTTTCATCGCCTGTTTCATACTCCATCTTTTTTGGTGGCTTTGCTGTATTAGTCAAGCGACACTAAGGTTATAAATTCTGCAAATATTCAGCCATAGTTCTTGAATAAAAACTAAGAATGTTTTCGAAATTTAGTCTAAGGAAGAGAGTACTCGAAGCAGTTTTGGTATGATGCAAAGGATGTAAATTTTTCCCAAAATTGTGCTAAATATTATTTCCTGCTCCTCATGTTATCTGCTGTTGTAGAACTACAAATATTTTGCTTTCTTAAATAATTAATACGTTTCTTATCTAATTATTTACAAATGGAGTGGAATAGGTTCGGAAAATCTTTATGAAATAACGACAATGGAGATTGTTTAATTTATTTTTTTATTCCTTTATTTAGTTAAAAAAAAGCAGGCAGTACAAACAACACTGTTTTAGACATTAATTTTTCGAACAATTACAATTGGGAGCTGTAGGATCCACAGCTCTCGTTTGTTACAGCCAATAGCCAGGTTTCATTGGTAAAGTACTCGCAAGTTCTTCAAACTACTCATAACAACTCAAACAAAAGTTTGTTTGCTTGTATTTTACTACTAACTAACAAATTTGTGTTACATTGAACATCAACTCACAAGTACTGGCAAGTACTTTGCTAACGAATGCTAATTGAATTGTAGTTAAAGTGCAAAATTTGCTGCTGCCCGGATTTGTTTTAACAGATTCGTTCTTCTTCCGTCTTTAGAGGTGAATGTTGCGGGAACAAATACGCCCTACCGCAATTTTAAGCCTGGGCTGTAATTCAAATTATGTAGATTCACTTCTCGCCTTAAGATGATTTCACTTCAGTTTGTTGTAAAGTTACAACGCAAAAATAATTATGAGACCGAAAATAACTAATAGTTAAGGTCTTGTTCAGAAATTGGACCTGCAACCCCACCTCATCTTTGGATCGAAAAATTGGCCGTATTATTTAAATATGCTTAGGCCTTGTGATTTAAAACGACATAGCACCTTCAAATTTTCAAAAAATCGAAATTTTTTTTATGATAGAATATGTTAGAATGAACGTTTAAGAACATGATTTTAATGATAGAAACATGAAAACCTCAACAAAAAAAATTTAATTTATTTATTGCGAAGCGCGCCAATGTCGTTTTGATCTCGAAATGGCGAACTTTAAACGCGGTTATCTCGAAATGACATTTTTCAAGTTGGCGTGCAAGATTGAGAAAAAACTACTTATCCAATCGTTCTAAAATTTTAACACGTTGATCTACATATATTTCTGCTCCGAATGAACTACGTAAGGAAAAATCGGCTTTCAATTTTTTGAGTTACAACTAATTGGGGGGACAAAAAAGCTGCATTTTCGAAAAAATGCTGCCATTTTTTTATTTTTCAACCAATTTTTTTCCTTTTAGTTCATTCCAAGGGCGATTTAATGCTGAATTAAACCCCGTTTTTTCAGACGTTTCTGAGAGTAGTTATGATGCCCGCCGCGAATTTTCAGTGTTTATGAAAAACCCTTGCAGCAGACGACCTTGGGCTAAAAAAAATGTAAAAAAAATTTTTTTTCAGTTATATAAAATGTCAATGGAAAGTTTCATAAAAAGATATCTCTTTTTATTCCATTAAAAAAAAATCTTTGAAAAACTTTTTTTTTTTCAATTTTGTAAGGTGCTATGTCCCCTTAATAGAGTAGTTTGGTACTTAACTAAATTATATCTGAAATTAATGTTCGGGTTGTTAAAAAAGGGATCTTGCAGTTGTTGATGAAACATACTGAAGATACTAGATTCTGTTAGTTCTAAAAACTTTATAATGTGTTGGTGAATCCCTTTACCAAAAACCTTCGGTCAAACATTATTGTTTGACACCTACAACACTTTATTTAAGTTAGTCGCGGTAGAATCTTTGTGAGTTTTGTAATTTTCTTAAATAAAATTGGTTATAAAAGATGGGATGTTATGAGCAACAAAGATTGGATTCTAAGGTATTCCAAATAATACTACATTTATTGCACATTTTTCTTAATGAAACAGCAGAGATGTCCAAGCCAGAGTCGCAACTTTTTTCACCAGACCAGATAAATATTGTACATTAACACAACTGACAAATCTGTACCATGACCAGACAGAGGTAGTATAGTCACTCTTTAATTATGTTTTCCATTACTTACCACTAGATCCTCCAACCGATTTGAGAAATATGTTCCACATATTTTTCAACTGGTGGTACTATCCTATAATCAAAAACCATATTAATCTTTCGTAATTATTGTGCAAGCACGGTTTCCTATGTTTGAAACTTCTGCTCAAACTTTCCTTCCGTCGATAGTACTTTCCTTGCCTTTTCAATCGTCAATCACCGATTCCGAATACTTAGCCACTCTATAGCAATTACAACTGGTAGATTATCTGCAATTCTCACTCACCATGTCGGGTATATACTCCAGATTCTTTGCAATGTTTTATTCAACGAAACTTCAACCGATGCTTAGTTGACCGCTACAATAATCCAATATTGAGCTGGCCAGCATTATCCGAAGGCATTGCAATGTTCTTTTCATTTTTCTACATCACCTGACCACCTATAGCATCATAATTATAGATTTCATCAAATTTGATGGATAAGTTAGAGTTACTGTTATTATCCGTTACTAAAACATTCCCCGATTGAACATCTAAAATCCCGAGTAGTTCGTTTTTCTTCTTTAACTGAGGCAATATCCAGGTTGAATTCTTCATAATTTTTGAGCTAAGTCTGCTGATTCTCCTTTTCAACTTTATTTTGATTTCTTTAATTTCTTGGTTCAAATCTTTACTTTGTTGATTAAATGTTAGATTAATTTGTTGCGTTAAACTTTGTTGTTGAAGGTCTCCAGATCAAATTTTGGATTTGTAACTGCTATGGTGTATACGGTACTTTTTTATTTTGATTTACCTCTATTCGAACTCATAATTATCCGGGTCTTAATATTTATTCATATTTGCACCACTCGCCATGAAATTATCGCCATGAAATTATTAAATCCGGCTCGAATTCCTTTATTGTAAATACCGCTAAAGGAGTTGATACCGCTTCCGAAATACGAGCGAAAATACCGCATATCTTGAATAATTTCGTAATATTTACTTAATATTTTCAACTTACAACTACTGAAATATTACCGCATATGTCAGAAATATTGAGTTAGACACCCGTGTTTATATACCTCGCTCAATATTCGAGATCTGTCGGGACATTTCGATTCTGTTCGACGCTGAAACTGGTGTAACTATAAATAAACTGTTATAAAACTGATTCTAATGTTACAACTTACATCTAGATTTCACTAATCTCCCAAAAAAATGTCAATAATTCTTCAACCTAACTTTGAACTTTAACTAACTAACTTACTAACAATTTCTTCTTCTCGTCAAACCACTAGGTCACATTATAACAATATCATTAAAAACACATTGAAATGTGCCGATTTGATTTAACTCGACAAAGCTTTAATACTTTGTCCTTAAACTCGAATTGCATTTGATCTGATACCGTAACCGATCCGTAAACAAAAATAATATTTCAATTAATTACACATCACAAAATATTAAACGCCCAAACAGATAAATTCCGTAATTAACCGATAATTATTTTATTTAACAATCAATAATTTTTATTTATTTATAAATACGTATCAAAAAAAAAAGAAGAATGAAAACTTACCACACAAAAATATACATAAATACAATTCACATAAATTGTTATTTAATAAAAATACAATAATTGTTGTAGAGATTCATTATTTAAATTTTTTATAATTACTATATAAAAATTATTTTTACTTTTTTCAAACCAAAACCAAAAATATGTATTATTCTACGTGAAAAAATATTTTTTTTTTATTAAAATAATTTTATTACAAAATTTTTTTAATTATTATTTAATTACACAATAAAAGATTTTAATTTATGTTTAATACGATAGTAAAATATTAAATAAATAAATAAAGTGCCAAAAACAAAAAATACTATAAATAATAATATGATATTATAAAATATATATAAATAAATATCATAATTTACTTATTATTTATTTAAATATAAGTTAATTAAATAAAACAACAATTTTACATATACATAATATTATATATATTAAACAATAATTATTTGCTTAAATTAGTTAATTTTGTAAAAAAAAAAATTATAATAACAATATGTATTTAATATTAAATTTAAAAACAATATTATTCATAATTATTTTATTTGTATAAGTTAATGTTAAACAATAAATAATAAAACAAAGCTACAAAATTAAAAGAATAAAACAAATATTACAAAATTTAATAAATATAAATAAAATACTTTAATGTTTGTAACAAAAACAAAAATTTATGAATGAAAAATAAATAAAGATTATGTTGAAACAAATTTATAACATTATGAAGAAAAATAGAAATTATATAAAGAATAAATGTAAATAAATAATATTTATTTTAATGTTAACAAAAAATAAACAAATAATTTAGAAATTTTTATTGTTTATTATTTTTGTGTTTGTAACATTAAAGCGATTCATCAAAATGCAAAAAAAAATCCTTTTAAAGGTAAGCACACAATTTTTTAAATTTATTGATGCTGTCATTGAAATTAATAACTAATCATCGTGAGTAAAATAATGCACACTGGCCTGGTAGTTTATCAAGATAATGGAGTTATAGTTAATACAGTTAAGTGTGAAATATCACCACCTGTCGAAGTAAAAAAATCATGTATGTGAAATTAGCCCAGAATTTCATCCAAGGAAAATAAAAATTTTTATCGGGTAACACTAAAATTGCAATAATATTCCAGCCCAGAATTTATTTTAGTAATTTCGTTTAATGTCGAAATTTTATTCCACCCTAGAATTTTTTTTTTTTTAAATTTTAAATATTTAAATCAAAATAAAAAATTATGTAAAAATTATAATTCTGAGATTTTATAAAATAACGAAGAGCCATTTGTTGTTCTATAAAAACATGATCAATTAAAGAAAATTGACTGAATGTAATCTATGTGACGCTGAACCGAATACATAAGCTCCAGTATAGAAAGGAATCAAAAAGGATAGCCGGATCTGTCTAGATATATCGGTGACTAGTAACGAAAAGCATTATATTCTAAACAAGGTTGCACAGTTAGTTCTTAGTTGTTCTTTTAACTTCAAACCGATTTGCATGTTGTGGATAGAGCTATGATGGTTTGGGTCAATGTGGTGTCGAGTACATATAATATCCAAAGGGATTCGGCCTTGTATGTCTTACGAAAATGTCTTAGGAAAAGAGTTGCTAATGCACCAACAGTTCTTGCCAAGGAAGACTAGTAGGAAGAACTCACAGTTACATCTCAACCAGTATACATTTAAATTTGGTTTAAGTTTGGTTCGACCATTCGGGGGCCGGAATAGTTAAGATATTCTTGTCAATATTTTTTTTTCTTAAGTATAAGTAAATTGAGTTTTTTAATATCAAATTTTACCATTTTTTTGCGTTAGAAACTCGAAGAACTCATGAGAATGGTCAAAATTTCTAAAAAAAATGCTCTTCTACACAAGAATATTGTTTTAGATACGTGAGCTTAAATAAGGTTAGTACCAGTAGAGTATATAGTACGATATGAATCTAAATGTCTATCTAGAACTATCTTTCTTTAAATTTGAGTTAAACGGCTCTGGTTTTTCCGATAATTCACACCGATTTTGATGCTTCTTCAAAAAAGTTTACGAAAAATTATGTCAACTATGTATACTACCACCTAATAGTTGACAGCCTCCTTGTGGCGCATCTTGGGCAATGTACTGCAGATCGAACGGTTGTGGTATCCAATCCCTACGTAGTAGAGAAACAGTACAGCAGATAGTCAGCAAAAAGACGAAATTTAGATTCTAAATTTAAATTCGTCTCTCTTAACTGATCCATAATATCCAAAGTGCTGCGTGGGAAAACACTCATAATAATAGTAAGGAAATGAAACGCAATACTAGCTATTCAGATGAAGTGAGAGAACTTCTTAAATATAAAAGAAAAGCACGGAAGAGTTTGCAAAAACATCGAAACCCAGAAAATAAAGGGGTATTAAACCGTTTGTGTAACAAAATAAAATACCTGATAAAATACATTAAAAATCAGTCAGTTTTCTGAGTTTTCTGTCTGATTATTCATTTTGAAAATCAACTAAGAATCTTAAAAGACCCAAACTTCAGGTTCTTTAAATTAAAAAAAAAATTGGGCTCGAAATGTTAAACAAAAAGCAGATTTGTTAGCAAATCACTTTGGAGAAACATTCCAACCTTACCCCAAACACACGGAAGAGGAAAATATGACCGAAATAAATAAACAGGATGAAATAAAAATTACACCTGTAACATTGAAAGAACTAAAATGGGAAATCAAAAATAACCTGAATGCGTATAAGGCTCCAGGATCTTATAACGGGTCAGATAATAAAAGTGTTACAGGAGAAAGCGTTGAGGAAACTAGTGCGTATAGTTAATGCAGTATTTTGACTAAGATATGTACCAAGACAATGGAAAGTTGCAGAAGTAATATTGATACTTATGCCGAACAATCTTACGAATAATAAAGCTGCATATAGGCCAATTTCTCTGCTACCAACATAATCGAAACTATTTGAAAAGGTTCTTCTTAAAAGACTAAAACCAAATATCGAAGAAAGGAATTTCATCCCCTCACATCAGTTTGAATTTAGGGAAAAACATTCTACTATAAACCAAGTACATCATCGAATTACTGATGTTATCGAGAAATCTGTAAAAAGCAAACAAATATATGCTTAACTATATTCTTTGATGTACCGCAAGTTATTCGCCAAATATGGCACCAGGGGTTACAATTCAAACTTCATCGAGATCTTCCGGAACAGTTTTTACTAATTTTAAAATCATACATATCAGAGAGGCACTTCCGAGTAGTTGGACACTTTCGAGTAAACGATAGTAGTAAACACTGCTAAATATCTCGGCATGACTTTAGATGCTAAACTTAGATGGAAGCAACACACACAAAAAAAAGAGAGAAGAATTTAACATAAAATTAAGAAAAATGTATTGGCTCTTAGGGAGACAATCTGAACTAGCGATCCATAACAAACTGCTGCTATACAAAAAAATCCTAAAACCTGCGTGGACATATGGTAGCCAAATATGGGGTTGTGACAAGAAGACAAACATCAAAATCATACAAACAGTCCAAAATAAAATTTTGCGATGTATTGTCAATGCACCGTGGTACATTCAAAACGACAACCTACATTGAGGTCTAAAGATCGAGCTTGTCATGGATGAAATTAAGCATCATGCAACAAGTTTATTACATGTTGCAAACAACGATTTCACAATACATGAAGAGCTAAAGATAAAAATTAGTATCTTATCCCTCAACTTCAGTTTGAAAGAAAAATAGAACCACGATGTAATAGAAAATAATTACAAAAAAGAAAAAGTTATTTCTGGCATCATGTAGAGCAGGAAGGACAAACCAACAAACTCATTTTTCGGTATTTCGAAATTGATATTAGTACACACCCATTCTACCTGAACAAGAAAGGAAACGTACTAATTCGAAAAAAAAATATATAACAGCATTTCACCGAAATATAGAAGTCGTCATCATGCCGATGTATTAAAAAATTAAATTGTAACAGTTCATCAAGTGGCGTGACTGATGTAACACGTAATCATACTATTTTGTACGTTATATAGTGTTTACATGTTAAGTGTAATAATATCCTAGTTTTGCTTGTGGAAAAAGATATGATTAATGGGACAAATGAAAACTTATATAAGAAAAGCTATTTAAAAATTAATGCTATAGAAATGTGTATTAAAGAATTAACCCTGTAAAATACGGCAAACTGGTAAGTTTATTGTTTTATCAAATGCATTAACTTTTGTTGTTTGAGTACATTAAATTAAATTAATAAAGTGGGTTTTTCGGAAATTATTATCATGAACCAAGTATTGAGGGCCAGACTTAAAGCTAGAATATTAAATTACATTTTTCTTCTAAATTAAATTAGATATACATATGTAAGTTCTATTCGAGATTTGCAGTCATCAACTTACCTCTGCTAATGATTATCAAGAATCGCTTTCCTTTCGTTATCTCTTTTGATAACTTGCAAGTGTTCTGATTTGCAGCGATTCAAAAAACGATTAAATACGCATGAGAGTGGCCGCCCAAATAGCTCTTCTTTGACCAGCGATGTATTATTACGAAACGATTTGATATGATCGCTCCTTTAGTAGCTAAAATAAAACCTATTTAAAGTGAGTACACCAGATGGTAGTGAGCCGAGAACATCCTAGTAGTAGTATACACGTTAACCATCCCAGCACCAAATATACCATACATTTAGATTCTTGTAACAATAACCTCGTACTTGGCTAAATTTAATAAATTTAATTCGTGGAAGAACTTTTCTGTTGCTCAGGTGAAATTATTGCATCTATCAATATGTGGTCGAGAGTAAACTGGATCCGAGTTATTGGTACTAAGTTCTATCTTTAGGTCGTCGAATAGGTTACAATTGTCGCTTATAATTTTGTCTAAAATTTCCTTGTGCACTGGTTTGAGATGTGATACTCATAGATTTATGTTATTAGCGGAATCCGATATGTTAAGCGGGATCTTGAGATTAGGATAGATGGTCATGAAGCCACTAATTCTGTGAATAGTGGGGCCGACGTTTTATCGGACGGTCGTTGCCAATTATTCCACCAAATGGTTTAAGGCTGAGCAGAATAAACAATTTTAATTTGCTGTTTGTGCCGAACAAGTCTATCATAGCATGTTGAGTGATTTTTATACTCCCCGCTACTGAGTTAGCTATGAGGTTTTTTATTTAAAATAGGGTTGCGAATATACTGAGGTTGTAATTTTCGTTAATTAGTTAATTGATTAAAGCAGGAACATATAATCCAACCTATACATAATACATAACAATTCAGGGAAGAGAGGTAAATAAAAAGTTCAATGGAATTTTTTTTCATGATAAGGAAACGAGCTTCAAATTGAATATCCGTAAGACCACAAATAAAATTACCACGCGATGAAATAACAAAAAGTAAAATCACTTGTAATTCTTATACAGCTTGTTAGTTTGGGTTTCCTTTTTGTAGATCTTCAGGCGCTCACACTCGTTAACATAAAGATAAATTTTAATCCATTCACATATACGAAGAGATGAAATTCAACATCTCCAAAAATTTAAATACATCTTGGTACATACTCGTAGCTATATATTGTGGATATGTAAAATAAATTTTATTTAAAAATAAATAGCAGAAAAAGCACAATAAAAAGCTCCATTCGACGATCGTGTGTGTGTATATATGTATAAATATGGTGTAGTAAAATAAATTGAAAATTGAACTTTTCGTTTGTTAAAAAAAAATACAACAACAAATAAATAACAACAACAACAACAATTGAAAATAATATATTTACAGAAAAATAAAAAATCGAACAATCTAAAACCAAAACCAAACCATCTACATGACAGTTTGATGGCATGAACAAGCTAACCTATTTATATTCTTTCAACATGTCTATTCGTATGAAAATAATTTAAATTGAAATTGAAAATCGTAAACCAAACTATACTCGAAAAACAAGCATAAAAATCCGACAACAACAACAACAACATTAATACTCGTAATACAAACCGAATAGGGAAAATAGGAAAAATAATTTTTTTCCGATTTTCCATATATTCACCATGTACACAGCTCTATACAGATACACAGGCGGAGAATAAGGAAAATCTATGATAATGCAAATGGGGAAACAAAATAAATAAAAACTTTGGTTTTTTGGGAAAACTAAATTTTCCAACGTATAAATTTCTATTTTATCGATGTAATCAATAAGGTATTGTACTAATTGTTTGATTACGTATATAATGACCACAAAGGAGTTTATATAGAATGAGTGATAATTACATTTTCATTGTTTTCTGTGCAATAATTGCTGGTTTATTACCGGCACAATAAACAATAAATGATTTTATATGTGCAATCGGTATATACTCGGTCTGAGGTAGGTAGTTGTAGAGAAAAGGAATTGCAGAATAGAGTTTTTTTGGCACAACCCTAAAGTTGGATACCATAGGTCCATACTGCTTTTACTATTTGCTTGTACTGAAGCAATTTGTTATATATTGCGAGCTCAGAATTTCCAAATTGGTTGTTTATCGCTAGTTTTGCATGCCTCAGTATTTGCATATGGATTTTTTTTTTGAATTAAGAACCACAAGAATTTAGTTCACATTTTCGTTTGTAAAGTTGACACGGCCTAATCAGGCTTCATTTAATAAGATGCGCCATTTCTGACTCCAGTTACTTATTCCATTAGATGCATTTCAAGAAATTTTAAATTCGTCTGTATTATTACTTTAACAATTTTTCGGCTTTTCTATAGACAAATATTATTTTCTATGACATTCACAATGTTTGAGACCTTTCGGGCAACCAAAAAACAGGTCATTTACATAAAATATCTCTACCACAAAAAGTAAACAAGTAGATAGTTCACTCACTTAACCTCTTGTGTACTTGTGTGTGCAGAGCAACACAACCCTTTACAAAAATGAGAACTTCCTCAAGTTTCCTCTTGGCAGTTTGGTTTCGTACTGATAAAAGTTGGTCTACCCATCAGGTTTCAAAGGTTAAACTGCAAAAATGTACCTCTTGTTTTACACCTATAGTATGAGACAAGAACGAATCGATTTAGCGCACTATAACACCAAATCATATGTGTGTATTATGCCCAAAGAGAAGTTCCAAAAGTTTTCTAATTTGGTGGTATAATTCGCTAAATCGATTTGTTCTTTTTTCATACTATAGGTGTGAAGCAAGAGATAAATTTTTCAGTTTGGTCGTTGCGACCTGATGAGTAGACCAACTTTTATCAGTACGAAACCAAACTGCCAAGAGGAAACTTGAGGAAGTTCTCATTTTTATAAAGGGTTGTGTGGCTCTGAACACACAAGTACCCTTGAGGTTAAAAATGGGGGGGGGGGGTTAGATTATTTAGTTAAAATTTGGAGAAAAAAAAATTATGAAGGTCCTTGCATCATTAAATAAGTCCCTTACATTTTCGTAATGAGGACTTGAAAAAGTTGCTTTTTACTTGATTATTTTCTGACGGATTCACCGCTTTGATTACAGTTTATGATTTTTTTTTCAATTTTTACATTCGGGTTCCTAGCACTCCGTGAATGGCTTGAATAAAATATGCGTGAAGGAAAAACATGTTTTTAATGAATTAATATTTGCAATCTGTTCTGTGGTCGAAGCATCTGAAATTCTTTCGCGGTTCACTTTCACGCTCTACTTTACACAGTAACAAGCCAAATCGAGGATGTGGTAGTACTGGTATTTTTGCATTTAAACCCAATCGAAATTTGAACTCGGTACTACTCGATTCAAATACAAAAGTTTTAACCACTCGTTTGGTCGACAAAAATAATTTTACAAAAAATATTTGGAATTAATTTGTATTAATTCGGTCCATTTTATTAATTTTAAAAATTCATTTTTTTAAAATAAAATAAATGAACAGATTAAAATATTGTCCAGACAATTTTCAAACCACAGCTCGTTTCGTCTTTTGAGGCGATCGAAGTTTGAAGCCAATTTTCAATTTCTTCGAAAGAAGTGAACCGGTGATTGGCCCATCGTGTTGCATCCGTCAGAAGAACCAGCAATCAGAAGATGCAATGTCCGAAAAATACAGCGAGTGCGGGAAAATATTCCAATTTATCGTTTTCAAATATTGTTTTACGACTTTTATAACGTGAGGCCGAGCGTGATCATGCAGGAATAACTTGGTTTCTTCACATTTCGGTCATTTTTTTCATAATGCACGTCTCAAACAAATTAATTGTAGTCAGTACCGCTTGTTCATAATGGAATCACCTGGTTGTAGCAGCTCGTAGTACACAACGCCTCTTTGGTCCCACCAGATACATTGGTGTTGATGTTGAGGTCGATGGCAACGATTGGCCGGCCATCGTAGACGATCTACTTCTCGTCACCAGTCACTATCTGATGAAACAAGCCCTTTCTTTTTTGCCTTTGAAGCACCTGCTCATCAGAAAGAAATCGCCTATCCACGTCTCTAGGTTTCAATTCATAAGGGACCCAATTGTGTTGCTTTTCAATCATACCCATAAATTTCATTCGTACAGAAACTGTAAGTTAGATCACTCGCAATGAACCGGGACGCTTCTTTTGCATTTAAGTCGGATCTTCATCGAGCAATACCTCTAATTCATCGTCTACGAACTTTTTTGGCTTAACTTGAACACTGAAATCATCATTTTTGTCGAAACCATTTTCTACATGACTTATCGGTCGGAGCATTGTCACGATAAACAATAAGCATTCGATGTGCTTCACTTTATTTCCAATTAAAATAAAAAATTAACACTTTCCACAAATGCTGGTTTGTTATCACAAAATCTGAGAATTTACTTTTCGATATTTTTCCATATTTGCCATTCAATATATCGCCGAAGTCAAAAAAATGGGTTTTAAAATAATCTCTATGTGTCTGTGAGTGCGTGTGGTGATGTGCAGACTAAAAGCTGTGTCCTCTTACCAGCCAAGATGATTAACTAGCTGATTGCGATGAAATTTCATAATAAAGGGTGAAATTTTACTAAAATAGGTCCACTGCAAGCGATAGTTTCCACAGGAGCTGCTATGTTTTTCGCAAATATTTTGTCAATTTTATAGCATTTACGAGAAAAAAGACTTGAAACTAAACGATTCTTACTAAAATGTCCATCAATACTATTCCAGATGATTTTCTAAAAATTAAGCGGAAATTATGATATTTGAAAAAAAAAACATTTTTCAATAAAAATTCGGCCGCTGTACAGCCGGGATGGACTGATTAATCGGGATGAAACTTCATACCTAAGCTTTATCTACAAATTGCAAGATGTCAGTGAATTTTGGTTGAAATTGGTTCAAGTGAGAGCTTTTATAAGAGTTTTACCGTTTTTCTACCGGAAGTGGCAGTCTCCGAAGGAGCTTTTTAATTGTTTCTAAATATTTTCAAAAAAAAAAAAAAATAGCGAGAAAAATGTTTTGAAAGTAAAAGATTTTTAAAAAAATGTTCCAACATTATCAGCCCAGACCAATTTTCCAAAATTTAACTGGAAATTACAGTTTTTACCGGAAGTGGCACCTTACATACGATTTTCTTCCTTTTTTGTAAATATTTTGAAAAGTGTATTATGAGAAAATATTTAAAATTAAAATTGCAACAATATCGGTTCAAATCAGGGGCCTGGCCTAACTATTGAATTCGACGTTTATTTTCGAACGCTATCGTTTTCCAATAGCAGACAAAAGAAGGAAAAAGAAAAATGTATGAAATGTTCACTATTCTTTTCTCTTTTGTTTTTACGCTTGCTATAGGAAAACGAAAGCCGTCGAAAATGAACGTCGAATTCAATAGTTAGGCCTGATGTTTAAAAAAATGTATTTTAAAAAACGTCGTGCATGCTGAATGTTGTGTCCTCTCTATAGCACAATGAAATTGACTCATTGGAGAGTGAAACTTCAAAATTAATCGTTTTCCATAAATTAATTTTGATTTTTCGTTGAAAATTGGTTCACTGGAAGTGGCAGCTTTCACTATAGTTTTTCGTTTTTTACAAATATTTTGGAATTTGGAAGAATTAAAAGATTATAAATAAAATTTGCAACAGTAATGTTCCAAATCAGTTTTTCAAAATTTAAGTGGAAATGACGTTTTTTGCCAAAACCGTTTTTGAACAAAAATTCGGCTGATCGGGACGAAGATTCATAATTAAGCTTTTTTTACAAATTAAAAAATTTCAGTGAATTTTAGCTAAAATCGGTCTACCAGAAGTAACAGCTGTTATATGAGCTTTTTTGTTTTTGTACCGGAAGTGACAACTAACGTGACAGCTTCTTTAAAAAAAATATTGTGATGACGAGTAAAAAATTCGGCAACTCTAAAGACTAGGAAGTGGAGGACATCTGCGTTCTAAAACTATAGCCAGTGGCCGTAGGAGCTTTTTCAATTTATACAATGAAAGTTTCAACAAATCTGGTAGGTTCAATATTTCTCTTTAGAATTTAAGTGTGGTTTGTTCGAAATCTACGTACTTTTGTCGTAAAAGAAAGTCGAGTGGTGCTCAAAATAATTACTCCCTCTATTTTACTCTTTGAAGAAATAGACGTATGTATTTTTTCTCGCCTCTGAACATATAAGTTAGTAAAAGATCAATCTAGGAATTTTTCAAAAGCCTACATAACCCGAATAAATCAAAAATGGAGATTGATGTTGCAATTATGTTGAAAGTGACAACAATGTTGTTCCTAATTCCATCCACTTTAACTTACAATTTAAAAATATCGATCTATTCAACTTTAATCTGAAAACTGAAACGAACGACAAAAATATCAAAAGCTTTAAAGTGTAATATACAATGAAGGTAAAAAGTCACATGAATATTTCAACACAGTAGGATTTTTTATGTAATCAAGGTAAAATCGTCTCCTCTGCACCAAGTACCTAAGTAGCAATATAAAAATTAAATAAAAAACAAACACACACACACATATACAAGCAGGACAAATACAAACAACACGAACCAATTTTAAAAAATTATTTCCGTTCACCATGTTTATGCTGTTCTATGTAAAGTTTTCTTCTCAGTCCTCTGCTGTATACCATATATACACACTAAGTAAATTAGAAAACAACGAAAAACGTGATAAGCATTTCGAAGAGAAAATAAAAAATTCCGGTTTTTATTATTGAAATTCTGAAAATTCACGAGCAGTTTTTGTATCGTTTTCCCTCCGACTTTTTCTAATGAAATACATCCACAGCATTGTTTTGTTGGTTTTATTTATTTATTTTAAAGTTATTTTGTCGAAAATACAATAAAATTCTGCATAAAATTCTGTTAATTTACAACACACAAAAAAAAAATTTCTACTAAAGTAAATAAATGTGGAGTACTGTGTGCACACAAAATTGGGTTACACAAAATTTTTTTTTGGCACAAACTTTAAATTGATAATTTTGGTTGTGTATAGTTTTCTGGTTTGATCCTAGAGATTATTATGTTCTATGCTATGCGATGAGTACAGGAAAAAAATTATTTTCTAACAAAATTTTCTAATTATTCTAATTTAAGATAAACATTATAACAACAAGCAACATAACAAACATGTCAACATAAACATAAAAGATTAAAATTAATTGTTAAATCTTTATTGTTGCTATTATACCATTGAACTACGTAATTGTTGTTGTTGTTACATATATGTGTATACAATTTAAAACAATTAATGTTCAAAATTAGTTTATTTGGATAAATTTTACAATTTTTCGTTCCCCATAAACGCAGTTAGGTATAGGATAAGTATTTTGATCGTTGAAAAATCTGTGGGTCAAGTATTTGGATTTTTACAGGTGTCCACGTTCCAAGAAATACTAATATTTAGATAACTTCCTCAAGCCCACCGGAAGCCTTAATAGGTTTATTATATGCTGCACATCGAAATAGAATGATGTCTCGTTTTTTTGGAAAGTAGAATTCAAGCTTCCGAATAACCAACATTATTCAGACATCTGTACCGAATGAACAAAATCAAATATTATTGCGTATGTGACGCTAAGACGAAGCTATCGAAGTAGTATCGAAGTTGCGCTTTATCAATTTTTTTTATAAAAAAACCTAACGTTTATGGTCTTAATTTGGAATTTGGAAATGATTTTTCTTCGATGGAAGCAGTCAGCATTAACAGATGTATCATCGCAAAACGCACGCAATCGCTCGAGCTACATGGTATCACGGACGCCAGTCAAGCCGCGTATGAGGTTTGTATTTACATTCGGGCCATTAATCACGGGACCATTGTAACAAGATTATTATGAGCCAAAAGTCGAATTATGCGTTTGCTTTAACGATTATGCGACAAAATCAGCAACATTTTAGACACCCAGTTTAATAAAGCTTGCTTATGGTCAGACTCGAATATCATACCCGCATATCAATTGTAAGAATTTGTTGCGTCACGTGTATCTGAAATACAGGAGCAGATAATTACGCCAACGTTTTAAGAAGCAGAGTTTGTTTTAACTACTTCAATCCTCATTGGACTTCTGGAGTGACTAAATATGGCTGGACGACATTTTGTGTTTATCATTGGCAGATTTTGTAAAAGAGGCAGTATAATCGAAATGCAAAAATGCATTATAATCGATCCAGCCGTTTAGAAGGAGTTCAGTCACAAACTCACGTACAGAAGAATTATATATATATAAAGATTGGGGTGGTAGTGGAATGATGAAATTTTAGGGTTAAAATAAATTAAAAAAATTCGTCAAAAAACAAAAAAAAACAAAATTATTAGATCCCGATCGCAGTGCCACCTACCGGATCCAATTTTAAATCTAAACCATTCAAGGACCCACTCAAATACACACACAAAATTTTATTAAAATCGGTTCAGCCGTTTAGGAGGAGTTCAGTCACAAGCAACCGTACAGAAAATATTTGGGTGGTGGGGGTGGTAAAATTTTGGCGGTTATATGTTTTAATATGAGTATAATTGTAAATCTAAACCATTCAGAAATACACTCAAACACACACACACACACACACACACACACACACACACACACACACACACACACACACACACACACACACACACACACACACACACACACAAAATTTCATTAAAATTGGTTCAGCCGTTTAGGAGGAGTACAATCCCAAAAAATCGTACATAACAATTATATCTATAAAGATTAGGGAGTGGTGGCGGTGGTGAAATGTTGGGGTCATATATTCTGATATGTAAAAAATACAAAAAAAAAAAAAAATATTTCGTCCAAAAACAAAAAAAAAATTCCTAGAACCTGATTGCAGTGCCACCTACCGGGTCCAATTGTAATTCTAAACCATCCAGGACCCATTCAAAAACACATCCAAAATTTCATTAAAATCGATTTAGCCGTTTAGGAGGAGTTCAATTACATACACACGTACGGAAGAATTATATATATAAAGATAGAGATAGATATGTATATATGTATTTATATTTTTATATGTAGTCGGCGATTGATCGTCGTCGAGGAAAGACGTGTTTTTGCTTCTCCTCGAAATAAATAGATAATTTAATATAGATGTGTTAGTTAATTAATTATTTACTATTAAATAACTAATAATTATATGTGTTGAACAAATAATAATAATTTGTCTAATTTGATAAGATCCATAAGATAAGTGTTTTTCATTTATTCATTGTTTTAACCCATATAAACATTTTAACTGTATTTTATAACTTATAAAGGTGTAGAGTACTACTACTAGTATTCTCATCTAGTGGGTCATTCAAGTATTATTTGCGCGCGAAAGGGTTTTGTAATTCCGTTTGTTTTTTTTTGTTGCACTCGCTTAACCATTTTTGTTGTTGTTTTGAGACGGTTATTTTGTTTTTATTTTTCATTTTGTTTGCTACAGTATATTATATAGTATTTTGCATGGAGATTAGTATTGGAGGTATATAGCGGGATATACATTTCAATAACCACCGAAAATGTGGTTCTGCGATGTATATAGCTTGTTATATGCTTTCAGCTGTATCTATGTAAGGTATGTATGAATGTATGTATTACATAATTGTTATATATTTATTATATACATATAGCTATTTACTTTTTGTGTTTGTGTGTGTAAATGATTTTCTACATGAAAACACACAAAAAACAAACGATCAAAACATAGATTTTTGTTGTTGTTGTCCTTGTTTTTTGTCTTTTCATTGATTTCATGTGTGTGATCAATTTACATAGAGGCGGCGAGGATATGGAGGAACTGTATTGCAATACATTTTCTTTGATAATTGTGGTAGAGTGAGTTTAATGGGTTTCTTTCGTGGTTGGTCGGTGTCTGCATTTTCTGATGGTTGTTCATTGACTATTGTATTTCTCAATTACGGAGGGTTGTGTTCATATAATATGGTCCTGTCATTAAGTGTTTTTGTAAGCTATTTTTGGCTATTTTAAATTGTTTTGTTTGGGAGTTGTTGTGGTTATCAATTGTTGGTATGAGAAGGCAAATTTGCAGTTTGGCATGGAACCCTTGTCTTAAGTTTGCATTTATGAGTCCGGGTTGGTCTCTTTGCTGAATATTATAGACGTTTTTTTGTTTTATCGTCAATTTCGCAGGAGTAGAGTCATTTTTGAAATTTTAGGATGATCGGTCTTACGCTGGGACTTTTGAGCTGTAGGATTGCCACGATACTATTATAATCCGTCATGGATTCGTCACGGCTTTGTGAAGCATGGGTGTTGTTGATTATTGATGTTGGTGGGAGATCGCTTGGTGAATAGTAGAGGTTTCACGCAGAGAGGATTTGAACCGTGTATTTGGATCGTTTCGGAAATAACTTTGTGTGTTTGGTTTTTTTGTTCTAGAGGAGGTGGGTATCGATTAATCCTGGATAAACATAACACATTTGTTTTGGTACATTTTACTATGATGATTTTTAAAAATTATTCTTTTCGCAATGTGATTTCAGAGATTAACTAATTTTTCTAATATTACTTCATCCAATTATTCAACGTTTGAGTATTAAATTATTATATTTTAATTTGATGAGCAATTTAAAGTTATCGAGGTTTATCAGATATTTATTATGAATACTATTATTCAATGCAGCTCCTGATTAAGCTAATTGAAGATTTTTGATTACAGAAGTTCTTTGAAATCATATTACTTCCTAATTAAAAATAAAATTTTAATTTAGAAGTCAGAAGAGCAGACAAAGTAAGAGTCATAATGGCTATCGGGTTTCCATGTTTCGGCGGATATTAACCTTTTGAAATTACAGATATCTTAGAAGCTACAGAGTATATTTTAAATGCAGTTAAATATTGCTGTACTTAGATAGTTTTTCAGGGATCATGGCCTTTCTTTAATTAAATTATATTCTAGGTTGTTTTGGGAGACTGTAAATAGCTGTAAATAGATAACGGTTTTGATTAGCTTGTTCTAGGTTGGACAAATAATTACCGGTGGTTGTTTGGTTTATGATTTATTTAATACGATTGGGTTATTTGGTTACCAAGGATCCTACAGTTGTTTAAGCTACTCTTGATTAATTCTGTCATCTTACAGATTCCTGATTGCTTTTAAAGTTTTATTTAATTCTGGTTAATTTGTTTAGGTATTAGGCTTCTAAAACTGTGCCAAACATCCATTATTAATACATCATCTTACAAATTTCATATTAGCTGTTTTTGAAACCAGATTTCATTTGGTCATTTTCTATTTTTAAAAATAAACATATCTGTATTAGATTAGGGATGGTAAGGACATATAAATTTTAATAATTACTATATATCCAAAAAAAATCAAAAATAATTGTGTTGTCTTGTGCTAACCGTCTTATATTACATTTCAACTAATAAATTACTGATTATGGACTACTTGAATGTCTAAAACCGGATCAATTTCCCTAATAGCCAACACACCTGGGTTTGGACGCACATTCCAATCAATCATCAATCAAATCATTAATTTGCATTGTGGAGTGCAAACTTTGTTGTATCACACGCGACAAACATTTTAGACTATTAAAGGTAAATTAACAGAAAAACGAGTCATATCGAGATGTGTCACATGCGGTGCCGGGTGTGGACCGGGTAGCGCAACACAAAACATTCACGGTAATCGAAGTGGACTACTATGTTCCGTTTTTCAATAGAATTCCTGGGAATCGATGTAAAAGCAATGTTGAAATCGTACATTGCGGGCGGTATTCGTCAGTTTCAGCACAAAGGCAATCCATCTTGAAGTCATCAGTGATTAAACAACGAATTGCCAGAAGAGGAAAGCCAGTATCCATACAGAGAAATAATAATAATATTACCAACTTCATTGGTGCTCGCAATCATTTCAAATCACTTGAGATTTTTTACCAATCTGAATGAACATCCTCGTTCAACACAACGGCACATTTTTTGATTGAGGGTCCACTCATGCCCATTCATGAGCCAAACATAACAACAATCAATATCAATCGACTCAAGCGATGATAACAGCTTCAGCGCATGACTCAGCCGCTGTCGAAAAAATGATCTATCGAATATTTATAATCTCTCCAGAAGCAAATAAAATAGAAATCAAAGGTCTTAATCCTCCAGGTGGGTCAATTTGTTCTCGTTCATCCGGAGTTATGTTGGATTGATCACTGACATCACTCGCGGTGCTGATGGATTTGTTAGAGTAATTACAGAGAAGACGAAAGCCGGTTTGTTTAAACGGAGCATTCATAAAATATGCTCGCTTTTCAAGGAAGGCACATCCAATTAAAATTCTTTTTAAACTAGGTGTAATGTTTTAAAAGGGCGCGGCATGTTACGTCCAATTTTAACTTTCTCGTTAAATTTATGCAGTCCACATTTTTAGACTCTCTGAGCATATTTTGATTTTTTCAATTGTCGCATTCTCTTTTTATATATAGTCTGTTTTACATAAAAATGAACAGAAAAATGTAATATTTTAGTCTGACAACATTTTTTGTGTAATCAGTACGAAAAATAAAGCGGATTTTGTTATTTAAAAAAAGTGAATTTTCATATACGACCAACACAAGTGGAACGAATCAAACGCATAAACAGCAGGGTTGAACAAGGACGTTGAAAAGGCATACGTCAACTTAAAAAGGTTTTACTGTACGCAATTTGTCGCAACAGACAATGACAGTTATGTTTGGGGAGGAAACAAACTCTTGGCGATGTTTACACCACCCCCGATACTCAAAGGTATTGGCTTATTAGAGATCAAGGGTACCCGAACAGGAAAAATTATCCGCAGTCAATTTGAAAAAGCCATTGGAATTTTAAAAAATAGATTTCGGTTTGTACTCGGAGAAAAGAAACTGCACCACGCGACCCCGAAATGAGCAACAATGAATACAGTCGCAGTTTGTCATATTTTTTTATTATTTTATGGGTTTGAAGACGAATGCGATACTTCTGAGGAACAATCAGCCACAGCTAATACAAGAAGTGAACACAGATTTATTGGAAGCAATCCTTACCTCGAAGCAAGCAAGTTCGCCAAAGAATTATTTATAATATTTTATTTTAACAACTTAAATAATATACTAACGGGTGATTTTTTAAGAGCTTGAGAACTTTTTTTAAAAAAAAAACGCATAAAATTTGCAAAATCTCATCGGTTCTTTATTTGAAACGTTAGATTGGTCCATGACATTTACTTTTTGAAGATAATTTCATTTAAATGTTGACCGCGGCTGCGTCTTAGGTGGTCCATTCGGAAAGTCCAATTTTGGGCAACTTTTTCGAGCATTTCGGCCGGATTAGCCCGAATTTCTTCGGAAATGTTGTCTTCCAAAACTGGAATAGTTGCTGGCTTATTTCTGTAGACTTTAGACTTGACGTAGCCCCACAAAAAATAGTCTAAAGGCGTCAAATCGCATGATCTTGGTGGCCAACTTACCGGGCCATTTCTTGAGATGAATTGTTCTCCGAAGTTTTCCCTCAAAATGGCCATAGAATCGCGAGCTGTGTGGCATGTAGCGCCATCTTGTTGAAACCACATATCAACTAAGTTCAGTTCTTCCATTTTTGGCAACAAAAAGTTTGTTAGCATCGAACGATAGCGATCGCCATTCACCGTAACGTTGCGTCCAACAGCATCTTTGAAAAAATACGGTCCAATGATTCCACCAGCGTACAAACCACACCAAACAGTGCATTTTTTGGGATGCATGGGCAGTTCTTGAACGGCTTCTGGTTGCTCTTCACTCCAAATGCGGCAATTTTGCTTATTTACGTAGCCATTCAACCAGAAATGAGCCTCATCGCTGAACAAAATTTGTCGATAAAAAAACGGATTTTCTGCCAACTTTTCTAGGGCCCATTCACTGAAAATTCGACGTTGTGGCAGATCGTTCGGCTTCAGTTCTTGCAGGAGCTGTATTTTATACGGTTTTACACCAAGATCTTTGCGTAAAATCTTCCATGTCGTCGAATAACACAAACCCAATTGCTGCGAACGGCGACGAATCGACATTTCACGGTCTTCAGCAACACTCTCAGAAACAGACGCAATATTCTCTTCTGTACGCACTGTACGCATTCGTGTGGTTGGTTTAATGTCCAATAAAGTAAACTGAGTGCGAAACTTGGTCACAATCGCATTAATTGTTTGCTCACTTGGTCGATTATGTAGACCATAAATCGGACGTAAATCGCGAAACACTTTTCGAACCGAACACTGATTTTTGTAATATAATTCAATTATTTGCAAGCGTTGCTCGTTAGTAAGTCTATTCATTATGAAATGTCAAAGCATACTGAGCATCTTTCTCTTTGACACCTTGTCTGAAATCCCGCGTGATCTGTCAAATACTAATGCATGAAAATCCTAACCACAAAAAAATCACCCTTTATAAGAAAAAATAAAACATATTTTTTAAATTATCACAATTTATTGCTCGTTGTAAATATTAAAACATATAATCCTCAATTGTGTCTAGTTTTGTTCCTTATTTCATTTAAAAGAGCCATGGACTCTGTATGCCGGCGATAACTTTCGCGACTATACTTCCATTAAAAATGCAAGCAATTCTTCCTTCTAAGTATTGCTCCTGCAAAGCTCTTTTAATGCCTGCCTTTGCATATTTGTTTGCTATTTCTCGCCAATGCGATATAAATTTGGACCGCGGCTTGTGCGATTTGTAGGTCATGGGTTTCTTCTCGAAATAATTCGAGTGTTTCTTTATAACAAAGTTTACCTGAGTAAATCTGATGTCGGACGGCCCTGGAATTTCGCTCAGCACAGAATTCACCGAGTAGGTTGGGTGCTCTGCTGTCTCCGACGTAGATGTGTCCAATTCATCTGCAACGGCTGGAGATACTTGTTTTCTTTGGGTCGCGGCAGCACAAGCTTCCACAATATTTGGGATTGTGGTGGTGCCAAATCCCTCCTCGATGCAGTTCATGCTGTCGACAAGTTCAGCGGGTAAAACGCTTATGAGTGGATCTAGCTCCATATCCATGAGCTTACCACCTCCGGTTCTGTAGGCATGGTTTCATATTTCTTTTAAGAGCAAATGACAGGATTTTTTATATGGTAAAATGACTGTAAAAAAACTAAATTAATAATTATATGTGATTCAAAACTTAAATGAGTATATTAACCTTTTGCCATCCCTTAACATTTTTATTGCCCCTTCTATAGCATTTTAATAAGCCGCTTATACAGACCAAATTTCTTCTTTTGTCTTTCCCCATCTGCTGATACAAAGCAACAAGCGCAGCAACACGTTATGATTACTTGGGTATTTGCTGGTTTGTTATCCGTTGCCGATGAAACGTCTGTGGGGAAAAACTAATTTTGGATAAATAAAATTTTATTAAAAAAAGAAATTAAAAATATTCGAAAAGATTTTTTTATCCCGGATACATTTTTTTCTTCAATCAATTTATATTTGTTATCCGCCATATCTAATGGCGGAGTGAAGTGAAGCATTGTGACCGGTCGAATGTTATGCTGCTTGTGCAATGTATTGTGAGCGCGGTAGGTATGAGCGCGGTAGGTATGAACGCATTGATAATAAAAGAAATTTATTTTTCAAAATAAATTTGATCTTTCTTCTTTGCATTACATTCGTCATGTGGCTTATTAATTTTGTTTAAGAATGCTCGTCATGTTGTTTCTGGTTTGCGAGTATATACGTACATCTATTGATGTCTTTACTCTGTTTGCACGTCCAGAGCGATGAGTAAGCGATGAATTTGTGAGATGTTGCGATACTTCCCCGCAGAGGAGCTATTCGCACTGATGTTCGACCGTTTCATTGGGATAACGAAAAATATTTGTTCTTCAATACGTTTAATCTTTCGCTAGAAATATTTTTGCTTGTTGATGTTAGACAATGGTTCGTATTCAATGTATCCGATCGTGAGAGAGCTTTTCTACAGTTTACTTATTAAAGTGTCGATCTTGGCTAGTTGTTGAGATACCGAATGATAACCGTCGCTTGCGACATCTAATCTTTCGGTATTGGTTGAATGTTTAACCTTGCACCGCAAGATTGCGAAAGTCAAGCAACTGGTGTAGAAAAAGGTAAGTTGGCATAAATAGCCTAGTTTCGAGTTGAAAATTGTGAGGCTCGCATGGAACAAGGTAATCTTGAAATTCCGAGTACTGCGTTTGATACGAATGTTGAGTCACTGTGGAAGTTTTGTGAGTAGGACAGACCATCGAGACGCAATGAGAAAGCGAATCATATGCGTCGCTGAATCATGTCAGTTGCGCGGTCTAGTAAGGCCATGTGCGCCACCGAATCATTGAAGTTGCATGATTGATGCCGACGTAAAACTAAAGTGCATGTGAACAAGTTGTTGTTGTTCACTGTACCATGTGTGCCAGTGATATTTTTTTAATACCACCGTCTTTCTGTTTCCCCGCTATTACTCCGACGCCTTCAGCTGATCTTTTCGTTTCGGTTGTTGTTCTAAATGCTGCTGCCGCACTGTTGTTGTTACCGTTTTTGTTGTGGTTGTTGCCGCTGTTCGGGTTTCTTGCGTGGCATAATCGCCATTGTTTGTTTGGTTTGTTGTTAGGTCGTGTGTGTGTGTGTGGCCGAGAAATACATTTATTTTTCGACCCGCACTTATGAAAAATATTTTCACCTTACCCACACATTTTCCACACATTTTAATTTTATTTATTTTATTAAGATTTTAATTAATTTTTGACTATTAAAGGCCGGCGCCGGGATCACCAATTGTAACGTTTAATAATTTTTTATTTTTATAAATTAAATTATATTTCATTGAATTAAATTTTTAACGAACTTCAATACAGAAATAAGGAAGCTTTGTTACTGGTTACGAATGACAAATATTATTTCAAATTTATACCTACGTAATCTAGAGGTTTACTGTACTGGAGATTGGCCAAATCACAGAGATGTTATTGGATTCTCATCTACATGATTAGATACCTAATGACCCGTAATTCTAATGGTAAAGTTAAATTGATCCACCTTTGAATGTTGATCTTCTCTAGGTTGGGGAAAGGGACATTAAATTGGCGGCATTTTTTCGAGGTCTTCAAGCAACCTCATTCTAATGGATTCCAAAGTTTTGCCTTGTGTTAATGTTGGAGGTAACCATCCTAATGAGTCACCTTTGAATATCATTTTTCTGTTGGTTTTAGTGCCGTTGAGGCTCACCTTCAACTCGAAGGTATCTGTGGTACGGTTCCACACCAATCCTTATTTTTCATTGCATTGTGGTGAATTACGACCGGCTCGACAGTTCTCGAATCTAAATCGACAACTTCTAAGAGATGAGGATAAATAGCGGCCCGTTAGATTATTGTGGATTCAGCATCTTGGAAATTGTCGATTTCACTTTTTCGAAACTGTTGATTAATACTGAGTAGTAGTGCTGGATGAAGTAAGTTGTATTGCTTTCTTTTTGTGGATTAGGATCTACTTTTTGTGAATTAGGATCTTTGTAGCAAGATGGTCCAGCTAGTGACGGAGGTTATAAGTGGCTGCCTTCAATCTCTAGTAGTTGGTTAACATCTGCGATTAGTTTATCGCACAAACGCATTTTGACGTTTTGCTTGCTCGTTGTCTCCGATCTTAATGTTAACGCATGGGTCAGAATGGTTGTTGATTGGTGGTATTTCAGGAGTTCTCGGGGGAAGAAATTGATGTTCGAGAGTGTACGTCACGAAAAAGCTATATTTAGCAAAATGAGCAATGCCTCGTAATTAAGCGGCACCATTCATAAATGTAACAGTTTTACGAACACCACAATTTTCGACTGGGCATGCCACAAGTTCTCAATCTGCTGGTTTATGCCTGTCAATGTAAATTGTTGTTGATTTTCCGTTGCCATCAACAACAAAGACTAAGCGGAACTCACTCATGAATACGTGTGAAACGTTTTCCCAATTTTTAGGAATGTTGCCTGGAAGATTTTTTCTGTGATTATATATAGCTGTTAATAAACCTTATAGTTGCATCTGGAACCTTTCGGCTAGACCATTGGCTTTCGAGTTGTGCATTTGTCCGACTGCGATGGCAACCTAAGAGCTTCATGGGCTCAGTGAAAAACATTGGTTACGTAAGAGTATTACGTCGGATTCATAAAGTAGGGCGAAATGGGGCTCCTTAAATCTAATTTTAGAGGAATTAAACGTGAGCCATGCTTCCAAAATCCGATCCTTGGAAAGTAACAATTTGCAAATGACTTCCTTCAGTGAGCAATCTTGCAGTAATGGTTTCAATTACATATGTGTTACAAAATAACTTATTCGTTAATCAAAATTGATATTTATGAAGCTAGACAAAGAAAAAGTAGTATTTATGGATCTAAAGGCAACAGACACAATGTTTCTGGAGAACAGATAATAATAATACGGGTAGATATTTTCAGTGGCACTTAACTTTTCATATCTGTTTGTTCATACAGATATTGTGGAAAACGTGCCGTCCAAGGGGATGGATAGGACTTTTTTACGAGAAACTTTATCGTTTGTTTGATCTGGAAAATTAATTTGTTGTCGTAGAATACAGAAAAGTTTTTCTATATGGTGATTTTTATTGGAAAATTAAAAGGATATCTCCTTGTTTTTTGTGTATTTACCACAATTGAAAAATTAGGATAATAATGAAAAAATTTAGTACCTGTTTTACCAAATTAATTTATTTAGCTTGAGGCACAAAACTGTTGTATATTGTTTAGATTTGCAGGACAATGCGGTACATGGAATTTTTCTGTTAAGAACATTTCACACCTTATATGTGTGAAGAAATATTCAGATGGAATATGAGGGATAGGAATTAGGTCTCATTTATAATGTGGCAGTGTTAATGAGAAGGTAATAAGGCTTCCAACGAACTTTAACGTGCTCTTCTTTTGGTCTTGTCAATTCAAATTAGCGATTCATACACAAATTAATGTTACACTCACACTTGGACGATAAGTTTAATATTTAACGAGTTAATGTGTCTCTGCCAAAAGCGTTTAACTGTAAATATACTCTCTAATTGATTGACTTTGATACACAAGTATACTACAATTTCAAGAAAATTTGCACCCTTAAGGCAATAATTTTTTCTTTTATCAACTACAAAATTAGTGTAAGCATTTACCGATGTATGTGAAGTTGGCCCAAATGTCAGCCCAAAAAAACGCAGCGGCAACACGTAAACTATAATTTCTGTCACGTATAAGCTATCAGCCCAAAAAATCGTATGTCACGACATTTTAATGATGTCAGCCCAAAATACAAAAATATTTTTCGTTCAGATTTTTGAAGTAGGCCGAAATAAATAAGCCTTAAACACTATGATTTTCGAGTAGTTCTGGTTGTAAGCTTTGCCAGTGCAAAGTTTTAGGAGGATGTAATTGGTATCTCATGGCAAGAATGGCTCACATATAGCCACTTTAAGAACATACTATATATCTTAATGGACGTTGAGATTTTGGGTATTGGTCATCGGTCTCACTATAATTCCCGAGTAGTTCTGGTTTCAACCTTTGCCGGAGCAAAGTTTTAGGAGGAACTTATTGGTATCTCATGGCAAGAATGGCCCATATATAGCCACTTTGAGAACACACTGTATATCTTAATGGAAGTTGAGATTTTGGGTATTGGTCATCGGTCTCACTGTAATTCCCGAGTAGTTCTGGTTTCAACCTTTGCCTGAGCAAAGTTTTAGGAGGATGTAATTGGTATCTCATGGCGAGAGTGTTCCATATATAGCCACTTTGAGAACACACTGTATATCTTAATGGAAGTTGAGATTTTCAGTATTGCATATGGTCACTCCATCATTTTCGATTAGTTTCAATTCTATCCTTCACCAGTGCAAACTTAATGTTTTATTAGAATGACCCATATATAGTTAAAACTCACTTTACAAATCGGTTTTAAATACGATT
This sequence comes from Nephrotoma appendiculata, assembly GCA_947310385.1. Lineage (NCBI taxonomy): Eukaryota > Metazoa > Arthropoda > Insecta > Diptera > Tipulidae > Nephrotoma > Nephrotoma appendiculata. The sequence continues at coordinate 22,267,515 of OX371225.1, read as the reverse complement.
TTAAATACGAACAGAGAGAAGGGCAGACAAAATGTTTAAAACATTTGGTTAGTTTTCTTATCTCATAGCAAAGGAAAAACCTGAAAAACCGTTTACTATTTTAAAATTACAGCCAGGCACACAAATTTGTTGATACGATCATGTATAAACAAGCAAACAGTAAAAGTAAAATAGTAAAAACAAACAAACAGTTTTATGAATGTTATTCTCTAGAGAAGAAATTGAGATTGTCGAATTAACAAGTTTCTTAATCAGGATATCCTGATTAAGAAACTTGTTAATTCGATATAACTAAAATTACGCAACTGTTGTTATATAGGGTTATAACCGAAGTTTATTATAACCGAAAAGTCTACTCGAAAATCATAGTGAGACCGATGACCAATACCCAAAATCTCAACTTCCATGAAGATATACAGTGTGTTATCAAAGTGGCTAAATATGGGCCATTCTCGCCATGAAAAACCAATTATATCCTACTAAACCTTTGCTACGGCAAAGGTTGAAACCAAAACTACTCGAAAATCATAGTGAGAACCCAAAATTCAATACCCAAAATCTCAACTTCCATGAAGATATACAGTGTGTTCTCAAAGTGGCTATATAAGAGCCATTCTCGCCATGAGATACCAATTACATCCTACTAAAACTTTGCACCGGCATAGGTTGAGACCAGAAGTACTCGGGAATTATAGTGAGACCAATGATCAATTCCCAAAATCTCAACTTCCATGAAGATATACAGTATGTTTTCAAAGTGGCTGTGTATGGGCCATTCTCGCCATGAGATACCAATTACATCATCCTAAAACTTTGCACCGGCGGTTTCTTTTGTCGTGCGGATATCATATTTCATTGAATGATGCTACCATCGAAATAATGACAAGGGGAGCCCGTTAAACCTCCGATCCACCTCCTTCCCCAACACACTATTATGCCGTTTAATGTACCGATGTATACATTAATATAATTTCTAATTATAGTCAAAAGTTAAGTCTCAAATAAACTGCTACGGAACTGAAATGTATTATTTATTTCATTAATTTTTGATTTGATAGAATTAAATTAACTATCATGCAGGTTTGATAGTTTTACGACATATTTTTGTTTGGGCTGACATTAAAATATGGTGCTGTGGTAACAGAATAAGTTTTGATTTAACATATCAAAAATACACAATATTTGGCAGATACTTGATGCAGTAAATGTTCGTATACTTTACAGAACTTTAATAGTTTTGGGGTTAGCATTTTTGTCCCTACTTCATATACATAAGGAGCCACAACAACTTAATTAAAGATTTATCATTTTTGCATTTTAATATTTTCTATCACGATAGTTTCATATTTTCACGACACTTGCATTAGTGTTGCCAGCTTTTAAAACCGCCATTTTTTGGGCTAGAATTTTGGGCCAACTTCATATAGGTCATTTACAGCTGTATTTATTTATTTATTTATTTATTTATTTAAAGAAATCTATTTTGTAATATACATGTATGATTTCAGATTATTTACAGTTATAGTTAAAATTATATTAAAACAACAAAAAACTTTAAAACAGAATAAAAAAATAAAAAAAATATAAACCAAATTTTGGTTTAAACAATTAAAAATTTAGAAAAAAGTCTTTAAGGATATTTTTAAAGTTGTCCTTTGATAAGTTGAAGTCAAATACATCGTCAATTAAGTTGAAAGATTTAGACATCCTATTAATTGGGTTGTTTTCTCCATAGTTGGTGGAATGGTGTTCAAGTGCTAAAAATTTATGGTTTCTAAATGTTCTGCATGGCACGTGAATTGATATGTTTTCCAAGATGTAAGCTGAATCTACGTGACCAAGCAAAACGTTACCAATAAAAGCTGCTCCCAAGAGAAGTCGTCTATTTTCAAGCGTGCATATTTTGTAATCTGTGCATCTTGTTGTGTATGGAGGTAAGCAAGCCACATTTTCATGGAATGGTAAGTTGTGGTCGTAATCCCAGTCACTCCATTGCTGGAGCTAATGTATTTGCCAAAGTTTAAAAACAAAGTTTAAAAACAGAAAATAACACAAATAACACTACTCCAATTGTTAAAACTGGCAGCCTAATCGTTACAATGTTACCGAGTCAACATTCAAAATTCAAAAACAAGCAACGCAATGGTTTACGACATAATCACAATCGAAATTAAGATATGATGAAAACCGCACCTAAAACGAATTCGAGTGTTTCTACGAACGATTATGAGCTGTTTTGACTGAACAAATTACTAAAATTGGAAAAAGTAATTTGTCGTCAATCTCTTATTAAAAAAACGTTTGTCTTTACGTTTTATTTTCCAAATTTTAAAACAACGTCATTTTTTTGGGTCCGAGATCGTCGTAGAAAATCCGAGTTATTTAGTAGAGGCTTTCATTGAAGTTTTGTTACAATTTTTCTTCGTAGAAGACGTTTAGTCTTGCTAGATGGTATAATCAACGTTTTTGTTTTCACAATTAACGAACTAGAATGAAGCCATCAAGCGTCTAGTCCAGATATTAATAGTGACCTCGCCAAAAATAATTTCAAAGTACAAAAGCTTTTAAAGCTTCAACATAAAATAAAATATTTATACAAAAACGAACGGTTAATTACTCCCCCAAATAAACTAATACTCCATGAAAAACTCACAATCCAATAAATTTGTAATCTAATTGAAACAAGATAACTAATCAATTAAAATTTAAATTAGTCTAAAAGCTCTTATCAATTTGCCTAGGATAGAATGTTTATCGATTTTCTTCGAATCCGACAAAAAAATTATAATTTTTTCCTTTTTATCTTTTCAATCAGCATAGAAAATAAAATGTTACAAAAAAAAAATTATCAATTGAAATTCAGATCATGTAACAGAAACTACGAGAATGTATAAATAAATTTTCTTTATTAAAATAAAATACGAACATAAAATCGGTAAGAATAAGAAGTTGCGAAGAATAAATTCGTCTTAAGTATATAACACAATAATAATATTATCATTATTAAAGAGAAAACCAATAAATTGAATTATTTTTATTAGCACATCGTGTGTGTGTGTGTGTATGTGGGTACAAACTAACACATAAATACCGATATTATTTCCATCTTATAACTTACTTATGTAACGCTTCGTCATTAAGTTATCGACTAACCAACTAGTTTATTATACAGAGCTTTTCGATTATAATTCGGTTAAGCGTTAAATTAGCATTTAGGCGTTTCGAAAATGATAATAACCGTATAAGATAAAGTGGTTTCTACGAACTATAGCCAATTGATTTTGTGTGTTCTTACATAGTCGGATGTTATGGTATTTTAATAATCCGCATACATCACGAACTTACGTAATCGTACATGAATATGACATAGATGTATGTCAAAAGTAAATGGTTTTACCTTTTATAAGATATAGGTAATCCATAATCCTCTTTAAACATTATCCTGCTTTTGTGTGTTTATGATAATTTTGTTGTCGTAAGCTGTGTATGTCGGTTCACATATAGGTAGAGGTACTACACATTTGACTTATATGATTTTTCTAAATTTGAAAATCGTTTTCTGAATTTATTTTATTTTGTTTTATTTTAAAGTAATCGTGTGTCCCCCGATTAGCATTGAGGTCACATGTAAATCCGGATTATTTTGATATGGAAATTGGTAATCCCTAAATCATTTGCTAAGCTGTTTGAATATTTGTGTGTGTGTATTATGAGCTTAGATTTTTTTTTTTAGGTTTTGATTCGAAAATTACAGATTTTATTTCATACAACGAAGTGAATAGTAAATTTAGTAAAATAACCACGTACAAGTAGAGTATATTTCATTAATTTTTAATAAAGCATTCATTATAATATTTACATAAATAAAATACCAATTAAATTATTACATGCAGGAAGTGCATACTTCTTTAGTAACAGCCCTATATAAACTCGAGTTTAATTCAAACATAAAAATTGTTTGCGTTCTAAATTCAAATAAATTAATTTATAAAATGTTGCACATTGCTAAAATTCTAAATATTTGTTTGGTTTACAAATTATGAAATAATTACATGCACGAAGTGAATAGTAATAAACATTTAGCGAAATTTAGTAAAATAACCACGTACAAAAAGAATATATTTCATTAACTTTTAATAAAGCATTCATTATAATATTTACATAAATAAAATATTAATTAAATTATTACAAGCAGGAAGTGCATACTTCTTTAGTAACAGCCATATATAAACTCGAGTTTAATTCAAAATACAATAATTGTTTGCGTTCTAAATTCAAATAAATTAATTTATAAAATGTTGCATATTGCTAAAATTCTAAATATTTGTTTAGTTTATAAATTATGGAATAATTACATGCACGAAGTGAATAGCAATAAACATTTAGCGAAATTGAGTAAAATAACCACGTACGAGTAGAATACATTTCATTAACTTTTTATAAATCATTCATTATAATATTTACATAAATAAAATACCAATTAAATAATGACATGCAGGAAGTGCATACTTCTTTAGTAACAGCCCTATATAAACTCGAGTTTAATTCAAACATAAAAATTGTTTGCGTTCTAAATTCAAATAAATTAAATTATAAAAAGTTGCACATTGCTAAAATTCTAAATATTTGTTTGGTTTACAAATTATGAAATAATTACATGCACGAAGTGAATTGTAATAAACATTTAGCGAAATTTAGTAAAATAACCACGTACAAAAAGAGTATATTTCATTAACTTTTAATAAGGCATTCATTATAATATTTACATAAATAAAATATTAATTAAATTATTACAAGCAGGAAGTGTATACTTCTTTAGTAACAGCCATATATAAACTCGAGTTTAATTCAAAATACAAAAATTATTTGCGTTCTAAATTCAAATAAATTAATTTATAAAATGTTGCACATTGCTAAAATTCTAAATATTTGTTTGGTTTATAAATTATGAAATAATTACATGCACGAAGTGAATAGTAATAAACATTTAGCGAAATTTAGTAAAATAACCACGTACAAGTAGAGTATATTTCATTAACTTTTTATAAATCATTCATTATAATATTTACATAAATAAAATACCAATTAAATAATTACATGCAGGAAGTGCATACTTCTTTAGTAACAGCCATATATAAACTCGAGTTTAATTCAAAATAAAATAATTGTTTGCGTTCTAAATTCAAATAAGTTATAGTATAAAATATTGCAGATTGTGAGAATTCTAAATAGTTGCTTGGTTTATAAATTATGAAATAATTACATGCAGGAAGTGAATAGTAACAAACATTTAGCGAAATTTAGTAAAATAACCACGTACAAGTAGAGTATATTTTATTAACTTTTAATAAAGCATTCATTATAATATTTACATAAATAAAATACCAATTAAATTATTACATGCAGGAAATGCGTACTCCTTTAGTTACAGCCCTATATAAACTCGAGTTTAATTCAAAATACAATAATTGTTTGTTTTCTAAATTCAAATAAATTAATTTATAAAATATTGCACATTTCAAGAATTCTAAATATTTGTTTGGTTTATAAATTATGAAATAATTACATGCACGAAGTGAATAGTAATAAACATTGAGCAATATTTATTATAATAACCACGTTAAAGTAGAATATATTTCATTATCTTTTAATAAAGCATTCATTATAATATTTACATAAATAAAATACCAATTAAATTATTACATGCAGGAAGTGCATACTTCTTTAGTAACAGACCTATATAAATTCGAGTTTAATTCAAAATACAGTAATTGTTTGCGTTCTAAATTCAAATAAATTAATTTATAAAATATTGCAGATTGCGAGAATTCTAAATATTTGTTTAGTTTATAAATTATGAAATAATTACATGCACGAAGTGAATAGTAATAAACATTTAGCGGAATTTAGTAAAATAACCACGTACAAGTAGAGTATATTTCATTAACTTTTAATAAAGCATTCTTTATTATATTTACATAAATACAATACCAATTAAATGATTATATGCAGGAAGTGCATACTTCTTTAGTAACAGTCCTATATAAACTCGAGTTAAATTCAAAATAAAATAATTGTTTGCGTTCTAAATTCAAATAAATTAATTTATAAAATATTGCAGATTGCGAGAATTCTAAATATTTGTTTAGTTTATAAATTATGAAATAATTACATGCACGAAGTGAATAGTAATAAACATTTAGCGAAATTTAGTAAAATAACCACGTACAAGTAGAGTATATTTCATTAACTTTTAATAAAGCATTCATTATAATATTTACATAAATAAAATACCAATTAAATTATTACATGCAGGAAGTGCGTATTTCTTTAGTTACAGCCATATATAAACTCGAGTTTAATTCAAAATACAATAATTGTTTGTTTTCTAAATTCTAATAAATTAATTTATAAAATATTGCACATTTCAAGAATTCTAAATATTTGTTTGGTTTATAAATTATGAAATAATTACATGCACGAAGTGAATAGTAATAAACATTGAGCAATATTTATTATAATAACCACGTAAAAGTAGAATATATTTCATTATCTTTTAATAAAGCATTCATTATAATATTTACATAAATAAAATACCAATTAAATTATTACATGCAGGAAGTGCATACTTCTTTAGTAACAGACCTATATAAATTCGAGTTTAATTCAAAATACAGTAATTGTTTGCGTTCTAAATTCAAATAAATTAATTTATAAAATATTGCAGATTGCGAGAATTCTAAATATTTGTTTAGTTTATAAATTATGAAATAATTACATGCACGAAGTGAATAGTAATAAACATTTAGCGAAATTTAGTAAAATAACCACGTACAAGTAGAGTATATTTCATTAACTTTTTATAAATCATTCATTATAATATTTACATAAATAAAATACCAATTAAATTATTACATGCAGAAAGTGTATACTTCTTTAGTAACAGCCCTATATAAACTCGAGTTTTATTCAAACATAAAAATTGTTTGCGTTCTAAATTCAAATAAATTAATTTATAAAATGTTGCACATTGCTAAAATTCTAAATATTTGTTTGGTTTACAAATTATGAAATAATTACATGCACGAAGTGAATAGTAATAAACATTGATTAAAATAAAGTATAATAATTACATACAAGTTTATCTATCTAATAAATTTTCAATCAAACATTTATTATAATAATAACATAAACAAAATTAGATATAAATTATTATATACAGGAAGTGAATACTTATTTTGATACAGCCGTATATGACCATGAGGATGATCTTGGAAAAATGTTGGGAATACAACATAACCACACATCAGCTATATATAGACTTCAGACAGGCGTATGACAGTATAAACCGCGACAACCTATGGGCCGCGCTCATATGCCTGGGAATCCGAGAGAAACTCGTTTCTCTGTGTAAATTAACAACGTCTGGATCTGCATGTAGAATTGTAATTGAAGGAACTGTATCAGACTCCTTTCAAATAACATCTGGTGTTCGACAGGGAGATGGACTCGCGCCTGTGCTGTTCAATTTGGCGCTTGAGTACGTAGTGAGGAAAAGCAACATTGAAACTTCGCGCTCTATATTCAATAAATCAGGCCAAATTCTTGGATATGCAGATGATATCGTGCTTCTTGGCCGAAGACCTAGCGACATCAAGGACAGTTTCATACCGCTCAATCGCTGCGCAAGAAGACTTGGTTTGGAGGTGAACAGTACCAAAACGAAATTCTTAACAACACCCAGGAACATCTCAATGGCAAATCTCGAAATTGGCGACCATAACTTTGATAGCGTCAAAAATTTTAAATACCTCGGGTCACTTATAACATCCTTGAATGATATGCAGGCAGAAATAAAAGCCCGAATCGCTGCCGGACAACGAGTTTTCTACGCCCAATCAAAATTATTGCGATCTAAACACTTATCGCAGTCGTGCAAGCTCGCACTTTATAAAGCACTTATAAGACCTGTGCTGACTTTCGGAAGCGAGAGCTGGACCATGACCTCTAATGACTGTAGATTATTATCTACCTTCGAAAGAATGGTCATCCGTTCAATTTTTGGTCCTATTAAAGTTGCGAACAATGAATACCGGATTCGCATGAACCACGAAATAAAGCAACTTCTCGGAGGTAGCGATATTATCGGCTTCATTAAATCTAATCGAGTGAGATGGCTCGGCCACGTTGCAAGGTCTCCACAACAACGAATGATTTACAAAGTGTTCCATCAACAACCAGCCGGAGTACGTCGTAGAGGAAGACCCCGACTGCGCTGGCGTGACGACGTCGAACAAGACCTACTCGTATTAGGATGTCGAAATTGGAGGACGAGAGCGATGGACCGAGAGGGATGGGGAACCATGGTGCGGGCGGCGGAATCCCTTCATGGGATGTAAATGCTAGAGAGAGAGAGAGAGAGAGAGAGAGTATATGAGCTTGAGTATAAATCAAAATACAAAATTAATCTTTTAGTGAGTTGTAAAATACTTTACATTGCGGGAATCCTAAATATTGTTTTACTTAATAAACAACGAAATAATTACATGCACGAAGAGAACGTTCTAATCATTTAAAATAATTTAAAAAAATAACCACAGAAAATAGATTATTATACGCAGGAAGTGAATACTAATATTGATACCGCCGTTTTTGATTTTAAGATCAAATACAACTTTGTTTTTTTAGTTTAAAATTCATAAATACTAATGCATAATACTGATGCATAGTAAAATATCACACATTGTAAAAATTCTAAATATTTACTTGCTTAACAAATAAGGAAATAATTATATGCACGAAGTGATTTATAATAAATATTTTGCAATATTTAGTAAAATTATGGTTATTTTGGAGTATATCAAATTAGGTTTCAATCAAACATTCATTACAATAATTAAATAAATAAACTTAGAGTTAAAATATTACACATTGCAAGAGTTCTAAATATTTGTTACTTAAATGAATCAGGAAATGATTACATATACGAAGTGAAAGTAGTAATCGTTTAAAAAAATTAGAAAATAACCTCATCTGAAAAGGGAATATAAAATAAAATTTCAATCAAACATTTATTACAATATTTACAAAAATAGCACTAGCATAAATAAATAGCTGAATCAAATGTTTACATGCACGAAGTGAATACTTTAATTATTGCCGTATTTGAATTCAAGCTCAAATCAAAATTCATGTTTGGGTTATATATTCATATCGATTAATGGTGCATTATAAAATATTGCATATTTCAAGATTTCTAAATATTTGTTTGCTTAACAAATAATCAAATAATCAAATAATAAACATGCAAGAAGTGAATTATAATTTCAATTTTGCAAAATTTAGTATTGTGGTTATATTATGGTTATTTTGGAGTTATCTATTTAAGTCTCAATCAATCTTTTATTACAATATTTACATAAATAAAACTAGAAATAAACTATTACATGATACAGAAACAGACGAGTTCACAACGAACAGCAATTCGGTATGCGAATTATGGATTTTCATTAAGCAAATCACTTACGAGATAGATTATTTTATAGCCAGACGAACAATTATAAAAAACACTAATTTGTCTATAACCGTACAAAATCAATCATTTCGACTAGACAAAAACTATTCGAATGTATACGAACAGCTTACATCCCCATAAACCCATATTAAATTTACAATTTACAACTAAATCGAGTCGAGATCACATTATACTCGAATCGTATGTGCATCATGATGTGTGAAATTGAAAATTAATGTAACAGATAATCGTACGTGTTGTGATTTTAAAGAGTGCGTACCATAAGATAGACGCTTTATCACAAGATTCCAAAAACATTATGTTGAACTAAGTGTACAAGCCGAGTATCTTTATCTGTTGACATGTTAGATAATTTATTATCCAAATAATATGTGCATGAACTTTTCATAAATTTAATATACGAATACATCCGTATACACGGATAAGATAAATTCATTCATATTTTTCCGGCGATAATCAAACTTTCAATACGATGAAAATATGAGGGGGGTAGTTTCGTTTGTATATATTCGTAAAGTAATACGCGGAACGAAACACAGTGTAACGAATTGATATGCAAATTTGTTTATATTTATTTGTGGATATATAAAAAATGATAAAATTCAAAAAGGCGGAAGATGGAATTAAGTAGCAATACATGGTTTTCTTATTTGTGACTCATTTACAGAGTACAGAGTTCATATATAGTCATGAGCGAGGGGTGTATTTTTCAGTTTGATTGTAATAATTTTGACTCGTTGTTTGTTTGCCGCTCTGTTATGATATGGAGATCATAAATTTTGTGTTTTTATCTAAAATATGCAAAAAAAATATTAATCACATTATGTCGAGGGGTGAAAACCCTGAAAACAAAAACACAGCTTTTTAGTCTGTCGTTTCCTCTTTTCGTTTAATATTGACAAATATCTAGATGGGACTGTATATTCCATAAAATATGTAAATTGATAATAAAAATTAATTAGGTGTTTACTGTGAAATATAATTAGATAAATTAGTCGAGCTTTTTTATTATTTTTGTTATTCTGTTTTAAAGGGACGATGCTATACTAATTTTGTGATATGCTTCGTCATTGTTCTGCTTGTTGGTTATCACTCGCTCAAATCTTTTCATAAAATCTGTGGAAAAAGTCGAGTTTTAGAAAAAGAAAATTTCTCTGCAAATAAAGACGGAGTAATTACGTACGATTATAGAGTTTCATACGGAGTAGAGACTATCGATTTAAACATTTATTTAAAACAGTCTTTGAAACCGGCGGAATTGGGTTCTTGTATGGGTCTAGATTCAATTGATTCATTGTTTCATTTAATTGTAAAAAGCCAAGCCTACAGTTATGTTCCGGATAATGCCGGTCCCGTCTATATATACTATTTTTACATATAATATAAGAAGGACAGGATTATTAATTGAATTTAAATCGACCCAGTTATAGACACCTAACACCCTAGACACTGACCAATTAGTTGCAAAATTGTTTGTATAGAATATAATAATCGGTTAGCCCAGATAAATAGCCCAATTTATAAATCTTATTTTAGATGAATTCCAAATCTCGGTAACTCCAATTTTATAGAATTTATTTAAATTAGTAATTGACCGCTATATCTCATCCCAAAGTGGTAATTATGCTGTTTTGGAAAACTAAAGTTTAAGTTATTTATCGAAATATTTCTTAATTAATTGGTTTAAAGTGGTTGACCAGAAATACAATGTGTTAATTTGCTATGGCGATAAGAGTAAATTTCGATAAATAGCTTCCCAATGAAAAATTTTCAAAATGCAATACGTGAGTGGTTAGAGCTTTATAATACTCGTAAAAGTTCCATTGAGAACAAGCAGACATTAGGACCAAAATAAGAAAGCGCCAAATGTGATAGATTTGTCATAAAAGCTGATGAAGTCACCGAATAAAACAGGTAAATTTGACGACCTGTAGGCCATTGGCGGAAATGATACCAGTAGCATCCAACAGAATTAAATGGAATCTTTCGAAATAGACATCCCATGGCCCCCAGGAAATATAATGCATTGCCCAAATTGTAGGCAAAATGTAAATACGTAATGACGGACTTATATTTGTTATTTAATAATCCTAAGATGAAAATTGATGTGCTGAATATGTTGTGGCTAACAAAACGACTGATTTTCTTTTACCACGAATACACCACACTTGATTTCTAAAGAGCAAAAAACTTCTTGTATAACCTAAAACCAATATCGCTGTTCAAATTTCAGAATAACAACAAGGCCAGCATTTTGTATCTATCATTAAAAAACTTGATAATAGTTAGATCTCCACTAAAAAATTAAAAACTATATATTATTAATTTTCCTTGTGCTGCGATTGGTACTGTGGAGGACAAATTCCAAAGCCATCTTCATAATGAGAAAGAACGCATTTTAATACATTTCCAGCTGCAGATTATTATAAAGTTCGTTTATACATAAAAGTTGTGTTGTGCTTTTTCTATACCGCTAAATACATTTTTAATACTGTTTACATTTCCGTTGAAGTAGAAAACAAAAACTACTTAAAGTTTTTAAAATTTTTTGTTTTGCCGTTTTTCATAATATTTAAGTACAGTGCTTTTGTATTTAACTTACTACAAACATGTTTGTTGCATTGGTATACCACTTTAGTAATATATGTACTTTTATTTTATATATACGCAAGCTTTTACTATATATATTTATTTGTGTATAATTAATTAGCTAATTGTTATATATCTCTATATATATGTTTGGTTATTTATTTAGTTTCTAATCTCCAAATTGAGTACATGTTCGTACTAAAACCAAATTTAAATCAATATGTTTTGGTTTCCCATATATAAAATCGAATATTCAATTCATATGTGGATGCACACGAGTATATGTGTAAACCAGGATGATGGGGATATTGTTATACCGATTTCATTATATTCGATCGTTCAGCTATAATCTCAATTAATGTTTGAATATCCCTGTTTTGTTGTTATCACGATCATTGTTGTTGTTATTGTTAAAGTTTACAATTTATTAAAAAATTTAAATTTAATTTCTGCCATGCACAAAAAATCCCAAATAATCGCTTAAATAAATACCCTTATACCTGCATATATACACGACTATATATGTAGTCCAAATAAATTTCCATTTCGGAATATTATATAGTCAATGTTAACGTTATGTAGCTCATGGTTTGGTATACAATACCAACATCGATACAAGTACTGTGTAGTGCGGGATTACCTCTTATTATACGTTCGCCGAGACTATCATATGATTTTCCATTTATACAATCGACAAAAAAAAATAATTGAAAGTACAAAATTGGTCCTATTTATCCAACACAAAATCCCTCTTACCGTTGTGTGCGCGGAAATTATTCGCCAGACAGCATAAAACTGACAACAAAAAAAATCATCAACAATGGGTTTAAGCGTTTTGTTGCTGTACCACCGATAAAGAAGGCAAATATAAATGGAAAATTTGTAGGTGCCTTGGTAAAAATTACTAATCCATTTTATTGGTCAGATACTTGTTTGAAACGGTTCTGGTTTTGTAAAATGTATTGGCAATAAAATAACTTTTCGTCTTATTTGAACTTTGTGTGTCTGAATGAATTTGTTCGGCATTACTGTAAATCAATCAAGCGGGTAAGTAAAGCTAAAAGTGCAGGTCGATTTTTAACATATTGCTGAGTATTCTAAAAGCTCGATGGCTCTAAAAAATGTATAAAACATTTCATGAATGGTGCGTGGCTCTAGTTATAACATCCCGCAGAACAGAGGACATCAAAGACATCAACATCGGCAAATTTATTGAAACCATATTGTACTGAAGATTCAAGCGATGGCGATTCGGAAAACGAACCAACCCTGAATGAAGACGGGATTACAGAGGCTGAGCGGACCAAACTATCCGATGAAGAATCAGGATTCGTGGGGTTCCGAGATGATGAGTCGGACAACGGACCGGTGACCGAATGCCCTGGCTTCTGACACACTCGAACAACTTTTATGCGCACGGACTTCGGGACTACTAAGCTGTTAACGTTGAATACAGCTCAAACATAGTCACTAATCTATAACAGAAAAATTATAAGAACTTACGCATTTATTTGCAGTATGCAATTTTTCCACTGTGTGGAAAATATAGTTTTGATTCCATACCAAATTCCGTACTATAAAATATCAAAGACATTAAAATGTCAACTTTGAGCAGAAATTATTTTCTTTCTCTTTCTATTTATCGATTTATTTTGTTTTTCTAGTTTTTTTTTTTCGTATTTTCAGTTTATTCTGACAAGTCGACGTGCACGCGATGCACTACATAATTAATATCTTTTCTTTAAAGTGTTGTGTTTCATCATAATGCTTCTTTATTTCTAAAAGTAAATATTTTTACATTTAAGTACATAATAATAAATAAACATAATAATTATTAACTAATATAGTGATCACGATGTACAAATTTGGGCTAAAAAGGTAATAAAAGCTAATCCGAATTTGAACAAATTTAAACCCGAGTTCAATAATTATATATAACATCTAGTTCTCATAAGTATTTAATGTGTTATTATCGGCCATATTTATTTTGACAACAACAACAATGTTTGACAAGAACAAAAATTATTTAATGATTTGAATATAAATAAATATCAATCCCAACTCAAATTAATTTGAAGGTAATATTACTGTAGGACAGCGCTCGTCCACATACAGCACGATCAACCCAGGAACTCATTTTCTGCTTAGGCTGGAAAGTTTTGCAGCATGCGCGTATTTTCCAGGCTTGGCTCTCTCTGATTACCACTTATTCAAATAAATGTCAGCATAGTTGTAAGGCCACCGGTTCACGAAAATTGAAGATGTGCAGAAATGGTCTGTTTGCTTACGGATCGGTTTAGCTCGAGCCATGTTTTAGAATAACACATAAAAATTTCCATAGGGGGCTAGGGTCTCGGTTAAAATAATTCCTTTTATAAACTTTCGTGTTATACACTCGATTACAATCATTATATACGAGAAGGATGCATGCAAAGTTCAAAAATCAATCCAGTCGAAAACCGTCTTAAATAGTTAAATTTCTGCACAAAAATCGTCTTCAAATATTTATTTTTTTTGTCAAACACTATTATTTCTGGTGAAAATTCCGAAATTCGTTTGCGGATACATACGGACAGTAAATTTTCTTACAGTATGCAAAAAATGTAGATTCAAAACCGGAAAACGTTTACATTTGAACGGATATCGAACGAAATCTAAGGAAACAAAGCGATTTTTTTTTTAAATTATAAACTTTGCATAATATATTCACTCATATATAGGAACTTTTATCGGATTTTTGTACTATGTATACACTTTTCTGATATTAAAGTCAAATATTTGATTTATAAAAAATCAATTTCACTAAAACTTTCGGTAAAACATATATAGTTGTATAATATTTAAGATCTATGAAAAGTCGGGCGAAAAATCCACACAATAAGCATAAAAACATCATTGATATATTGCTCATCACTATCTTGTACCATAACAATTCTAGACACATCAAATTTTAATGTGACATTTAATTTCCCCTTTTCAATCTGTTTTCTTTTTTCAATACTCTAAAAATGAAAATTGTTATTTTGTCCGATGCTATATTTTTTTTTTTTGAAAAAACAGCATAAAAACCATGCACACAACTTTTACCCGAACAAAGCGACAACTCTATATATGTGGTGGAAAGAGGGACTATTACAAGATGTATTGGAAAAACAACATTTTCACGCAAAAAATAAGAAGAAAATATTGATGACAAAGATTTAACTGTATATTGCTTTTTTTTCTTCTGTACTTTATCTTAGACTAAAGCGATGATTATACTTTTCGTCTTATTAAAAAGTTTTATTGTGTTCATTGTTGATTTTACCATTATTTTGCTATCATCGCTTGCTTTATAGAGATTTAAGTTAGATTCCTGAAAGCTACTTTGATGATGACAGTACACATATTATTACTCAAGAATAATGGGAAAATTGTTAAAGTATTTGATTAAAAAATTAATAAAAAGTTTTTAAATTATGTCGTGTATGCATGTTGCTTATTTCTGCATTTAATAATTGACTACAACATTGTGATAAAAATAATCGCTTTGAGAAATTGGCTAGAAGTTTTTAAATATCGAGCATTTTCTAAAATTTTCAAAGACGGCGAGTCATTGGCACCCAAAACCAATTTTAAATTAGTGTTTGAGACCGACTATATAAGTGTCCTATATAAGTGTCAGCAAGCGGGTTGAGTGGAAACGCTAACAACCTTCTCTCATAAAAACAGCTAAGTTATGAACCCTATACACAAACGCTTCAGATTTTCATATCGGAATCATCACAATGCGACCTCCGAAATTGTATACGGACAACGCTTTAAAAATGGGAACATCATCTGCAGTTTCAATGGACAGAAACAAATTGTAGTACATAGTTGTCTGTGAAAGTTTCTCAAAATATTGATGGCACATGCTCATTGCTCGATATCGGAAGCAAATGATTGCTGGAAGCCGCGCCACATGAGCCGAACAGTTTATTGACTTTTAAAAATTTTATGTGTAATTTAAATTATCGTAGGCTAACGTAGGATTACTAATGGTTTTTAGTAAGCCAGGATTTCTGTTTTTTTTTTTAAGTGAAACTTTTTTTAGTACCGGGGTAATTTTAAAATCGATGAAACAAAACGAAAAATTACAAGGAAAAAATGAAACGGCGATATGAAACCACAGTTTTTCTTTTATTTTTTTTTCATACTCGATTGCAAAAAAAAACTTAATTTTGTTGTTGTTATATTATTTTCAGTTTTATTCTGTTCTGTTTTATTTTGTTTCTGTATACAGAAACAAGTGTGTACATAAAATTTTGTTGTATTGACATTTTTCATACTCGATTGAAAGACGAGTTGTTGTTTCGCTTCGAGATTAAAGCAAATCACCTTTAACTTTCAAGACAATTTTGGAGGATTAGATTTAATTTTGATTGGCGATCTACGTCAACTACCGCCGGTTTGCGCTACTCCGATATACAAACAAATCAAACGACAAACAGCAGGTCCAACACTATAGCGAAGATTGAAATTCTTTGAACTCACCGAAGTGATGCGACAAGCCAACTGAACTTTTTTAACAATATTAACAAAAATTGGTGATAGACAGTTGTTACATGAGAACGAGTTGGAGTTAATTGAATCACAATTTTACTCCAAAAAAGAGGCTGATAAAATTTGTCCACACGGTATACGATTTTTTTTCGATAACCATTCAGTTACTGAATGCAATAATAAAGTTATAAATTCTGCAGTCGAAAAAGTCATTTCACAAGCAACGGATGTGTATATTGGTTGTCAGAGTGTTGAAAAGCACACGCGTCAAAAATTACTCAAAATGACAACAAAGGCAGCGGCATCAATACAAAGTTACAATCTTAGTCGACTGGCAGTACCAATCGATCAAAGAACATCCTCTATACCATTAGTGCCTAATAAAACAGTGATCGTAAAACGTAATCATTTTCCAATAGTCTCTGCGTGTGCAATAACAATTCATAAGTCCCAGGGAAGTTGTGTATGAATATGATAAAACACATGCACAACAGCTCCTGTACGTCGCACTATCACGAGTAACATCGGTTCAAGGGTTACATATTGTTCCGAAAAAAAAAAATGATAAAAAATTGTATCATGGTCGAAGAGCAACAGTATCCACACTAGAATTGCAAGCTGAATTTCAAAGGCTGAACCTGAATATATTTGAGACTGTTGAAAAATTGATATTTGATTTTATAAATACAAGGAAAGGATTGTCGCTATTTACCTTGAACTGCCAAAGTCGTGTAGTGCCAAGATCATGTAGATGATCTTCAATTAGACAAAATATCATCGTCGTCGAATTTTCTGATTTTTTCGGAGTCGTGGGTGGATAATGACAACATTGTAGCAATTCCAAATTTCGGTATTGTCGCCAAATATAAATGCATGTGGCATTGCAATCTACCATAATGTAAATGATGGAACCCGTGTTGTTACCCCACAAATTGACATCAATGTTCTTCAAATGGAATCCTTGTTGGTTCAGGATTCTAAAGCGGGAGAAATCTGTGCTTGCGAAAGCAGATTAGACCTTGACACATTTGTAATCATTGTGGCAATTTACATTTCTCCCAACCAATCGATGGAAAATATTATTCAATTTACATCAAGGTGAGGTTATCAAGAAGATGGAAGAGTTTGGTTTCATCTTCTTGATAACCTCACCTTGATGTAAAAATACTATCTGGCTATCAATCCAGAATAACCCAAAATTTCATATAGAAATCGCACGTATGCGTTAAATACAATAAAATCCGAGGTTACCAAGGGGTTGGCAATTGCGTAGCGAATCATTATAATTCGCTAAGGCATTGTGATTATACTTTGATTAGTTCAAAGTATTTTCAATATTTTCGTAGTTTGGTCACTGCAGTCTGATGAGACGACCGAATTTTTTAATTCAAAAAATTCAATGTTTCATTAGTTCGAAACCAAACTCTTCCATCTTCTTGATAACCTCACCTTGATGTAAAAATACTATCTGGCTATCAATCCAGAATAACCCAAAATTTCATATAGAAATCGCATGTATGCGTTAAATACAATAAAATCCGAGGTTACCAAGGGGTTGGCAATTGCGTAGCGAATCATTATAATTCGCTAAGGCATTGTGATTATACTTTGATTAGTTCAAAGTATTTTCAATATTTTTGTAGTTTGGTCACTGCAGTCTGATGAGACGACCGAATTTTTTAATTCAAAAAATTCAATGTTTCATTAGTTCGAAACCAAACTCTTCCATCTTCTTGATAACCTCACCTTGATGTAAAAATACTATCTGGCTATCAATCCAGAATAACCCAAAATTTCATATAGAAATCGCACGTATGCGTTAAATACAATAAAATCCGAGGTTACCAAGGGGTTGGCAATTGCGTAGCGAATCATTATAATTCGCTAAGGCATTGTGATTATACTTTGATTAGTTCAAAGTATTTTCAATATTTTCGTAGTTTGGTCACTGCAGTCTGATGAGACGACCGAATTTTTTAATTCAAAAAATTCAATGTTTCATTAGTTCGAAACCAAACTCTTCCATCTTCTTGATAACCTCACCTTGATGTAAAAATACTATCTGGCTATCAATCCAGAATAACCCAAAATTTCATATAGAAATCGCATGTATGCGTTAAATACAATAAAATCCGAGGTTACCAAGGGGTTGGCAATTGCGTAGCGAATCATTATAATTCGCTAAGGCATTGTGATTATACTTTGATTAGTTCAAAGTATTTTCAATATTTTCGTAGTTTGGTCACTGCAGTCTGATGAGACGACCGAATTTTTTAATTCAAAAAATTCAATGTTTCATTAGTTCGAAACCAAACTCTTCCATCTTCTTGATAACCTCACCTTGATGTAAAAATACTATCTGGCTATCAATCCAGAATAACCCAAAATTTCATATAGAAATTGCATGTATGCGTTAAATACAATAAAATCCGAGGTTACCAAGGGGTTGGCAATTGCGTAGCGAATCATTATAATTCGCTAAGGCATTGTGATTATACTTTGATTAGTTCAAAGTATTTTCAATATTTTTGTAGTTTGGTCACTGCAGTCTGATGAGACGACCGAATTTTTTAATTCAAAAAATTCAATGTTTCATTAGTTCGAAACCAAACTCTTCCATCTTCTTGATAACCTCACCTTGATGTAAAAATACTATCTGGCTATCAATCCAGAATAACCCAAAATTTCATATAGAAATCGCATGTATGCGTTAAATACAATAAAATCCGAGGTTACCAAGGGGTTGGCAATTGCGTAGCGAATCATTATAATTCGCTAATGCTGGAAACAGACGTGCGGAAAAACGTGTGCGTTTAAATTAGAATACACTACTTTAAATGAAATGAAATACATGTATTCCGCATAGGCTGCGTTTTTCCGCAAGTTGTCTCTATTTCTAAAAAAACGCATCGCAGCAGTGTTGACTACATAACAACAAAAAAAATAACATGAATTAATATTAACATCACGACGGCTTTTCAATATTTTGACAGAAATTCCAAAACAAATTGTATTTGTTTATTAAAAACTCTACTGAAAATAAAAACGCAATGTCTTAAGAAAAATACGCGCATGTAGGTAACTTGCGTTTCCGCTTGCGTATCCGCATGCGGAAATACCGCACGTCTGTTTCAAGCATAAGGCATTGTGATTATACTTTGATTAGTTCAAAGTATTTTCAATATTTTTGTAGTTTGGTCACTGCAGTCTGATGAGACGACCGAATTTTTTAATTCAAAAAATTCAATGTTTCATTAGTTCGAAACCAAACTCTTCCATCTTCTTGATAACCTCACCTTAATGTAAAAATACTATCTGGCTATCAATCCAGAATAACCCAAAATTTCATATAGAAATCGCATGTATGCGTTATGCTGGAAACAGACGTGCGGATTTTACGCATGCGAATACGCATGCGAAAACGCAAGTTAACTACATGAGCGTATTATTTCGACATTGCGTTGTTATTTTTCGGTAGAGTTTTCAATAGAAAATATACAATTTGTTTTGGAATTTCTGTCAAAATATTGAAAAGCCGTCGTGATGTTAATATTAATTCATGTTATTTTTTTTTGTTATGTAGTCAGTACTGCTGCGGTGCGTTTTTTTAGAAATAGAGACAACTTGCGGAAAAACGCAGCCTATGCGGAATACATGTATTTCATTTCATTTAAAGTAGTGTATTCTAATTTAAACGCACGCGTTTTTCCGCACGTCTGTTTCCAGCATTAAATACAATAAAATCCGAGGTTACCAAGGGGTTGGCAATTGCGTAGCGAATCATTATAATTCGCTAAGGCATTGTGATTATACTTTGATTAGTTCAAAGTATTTTCAATATTTTTGTAGTTTGGTCACTGCAGTCTGATGAGACGACCGAATTTTTTAATTCGAAAAATTCAATGTTTCATTAGTTCGAAACCAAACTCTTCCATCTTCTTGATAACCTCACCTTGATGTAAAAATACTATCTGGCTATCAATCCAGAATAACCCAAAATTTCATTATTCAATTTATCCACGAGAATTTGATAAAGTATACGCCAAAAGTACTGCGGATTCTGAAAAAAAAAAATTATGATGAAATTCTAATGATTTTGAGTAGGGATTTCAATGTGAATTTTGGATTAGATACGGCGCTCCCTTTGATTCAATTCATCAATAAAGAATTAAATTTAAAAATGTGCAGCAGTTTTACTGAAACAAAAACGCGATCAAAAACTGTTATCGACGTATAGTCTTTCAACGATATGTTGATAGAATTCAAATTAAAGCATTCGTATCCTATTTTAGCTACCATAAACAACTCGTGTCATTCGTCGAAATAGAAAATATGGAGTCGGAATAATAAAATATTAAAAAAAAAACTTCGAAATTTTGTTTGTTATTTTGTATTATGATGAATAAACCCTCTAACTATCCCACTCCTGATACTGCATTCGGTCTTATTCTCTCGCTGATTAGATTTCGGAATACTTATAACGACTAGATGTCTATATATAATTATTGAACTCGGATTTAAATTTGTTCAAATTCGGCTTGATATTGAAATTATATTTAAATCATGTTAAAAAATTTATTTTGCCAAAAATGTTGTTGTTGTCAAAATAAACATGGCTGAAAATAACACACAAAATACTTATGAGGACTAGATGTTTTCTGCTTTAAGTAAATAAATATCCAAGCACAAAATAAATTTCTATTGTTATACATAAATATTGCCATCCATCATTTCAAATAAAGTCACATTATTTCCACTTTCATGTCGCAACCTACTAAATTTACTGCTTAAGTATGTTTGCACATATCAAGATAACGGGGTATAGATTTATCTTTTGCAGTAAAATCAATATTTCAAAAAGTTGTGCAACGTAAGTGCGTCGAAATATTTTTTAATTAATTAATTAGGTAATAAAAAATTAATTAATTAAATAACGTGCGTAATTAAGTTTGTGTTTGTGCTTTGTGTGTAGTGATATTTAACAAGTGTTTGAAAGTGTAAATGACGTCGTCAAAGTTTATTGTGTAGTGAAATATGACTGTAAAATAAAGTAGAATGTTTTTCAGCGTATGTTTAAGGTAAGTTTTTTTTTCATTTTTTGATTGAAATTATTATAAGCTTGGTTTGACGCAGTTCTTACCAAAATATAAATGTTTGTGTTTCAAACCAATATGGCAACTTGTAATTAAATGAGTAAACATTGCATACAAACAGTTTTGGTTGTGTGTTGACGATTGATTATTCTTTGGACGAAAGCCTTTCAAGTTCCTACATTGCTTAATACAAAATAGCATTTATTTCGAAAGCTCTCAGGATACTTACAGTACAGCATTTTTAGTATGATTTCAATAGCTCTAGGCTTCATTTTTGGAGTGTGATATCCATTTTCAAATTCGTGCGCTTCAACGATCATGTATCAGAAACTAATTCTTATGATATATGTCTAATATTTGAATCTAACGTTACGATTTAGGATTCAGTATACTGCAATTTCAATATTTCTGCGATAATTTTCACTATATTTTATGACATTCGCATAACTACAACAAGCGCTAAAACTCCTTGCCATGTCAATTTCTTAACATTTTTATCATAACTCGTTATATGCTATGGCAAATGATCTATGGCTTTGATATTGATATCAATATAATGCAACTATCAAAAGTGGAAGGGTAAACGTGAGGTCTAAAGGAAAAATTCAATTGACCGGACTTGTGGTAAAACTCTTGTACATAAAATCACAAACTTTTTCTCTGTTTGAATTTCAGAAAATTTTTTAATTCTTGGTCTTTTTCATAAATGCAAAACATTTTAAATTAACAGCAAAAAATTGAAAAGGCTCCGATTGAAGCTGCCACTTTCGGTGGACATGTCCACCAAATTACGCAAGGATCCCCTAATTTATTTAAAAGCTTGGGTGTGAAACTTGATTCAAAAATTTTAATCCGTCTGAAGTATAGAGAAGACGAATTTTGGTGAAATGAAGTCTTTTAATCGAAGCTCATCATTACCGGTAAAATTAAAAATAATAAATTTTGTTTTGTGTTTGCTACGAGTATAAACTTTCCAAATTAGTATTTGCAAAAACAGAAAAAGTCAAAAATCAATTTATGGAAAAACCAAAGTATGAAGTTTCATCCCGATCAATCAATCCGCATTGATTGGGGTGTACAGGGATCGAACTTTTGTTGATAAAATTATAGTTCCCGCTTAAATTTTGGAAAACTGATCTGACCCTGTGTTGTTGAAAAAGCTCCTATTAAAGCTACGACTCCCAATTGACCGATTCCATCACTGGAATTTCCTAATTTATGGAAAATGCTTAAATATGAAATTTCAACCCGTTCAAACAATCAGTATGGGCTAGACAAGTAACAAATGTTTACCAATTTTGTCAGAAGTCAACGCACAAATTTTGGAAAACGGATGTAGACCGACATTGTTGGAAAATTGATTTAGAAACTTTTAGTTCTCCATTGTTTTTCTAGTAAATGATATATTTTTCAAAATAAATGTAAAATCGATAAATCTCCTATTGAAGCTGTCACTTCTGGTGGACCGACCAAAATCTTACAATTTGTGATCTTACAATTTGTGAAAAAAGCTTAGATATGAGATTCATCTCGATCAATCAGTCTATCTGGGCTGTGTATTGGCCGAATTTTTGTTGGATTGTTAAAAATCATCATTTTCGCTTAAATTTTATGAAACTCATCTGGACCGATATAGTATTTCAAAATTAATTTAGAATTATTATAAATTTTAAAATATTTACAAAGCGAAATCGCGACTACCTAATTTATGAGAAAAGCTTAAATATTATAGGTGTCATCTCAATCAGTCAATTCATTTGTACTATAGAAAAAAAACAGACATTTAGCGAGCACGGCACCACATACGCCCATACACACACACACAGTCAAACGAAACAAATTTTAACTTCAAGTTGATGAAAAGTTATATTTAAAGAAGATTACTTAAACTTCCAAGTTTTTGTCATTTCGCTTATTTAAATCGATGATATTGAGTATTTAGATAATGTTAAAATCACATACGTTCCTCGAATTGTAAAATATATTTTTTTTTAATATTTTTATTTCGAATGTGATTTAATTCTGGGATGGTTTCTGTGTATGTTTTTATTTTGCATTACATAATTTATTGTGCTGTTCTACGGTCCTTTTGTATTAGCCTCGAAAAAACAATTTTCCTCGTTTCCTTAATTTTCATTTCTCGATGTCGTCGGTTTTGAAAAGAGTTCAACTTGAATATGTAAGCCAATTTCACAAATACTTCGTGAACTAATAATAAAATTAAGCCTCAGAACAGGTTGAAAATAGAATTGGCTAAAGTAAGATCAGTCTTTGTCAACCAAAATCTTAAGTTTCAAACGATATTATCGATAAAACGGCGTAAAATTAAAAATTCCAATGAGTTAAATTGAATAACAGAAAATCAAATCGAACACTTCATGGTCTCATAAAAGCGACGTGATCGATTTGATTTGCGACGTGATCGATTTGATTTTAGTAGAACAACAAAGAAAAACCGACTTAGAACAATCGGGACATTAAATGATAACAGTTTTTTGTGATACAAACATTTGATTGTTTGTATCACAAAATCGATCGTAACTAATGCTGTCCTAAGTGCTTTCAGAAAAAGATCACCGACACCACAATGAGTGGTTCATTGATCTCTGATAGCTATTCTTTATAAACATTTAAAATAAAAGCTGAGTGCTAAATGAGAATTACCAGAACACCAGAAGGTGGGAAGAAAAGCAGTCATCTTGTCGTGATTCTAAGAGGATGTCGCTGGCGTAGTTTTGTTACATATATTAGAAGAGGGAAGAATTTATCGATAACACATGAAAAAATTAAAATTTTCACTTCCATAACCTTTTTCATCTTTCCCCAAATACAAAACTAAATTCTCCACAACCTCTTTGGCATGAGTGATATTCACTAGCATAATCTCGAATGACAAACGGTTTTATCAACAAAACAGCGTAATAATGAAAATTTGACCTCCGAAACCCAATTAAATCAACCCTATAGATATACTCAAAATCTATAATAGGGACATGGGCCATCAAATCAGTCCAAATAAATCAATGTCAATCTAACGAAATTCCGAATTGCTAACGATTTTATCGTCAAAACATATAGAAAATATAAAAGTTCACCCCACAACTTAACGACCCACCCAACTTCAATAATTAAATTCTACATAAGCCATCTAATTGTAATCATCAGAACGGCGTCAATCTCTCAAAATTTCGAATGGAAAAAAATTGTATCTACAAAGAAAAAATCAACATTTCATCAACATTTTCACCAACGATCGGATACCGATCAATCTTTCACTCCAAAAACGTTCCAATTATAAAGACGAACTTTCCGGAAAATCATCCTCTCAAACCTCAAAATCGCATTAAAAGTGTTTGGTGGTAAAATACATATTTCTAAAACATCACGACCGCTACGGAGTAGATGTTTTAATATTCACATTTGGAAGATCTAACGAAGCAGGGTGATAGGGGAGCTTATTTCCAATAAAAACGAGCCAAGTAAAGTGTTTTCAAATTGTTGATGGTGCAAAAGTTGTTCCACTTTGAGTTTTTTTAAAGCACATAAACAGCACAATTTTTTTTCGCAAGCCTGAGCCGCGATTCTACCTTTGTCGTAATAAAATTGTAAAAGATATCGAATTTTTTCATAATTTATCTGCATGTTTAAAATATTGTAACTTTTTATTCACTTTACCTATATTTTAATGTTTTGTATGTCAAAGTGTAAGATAAAATGTCACCTTTCAAACACACATAAGCCGATACGAGCAATGATTAGTGAGATATATGAATGTAAAGCCATCTACCGGGAAAAAGGCTACGAACTATTTCACGTACCCTTTATATTCAAATTTATGTGGTGGAAATCGATGAGAATTAGTGACTTTATCATTATAGAGATAATGGAAAATACTTATTTTGAAACACATGCTATATGATATCTCTCAAAGTCTGAACCAAATTTCTTGTTATTGAACGCACAACGTGATTTCAATATCAATTACAATCGCGAAGGCATTCATCATCTAATGAACATAAAGGTATATTGGTGGTTGAGTGAGGGGTGTAGAAATAAACATTTTGTATTTGCTTATATGTATTTATTTTGGTATGAATGAATGTATGGTTGATTGTATAAAGCTGGGAGTAGAAATATGTTGGTTAAATTATGATGGTATGAGTTAGTGAAATATTATATGATTGTCCTCGTCGTTGCGAGACACCTTATGAATGTAATTTTTTGTGCATTTGTCGATCTATCTCTGTGAGCTGTCTATTTTGTTTGGGATTTTGTTTCTCTTATATTTATTTGGTTAGGAAAATTTAAATGAATGAGCCGTTTCCATCACTAACCATGACATAGGCTCCAATGTGGTTTTCTGATGTAGCTTCTCCCTATTAAATCAAGTTTAGCCACCCTGACAGTTTTTAAATTTAGATCAAGAATGAAAACGCACACAATGAATGATTAATCATTTTGTGGGTTAAATTGCAATTTCTTCTTACCCTCATATCCGATTAATGCACTTAAATTAGAGTCGGATCTTCAATAAATTTCATTTGCCGCATTTCGTGATTCAAATATCACAGTCACCGTCACCGTCGCCGTAGGTAACTTTTACAATCATTATAGCCTAGTAATTCTTTGTTTCTGGCTACCTCTTTCGCATTGCTACCTAAGAGTGAGAAATTTGCCTCATTGTCGAGCAATTCGCAGTATGACACATCGTTTATTAAAATGTTGGCATATAGGGCCTGAAATCTCTCATCGTACAAATTTTCGACACACTATTTTTTGAAATTGTTTTTTTTTCTTCCGATTCAATCTTCATTTTTGATGTTTTGAAGTTTGTGAGTCTAGTTAGAGCCTAGGTGGTTTGTCCGATCAAAATAAAACTATTTGATTGAGTTTTTTTTTATTCATTTAGAGATTACAGTGATTTATAGCCGAGATTGGTCTGCCCGAAGTGACAGTTTCCATATAAGCTTTTTCATTTTTTAAATTTTCAACAATAATGGTCCAGATCTTTTTTTAAAAATGTAAGCGTAAATGACGCTTTTGACAAGTACAGGCCAGACGGATTCATTGATTGAGAAGAATCTTCCTTGATTGGGATGAAAAGTATTTGAATTAGGAGAAATACGACTATGCTGTAAAAGATTCTAAATCAAATTTGCAACAATATCGGTCTAGATCAATTTTTTAAAAATTTAAGCGGAAAGGTCAATGACAAATTTTTGACAAAACAAAGAAAATTTCGGACTCAAGAGTTTTGCAGGTTTACCATTTGCTGTATCGCCGAAGTCAAAACAAGTATTTTTTTAAAAAATTCTGTGTTAGAGATCGCAGTGCCGAGGTGGAGAATGATCCGTTGCCAGCAGTTGGTTTTTATTTTTTATTACAGAAGGCTTCTGGAAAACAAATAAATGTGTGTCATTTAGAATTGACATATATACGTTTGGTAAGGTTGAGACATATCCAGTTTTTCCAAAAGAACTTTTGCTGGATTTGATCCATAGAACACTTATATACACATAGATATAAATTTCGTCACCTGTTACGATATTATAGACATGTTTTGAAGCAAAAAAATAGCAGCGGTATAAAAAAACGTTCTAAGTATTTATATGTATATATATATACTGTCTAAAATGTCCAACATTACGATAGAGACTTCAGAAACCCGATGATAGCACTAGGGTTGCTCAGTTCCAATATGTAAAAGGCAACCCTCGTTGAGCTTTTTCCAAAAGTTAAGAGATCCATTTGAAATATTATAGACATATCTGTGACAGAAGTGGCAGCATTCATAGGATCATTTTTAATATTTGCGATGAAGATAAAGATTTGTTGGTTTTCTAAAATTTTAGCAGCAATAATGATTTTTAA
This sequence comes from Nephrotoma appendiculata, assembly GCA_947310385.1. NCBI lineage: Eukaryota > Metazoa > Arthropoda > Insecta > Diptera > Tipulidae > Nephrotoma > Nephrotoma appendiculata. The sequence goes on along the minus strand of OX371225.1, from coordinate 22,239,903 downwards.
TTATTTAAGACTATTTCAGGCTTTAGAAATTTAGTGTGGTGTATTCGAGATTAATGTACATTTATCGTAAAAGGTAGTCGGGTATTGATCTCAACAATTACACCCTTCCATTTTTTCATTAAGATTTTAGTGCGTTGGTGTCATTCCGTAAGATCGCTTACATGTAGATGTGGGGAATTGAATGTTAACGGAATTTTTGTCTAATTTAAGCGATTTATTATTCTCGATTAATTGATTTAATTCGTCGCTTTATTGGAAGTTTGCTATCGCGTGATAGTCGATTCCGGCAATGCTATAACTTCGATTCTGGAGAGAGCATCCGCTACTACATTTTCAATACCGGAAACATGTTGTAATTCCATAGTGAATTGGCTGATGAAGTCTAAATAACGGAATTTTCGTGATGAAGCCTTTTCGGGATTCTGTTGAAAAGCGTATATCAATGGTTTGTGGTCCGTGAATAACGTAACTTTTCGGCCTTCAATTAGATGCCGAAATCGTTTTGTGGCAGAATAAGCGGCTAATAGTTCCCTATCGTATGCACTGTAGCGTTGCTGAGTGTCGTTTAGCTTTTGTGAATAAAATTGCAGAGGTTGCCAAACATCCTCGATCTGCTGTTGGATCACTGCTCCAATGGCTTTGTCCGATGCATCTACCTTCATTGCAAATCTAATATTTGGTAATGGATGAGCCATCATAGCAATTTCGGCGAGTTGTCTTTTGCTGATTTCAAATGCATCTTTAGCTTCTTCTGTCCAGTCAATTATTCGTGAATCATTCTTTTTGCTTCCTTTTAAGTAGTCACAGAGGATGGCTTGATTACCACCAGCATTAGAAATAAACGTTCTGTGAAAATTTAACATACCCAGGTATCGTCTTAATTGCTTAATTGTCTCTGGTTTGTTGAAATTAAGTATATCGTTTATACGTGCAGTTGATGGAAGAATTTCTGCGGAGGAAATTTCGTGTCCTAAAAATAGAATTTGATTTTTTTCAAAATTGCATTTTGCCACATTTATCACTACACCTGCTTCTTTAAATTTCTAAAAGATTATTTCCAAATGACGTAAATGCTCTTCGAACGATCGTGAAGCGATTAAAAAATCATACAAATACGCAAAACAGAAACTTAGATTGTTGGTTATCGAATGGATGAACCTTTGCAATGTGTTCCCAGCATTCCGTTATCCAAAAATCATTCGCGTAAATTCGAACAGACCGAAAGGAGTGGAAATAGCCGTTTTGGGATCTGGTTTTCCTCGATTGGTATCTGGTGATATGCAATAACTAAATCAATTGTTGAAAACATGTTACATCCTTGCAATTGATGTGTGAGATTCTGTGGATCTGGGATCGGGTATCTGTCGGGTATTGTGACATTGTTAAGTGCACGATAGTCACCGCATGGTCTCCATTCACCGTTTTATTTGGCAACCAAATGTAGTGGACTAGACTAAGGACTCTTGGATGGCCTACAAATACCTTGATTAACCATATATTCCAATTCTTTTTTTGCAACTGCCAATTTTTTGGTACTTAATCGGCGGGTCTTGCAGGCAATCCGGGACCTCGCGTGGTAACGTGATGTGTCACTTGATGTTGAGTGGGTGCTCCAGAAGAGGTAACACTCTAACGTCAATCGTATTAGTGTCAATAACTCTTAGAGTAGGAGAATCAGATGTGATAGCTATCGCTCGTACTTGCCGAGAAGTTAATGGATCGACCAGACGACTCTTCTGGATGTCAACCAACAAACCTGAGTATTTAAGAAAATCGGCGCCTATTGGCATCGTAACATCAGCCAAAATAAAGGTGCAAACAAAATGTCTTCGAAGACCAAGGTTTAACTCTAAAAGGCGGGACCGAATGTTTTCACTGATGATTCATTGGCCGCAAACAATTCAAGATTTGGATTTATGTTCTTCTTTTCGTTATTATTTGCGGGAATGACAGAAAAACATCAGCTCCAGTATCGATTAAAAATCGGATTCTTGATGGAGGATCAATGATTTTAAGACGACAATTGATTAATTTTCCCTCACACGTCACCATTTGTGGGGTTGGATTTAGTTTTTTGCCCTGAATTCATTCCAACGTGAGCAACTCGGCTTACAATTTTTGGCATCGTCGTTAAAACGTATAATAAATTCCTGGAATCCAACCAAATCTCGTCCATGTATTCTCTACAGTGACGCATTGGTTTGCCATTCCTGCTAAACTTACAAATTCATGTCGATCGGATTTCGCTTGCAACCCATCTCTCAGATTTCTCGAAATTAGATTAAGTGCTTTAGGTATGAAAGTGTTTGGTCGCGAATTGCGACTTGAAATTCGAAAAACTATTTATCACCAAGTTCTTCAATTTTTTAATATCTGAGATGTAGCCTTACTTATCACCTCCCAAATACCGGGTCATAAGTTTTCACATACTCCCAGAAACATTTAAGTGCTTGACCTTTCATCAATATGATAAAGTTTGACGTTAAATGCCGTTGGTGTTCATCCTGTTTATCACCGTTTTATGTCAATTTCCATTAAAAATTGGTGGTTTAATTTTTTCCGAGTGCATGTGCCGATATTAATTCGTGTCTTTGCGGATGTTATTCATATTTGGAATATATATTTAAGGTGTTTATGTGGAAACATTTCCAGCACTAACTCTTCGATGCGGATTTTCCACGATTAAATTCATACTTATATCGTTCAAAGAAAAGAAAAAGAATTGAAATTAGTCTGTCAGAAATGACGACCTTCATTTAAACATAACTACAACTAACCGATATTATTACATAATTGGCTTATTTTTAACGGTGTATTGCAACAAAAAATGTTGATACTTGTAATGGAGTGTTTAAAACTCCGGATTATTAAAAAATTCTTAACCAATTCATGTATACGAGTCACTTTTATAAATTCACTTTAATTGATCGATTGACTGCTTTCTTACATAATGCGAAATTATGTACATCGTTCATGTCAAGAATTTCTCTAAACTACAATGTACAAAAATAATTTGCATGCTTGTAAATCTTACATCGGTACGAGAAACGAAATTTATAGCGAGAGACTATACACAGAAATGATTTTTGGTTTATTATATCTGTCTGTGAGCTTCCATTCGTTGTAAACAGTACAGAATGAAAATCGGAAAAACTATGTAATATATCTGCTATACATCGGAAATATAATTGCATGTTATCAAACCATAAAATATATAAAAATAAATCAAACATAAATCAATTATATTATCTGTTAGTGGTTTCAGAATATTAAACCGCATAGTTTATGTTCGTTATCAGTCTAAATCAATTGTTTTACGATTCGTTTTATATATGTTTTGTATCGATCATAGATTTAACCAGCTTACAGATATTTGATTAGTTCTAACTATAATTTTCATGATTTTGTGGGTGGCGGGAAGCTCTCGGTGTGACTTTTTAATTTTCTTAGTTATCTTAAAGATTCTTTTGTTATACGAATCATATTATGTATATAGTTCAGGAACGATAAAAATGTAGACGTATGCATTAAATTGAAACCGACATACGGAGCATAAAATATATATTACTTATATATGTGTAATTAAAACGAATTTCTATTTCACTATTTTACTACACTCGAGTTTTTCAATTGCAAAGTGGTTTTAACAAATTTTTAATTTTTATATTTAACTTCTTCCTGCACAATAATTTTTCAATAAAAATACTTCCGTTCTATGTTATAAGAAACCCGAAGAGGAACACACTAAACATAACATATAAAAGCACATAACAATAATATATGATGTGTTCATTACCAGATGTATGTTGTTGTGGTTTTTATGTAATAGTAGTTTAATGGATTACAAGCAAAATTAAAATTGCTTATGCTTAAAAACAAAAAAAAACAAATCGCTTTTATTTGTATCCACATAAAAGCTTTTGTTTTATGTTTATAGTTACATGTTTAGCTTTCGTGCGAATTTTATTACCATAGACCTATCCCGTATGCAGGTATATGCGAATAAAACGCTATACTCGTACACAAGAAAATTTAACTCAAGCTTTTTCATAAAAAGCATAAATACCGACATTTTTTACGAACATACATAAATTAAAATCTATGTTTATAATAAACATAGAGCGGTTGAGTATTATATTTTTGTAGATAATTGAAAATTTTTGAATTTTTTTTTATCAAACTGTTTTTTTACTCTCGCGGTACTCAATGCACATTATACGAGTACATAGTACACAGCAACTTTTTATTGATATAAGTAATAACTACATAAAACTATTTGCCAACATAATAACAAAAAAATTTATAAATATTTTAAAAATATTCAATAAAATGATAGTAAAAGGCGGAACATTTTTTTGTGGGTAATTGCAGCAGGGAAACTTTCGAATTTCAAAATGAAACTTTGCATACCGATTAAGCCCAATTTGTGCCTATTAATGCTCACGGGAAAAAAGCCAAAAAACGGGAAAAGAAAGCGACATATTTCGCCTGAAAAACGAAACAAATAAAACCCAATTACTAGAAAAACCTGAAACAATTTAAACCTAATTTTTAAACTTTCCAAAGGCAGCTACACTGACGAAATTTGTGCTTATCATAGAAATATGATTTTCATAAATTTTCATTCATAATTTATGAGAAAAATATTTAGCCCCTAAAAGATACTAAATAAAAAAACAAAATACAGTTGTATATCTTTCAATATTATTTTTATTGAACAACAAATTAAAAAATAGAAATAAAATATTATAAAATCCAAAAATCTGCAATTCATGTAGCATATTTCTGTCAGCCATGTTCATTGCCATCTGAAAAATATAGTGGTTGAATTTGTGCTAATCCAGAATTGGCCCAATTCCATTGATTAATATAAAAACCTTTGAATGAATAATTTTCTAACTAGTTGGCACTGCTGATTACATATTCATATCAATTTTGTTCTTTGCCACCAGGAATATGCACTAACCTGCGTTCCACTAACCTTTCCGGAAACAGTTTTCCGGAAAGGTTAGTAGAACGCTGAACAAAACATTAATGAAATTCTGGCAGGATGATTGGGGAGCTTATTTCCAACAACAAAAAGCCATATAAAGATTTTCGAATTGTTGATGGTGCAAAAGCTATTCCACTTTTAGTGTTTTTTAGTGAAATTGCATGCACCTTTTTTTCAATACGATCTAGAAGGGTCTGCTTTTCCAATAAAGCCTTTTGGATGCCATCAGGCTGTGTGTTTGGTTGGATTGGAAAGGAATCGTGCATTATGAGCTACTGCCATCGGGACAAACAATTGATTCTAATCTTGACTGTCAGCAACTAATGCGTTTAAGGCTAGTAATTCAGTTAATGAAATGTCCAGAATTGATCAGCAGAAAGGGCGTTGTGTTCCATCATGATAACGCTAGACCACACACATCATTGATGACCCAGTAGAAACTGAAAGAGCTTGGCTGGGAAGTTTTGATGCACCCACCATATAGTCGTAACCATGCACCATCGGACTTCTATTTGTTTCGGTCCATGCCGAACCATCTTAATGGTTTTACATTAAGTTCAAAAGAGGCCTGCGAAAATGAGTTGTCCCGATTTTTCGCCTCTAAACCACAGAAGTTCTACAGTGAAGGGATCATGGCTCTACCGCAAAAAGGTCATCGATCTAAATGGCACATATTTAGTTTAATAAAGTTCATTTAAAATAAGAAAATCGATCATTTAAAGTGAATTTATAAAAATGACTCTATACATGAATTGGAAAGGAATTTTATAATAATCCGGAGTTTTATACACACTCCATTACAAATATCAAAATTTTTGGTTGCGATATATTTCAATACATTTCTAATCCAAAGAGCTGTATTCATTTCGACTACTAAATTTTCTTTTATATTTCTTTGTATTAGGTTGAAATCGTTGAAGCTCATATGCAGATCCCAAACCATGACCTTCACACAGGCTGCCCAAATAAAACTCACAAATGTAGATAACACGGAATTAACTAAGTGCCTCAAGTACCCCTAAATATCCATTCCGTATATAAATAAACCACCGATAAGATAAAGCAAAATGCCTACACCTAATACCAAATGCCGTGATTTTTGTAAAATGTTCTTCAATTTTTTTTTTTTTTTAATAATTAATTTATTTATTTATTCAATATTACAACTGATTCAGAGATCATCTAGACATTTATTTATCTTAAATTAGTTTCTCGGATTAAGATGAGTAACCCATTAGTTATTCATTTTACAATACCTTCTTATTCTAATTCAAACTGCCCAGTTTCCGCCTTAAGAGTTTCCTCGCTTCGTTGGTGGTGTTCAACATACGACGCATTTTCATGTTAAGATAATCGCTGTACGTGTTTCCTTGCTTCTTTATGACATCGGTGACGTACTCCATCTTCAAGTCTCTATGAAGTTTGTCGTTCCTAATGTACTATGGGGCATTCACAATCCTTCGCAGTACTTTATTTTGGAAGCATTGTATCATTTGTACATTGATTTTCTTGGCACAACCCCAAAGTTGGATACCATAGGTCCATACTGGTTTTAGCATTTATCCTGTATAGAAGCAATTTGCTATGTCTTGAGAGCTCAGGATTTCTACCCATGAGCCAAGCACATTTTCCTTTCTTTGATGTTATACTCTTCTTTTTCTACTTGATGTGTATTTTCATATGGAATTTGGTTTGAGTTGGTAACCACGTGAATACAGAATCATTTTGATTTGTAAGTTGACGTGTACTGATTTGGATTCATTTAATAAAATGCGTCATTTTTTACTCCAGTTGTTAGAATAGCTGTATCGTCTGCAAGTGTTGCTACTGTAGTATCTTAAATATTCGATAAGCCTGTCGTTTTAAGAATAAACACAACAGGTTCAAGTACGCTTCCTTATGGTATACCTGCTGATATTATTTTTATTTCAGAGTACTGACTTTCAAATTTGACTCTAGAGTGTAGATGTTCTATGTATGATTTAAGAATTTGATAAAATTGATTAGTCAGGCCTCGATGCAGTTTAAATTCAAGTCCTTGGTGCCAAACTTCTTATTCTCAAGTCATCCTCAATGACGTCCGTTATTCTGTGAAACTTGTTCAACTGGAGAGTGATTTTCTCTAAACCCAAATTGGTGTGGTGGAATTAGGCATCTCTCTTCTATTATAGGTTTGAGTCTCTTCAGCAACATTTTTTCAAATATTTTTGTAATAGTGATATCGGTCTATATGATTTTTATCGTTTATAATTACTTCAGCTACCTTTGCATATTGTGCCACATATTTCAATCTGAAGGATGCTGATTTGCAATGGAGCAATCATTAGCAAAAAAAAAATTAAATGATTTCAGAAACAAATATAAGAAGAAATCATATATAACGGTAAACACAAAAAACGACCCTTGGCTACCGTAGTGGACATGAATCGGACATTGAAACATCAAAACTCTATCACAAGCATCAAGCACAATTAGAGAAATAAATGAATCGTCATAAAATTGAAATTCCTGGCTTCAGTAAAGTGAAATCGAAAAACAGTGGTGAAGTAAGCAAAAGCGAAGAGTCTAGTTAGTGCCTATGCCGCAACAGAAAAGTCAGATAAACAACCAACGATGAGTTTTTGCAACAACTATAATTCACAATAGCAAGGACACGCATATATAATGTCCAGATAATGCAAGGAGATTGCTTTGTAAAAATTAAAATTGATAACACCGATCTGACAACATAACCCAACCTGAAATTCAATGTGACCTATTTTACAGTAGAACCTTGATTATCTCTATAACGGTTACAGATACGAAATGTGCCGCCACATAAGTGTCCCCGTTATATGTTTATATGTATATATCCCCTGTATATATAGGGTTTTAAGAACTGCTTGAACGACATTCATGAAAATTGGTTAAAGGGGATTTTCGAGTATCCGAAATTGATTGCAATGGGTCTAGGATTCAGAAAATACGTCTAGAGGTCCCTTGATGGAGTTTGGATATATTTTTTTTATTTTTTCTCAGATCAAAGGACTTTAAAAAATTCGCTGAGGGGGTCTTTCGACTACGAGGAATCTATTGATATGGGGCCCGATTTTGTTGGAATTTTTTTAAAAATTTTGTAAAGATGGGTTTTCATTTGCCAGGAATCGATTGCGATAGGTCCACATTTCGGAATATTCTTTCAGAGGGTCCCTTTATTTGAGTGCTATTTTCTGGAAAATCTGTAGAGAGGGTCTTCCAGTGTGGCCCGATTATTCAGTTTTCAGAAATCGATTGTGATTGGTTCATTTTTCCGGAAAATTCGTCCAGAGGGCCGAACAGTCGCCTCTCTCAAATTTCTTTGACTCGTTCGAATTTTATAAAAATTTGTGATTTAGGGTTTTCGGGTGCCACTAGTCGATTGAGATGGCTACTAATTTCGGGCAAATCCATTTAGAGAGTACTCCTGCATAAACCGGCTCCACTTCGTTAATGTTTCTGCTGCAATAATTTTTATAAAAATAGCTGGTGTGGAGCGTTTTCGTTTAGGAAACGATTACAAGCAGTTCTGATTTATGGATAATTCAAACAGGATTGCCCGGATAGGTCATCATGTTGCCCCCGCATCATGTTGCATGACGTTGCACCACGTTATGTGTTGCGTGATGTTGTACGATGTTATATTTCGTTGAGGGATGTTGTGTGGTGTTCCACTATGTATAACAGTTTATTTGGCTTGAACGATTTTGATGAAATTTGGCGAAACAAGGTTTTCGAAAGCAAGTAAATGATTACAAGGAGTTTTGATTTCTGAAAAATTCATTTAGATCATTTAGAACTCACTCCGGCTAGATACAAAACGCTAAACGTGATTATTGTGATGTTTCAAAATAAGTATTTCCCACTGATACAGGGACTAATTCTCATCGATTTCCACCACATAAATCTTGATATATATAAATACATGTAAACATACGTAATTAACCTACTACATAATTTTATTGCTCCTTATACCAAAGACTCGATAATCGATAAACCGTCAAAATATTCTATTTCACATTAAATTAGTTGCACACTTTTGTTCACCCGCAACCAAAGACATATATATAGAGTGTTATGTCAATAAACTGTATATGGTAAAAGTTTTATTTCGAAACACACACACACACACAACAAACAACCGAAATCAGAAAACTTATAAGCTGTATAAAGCTTTCCGTATATATGTAGGAGCAAAGCAAAGTAGAGTATACTATTTTATTGATAGCGTGAATCTAAGCAATTTATTATCAATTCAGTTGATCATTTGTATGAAAAGTTTTATTTTATTGTTTTAACAACAATAACTAGTCGAATCCAAATCAATGAATCATATTTAGATTAGATTATATATATAGAGGTCTACCTGTATATATCAACAATTAATACTGTGCGGTGTAAATTTTTAGATATAAATTGATATTCATGTAACCATGCTGATATTATTCTCGTGGAGTGTTGTAAATGGATACGTAAAATATTATCAATCATAGTTTCTTAATCTCCAACTCGTGTCTGAAAGGTGGAAAAAGAGTTTGCTTAATCCGAAAATTATTTTGTAAAATTGATTATTATTGAAAGGTGTATTCGTTGAAAGTCAGCAATTTAATCCGCCATTTTGAGCACCAGTAATTTAACCTAAGAATCCTCCTAGAGCATCGTTACAAAAATGCTCCTAGAGAAATGATGTATCCGGATTCTATGTCTTTGCAAACAGCAGACATTCAATTCCGGAGAACCACGGAAAGTTAGGTTTATTTGAATATTTAACAAAATAAGTTTCTATCACGAGATGAGACAAAATTGGCATCATCGATTTCATAAAATCATTTAGACTGAGAGTAAACTAATAATACGTAATTCTAAGGAAAAACGACAGGAAATATATTAAAAACAACAAAATTTTAAATAAGGAACCCGATGTCAAAAAATTTAGCTGGTGATAATTTTAGCAGTGAGATGATAAACTCCTGTGCAGTAGAAAAATTCCGGAACTCATACATGTTGCCTTAGTTGTATACAGAAAGAGGACTGAATTGCACAAGAACTGGCTAATATTGTGGATAAATCGAACGGAGTCATAACCGCAAAACGAAGGATTTCCATTGTTCATCGCATCGAATTAAAATCGACAAGGTTCGAAATTAGTTTTCAACACCCATTTACTAACTGTGTCAACTAGCTCTCGAAATTATGTATATTTGTCGATTTAAAGCATTATTGGCAACATCATTTACAATTTACTGTATGATATTATCACTACGGGCTATTTACCTGAAGACTCAAAACTATAAAAACACAAAACGGCAGAAAACCGTCGAGTCATTTGTCATATTTCAGAATATGATGTTATTCAAGTTTTTTATCTCAGGAAAACAATTTAATTACTTACTCAAAACTAACCTTTTCCAACCAATTTTCTTCTTATTACTTCTAAAAGACGATTTTTTTTAAAGAAGTACAACAATAAATAATTCTTTTGAATTGAAATAATTTTTAGAAATAGAGATTGATGTTTTGAGATGACATGTGTTACAGAGAATATTGACCAAATGGTCAGCACCAGCCTTATAATCAAATTTGACTATATGGTAAAAATACAAAATCTCAGATGAAGCTAAATAAAAATTTGTATCTCTTAAGAACTGTCAAGACCGGAAATGGCTCTTTATAATATTAATTTGTAATGATAATGTCAAACCATGTTGAGCCCCCAAGTGCTAGTCATTAAAATTAGCACAATCTTCTAGTTTATGACCCCTTAAAGAACTTAAAATTTCAATCAAACTCAAAACATAAAAAACGATTACCGGCAAGATCTTAAAAGGTACAATTAACAATACTTGTGATTTTAGATGTTAACTAATTACTGAAATTTATCCGGTGCTGACCACTTGATCCGCATTCATCCTAAAATGTCTAATCTCAAATCATCAATCACCAATTTTGGTTCAGGAAGTTCTTGGAAGACCTTGGAGATCAACTCAAAACATAAAGACAATTTCCGGCCTACGAAGATCTTAAGAGATACAAATGTTTATTTATTATTTCTCATTATTAATGAGATGGCATAACAGTTCAACACCCACTTGATATCGGTGTCAAAACATTTGAATATTACGGGGAATTTATGCCTCATCTAATGCAGCAGACTAAATTTTTAAAATGCCGCTCGCTACGTACCAGCTAATGTTTTATGAAGAAGTTATGCGACTGAAACGACAGTCGTGCCACATCAGTACAGTATATACCACCTGGACATTACCAGCTCTATGTTAACCTGTACGGACGGTGAGTCGGCGCTTATTTCTGCACTCCATCAGAGGGTCTTAGTTGTGTTTATTAACAACACCAACTGTAATCGATGATGAAAATTCGATTTGCATCTGGCCTCTTTTGGAATTCGAACCTAGTACCTTCCGGTCTAAGTGCCAAAGACCTAACCACTGCACCACTTGTCCGGTAATCCAGCCATTAAGTTTTGCTGATAACTTGATTGTGAGTATGGAAGAAACTAAGCGGAGTAAATGCTAGATTTTAGGACAATCTCCATATCCTAACCCAATCTACCGTATATCATTAACATCTAAACTCCGTTCGTGGGAAAAACCGGAATATCGGAGATCTTTTTTTAGCGCATGGTTAAGAAATTAGTAATTTCCGTATAAACCGATGGTGAAACCAGATTTGCGCTCAAGTTTGGGTATCATTTACGAAAACGATATTAACATGGGGAACACATTGATAGTATTGCCAGCCATGCTCAATTATACCGCACGCTGGTTCAATATGTATGTTACGGTTAAAGTTTATAATAGGTTATTATATATAACTAGCGGACCCGGCGGACACTGTCCCGCTCAGGTGGGCTTTTTGCTAATAAATGCTTCTGTAAATTTGACAGCAAAAATGTTGAAATTATATTTTTCTGAATAAATAATAAAAAAAAAATGTTTCAAAAACATAACGTTCATTGTAATGCTTTTTGATACACAACACTGTTGTTGCAAATGCAAGGCGCACTGGAAATTGTAACCGTTTAAACTGGAATGGCATGTCATTCGGAATCATAGGGATCCGCGGAATCAAAACGTCTTCTTTTTACTTCTCTTTCAAAATTGTGGCTTCGATGACGTTGTTCATTAATTTCTTCACCGCAAGCCGATGAGAAGACGTGGCTGTTTTATGTTCCGCAACATAATTATTACCGATCAGACTTTTAATTGCAGATGGTAATTCGAGGCGGTAATCCGGCCAATTCCAACCCATTTAAAAATTCCGTTGGATAGTTGACAACATGATCTTAGTTAGTAACGGAATCAACCGATTTGTATGTCATAAATTCCACGGCTATTTTGAATCTGAAAATTCATTTCGTTGACATCAACGTTTGCTGCAGCCAATATAACACGTTCGCTCAACCAAACATGCGTTTTGTAATTTTGAGCAATGTTTGGAAACACCATTTCGATTAGTTCGGTCTTTGATTCAGTAAAGTGACAAAAATTGGCACGGAATGTAATGTATTCAGACGATGTGTCAACAAGAATTTTGTCATTACCAATGTCGAGCAATTGTTTGGAAAAACTTCACCAGTTCGACTCGCATGTTCATATTTAAATTAAGTACTTTTTACGCTATTTGCCGTAGGCACTTGGCGAAACACACTTATACTTAATAAACACATTTTTTATTAATCACTTGTTTTTTGTTTCGCAGTTATTTTGAATAATTTTCAAAAAGTTTAAAAAATCGCTCGATCGATTTCGACTTGTTAGGTCATCATCAGGGGTATCTTATTAAGTCTAAATTAAGTGTTTAGACATCTACATATATATCGTATCTATACATATAAAAATGAACCCCTATTTTCCTTGGTCACACCATAATTTGAAAACGACTACCGATTCTCACTTCAAATCAATTCACTTCAAATCGTTGCTATTAGACCAATGAACGTGGTGTGTTCACATTGCAGTGGCCAAGTCAAATTCACGCCATTGGTACCGCCATCAGAGCCATTACATTCATTGTTTTCCGCATAGATAAAAGGTGGACCCTTTATTTAGTTTTATCATATTTGACTGAAGTGCCAAAAAGAATAGTTGAAGAGAATAGTGATTCTCCTAAAAAAAATAGATAATGTTAAGTGTGGATTACACTCAAAGTATAAAAGTCAAGTGGTATTGGAAAAGAAACAAGAAGATATGGAAGAACTATCAAATTTAATCGTTGTCATCACGATACATCCATTTTTTGTTAATGAGGAAATGGACCAATGAAGACTTTGGAAAAGTGAATTTTTTTGATTAGTTTTATCACCTAGTTGATGAGAGTCGAGATAAATATGAACTGGCTCAAGAATATCGAGATATTAGATATAAAATGGATTAAAATTATATGATGTCATATCAATCGAACCTTTTTGTTTCGGCCGCATCGCTATATATTACAATATTTGAACGCATGAATATTCAAGGATTAGAAAATTGGTACACCAATTTGATAAAGAAACGTATGGGCCACCACCAAATCAGAAATTATTAGATATCCTGAAGGAAAAATTAAATTGGGATAGTAAATTTTTCCATACCGTGAATAATAAGACGGCATATTTTAAACATTTAAAGTTTTTCTACGCGTTGGAACGATTTAATGAAGAAAATAATTTGAATCACTAATACCAATATACAATTTTGGCCGACATCATATACACTATGACGCTTGAGCCTTTCGCCATTGGTACTGGAGGCACTATATTCATTGGTATTTAGATAATAAACATTTTATGATTTCACAAGAAAAATTTAAACATATTAGAAAACTTTTTGAAGTAAGCAAAAAACACTATTTTTAACAGTTGGTATGCGTATTTATTAAAAAAGTTGGGAGAGATAACTGCGAGGTACTCCTGTTCTTACCAGGGTGAGTGTTTCGATTTTACCCCACCTATTTCAACAAACTGCTATCTTCCAATAAGACAATAGTTGAACCATGCAACAAATGATCAAGAAATCCGTTTGTGTGTAAACTGTATCAATCTGCTAGTATTTTTCGATAGATTTCATAGTGATTCCATTAAATTAGTTTTTATTGATCTGCCAGGTATGAATCTGTGTCGACTTACAGATATGTGACGAGGTACAATTTTTTTTTGATGAATTACACACTACTAGTTCAAAAAATTTAGGAATAATAGTTTGTTGCTATTCCACGATAGCAAGACCCATCGTCCCTTGGAAGTTGATTCTTCAAAACATAGAAGACGGTTTGCATTGGCTTTTTTTCTATATCAAACAAAAATTTCCAGAAATATTTTGGGTCACTTTTGATGCTGTTTTGAACTTTAGTTATGTACTCGTTGAATTTCAAACCATTCAGTGCGCATTGGCGGATCTCACATATACGTTTATATGTTTTTTTATTTTTTTACGTATTATCTGTGCAATCTGCTCTGGGGCCAAGACTTTCCCAACTCTTTTGCGGTTTGCTTTTCCCTTCCTTACTTTTACGCTATTGTTAGCCAATTCGGGAACATAAGTCTATAGGCTCGATTTTCTCACCCATCTGTACATTGTATAGCTCTATGCCAGCCTACTGGCATGGAAGATGGTTCGGCTCACATGAGATTTGAAGTATAAAAAAAAAGTTTCCAGTGTGCCAGTGTTCCATTTCATCACAGATTATAATCTGTTGATGAAAATTTCCTTTGCACCCTGCCCCTATCGGGTCTTTATAAGTTTTGTCGACGATTTTTCGCATGAAACTATATAAGTTGTCATTTGAGAAGATGAGTTCAAGAAATTTTCTGTTCACATTAGGCGTGTGATTAAGTTGTTTTTGAGCATTCAATATCGAATAAAGTAAACTAGATGGCATAATAGAATCATCTGGGCTGGATGTATTATTGACTCCTTTGATTGCCGTAACACAACTTGAGTATATTTCGTTGGAAGAATTGGTGGTGTATAGATAGCGTACACTAAAATTGGTTAACTGTTGCCCATGACTTTAACATGTTTAAGGTGAGCACTAGAGCGCTGGAACTCTTGCGCGCACAGCATGTGATATACCTCCTTTGGACTCTTTCTGGCTAGTTGCTTGGTTGTAAAAAATTGTGTACTTGTAGAGTATTATAGTTAATGTTGGTTTCCAGAATTACGTCTAGAGAGAACGATGCTTTTTGAACAAATTTTAAAAATTGAATCACTTTGGTTGACATCTTGTTAACTTTATTCAAGTAAATTGTATATCTGCCGTAACAAATTGCGTGTGTGGTATTGAGTGGCGAAATAATCAATGTTCGTATGGTTTTCGAATATTCGTTTTGTAAACCTAAATGTTTTGATTAATATCCTCTCTGGCTAGAGCGTTGAATTTAACGCTCGCTCGAAGTTGCTTTAGCCGCAATATTAATTCTAAACCATGAGTAGATATATGGAATTCATTTCGTTGCGTTTATGATTTGTTAGTGCTGAAACTAAACATCTTTCTCAATTACAATAATTCGATAACTCGTATATTCTTAATGAAGCGCCGGATAATTTATTAATATGAGCGTGAGTCACGAATTTTTAAGATAACAGAATTTTTTTATTTATTAGCAACGAAATTTTTTATTTAAGACTGACCCAAAAATGTTAAGCAAAAAAGTATTAAAAACAATTATTTATTTTTTGCAGATATCCAAAAACCTTTTTTTGCCTAATTTTATGTCCTTCATCCTGATTTGTTTTTGTTAATTTTCATAAAAATTATATTCAACTTTTCTATATATCTCTTGGTTTTATTTATTACATTATACAAAAACGAATTTAAGACGACGATAAGGAGGAGAAAACGTCTTATTCGTTCGTATAAGGAATTTCAATGAAAATTTATTGGTCTCTGGGGACCAACAAAATACTGTACTGTAAAAATTAAAATAAAAACAAATGTTTGGTTTGAGGGCATGCGAAAATAAAACTGGATAATGGGACACAACCACAAAAAAAATATTTGTCCTCCTTGCAACACACATTTGTTTGGTAGGGGAGATTGAGTGCCGAAATAAATAATTTTTTGTTGATTTAATAAAGTAAATCAAATTTAATTTTTTTAAAATTAGATTTGTATCGAAATTATATTTCTATTTCGGGCTTAGTATTAGACACATTTTTAGATTGGATCGCCTATAAAGATGTAAACCGGTTATTCGGAATGCTGAAATTTAGTTCAACAAACAACTTGAAGCTCCGAAATTATACAGCTATATATGCGTCTGAAATATCCCAAAAACCCCAAACATGTGTTTCATATCACAAATGTTACACGGAAATTCCCTAAAGTTTTTGAGAAAAGTTTGCAAAAAAAACTAAAATAGTTGATTATTTTTCATATCGAAGAATTAATTTTAAGATTATTCAGAAAGAATATTTTTATCTATTTTTTAATAATCAAAAATTACGGTCGATAATTCATGTAACATGGTCGGGCATATTGGAAATTATGTGTTTACGACAAATTTGCCAACTTAAATGGTTAGTGTTTGAAAATCGACATTTACCATTTCGAGATAGCCTCGACAGCTATTCCAAAATAAATCAAAAGCTCAAAATAAATTCACTGTCCCAGGACCCTTGAATACTCTTTTATTGCGATATAGGTAGTCATAATATCTGACTTACCTTCAAATCAGCTTATCTTCCACTTATGACGGAGAAGATATTTTACTTTTTCATGATCGCATGTTTACAAAACCAGTATACCAATTGTTAAAACTGGATTTTGTTTATGAAAACTGACAGACAACCATTTTGGATTTTGTTGCAGCCGCAGCTCACCAACCAAGAAAAATAATGTTTATTTTTTGATAAATAAAAATCTATTTTTAAAATTTAATTAAAAGTTTTTCTTTATTTAATTATATAGTCGAACTTCTACAAGTCGAATCACTAGTTGCCAAAATAATAATATGTTTGAGTTAGAGAAAATTCGAGTGGAGGAACTGAAGAACCACTTACTCGAGTTATTCGAGTATGTATTTACATAATATGGTATATACATGAAAATTTTCCAAGGATATTTCTGCCATAAATTGAAATTCGATTTAAGGAATAGTTCGACTTATAAAAGTTTGACTACTGTAATTATTGTTATAACGATATTTAATAGTTTAATGTTTTGTTGCTTATCATGATTGGGCCTAATTCTTGGTAAGCCCAATGAATGTTTTCGAAATGTTATAAGATGTTAAAATGTTTTGAAGTTTCAGTGAAGAACAATCCAGTTTGCTCATCGATCCTAATATAGTCATTCGATGAACTTTAATACTTGAAGTGGCTTGAGGACTGGCTTTGACGCCTGATTTTACAATACGAGACCAAGTCTATTTTAATTTTTATTTATTAATTAATATTAAAATATTAATAAAGATATTAATTAATTAAGAATTATTAATTTTGTTAAAAATTTATGAAGAGTCCCAGATTTGTCCTTTAACCCCTTGAATCATGATTTATCTTTTATAAAGAGAAAATATCATACTGATTTATTTCATTTTGTATGAAGTCGAATAATGCCATTTCAGCTGAAAAAAAGAATATTTTTTGGCCAGATTAAGATTCAGAGCCTCCTAAAATTTGTTCAGAAAACAGAACATATTTTTAAATGGTTGTAAAAAAACCATGAATTCTACATTTGGTTTTACATTCATTTATCTTTATGATGACAAACAATTTCAAAATTACATATAATATTCAATATTTTTTAAAATAAATAAAACAAAAATAATAAAAAATTTAATAATTATAATTAAAATCTAAACCATTTTTATGGTTTCTTATGGAATTCAAGGTAACAATTTCTGTCCCGGTTGAGGCATAAATATACATTACATTTCATTCATAAGAAATGTGTTTTCAAGTAACAAGTAGGTTTTTTGCATCTTGTGCCTTCACTTCTTTGGTCATGAACAGGTAAATGTGATATTTCGTCTTATTGCACGTCTTTCAGTGGTCGTTTCCCGCATTTCCGGATTTTACTATAATAATATTGAGTTGCAACGGATTCATTCGAGGATCTTCCACGTTTGCGATTTGTCGTTGACTCATGTTCAATTAACAGTTTTGCTAATTGCAATCGAAAATTTAGCAAATCTAAAATTTCTGATCTTTCGTTCAGCACTGGCTTTATATTGTATCCAGCTACTTGTTACAGCCAGAACCACAAAATGAAATATGACATGGAGTGTCCATTTTTTAGATTGAATAAATATTCTATGATAGCTCATTAGTTGATCTAAAAGATCAACTCCACCTATATATTTATTATAGAGCTGTAAAATTTGAGGTTGCTGGACGTTAATGAATATATTTTGTTTATTGCCTCATCGGCGAATTTCTTTCTGCTCTCCAATACCCACATAGTTAAATATAAGGGGGACTTGTTTATGATCTTCCCACTTGACAATGAAAACCTTATCGTCCCTACTAATGAGTTCACCTCTCGTACCACGTCCTTTTGATGTCTTGTATTTATCATCAAAAAAGTGAGCCACGTAAACGATTCAAACGAACCGTTCCTACGGTATTAATTTGCTTTTGTTGCAGAATTTCATTCAGTTGATATGATGAAAAATAATTATCATAAAGCAGCTTATGATCTGGATTTATTATTACTCCTTCGATTAGATGTAGCACCATTGAAGATCCGAATCCGAAATTTGTTTGATTTTCCGCCGATATACCAGTGGATTTACCTTGATATATAATAAAATTAAACAGAAGACTATTTGAACCACTTAGTAAAAAATATTTTAATGCCCCAGGGGTAGGGTTTGCCCTTAATATACTGTTTTACAGATAATTTTCCTTTAAATGGTACAATTTGTTTGTCGATCGACAAATGATCGGACAATTTATGGTCTAGACACTTTTCACGGAAAGCTTCGATTATCGCGATTTGTCGATGAAATGCAGATTATTTTTTGGCTGACTGAAGCGTTTGTGAGTCATCGCGCTTAACAAGGTGTCAATTCCTTAATTTGAATTCCAGTAGATACTCGTACGTGTAAGTTTTATACTGCCCATTAAAATGTGAATGCCAAATAATTTTATTAATCCACGACCACTAATATTCTTGTAACCCACAGCTTTACTTTGAGCTGCATACAATATATGTATAACATGCTAGTTTTCCAAAAAAATCAGTATTGAAATATCCCGTAAAGAAAGTTAAGAAACTTTCCGGTTGTTCATTTTCGTCACTTTGCTCATTTTCATATGCAAAATTTATTTCGTTGGTTTCAAAAGGTCTAGTACCTCTTTTCCAGGAAATGTCCATTTTTTGTGTGCGTTATCTGAGCAGACTTCATCAAATCAATAAATTCAATCTGTACGTTTTCAAATACAGGATTTTCTGTCGTTGCTAAAACGATAATTGTGTGCTTCAGCCATATCATTTACGATCGGATCTTCTTGACCATAGCTATCATCTTGTTCGACTTAAGCTTCATATATATTAAACACGATGTCAATCTAAAGCAAAATCAATTAAATGCGAATACCTTTATAAGTTATAATTTTTCCCGTATCAATATCGACTAAATAATTCTTCGGCTTCATCATTACTGAATGAAAATTCCAATTCGCTTCCATTTAATATTTCGGCCAATTCAAAAGTAAAAAACTTTTTATCTTTTTTTATTTTAGATGGTACTCATTTTTCTCAACCTGAAATTTTTGATAATCTTTAGCACAAAATGTACCAATTTCGGAACATTTTACATTATGTACCGATTTCGGAACAACAATTTTTGCGGCAAATCTAATTTTATTTATTGATTTATTTGTAAATGTTTTGCCAAAATATATAAAACAATACTTACTTTAAATAAATATCCGATTTAAAATAATTTTCTTTGTTTCTACTGAAAAATAAGTTAAAAATATGACTCACTTATCGAACTAACCAATGAGCGGAATAAGCAAATGAGAGAAATAAATAAAAAAAAAGTTTTACGTTTAAATATTTATCAGATATTATGTCTAAAACATTTGGTTCCATTTTCGGAACGTCATGACTACAAGGACAAAATTTATCTTGTTGGAATTTGACCTTAATCTGTTGAGAAATAGCGTTCCGTGGGTTACCGCCAAAAATTCAGAATGCATCCAACGTCAAAATCTCAATTTCATAAAGAAAATCATCCAAAATTTATGTAACAATTTTTTTGTTAGTCTTGCTAATTTTAACTCTGTTATTATTGATAATAACCCATCTGAGTTATAATTCATTTGATTCATAAAATACATACCCCAAACAACAAAAAATTTTTTTTAAATATTTGGCCGAATTTGGTTCATCAGAGGCGGCAGATTCCGCAGGAGCTCTAAAGATTTAATATTTGAAAAATAATATCATTTCTAAGAAGAAAAAAACTATAAACTAAAAGATTTTAAATTAAATTTGCAACAATATTGATCCACATCCGTTTTTCAAATTTTAACCGGAAATTACACTACCCATGAGCATCAACGCAGGGTGCGATTTTTGAACTTTGAATCTTAGACTAATTAAGAAAACCAATTTAAGTGTGTACCCAACTTGTCAGCAGTCACTTTGTTGTATGATACCATTCTCATATCACACATACAACCCCTAACTTGAAGTGAATGCACATTGACTAGTAGGGAATAAGTCCGGTTCTCATGCTTCAAAATGTGTGGTTCTCATGCTTCAAACATAACTAAAATGAATAAATTTTAAATAATTTGAATCAAATGTTGTGCAATAATTCTCACAATCGTGTCACATATTTGTGACGTTCCGTTCAGAAGATACGTGGTTTTGATTTTGGGACAATCCAGATGACGAAAGTACCGCCAGACCCATACCTCGGATATACCAGTGGCAGCAAAAATCTGAAACATGACAAAATTATTCGAAATTAAATTTCCAACAATGCCTAGCCAAGATTAGAACACGATCCAACAACTAGTTTAGTTGCTATGAAGTTTTAAAATGTGAAATTTTTTACAATTCGAAAATTTTTAACCCATTTTCATAGTAAATTTTTATTTTGTACCCGATCGACATAAAACTTCACTTGCCCTCTAAAACACATAGAATTCTTTCAATCTCAGTCTATGTCTCACACCATGAGGTCATGGTAATCCAGACGGCCAACTTGCGCCAAATTTGCCGTAGAACATACTAGATGCAGTAAAAAATCTGAAACTTGGTCGGATTATTCTTAATTAAATTTCCAACAACTCCTGAAAGACCGAAAGTCGATCCTACTGTAGTTTCTATGGGTCAAATTTTTCACCAGTCGTATTTCGTTGTACAGAACCAAAAGGGGCAGAACCAAAAAATTTGTTTAACCAAATCTACAAGATAAGCTTTCAAAAGCTTCTAAGTCGTTTTTTGACAAAAAATTTGTTATATTTTTTTTTTTTTTTATATGGGCGGCATTATCAAAGTTCGGGTGTGTAACAAAATCCTGGTTTGTCAAAATCTAGGTTTTTTATAAATTCCGGTTTTCAAAATCCCGATTTTGCATAAAAAAACCCGAAGCTTAGAAAATTCCGGTTTGCATTTTTAAAATTTAACAAGTGGGAAAATGGGACTCTTAAATGATTTTTTGTTCTAGAAAGTTCTAGAAAATGGCTAATAGGGATGGAATTTGGCCATTTCTTAACAGATTTTGTTGAAATTCGAGACGTGCGATGGAAATGAATTTCTAAATTGATTTTTGATAAAGTTCTGAAAAATGGCTAACGCTTAACAAATTTAGTTGAAATCTTTAATGGGGTGGATCTTAAATGGGGTGTACTACGAAATTCCGGTTTCGAAAATCCTGGTTTCTAAATCCCGGTTTTCAAAATGTCGGTTTCAAAATCCCTGTTTTTAAAATCCCACAATCACAATCAATTTTTATTCACAAAAAAGACTTTAGAACTAGAAGAAAAGAAAACCGAGATTTTGAAAACCGGGATTTTGAAAACCAGGATTTTGAAACCGGGATTTTGAAAATCAGAATTTCGTAGTACACCCATCAAAGTTCATATACATTTAACGATTTGTATTATGTTTTTTGACTTTTAGTTTTTATAAAAAAAAATGTATAGCTCCAATCGTTCTTCAAATAATTTTATAAACATTTAAAACTTAATATTTAAAAATCTTCTAAATTATATAATAAATCTAAATTATATAATAAATTTTACAAACTCAATAAGCCTTATCAACGCCATTCTAAAGCTTTAAGTTCAGTTTAAAAAGAAAATAGTTTGAAAGCTCAATTAAAATACAAATGGAAAACCAATAAATAATTGAACTTATTCTAGAATTGTTATTCATAAACGCTGTTATTACTTTAGTATAAAAAATCCTTAAAGCACAGTAAACACACTTAAAGCACAGTAAAAGTTCATTAAAAGCTTTGTTGTCAAAATAAAATATATATAAGATCAAAAATATTCGATATAACTGACATAAGTGCTTGTAATATATCTGCTAAAAAAATTAACATAAAAGCGCGCACATAACGTTTTGTTCCCAATATAATTTCGTGTTGAAGTTGTGGAAGCTTCAGCAAGCAAAACTTAAGCTGTTTAAATGACGAAAGATATATATTTCAAAAATGCAGGTGCCCTCTTAACACTCAATGCAGAGTACTGCATTACTAATTACCTTTTTATTGTTTCAAATTGTCTTTTAACAATTTATATAAAAACTTAAAAGCTAGAACAAACCAACTTGGCTTAAACGAAGAATATTGGATTGAAATTTTCAAGCAATTAAATATTACGTTTTTGCTTTAAGGCCCTTATTGAACTCAAATGTATAATAATTTAAAATTTAAGTTTCTTAAAAGAGTTTTCTTTAGCGAGTTTAAAAAATGTTTACTATAATTTTTTTATTTGCTAGTGGCCAATTTTAAATTTAAAAGCTTTAATAAAAATTTAAGCGAACTTTAACTCTTATCAAACCCTTTTAAAACTTCTATTAATTATTTTCAAACCTTCTCAATATTTTAAATCCACCCACTTAAATCTAAATAGTGAAAATAATGAAAATAGGAAATCGTCGTTGAACTTCATCTTTATTGTGCTTTAATTTTTTAATTAAAGCTTTTATTAACTTGTGAAATTTTCAAATTAGAAAAATAGGCTCTTTCGTAAGCTCCGGAAAGGTTTTAGAAATATTTAAACGCACTAGAAATGGCAAACATTTGAAAAATAAAAAGCGCATGTTGAAGTAAATGCTAAAGCTTTAAAGCTTTTACTTAATTAAAAAGTAAAAAAAGGTTTAGCAACAGCAAAATTGAAAAGCTTTCGTGGCCACCCGCGTAGAGCTTTAGGCGTGCTTTAGCACCTGAATATGACCGTTCTATGTGCACGAAGCACTAATGTAAACGTTTGTCTGTTTTATCGATTTTCGGGCCAACCGAGGTTGAATCGACGCCAAACCGGTTATACTTGTCAGATTTGAATGCGGTATGTGATAATAACTTACAAATATATTCAATAATAACCTTGCTAAATTGTATCCGCCAGACCCACCACGGATATACCAGCGACATTCCCAGGTGGCTTTCTTAAATTTATAAAAGAAAAAAGGCTAAATTTGGTACAACAGTTATAATAGTATTGGCATCGCAAACCTATTTAATCAAAAAGCTTACCTCGTGCAATAAAAGCTATAAAAAACTAAACACAATTTTTCTTGGTAGGTAGGTACAAATCGATTCCATTTCCCTGCAATACCGGAAACAACACATATCAATTATTTTCCTATAAAAATTTTTAAAATTAAATTTAAAACCCATAAAATTTTATGTACTTGTATATAACGAGGGTTGTACCTAATAAATAATCATCTTAATTTTCATCATCACATTAAAATTTTATTCTATTTATGATTATTTATTATTATTTATCCGCATGTTTTTTCCGTTGTTTCTTGTTCATTGCCTTTAAAACGGAAGTAAGTAAGTCAGTTTATATTAAATGTACTGTACTCGCGTAAATCCACCGAACACATAAAAAATTTCCGCCTTGAATAATAATGAAAAACGGAGAAAATTCCCATAAAATTACATTTTTATTTCAACCCAGTGTATTTTTTTTTATTTATATTTATCGTATACACAGAGTATATCGGTTTAATGGTTATCCTGCTACTTCTTATTGGGCGCACACGAGTGTGAGTGTTTTTCAACCAACCATAACAAAAACAATAACACCAAGAACAACACCAAACAGCAAACCATCAGTAAAAATCTAAACTAATAAAATAACAATTTGCAGTGATTAAATTTAAAAAGTTTTTCACAACAAAATCGAAATATGTATATAAAGCTCCGAAATCGAAAAACAAAAGCTCGCACAGAAAACAAAAAGTTGTATATAAAAATCGGAATCGATTAAATTAAATTTATTTATTTCTTCTCAGATTTTTCATCATGACGCCTTCTAGTGTATATGATGGAGATACGGTGGTGATGGTGGTATGGTGGTGAAAAGTAATCAATTCATTTAATTGCTATTTGATGGTTGCACATATTTTGTTATTGTTGGAAAAAATTGTACTGCGGGAAAGCATTTCATTCTCATCGGTTAATTGATATCTCGTATTATCAAATTATGTTGTTGTTGCATTTATATCGTAATTAAAATGCATTGAACTTTGTATAGTCTACAAAATTGCTGTCGAATACATTTTTAACTGCACCCTTGCTGATCCGTAGCTAATTCAGCTTTAATATAGAACAGCAATGTTTGTAGCGAGTATCTGAACAAAAAATTCCTGTCGAGTGTAGTTGAAAGTTTAATTTTTTTTTTAATTTTGAAAGTAGTGAAAGTAGGTACATAGCAAGTACTGTATAATACTGAAAATATATTCATCTTATAAATTTATAATAAGTATTTATTTTTTGTGTATAAGAAGTTGTACAGGGAGTATTTAAACACAACGAACAGGAATATTTTATATATACAGGCAGAATATTTTTATTCATCCTGTTAACAAATTTAAAATTTTACTTTTAGGTAGACCGTGGAATTTTTTGTAACATTGTTTTAATTCATTTGCATTATTTGCCTTCTTCGCTTTCACGGCGTCGTTTCGTCATTGTCTTAACGTAAAAATATAAAACCAAAATGCGAAAAACTGAAATATTTTTAAAATTAAAATTATGAAATATTATTGTTGTTGTTTGCACGTATTTCTGTTTCTACTGATATTATTTCTCGTTCTTTACGGTGGCTTATTGCATGTTTTAATTAAAGCTGGCGCACATCCACTGTGCGTGTCCGTGACTTAATTGACACTTAGTTTTATACTGACCTCTCCAATTTTCAAAAACAACAAAACCCTCTTCTGCTCAAATATCACTGAACAAAGAGGGATAATGGGACAACACCTACACTATCAACGCCAAGCAACCAAAGGTATGGGTGGCCGAATGGAAACAACACATATATTAGTGTAATGTGGAAGGAAAACGAGATCATAACTCCCACCCATACCGCATGTCTCATCCAGCAAAAATGTTGACTGTCCATCAACCTTGAGACGAGCGTAGAATTCCATGAATCAACCACACATTAATCCGAAATTAGAATAAAACGACTCTTCATAATAAGTAAATTAAATGAAAATACGTTGAAGGAACGAAATCTATTCCATTCATGGCGCAGAAAACTTGCTGAAAACTGTGCTTAGTATAATGTAGCTGCATCTAAGAGCTAGATGCGCGAAACCAACGGAAACCACTAAATGTTAAGCCTTGGTTAAACTTAAGCTAACAGCCAAACTTAAGAAATACAACAGAAGAAAAGCCCTAACACTAAACACGCTCCCATATCATTTTTATTATTATTTTAATTTAAATAGCCTTTAAATAGATACACGACAGTTATAAGCTTCTATAAATTAAGAAAAGTTACTCGGAAAAATTTGAAATTTGAACTGAGTGAAAAAATAAATCTTATATGAGTTGACCAGGTATATATCTTACGCAAAGCAACCCACCCTCCAGAAGTAATAGCATTGACATAATGCTCTCAAGATAGAGTCTCATCAAATCCAGACTCTTAAGACTCTGATAGGGTGTTCCAATATGTATGTTCAGATCGAGAACTTCAATACCTAAACTTTATCTGCAAAAAAGTGGACTAAAAAGAAATGAACAAGCAGAAAGTTATCAAAAATATATATATATATAAAACAACAAAGGTTCAAAGGTGTTCAGGGTAAAACACAATTCTGCAACGACAAGCAGTAGAAATATTTGCTGCCAACGGGGACACACTGGAAACAGTTGCTCGAGTAGGAAATTAAAGAAAAGCTGAACTAAAACTATGAACTGGTTCATGCTATCGAATTCCTAACGGAAGCCGATCCAGAGCAAAACCATGAACTTGCTATGGATCATCAGTAGCAAACTCTATGATATCCATAATCGTCGATGTAGTGCTGTTAAATTTCCTGAAACCACTTTGGAACAGATGGAAAAAATCACCATCATCCAAAATGGATAAAGTTTGCAAGTTCATTTATATAAAGTTTTTTGGAAATAGTGATTACACGAGCTTGTTTCCAAATAGAAGAACAAGACAAGGTCAGCACACAATTTTAATATGAAGGAAGCGTCGGTAGTATAGTGGAAAGGTCAACTTAAAAAATTTTACGGTAACCTGATTTAAACAAACCACATTGGATTTAATGAAGTAGACAGAAACCAACAACTCATCTAGAGAATAACACTACGGAGCGACATAAGACCACGCATATGGCTCTAACGATCTCATCTTTCCAGAACTGGTACTGACTCAAGCAGCCGATAAAGTTTCATTCAATATATTTGTTGTTATTGTCAATGCGAGTTGTTGTTGTCAAAATTGCTATGAGCGAATTATAAACGTTAAACAGCTTGGAAACATTTAAAGTCGCATATCAAAATCCAAGTGCTATTCATTACTGCAGTTGTCATATTTAAATACCTAATTAGATTTCATTTAAAATAACTGTTTTTATTATGAAATCGAGTTGTTGTTGTCAAAAAATTTTTAAAAGTTTTTAAACTAGCTAAGTCTCACAATTAAATTAAAAAATATTAATTATTTTAGTTGTCAATGTAAAACACCCATTAAAACTTATTTAAAATATTTTTGTTGTTGTTGTCAATGCGAGTTGTTGTTGTCAAAATTACTGTGAGCGAAGTATAAACTTTCAGCTTGGAAACAGTTAAAGTCTCTTATCAAAATCGAAATGCTATTCATTTTTGCAGTTGTCAAATTTAAATACCTCATGAAATTTCATTTAAACTGATTGTTGTTGTTGTAAAATCGATTTGTTGTTGTCAACATGTATTTATGAACTTTTAAAAGTTTGAAAACTCAAATGATGTTTGAGACGCAATCACAATTAAATCAAAAAATATTTTATTATTGCAGTTGTCATAGTAAAATACCCATTACATTTCATTGGAAGTAATTGTTGTTGTTGTCAATGCGATTGTTGTTGTCAAAATTTCTGTGAGCGAAGTATAAACTTTAAACAGCTTTGGTAATTGTTAACGTCTCATATCAAAATCAAAGTGCCATTCATTATACAGTTGTCATATATTTACCTAATTAGATTTCATTTAAAATAATTGTTGTTGTTGTCAAATCGAGTTGTTGTTGTCAACATTGATTGGTATGATCAGTTTATGATTTTTTAAAAAAAATTAACTGTGTAAATTTCACAATTAAATCAAAAAATATTTAATCATTTTAGCTGTCATAGTAAAATACCCATTAGAATTTCATTTAAAATATTCGTTGGTGTTGTTGTCAATACGAGTTGTTGTTGTCAAAGTTTCTGTGAGCGAAGTAAAAAACTTTCACCAGCTTGGAAATTGTATATGAGACTTTATATTAAAATAGAAATGCTATTCATTTTTGCAGTTGCCGTATTTAAATACCTAATGAGATTTCAATTAAAATAATTTTTGTTGTTGTCAAATCGAGTTATTGTTGTAAACAATGGTATGATCGATTTATGAACTTTAAAAGTTTGTAAACTGTTTAAGTCTCGCAATTAAATCAAAAAATATTTGAATATTTTATTTGTCATATTAAAATTCCCATAAGATTTTATTTAAAATATTTGTTGTTGTTGTCAACATTTCTGTGAGCGAAGTATAAACCAGCCCTGCTTCAGTTTCAGATTCAGTTTCAAAAGCATAAAGCCTCTCGCATGCTCACATTTAAGTGGCGCTTCAACAAGTAACCGCTGAGACTCCGGACGCGAGCAAGAATCCTCGATTGCACGAGGTCACCAGCCGCTGCATGATTCATGAACTTTGCTGAGTTCACAACCAAAACCCTGCGTGTAAGGAAAATGGTCAGGATGCTTGAAGAAATATCAAAAATCATTTACTGATGTAACCTAGCACAATGTCATCAGTTATCCGTTGTATGAGAGGCGTTGTGACCAACAATCGAACCGTTGTGCCTCAACGTTGAAATCAGCACATAATTGAAAGCTGTAAAGTAAACATTTACAAATACATTTTCCAGAGATTCGACTGCGACAATGTCGCCATGACATCATGCGATCAACTTGAACTCCACGCATTATGTCCGTGCTTCAGAAACAATGTGAAAACCACTTAAACCAAAAAAGATTTGTTTTTGAACCAAGATATTAAAAAAAATTCTACTAGCATCCACTGATCGGACAATGCTTGAATCACGGCTCCAACTCAACACAATCCGTGACCACACACAGCAATATCTCTACATTGAGATTCCACAACACTTTGTATATATTAAAGGTATATGAAAAGGACGTCAGCGAAGGTCATTGCCAGAACGTACTCTGTTAATCCGAGAGGTGATAAATATTTATACATGAGCCATAAACCATCAGGCATTGCGCGCACACCTACTCAGATGAAGAATGAGAACGCTGCTTAACAGAAGCCATAATTTTGCAGATGCCAAAATGTTGCAGATTGTGCAATCCATCGAGTCCACTAAATCTGTGGATTAAGTTCTCGCTTAATATAGCTCTAGATTTTAACAGAAACCAATCAGATTGCGATGCCAAAAATTCAGCTTCATGATGAAGCGACGTAGCTAGAGATCTAGTGCTAAATGAAAACCTAATACATTTAGATAAATCTTCATGTTAGTAGATGGCCAGGTATTTTTTAATCATTGCTTCTACCTCGACGGTCCTGGTGGTTCAGGAAAAACATTTTTCTACATTTCATTGATGGCATTTTTGCGAGGTCAAAAACAAACTATGCTTGAAGTCTTTATGAAGCAGAAGATCTCCGAAAGACTTCCCTCATAATCATCGATGAAATCACAATGCTTACTATAAATGGATTGCGGTGCATAGCGACAAAAGTCGTAAGGTGATGAAAAGCGACAAATACTGTTAAAGTAAGCGGAGTCACCCCAGTCAAAAAATGTCAATAATGCAGATTCGGCTATAACGATTAAAATTTACCAAGCGAAAAATGTCGATAATGCAGATGCAAAAAACTTGCTCTGCTCGTCTTTAAAAGTCGGTAAGACAGATTCATATACATAGGTATCGAAAATGTCGATAAAGCAGATACATAATTTTGGTGTTAAACAGTAATATCACAATGATCGTTTAAGTGCCATGGCTGGAAATAGATACAAATTAAAGGTCTTAATGATGCTCATAACTGGAAAAAATTTCAGGTCATTTTTCATGTTGAGTGTATATATCAATCGAGTAAAGATCAATCGGGTGATATATTCAATCGAGTTTTTCCGGACTCTCCACATGAAAAATTACCTGACGTTTATAAATGATAATTATTAGATGACACTTCATTTAAAATATTCTTTAAACATATAGTAACTATAGATGCATTTCACGGCTTACTTCCGTAAACATCTAATACAGCACTTAGAGAAATTTGGTTTAGTATATTAGTTTTGTTACGATTGAAAAATTCTTATTTTAAAATTTTTGTTGGTTTTTATGAAGAACAAAATAACAAATGTCTAATATAAATAATTACTTTCAGGCATAAAATTTATATCTGCATTATCGACATTTTTCTTCTGTGCTGTTACCGACAAAACTCAATTGTCATTTTTGGTTGATTAGTTTGAATCTGCATTATCGACCCTTTTCGGCTGGAGTCGGCTAACTTTAATAGAGTCAGCGACTAATCCTTCAGTGGAAGGATTCGGTATTCGTTGCCGGTGGAAACTTTCAACCAACGCTTCTTGCTGTGCCAAGAAGAACTCGCATTGACGTGCTTGAAAATTGAATCAAGTTGACCAGTCGTTGGAACCACTTCACTAAGTTAACACTGACGACAAATATACATAGCGAAGGCCAGGAGTAATATCATCAACAGGCCGCCATGTTGGCCGCGGCCAGCCTTTTGCCCAGGCCCACAGCGCTGAACATTTTTGACATACCCCGGACATATGCATATCGTTAGAAAGGTATTGACGCCAGCTATAGCATATAAAAAAAATTTCAAAAAATTAGGGTCGAGGGTCATTTTGGCCAAAAAACTGAAAAATGCCAAATCGGCCGGCCACATTCGGCCAAATTGCTAAAAAATTAGCCCAAGACTTTTGGTTCATATTTTCAGGATTATTAGCCACAAACCTCACCTACAATATGACATCAACCGTTTGTCCCAAAAAACTCGTATATTTTAGATATTGACCTCAATAACTTAAAAACCACCCTAATTTTTTGCAAAATTTCATTTTTTGGCTCAAATCTCATAAATAATTTCGGAGATTTCGGCAACAATTCGCTGGAATCTCCCAATTTGTGGAAAAGCTTAAGCATAAAGTTTCATCCCAATAAATTAATTTGTCTGGGCTCAGTTTTAACTGGGCAGAGTTAAAAAACAACAGTTTTCTGCCGAAAATCGTCATTTCCGTTTAAATTTTGGAAAAATGATCACGACCGATATTGTTACAAATTTAATTTAGAATCTTTTAGTTATTTTAGTGGAAAAAGCTTAAGTATCAAGTTTCATCCCGAACAGTTGATCCGTCGACTAGTGTAGAGAACCTACACAGACATGTTGTTTGCGCTGAACCATATACGCATACAGAAAGACTTTTTTTTTACTTCATTGATATAGTGAATGATAAATCTTCAAAAAGTCTATTTTGCAGACCTTTTATTCCAGGAACTATTGGATAATATGTTACTCCTGAAAATATTTTGTATGAAATATGCTAAACTCTGATGGGACATGGATCGTGGTTGAGGTGTAGAAGTGAATATTTTGCAAGGCGCTGGCCTTGCAACGAATGGCTAGTAAGATTTTAGTTGAAAAAAATCCAGTAGCTTTTCATAAAAGCTAAAGGTTTATTTGTAAACTGTTTATAAAATATTCTCCCGCTGTCCAAAAAAAAAAAAATAAAACAAAATGTACCGACAAATTTGAATTGAGAAACGTCAAACCAATGTGCATAATAAATAAAACCAAACGTTGATTCATTTCGAATAAGAAAATCTTTTATCTTCACCCCACATAATTTGATTCATTAAACTTTTTAATGGCCCCAACGGTTTGACACATTTTAAATAATTTGGCGCCATACACATTAAATTTTGTATGACATAAAAAAAATCTGGAAAATTTACGTTCTTTGTATATTGTATTTTACCCTGTTTGATGCGTATATCAAAAACCTTTGACCCATTTTACGATATAAGTTACTTTGTAAAACAAATAACAGTCCTATAGATCTTATTCTATTCAAAATAGTTTAGGCAAAAATCCTTGTATACTTTATTTAACGAGCACCCTCCATCCGGTTTTTTGAATGATTTAAATATCACCACCCCCTCGATATGCCGGCACAAGGAACGAAATTTATTAGTTTTATTACGCTCGGTACAAAAGATAAAATCATCCTTTCAACTCGTCCCATTTTAAGAAGTATATATCTACTCGGCGTACTTCGTCTCACCAAGAACAGCATAAATATTTTTGTTGTTGAAAGATGAAAAATAATAAAATGAAATAAGATGAAATTCTTACATGTTTTGTTATTTGTGTACTTGCTGCTTCTCTTATCTCATCTCTTTGATTTGAATGTACATAACACAAGATAAAATTATTTCAACTTAGTTAGTTTATCATATTTTAACAGATTATACATAGCTGATAAAGAGTGTTATATTCTGCCAAAATATTACCGTTGAAATAATTGTATTGCTGACGGCAATTATTAATATTTTAGGCAAACACTTGATTACCTTGGAAAACAGAAAAACATAATATCCATGGGAGGGCGGAGGCTGGTGGAATTCAAAATTATTTAGAATAATATAACGGGGGCAAAATCAATACCGATAAATAAAACATTTCTTTTCTATTACTTGGTGTTACATGTATCCAGCATCCATATAAAAGGATACGAACAAAAGATATGCATGATTTTGTGAAAAATTAAAAATTCATCTCAGATTTTATTTATTCCCTTATCACTTCTTTCATTTTCATGATCTTTATGCGTGTTATCATTTCCATATTCAATTGGTGTAACATAAAAATGGATAACACAACAATAAAAGATATGTTTTTCCGAGAGCGCACCATTGTTTTATACATGCTTTTGTTATTGTTGTTTATTTTTTGTAAATCCAGGGGTACCTTTTTCCGATAGATACCAATTTAAGACAAGTTAAGGTGGTAAGATAAGAAAATACCAATTCAACATTGTTTATTTTATTATTGTAGCTGTTATTTTAAAATGAAAATCTATATGTTGTATGGATGGGATATTGGGATACATGTTAATGTTTATTTCATTTTCTATATATATTCACAAAGTGAAATTGGGAAAAACGAAAGAAAAATGGTTATTGAATGATTGGCAACACAATGAAAAATTTTGAAACAGGAAAAGGGTACAGTAAATATTATGTGTTACACAACAATAAATAAAAGAAATACACAAATAAATAAATAAAATTGATAATAAATATAAAAACGAAAATGACTTAAGAAGTTATCATTCATTTCACAATGGGAATGGAAAATAAATTAATTGATTGGAAAATTTTTTGATTTATTTTTTTGTGTGCGGGTGCTGCTCCTTTTAAACAATACAGACAGACACACATAAAAATCATCATTTTTCATTTTCACAAAAAGAATGTTTCAACGTCGATCTAAGAAATATATATAGGAGATACATGTTAAGCTAAAGTGAAAGGAATTTTAATCGTTATAATCATCAATCTAAAGTTTTTTAAATGAAAATCACTATGGGATATTGTATATAAAGAGATACCGAAAGAGGGTCCTAATCTTAAATTATTTTTTACTGCATTTTAATTAACACACCAATTTTTTTAGGCAAATGGCTTTATTTTTGTATCAGTTCAAATTTAAATTAAACGTAACTATGAATTAAACTAAAACATTATAAATTATGTTCTCAATAGTACCAGCCAAGACCATTTTACCACAATTTATGCGGAAATGACGTTTTTTCACAAAAAACAGTAACGATTTTTTGCAGATTTGCCATTCGCTATATCGCTGAAATCAAAAAAATATGTATGTAATAACATGCAATCTAAATGTTGGTGTTTGGTTCTCCACAGCCCAGACGGATCGATTGATCGCGGTAAAACTTCATATTTAAGTTTTTTTTAGAAATTTGGAGATTCCCGTGAGTTATTGCCGAGATCAGTCCACTGGAAGAGGCAGCTTTTTGTAAGAGCTTTTTCGTTTCTTACAAATATTTTGAAAACTATATCATTTACCAGGAAACCGAATATGAAGTGAAAGATTCTAAATTCAATTTTCAACAATATCGGTTCATATCAGTTTTTTAAAAATTTAAGTACACATGATGATTTTTTGCAAGTAATTGTTATTTCATAGTAACCATGAAACATTTTGACCTCGTGCAAATTCGTGTTGTCGAGCAGACAAAATGTTGTTTGTATCCCTACAGTTTTTTTCAGTGATCCTAGTAATCTTTAGTCGAAATCGGTCCACCGGAAGTGCTAGCTACCATATAGGAGTTGTTTCGTTATTTGCAAACAAATATTTGGAAAAGTATGTAGCATTTGCGACAAAAACGATTAAAACAAAAAAATTGTAGATTAAGTTTCAAACAAAATTTATGCAGATTATTAAACTTTACCGAAAATGACGAGTTTTGATTAAAAAAACTTTATTTCAGCAAAATTCGGCGTCTGGATGGATGGTTCGTGGAAAATGTAATGGACATTTGGGCACCGTAAGTGGCAGCATCCGTAAGAGCGTTTTCAATTTTTGCAGTGTTTTATAAGTTTCAATAAGGGTTGAACCTGTTTTGTTTTCTGAAAATTAAGCAGAGGTTAGGTATTGGCCACAACATATTCACCCATCTATTTTTTGCAACAGTATTCATAGGATCGTTGAAGTCTATTATGAATGGTAATAACACATTAGTCCACATCAAGAGTTAAGATTTTCTTTAACTTCCTGCTCATTAATTGAGCTTCCGTCTTTTGTTAAGCCAACTCTAAAAATAAATGATATCATCATTATTAGGCAACAATTTAAAAACCCAAATTCAAAATCTTGTAAAGTTTTAAAACGTCTTGCATATTTCAAGCTAAAAATCTATTTCAATAAATGCGAATTTCTGAAAAAAGAAACGGAATCCGTCGAGCATCTTATCACTCAGAATGGATTAAGACCGAATCCCGAAAAAGTGCAAAAAATCATGGACCGCCCACTACCGGTGACACAGAAACAAGTGTAACAATTTCTTGGACTTGCAGGTTATTATAGACGCTTTATAAAAGACTTATTACGACTACTCCTTGTGTGGTCCTCACAACTATTTAAATTGCAACTTTGCTTGTTTCAAATTTTAAATTTCAAAAAAAAAATCCATTGCAATCATATGAGTTAAGCCTTTTTCTGATAGCATTGCCATCTGTTGTTGTATAGACAATAAAGCTTTAGACAATTTAAATTCCAAATTTTAATTTTTCAATTAAATTAAATTATATTTTGTACTCGAGCGCCAAATAGCGGTCGTTGTGTGTGTGTGATCGGGGTGCACGTTGGTTTCACCTTCAAAGTCACTCACTTTCGGCGACCATATTTTGGTTCGATTTATTTTTCCTCTCGCAACCAGGCTGTGGATTTTGTATGCTTTTCTCACGAAGTTCTCATGAGAATTTGTATACCAGTGTATAATATTCACTTTTAATATGTTAACTGTCATTTTCTATCTTTGTGTGTGTGTGTGTGTGTCAAATTCTGATGAAGTTTCGCCAAAATGTTGACTCGATTAAATATGGGCTATCGGTTGAAAAATTACATCATGAGCACATTTCCACTACTCGCGAGCAGTGGAATAAATAACAGAACATGGATTCTGTTCGCTTTTCACAATCAATTTAAGTGAATTTTGTTTACGTATACAGTGTATAGTATACACTTTTAATATTGTGCGCTGTCATTTTCTATCATTGTGTGTGTCAAATCCACATTAAACTTTGCCAAAATGTTGACCAGATTTTATAAATGATACTATCGGTTATGAAACAATAATAAATAAGTATTATTTCGTCTGCTCGCGAACATACAAAAAAATGACAGACGATAAGGAAATAGTTGCGAATTCCAGTTTTTAGTTTGATTTTAATTTTTGGTTGTTATCATAATGTTTATTCTGTTCTGTTACACGGTGTATGTCAGGAGCACGCAAGTATCAAATTCCCCAAGAACCAAAACCTTAATATCTAGTCGGCACAGTCACCGTTAGAGAGGCCTCTGCGTGTTTAGATAAAATGTGCAGTTTGGCTTCGTGCCATCCGTAACAGACTGCTTAAAAATTACAAAACCAATAACTAAATTTCTGAAAAAGATAAAGATGTCGATATAAATGATCCAGAGTATTAAAAATCCTTCTTAGACTTTAAAATGAATTTTACCGACGTACCAAGAACAAAGATTCAGAACATGAGGTCCGAAAACGAAAGAGAAAAATGAGTCACATGTAAAGAGAGAGTGCCGAGTATAATCATCTTCCAAAACATATTAATATAATATTACAAAACTATCAAAAGTTGGAAATGTTCATACTATTTGGGCTTGATATAATAATTTTCTCATTTACTCCTAACACACCTTTGCCCAATGAAGGTTACCCTTTTGATATAGTTTCAATTTTTAACGAATATTTATCCTAATAAAGTTGAAGGATTTAAGATCAATTAAACAATTAATACTGCTAAAATATTACGAACAAATACAGTCAGTCACAAAAGTGTACATACACCACTAAAATTTGCAAAATTGAGATAAATAAAATGGACTAAATACTGTAATATTAATTAAATAATATATTTAAACAAAAAAATTATTATTGGACAAAAAAAAAATTAAAAATTCATAACATTTATATCACAAAAGTATCATCACATTTGTATCATGCAGTAAATTAAACCAATATTCGGACCCATTGTTTCTTTTAATACCAGATATGCTCTACTGCATTCAGAACCGATGAGGAGGAAGGAGCATGAATTTATGTTTCAGCACATTATATAGAAGCCATTGTCTCACTGCCATTGCCGTATGTTTTGGATCATTATCATGATAGATCAAGATCCACTGGTTGCTAATAGTTCTAAGCATTCGACGGACGGTTGTAAATTGCTACGCAATATGTTCCAATACATTTGATGATCCATATTAATTTCTATAAATACCAATTTTCCGACACTAACCATATAGATCTCCAATTTTCCACGAAATTTTTCTTCCTCCATCGGATCCGAATATATTGAATTTACTTCCGCCAGTGAAAAGCACTTTGCTTTAAAATTCATAGCTTTCATGAACTTGTTCATGAAAGAATTCAACCCTGTTCTGTTAAACTCTTCGTTTCGTAAAACTCCGAATTTCCACTATTTTTGTAGCACTAATCCTCAGATTGGACACCACTTTATTAATTATGTTTCGAACATCCCGTGCCTTAACATTTTTAGGACGCCCAGATCGCTGTTTATTTTAAATATTTTCTCTGTCAGTTATTGGTAAAAGTCGAGCAACCGTACAAACAATAGTCCGAAATTTGGACATTTCAAACGTGCAACTGTATGTAGACTTTTGTGATGTAAATTTCAAGAATTTTTTGAAAATTATTATTTGTTTTTTTTTTTGTCCGATAATAATTTTTTTTTGTTTAAATATATTATTTAATTAATATTACAATATTTAATTCGTTTCATTTATCTCGATTTTGCAAATTTTAGTGGCGTATGCAGACTTTTGTGACTGACTGTGTGTAAACCGAATTTTCTATTATTACCCTATACATATGATCCAAAATACGCCAATTTTCTTCTGAAGTACCATACTCATCGAATGAATGAGGCAGAATTAAATAAATAAACGCAAATATTCCATTCGCACAAAAATAAATAAACACGAATACAATTTTCCCATTTTCATCCTTAAATTTGTTCTAGCATATAGACGTAATACTCTATGTTTAATTTAAAATGTTAACACAAATAAACACATACACACACAAAAAAAAATTACAAAATGTAAGTAGATCAAAATGTGATATGTGCGCTCTTCTTGAAGACAATATGAAAATAAAAAAAGTCAGCGCAAATAGGATAAAAAATAAAATAAAATTGGGTTGCAAGGCTGTGAAATTGGAAGGGTGCTCGATATACAAAAAAAAAAAAATATTATAAAAATATTTGCCACTCTACATATGAATTTTAACATTCTATTTTTTAATTCAATGTATGAATATATTTATCCATTTATCCGAGGCAGATGAAACAAAAAAGCGGAATAATGGCTGGTGAAAAATTTTAATAAGCTGGAAAATGTGAATTTTTATTATTTAAATTTTGTTCAATTGAATTGAATTGGATTTTTTTTGTATGTGTGTTCCCAGTTTTACTCAATATACTCGTTTAAATGGTGCCATTGTTCCTTTTCTCTGTGCACAGCAGAATATTAGATGTAGTCTATTTTTGGTGTTTAATAATACAGTTATAAAGGATATTACTAAATGTGTTCGTATCTAAGTGTTCAACAGGTTTGATTAAAATACAATTTCTTTTTTGCTAATCGAGTATAAAACAACTCTTTAGGGTTGGTGAGGTCAATGACTTACACCCTCGCGCTCATGACTAGTTTAAGATCCTTTACAATTTTCCCGGCAATGCTGGTTAACGGACGATTCATGTTAGAATTTGTTGCCTACATTCATATTCATGATGAAAAGTTCTTATCTTTAATATGTTGAATGGTATGCAGGAACTCAACAATTTGCTCAGACAATTTTTACTTGTTTCTGAATACGCTAAAAATTATGGAGTTGGTTGTTTGCAATGTTCAGTTATATTTACGTATACAAATGGCCTCGCTCGTCTTGGTCCAATGAAGTTTTAGACATTTTTGGACAACATATTTGTAGGATTTTCTCATCACTCTATAAATAGACGGAAAAATAGTATAATTGCATTAGTAAATGGACCACTCATCACGGTATAGCTTTGGTCACTATGCGGAGGAACTAACCCACTTGTAATTTTGCCAAATCTTCTAAAATTTAGTATTAGGACTGGTCCAGCAAGATTCACTCTCAATATTATGAAATGACTTTAAATGAATCTTTCTAGTAATATACAATTATAAAATCATCCGTTCTTCGGTGATGTTCAATACCATTATGAAACTGTCCATTGTTTTCAGAAACGAAGAACGACTGGTGTTTCAATAAGGAAGTGAAATTGTATCATGTTACATACATGAAGAAATAGGTCTTTTATTTTAACCAGTTTGTAATACTTTCCCAATTGTAGCAGGCTGTTGTTCCCATTAACACTATACCGTTTTGAAAGCTTCAAATCTGTTTGACATCTTCGACTTAACACGTAGGGTTTAGATAAATTTCGGACGTTTCTAATTAGTCTGAGTAGTTTTGCTCACGATGAATAACTTGAATTTAATTGCAGAACCAAAGTCTCTTTTGGATTCATCTCAAATAATTATAGAGTGTTTGCCCTTTTTTGGATTTTTTTTATTGTTGATTATGAAATCTTGTTTTTGTACGTCACATCTCAACAACTGCGATCCATTGAGATTGTCTTAACTCGTACATGCGTTTAAAACCAGTTTTTCATTTAAATAATGTGAAAATTTCTGACTTAAGGTTACCTAAGTATTACATTTCTACTCCATTCTATGTTCTATGATCTAATAACCATTAATTAGTTCAAAGCCTGGTAATGAATTTGCCAAATTTAAGTTGCTCGCGGTTTTGTTTTCTAACTGTCTTACATTTACCAAATTTACCTTTGCATCGAATACAGCAGAGTAATCCATTTCATTTGCATCGAAGAAATAGTAGAGTCCAATTACGTTTTTGCAATTGCTGACGCAACTTATTCTTTGAAGACTAGTCAACTTCAGCAACGTATAAACCACGCCAATCACCAACGCCGTTAGATAACTTGCCTCAACATTGCATACCGTGTCGAGCACTGATTTTCGCTATAAGAATTTTATTAATCATTGCGTTAAAAGTTGGTGATATATCGCATAAAAATTGCGTAGGTTGGAATATTTGGAAACGGTTAACTTTCTTTGTTGTTGGGGACGCCAATTGTTCTCGATGATTCCCCACTGCTAAGAACTTTGTTGATGTAATGATGTGTGACTGAGTGTTGTCATGATTAATATCAGCTTGTGCTTATGATTTCATGCCGAGTATCGCTGCCACTAGATAACTTGTGTTCGCCCGCCCTTACGCTGCTGTCTCAGTTTTTGGTTTCACAATGTGAGTCGTCCCCTTGCGTGGGTTTTTTTTATTTATAATTTATATTACAACTGATTTACAAATCATTTAGTAATTTATATTTCTTAAATAAATATTCACATTTGACGGGCAGTAACCCAATGGTTACTCCCGTTTGAATTTACATAATTTATTATTTTTCTCTGTCCTAATTAAATACTACTGCCCAGTTCTAAAGGTTCCCGCCTTTGAAGCCATCCCACTGCATTGGTAATGTCCACTTCGTATGTCTGTATTTTTGTGCTGAGATATCCACTGAATGTGATTTTTGCATGATTTTTTATTCCTTCACTGACATATCGCGCATGTTTAAATCCCTATGTAGGTTATTATTTTTGGTGTACCATGGTGGACAATGCCACACAGCACTTTGTTTGGAAAACATTGTATCAGTTGTGTATTTGTTTTCTTGGTACAACAACAAAATTGAATACCATAGGTCCATACTGATTTAAGTATTTGCCTATATAATAGCAATTTATTGTGTATCGTCAGATCAGAATTTCTACCTATTAGCCAATACATTTTCCTATATTTGATGTTAAATTCTTCTTTTATCTTTTTAACATTCTTTTTCCATCTACGCTTGCAATCGAGATTCATGGCGAGGTATTTGGCTGTATTTGCATTTGGAACCTGCCTTGGATTAAGTATACCACTGGAATCCAGTTAACTTTCTGGTCTGTGAAGTATCATTTGCAAATATTGCTATGGTAGAACCTTCTGTATTTGTCATATCTCTGGTGCACAGGATATACAATATAGGACCCCGTACACTACCTTGTGGAATGCCTACTGCTATTCTCTTAAATTCAGAGTACTCTCCGTTATATTTTAGATGGAAATGCCGATCTGTGATGTACGATTTAAGGATTTAATAAAACTGTTTAGGTAGATCTCGATGCAATTTAAATTCAAGTCCTTGGTGCCAAACTTCGTCGAAAGCTTGTGTTACATTTAAGAAGATACTGGAACATATTTTCTTTTTCTCGAGTGCGTCTTCTGTTATATTCGTTATTCTGTGAACTTGTTCTATCGTAGTGTGATTTTCGCTAAATTCAAATTGGACTGGTTGAATTAAATTTCGTTCTTCTATTTTTGGCTTGAGCCTCATGAGCAGTAATTTTTCAAATAATTTTGAAATGACAGAAAGTCATTGAAAGATAGTGCCGACAGTGAAATTGTCTGTACGACTTTTTGTAGTTTCCCGGTTTGCCTGGTTTAGGAATCATAATTAGTTCAGTAACCTTCCATTGCCGTGGGACATATTTTAGTCTAAAAGCAGCATTGATTATTTGAACCAATTTTCGTAATCCCTTCTCGGGAATTGTACTTGATCTCCTCTTTCAATTCCTGTAATGTTACAGATCGCATATTATGGTCATCAATTTTCTAATTGTTGTTATGTTTTCATCTGCAGTTTGCCTGCGGGTTACAGTTGAAAGATCTCTTCCAACTGAGCCGCAAATAATGTATAGCTTTTTGCTTGTCACTTTTGGCCCCGGTTCCTTCTCAGTAATCAATGTCAATATGTCCGGTGAGACCACTTAAGTACTTGTTAATATTTTCGTTCTTAATTTCTTTTATAAATCGTTTTAGTATATTGCACAAATAATTGAGAATTTTTTTTGTTTTCCCTGGCGCGTGTCCTTTGGTCTTTCGTGCATTCCGTTTCTCTCTCTAACTCCCTGACTTCAAGAGGGTGATTTTGATTCTTCCGGAATTCAGTATGATCAGTAGGAGAATTTTCCTATGCTGCTTGTTGAATAGTACTGTTAAGTACCTCAAGTTCGTCTTCCAATTGTACCGTTGTTTTAATTGGCACTTGCAGGTCTATTTGCTCTACAATTAGTTCCTGGAATAAGTCCTAATCAATTTATTATTTGTTAGCTTAGACAAGTTATCCTTATTGTTAATGATCATTGTGCTGAGCATCGTGAAAACAGGTGAATGGTCGGAATAAACCCCCTTGCTATTTTCGAGGCCCATGTGTAGTCCTCGATAACCCCTTTCGTTATATAGAAATCAATGAGATCCGGTATTTTATTTATATCAGCAGGCCAATATGTTGGTTGACCTCCAGAATGGAACTCGCAGTTGTTTACCCGACCTGCTTCGAAAAGCTCTTTTTCTTTACGAGTTAGAAGTATTGATCCCCAATAGGTGTTTTTTGCATTAAAGTCACCACCAATAATAAAATTGAATCCTAGTGATCTAAAGAGTTCGTTATAATCTTCTTTGTTTAGATTATAGCTTGGAGGGCAGTAGAAAGAGGAAATACTGTATTCATTATTATTATTAGTTGCGGTTTTTACGGTTTTAATTTGCACACTTTCTTGTTCGAAACCATGTTCTTCATATTGTTTCACAATCTTTTTCACTATTACTGATGATCATCCTTCCGCGTTTCCTCCTGAGTGAACAGCATGATAACATTCATAATCACCTATTTTAATAAATGATGTTCCTCTCAAATGGCTTTCCGATATAAGGCATATATCTATTTTTTCCAAATTTAGAGAAATTTCGAACTCTGGAACATGCTGCGCTAGTCCGTTCGCGTTCCAGGCGTCAATTCTTAATGTTCTGCTCATTTTAATATAGGAATGGTTTCTTGC
This sequence comes from Nephrotoma appendiculata, assembly GCA_947310385.1. Classification (NCBI taxonomy): domain Eukaryota; kingdom Metazoa; phylum Arthropoda; class Insecta; order Diptera; family Tipulidae; genus Nephrotoma; species Nephrotoma appendiculata. Next base: position 22,197,424 of record OX371225.1, on the reverse strand, counting down.
TTTTCTAGACGCTTATATAAAGCTTCTAGACCACGTTCTTGATTTGCTATAGCCTTAGATGATTGCTGTACAATTTGCGAGTAGGTTTTCCGCCATGTATCTAGTGGCATTGGATTCGCTTGGTGTTTGCTTACTTTCTCTCTGGTAACCTTAGAGCTTTAAGGAAACTGTTTCATTTTGTTTCTTAGCCTTTGAAATTCTTTGGCTACTTCACATCCTCTGTAATTCGCAGGATGATGCCCTTGACAGTTTATACATTTTGCAGGGTTTTTTCTACTTTACTAACACTCTTTCGCGTTACGAAATCTATAGGCTCCCGACCTCAATATTTTTGCGTGTGATCCAAACCTTGGCATTTTTTACAGTGAGGTATTAGCCTCGTATTTTTTCTAGGGGTTCTATTTTAACCCTCATATTTAGTGTTACTTTGATGTTGAAAATTTTTTCAACTTTCTCTTTTTTATTAAAAGTAAGCAAAAAGAATTGGAGCCCTCTTTTTTACATCTTTCTTCTCACCTCTATCTCATTTTAGGAAATTTACTGCATCTTTCAGATCTTTTATGGGGATTACTTGTAACATTAGCTGAGAGACAGCGTATCGTTTATCAAAAAAGTTGTATGGGAAAGCAAATTTGGAAGTTAGGAAAATTTCATCAAATCAACGTTTACTTTATATGGAGGTAAATACAAAGAGTATTTTTTATTGGCTAAGGGTCAGCCATCCTTCAGTAGAAGATTTGATTGAGTTAAAGCGAGCCATTAATTATCTAAGTGTCGCTCTTATAATTAAATTATTAATAATAATAATTATAAGAAAATTAAATTTTTATAGTGAATTTTATGTGTGAGGCTATTTAGCGGTGTGGCGTACCCTCGTTAGCGTAAGGAGAATGATTGCTCTGTGATTCGGGGGTCCCGGGTTAGATTCCTAGTGGTGACCAGTAAAAAATTGCAACAGGTTATTTTTAACTTGTCATAATACGTTATTTATATATATATGTCCTTTCATTTCTAAGTTTCAGCCATAACGGCTTTGTTTTTAATATTTTATAAACGAATACTAATGCCTATCATTATGGACAATAACCAAAAGCAGCTTAAAATTAGTTGAAAATCATAAACTTTCAAAAAGGTCGAATTATAATCGACACTTCATAAAATGACAGGTTATAAAATTTGGAATTTTGCTTGCCTCGATGATCTCTAATTCTCGTGTTGATCTTTAATTTTTAGTGTTCGTGCTCTATTCATCCTGACCTTATAAGCGTAGGTCTCACAATTTTTGTAGTGAAAGTATCTGTCAGATAGAAGCTGACCGAAAATAATATTTTTTGTGATCAGGCATGATGACACGTGACTCTTTCACTGAACCAAATATTTTCAAGGATTTGTTGCACTACAGTGCAAACTGATCATGAATCGAGGCTGAGCATTCCGTCTAATTATTTTATGTGAGGTGTTCACAAAATCATTTATTTTGTGTGGTTCGGAATCATTTATTTTGTGTGGTTTTGGTTGATTGTTGGGCTGCTGTTTTTTTTTTTTGTGTGGCAAAAAATTAATTCGATTCTTAAATAAAATTTGTGTTTTGTTGTAATAAAACTATTATTAAAATTGTGTGTGTGTGTGTGTTAAATATTGTTAAATTATCGGTAAATTACATCGTTAAAAATTTGTCTTCTAAGGCAATTTTAAAAAAAATATTTAATTTTAAAGACCATAACTGTTTTGGTAAAGTGATGAATTCAAAGCAAGAAATTTTGAAATTAGCTGAGCTTTATAAAAGCATTGAGTGCCTGTGGAATATAAACTCCAAATTTTTCCGCAGAACCGAAATCGCCTTTAGGACACGCATGACCACTTATAGCATCTCCAGCAACATGTAACCGATGTAAAAGTGCAAGTTTTAAATTCGTAACAGAGAACTACTGCAGGAGCAAATCACCGTCAATTTTCTTCAATTTCGCCCATCTCATCATCAGATGAAAACAGTATCAGAAATTTACCCGACGATATCTACACCAGTTACTGTTACTTTTCCACTTCCCAGCTCATCACGGACAGAACATAAATTGAATGAACCAATAAAAGTTCTAAATGCTAAAACGGTCAAATTTATTCGACCTCATCATCAACATCCATGGACATTTATTGGCAGAATACATTTCAACAAACACCATTATAGGAATGGAAGAAGCAAACATCGAATATGAAACTGTTAATAATCAATATGTGATTTTGTTATAAGTTGAGTGAATTATCGTTGAACTTAAATTGGTAAATTAATTATTAAATAGAAACAGCTTTCTGTATTTTTTAAAATTGTATTGCAACTTAAAATATTGACTGTCGATCGCAACATAGCCGACCACAACCTTATCGCATTCAAAATATTGTCTTTCGACTGAAGCAAAATTGTTCACGGGTGTGTACTCCTCATCCTCTTGATTCATAAGCTGATAATCTTCAACTATGAAGTGCACACGAAACCTTCACAATTAAATCAGTAGTGTCTAGTGATGTTTCAATTTGCCTTTGGAATATTCGAAACCGCGCTACTGATCGGTCGTTTTTGTAACTTGGAAAACAATGGAATATCTAAATGGCGGGATTTCCTCGTATATGGTGCTGTCGTTAATTCTCCCACTTGACATAACATCAATAAACAAAAATTTGCTATTGGCATCAACAACTCCGAATAAAATAATACTCAAATAGCCTTTATAACGATAAAAGTTTGATCCAGAGTTAGCGGGAATCTTAATTCTTATATGCTTTCCATCTACGCACCCAATGTGTGTAATCTTGTACCACTCAGCTTTATACTTTGTGGAACCTAACAACAATAAAAAATATGAATATTTATTATTACATTTTTAATTAGAAATGTATAATTTAAATTTAATTTACTTATGGTTCGAGCGCAATCCAAATGGCTTGAAAAACCTCAGTTATGGCGAGTGTAACTCTTGTCGGAATAGCGTCCCTTATATGGTGGGTTTTTTGGTTATTGCACTTTTTTTACCTATAGCATAATGGTATGTTATACTAACAAAATTGGAAACATAAATTTTACATAACACATTACACATATCGTCGGTTTGGTGCTTCAGTGACACAACTCAAAATTTTTAATTTTTCAGTAGGGCGATTTAAAAAAATCACTCAAAAGTAAATAAATATTTTTTTTCTGTTCCTACATCCTCTATTGGATCTTAATTTTTAGAATTCTTTAATATTTTGCAAATTTTCTTAGGATAGGTTCCAATATCATAAAATGCTAATTTCTTTCGCGAATTGAGTGATTTTTTATATGGAATTTTAACTAATTTGCTAGAAATGAAATACATATAAGATATTTTGAGCTTTTGATACAAAATAATAAAAATATGAACTATTGGGAATCGTTTGTTCGAATATCTTTGAAATTAGTAGAATTTGAGTTGTGTCCTATTGCACCAAACCGACGATATAATCTAATTAAGGTACCACCAAACTCAAAATTTCTTCGAATTGGTACATATGTATCCTTGTAAAATTTTGAAAGTTGGTTCCAGTACCCCAGTCCAAATCTTTTAAAAAATGCATTTCCACATCATTGTCGCCCCGATTAATTAAAAATGGATTAACCCAAAATACCGGTGCTTCTCTCTTTCGCTTTTCCTCAATTTTAATTGTAAATACACATCAAACACGTAAAATTTCAAACCACAAACGTAGGTGTTCCTCCCGATTTTTATTTTTTTTAGATGCAAATTTAATGTTAATTGTATAAAATGGGTGAAATGGAGTAGCCATGTTACCGCGTCGTTGCCTGCAAATTTTTTCCGCGGTGGCATTCTTAGTTTACGTGTGTGATGGCGCAAGGTCATAAAAAACGATGGACAATATGTCCAAGATTAAGTTCGTTGTTGCCTATTTCTTTATATAAAATAAATTTTATATAAAATCTGTAATAATTAAGTAATGCACATAATAAATGCTGTATAATGCAATTGGTCCATCGTTTCTAGTACATTAGCACTTTTCTACTTGACCTCAAAATTGATTTACTGTAAGTGTATTCGGCCTCATTCACCTTTAGTAGTCAACCATCAGTTGAGTGAACTTTAGTTATAAACAAATCATGTAATGACTGCCATCCATTTAACCACCTAAAAACATTAGTTTGAATATTAGAAATTCAAGTGCATTACTATGACTGGTGAGTGGAGGCGGTTAGGCAACTCGTTTTCGAACTAAATAAGTAAGTATATTCGTACAGATATGAAGCATTGCTCCTGATTTTGAAAAATTGGCAAATTTTAAAGGCCCAACGAAAAAACTAGCAAACAAAAAATATTACTAACCATATCATGAACAATTACTAAAACTAAATTAATTTATTTATTTAGCGTTGTTAGTTGTTTTATTTTTTTTATGCCATAAAAATTTAAATATTTTCATTCTTATCAGATTTCTAATGAATTTTCCTTTTTTCCCATAAACTATATACATATTCGTATCTTCAAATTTAGTGAAAAAAATCAAATAGAGCGGTACCCAAGCAAAACACAAAACTTTTACTTACAACAACCTCCTGTACTTTTGGGTATAAAATTTATAGCATGCGAAAGACAAAGAAAATTAAAATTATTTTCCTAAAATTTTCTTATCTCCTAACTATCAATGTTCATATTATTTATTGAAGTTCTACAGATAGTTTTTTTGGAATAATTTTCTGTTCTGCCTTATTACCATTATATTACAGTTTTATTTTGCATGTGTGTGTGTTTATGTTTGTGATCTGAATGATAAGTTTTTAATATCAACTGAATATGATTAACATATTCATTGGAAATGTAATAATAAAAGTTTCATGAATGATTCACAATGGGAAAATTGGTGGAAATGGTTTATTTGAAATTTTAGTTTTGTTTGGGTAAAACTGGGAATGAAGATGACGATGGAAGATATTCAAATTGTTTGTATAACAAGATCTTAATTTGGGTAATAAAATAGATGTGTTTGGATAGTCAATGGCTATATATATAAATCGTTGGTGTACATTTGTACAGTAACTACTTAGATATAGGTATGTGTGTAAACCTGCTGAAATTTATTGTAAATGTATTTTCATACACAAAATTTCGGTAAAGGTATGAAAACTAAATTAGCTTGAAACTTGAATTAGACCGTAATACCGATTATAGGATTTTGGATTACCGATTTGCTAAAACATTAGCTGACAACTCTGTGCAATTTTAATGTTCTCTTCTTTTGGAAGAGTTTTGTCTTCTTTTAGAATCATCTTAGCTGATAATTATGTTGATTTTTCACTGCTAAAATCTCAGCACAAATCTCTCCCTATACGAATTTTTATCTTTGCCCAGCTAGTTGGAATTATTCATCAGACATAATAAAAAATAGAGGGTGTGTATATCCGACTTTCTTCTTTCTTAAGAAACAAAACTATTTTTAAATAATATTCGTCATTTCTGCTTTAAATTTCAGAAAAACAACAAAGACAAAATTTTTTAAATTTAATATGTAAATTACTAGCATATTTTTACATTCTTTTACGTAGTAAAAGCTTCATCGGATCATTTTTGTGTCTTACATGTATTTTGAAAGTATACTTCATTTACGAGAAAAACGATTATGAACTAACAGATTCTTAATTAATTTGGTAACGATACCGGTCCAAATCTGTTTAATTAAAGGTCAATGTATACCCCCTTTTCATTCACGCATTCACCACCCATTCACACAATTAGAGTATACCACCTGCACTTTGCAAGCTTCATGTCAACCTGTACATTGACATGAACGGTGGGTCAGCACTGAATTCTGCACTCCAACAGAGGGTTTTAGTTGTGTTTATTAACATCATCAATTGTAATCTATGATGAAAATTCGGTTTACATCCAGCCTCTGGTATGATTCGAATCCAGTACCGCCCGGAAGTTTTCCAAAATTTAAGCATTAATGACGATTTTTTGCAATTACGCAAAACTTTATACTTAAGTTTTTTAAATAATTTGGAAAATCTTAGCGAATGGAAGTGTCAGCTTTCATAGGTGTTTTTTTTCAAAATTATTTTTGATCATATACGAGTCATTTTTATCATAAATCCGGTAGGTTCAATTACTCGATTTATAGAAAATAAGAGTGACGTATTTGAGATCTATGTAAATTTGTCGTAAAAGAATGTCTTTCAGTATAACTATTACATCTTTTTTTAAAAATATGAGAACAAAAAATTCAAAGTCTTTGCCATTTGGCCTTAAATATTATACATTTCTTTCCAAAAATTACTGGTTTTCGCAAAATTAAAAAGAAAAGTCAAAATAAAAGTACAACTTCAAACTGACCCGATTACCATTCTCATGTCAGCATCAAGTAACGTTCGCAGGAAAAAAACTAGTTGGAATTTCGACCTCCGTAATTAAAATCCTGAACAAGAAGGCTGCATATAATACTAAAGCAGATAGAGACAACCGTTTGTTCATTATTGAAAAAAATTAATAAAAACAGAGGACAAAAACTGAAAGAGATAATGAAAATAGAAATACGAATTTCCAATGCTTCCCATGTAACTCACCAGCTGAAAAACTTCAGGAATACTATATATGGGAAAATTGATATATTCAATGTCATAATTTTATAGCATAAGTGTTGTTGTTATAACACACCGTTTTTACAAAATCGATGAAGAATCAGAAAATTTTTCTAATGTGAGCTTTCCGGCTTTGTGCAATGGTAATTATATTTTAAGAATAGTTTTTCTTCTACATATTTCTTACCAATTTTAAGCAAATTGAAACTGTTTTAATTTGTGGGTTCATTGTCTATCATGAAAAACTGTTAAAACTGATCAAATTTAGGTTACCAAAACTGGCCTCATATATACCGTAGCTTTATTCCATTTACCATTGTCAAATAAGAACATTTGACATATTTTATTTTATGTACTACGACTACATCAAAATTTGTGTGCACAACATTTTCAACCTTTCAACTTTCACATTGTCATTTCATGAATGAAAATTTCATCTGGATGAGACAAATCATGTACATACCATTTTTTTTTTGTGTTGAAATAGTAAAAATGCATATAAATTTTCCCGTAACCGACATAAATCACAAGTCTCCTGGTCCCATGCCACGTACAAAACAAAAGCACAGGAAAACGAAACAAAATAAAAGAAGAAAATATTTCTCCTATCAAAATACAAGGAAATGATGAGAAACTAACACAAAAAAAATGAAAATAGAAAGAACAAAATCTTAAAGAATTTCAATTTCGTTTCTTTATGAAGACGCTGGAACCATTTATTATTACAATGGTGTGAGAATTTTATAATACTCCATACAACCATTGAATATTTCAAAAGCTCTCCTACAAAAATGAAAAGCACATCACACACAAAAAAACACTGTTAGAAAATATTTTTTTCTTCCCATCTTAAGATGAATAATATAATGTATATAGTAACAACAACACCATATAGAAAAAAAAAAAAAATTTGGAGAAGAAAGGGGACACCAAGACTGAAATTTAAAAGGCGATAAGGGATAAAGTTAGATCGTAGAGTGTAAACGGATTATTGTCATATAATAACAATTCAAGCATTTGCACTTCAAATTATTATTATTATCTTCCGTTTTATTTGATTTTTTGTTCCACACTCCCAGGAGGGATGTGCGATGACTCGAACGATATGAAAAAGGATGAAAATTATGGTATGATGAATTTATATTACGAGAGAGAAAAAAAAAGTAACAGGAAAACCTGGAACGAATTGATATTGTTGAAAAATAGGTGAGGGTATACACATGTAACAAAACAAAATTGTTCAAAAGAATTTTATTTTGCCGTGAAAATGATGAACATTTTTTTTTTACAATTTATTATATTTACAAAAATTTAAATATGCTTTAGGTTTTTACGGATTTTTAAAAATATTACGAGTGACTAGCCGGTACGTTATTAAAAATTGGAACGAACTTGGATATTCTATATACCGACCGAATATGTAATTTCTCCATAGTCCTAAACTCTTTATATGGGGGTAATGAACATTTTATGGGAACATTTTATGGAAAATATATGGAAATTTTATGATTATCTTCGATATAAAAAACAATTGATTTCTTTTCTTGCGTTCAATAAAATTTGGACAATTTTCAATTAACTTATAGTGATTTTGTCTCGTATAGTATAGTTTTATGTCACTATACATTTTATTTTAAGGTTTTAGAAAATTAATTAATAATGTGGTAAAAAGGGTCATTTGAATATAATATTAGTTTAATGACATCTGTACAGTGGTTTTCTTTTGCTGAGAATATAATGTAGTAGAAAACCACAAAATTTACGTCGTATGTCAAGGTTCAGCACCCAATGCCATTGAAGACGAATTGCACAAGCTAGTGCTATTAAAATGAGCTCGTGCACACATCCTGTTTAGCAAACTCTAAAACGGCCGCATGTCCGATCAGAATCGCAATCATAATTTTTAAATGATTCTTGACGTAATTAGCTGAATCTGGGTTCGGTTTAGTATTTAATTGACCGAAGCGAAATTTTCAAAGAAAAGTGTAGCTTAACAAATTAACAAAAGTGTAAGCAAATCAATACTTAAAATTATAATCAAAATTGTATATGAAACGCAGATAATGGGAGTAAATAGTACTCGTCAATTTGCTTGGAATCTGTTTAAACCAGGGGTTACTGCACCACAATTTTAGCCAGTAACGGTCCGGAAGTATTTCAAGTTTATTTCCCTCCCAGTCCGAGCTATTTGTCATACGAAAAGGAACTTGTGGTCTTATTGCCGGGTAGGTATCCAGAAGTTCTCCACAATTGATGTTTCGGATGGGCGTGAGTCCAAAGATGCTTTTGTGTAAAAGAATTAATTGTTTATCATATGCAACTTAGGGGTTTAGAATTTAAATAATTTTAAATAAAATATTTTAAAATATCAAACGCGCATGCTCTCTTGAAAAATCAAAACAAGACAGAATTTGCATGCGAATAACACAAAAGAGCACGTACTATACACAAAAATGGCAAAAGATAACAGAACATAGATAATAAGCAGAAACCAATTCACAGATGGCACAATACTTAACGCATTTCTAGTAAATATAACAACAATAACATTAAGTAAAATTGTCATGCCGCTATATGGCGGCATTGGTCCGTTAAGGGTTAAAAAAGGTAAATTTAGCCGGTACATTTAATAAATATTCAATTTTTTTTTTTTTTTTTTCAAAATGCTTGCTAAACGAAGGCCGATTAGAAGAATTTCGGAGATGTTGCGAATTGTGAGCATATGTTTTCTAATAGTGGACGAATTGAATTGTTCAATTGTTCAGTTAACCACATTTAAATAAAAGTGATGGTGACTCCACACTAAGTGATCAATCGGGAGAATATGTTGCCTAATATCAGACATATTGAGCTGTTCAAAACAATACGTTTATAAAGGACATGATGCTACAAGCGTCAAGTTAGTAAACATGTGATGGCACCTCAATAATTACAGCATGATGAGAAGCAATGTGGCGACTTAATGGGTACTGATGCACGACAAGTCGCATCATATCATTCGACTGACAGTTTATTTATAGAATTGTCAACCTTTGACTTTCCGACCTGGAGAGGAATTAGCAGCTCTGCAAAGGGCTGCAGAAAAGAAAACGACGCTAACCGATATTTGGTTTAAATTGAATCAGAGGGATTCTAACGCGCGGCAGTATTTATACAAAAATGCAACATTATACCTTCAACATAGAACGTGGAGAAATAAACCATTGGAAACCCCGACAAAGGGGTGGGGTGCCAACAAAGCCATTACAGGAATATATGGCGTTCACTTTAATGACACTGAGCGATATTGCCTCAGAATGCTTCTTCTTCATATTAGAGAACCATAAGATTGGGATTACTTGCATAAACATCCCGAAAGCGTAATTTGTCTTACATTCGAAGAGAGTTGTAGTCGGAGACACCTACTTGCAGATGACCAAGAGTGGGATACCACTCTTGTTGCGATCATCCTGTCGCTAACAATTTTCCCGGTTGAAAAGAAAAAAAAAATTCGTTCGTAAAATTTTAGTCTACGGAGTAGCTCAATAAAGTCGCTGTGTGAATCGGCTTTGTTGGGTTCCTATTTAACCCGCGTGGCGCGAGTGTCACATAAATGACAGAGCGAGACCAATGTTTATCGGGAGCATGTTCACGAGATTTACATTGTTACAATATCGTAACAACTGTCATTGTAGAAATGACGATATAGTTAACTATGAGATTGTCCCAAGTGTCAAAACATTGTTAAAAACATAAGCACAGAATTAAGATAAAAAAATTTCTTGTTAAAACTGAGATTGCAGTAAAATTTGTTAGATTTGCGTAGACAAAATAAATTATGAACTTTCTGACAATGCAATGTTTTATTGTGGTACGAAGGAGTTAATTGTGAATTTTCAATATAAGTTTCAAACGGAGAAGCAATTTTGGGGCTATTAATTATTATTTTGAATTGCAATATTTTTTAAAAATTAGTAATATTTAATTAAATTAATCTCGAGGGAATCGAACTGGAGACTAACTTTAAATATTGTTTTTCAGACATTACCCGCCAGTCGTTTAGCTCATTTACCACCTGTCTTATCATCTGACAAACCATATGCACAGGAATATGTTCTTGCATTAGCCGTACTCCCAGCCGATGCAGATGACAAGACTAAGGCATGTCGTTCGTTTGCCCAAGAGGTTGTAAACAAGACATTAAACTTAAATGTTGAGTTTAAAATTGCTGCTTTGGTCTACGCTACCGTATCCGATCTTGCCACTAATATGTCGATGGTGGCAAAGCACTTATTACAGATGGCATAATCCGTGCTGAGAGACGACGTGACCGCAAACTCACCAAACCGGTAAGACCGAGCGGCCTTTATAAAATACAAGACTAGAATAAAAATTGTATTTATAGATTGAAGAATATCAAGCAGCCGAGGCAGCTGCCAAAAAATCTCGTGTCGCAGTTTAATACTGTGACATCACAGAAGCTGATGCGGCATTCGTTCAAGATACTATTAGACTTCTTAAGATTACTAACGATATATTGTGGACGTTTTATGATTTTGTAAAGTTCGATTTGCCTAGAGGACAATTTTTCCATTTTTTTTTCCATAAAGTACGAATCGTAACTAAAAAATAAACCAATACACAAATTTATTTAAAATAAATATATTAAAAATTGAATTTTGTTCTTTATTTTTCAAACTTACACAATCATCATGTTGCTTCTGATACCTACACAATTAAAAATGACATTTGTAGAGGCAGTCTCGAGTTGGATTGAGAATGACGTTTGTAACAATGTAGAGTTCGTGAACGAAAAAGGCACGTGTTCATTGTTACAATGTAGTTTCATGAACGGTGTTGAGCTGTCATTGTTAACAATATTGTAATAATGTAAATATCGTGAACATACTCCGAGTGCGCGAAAACCAAAACATTCCACTAGAATGTTTTTCTTATATGCGTCTCGTTTACATCAATGCGAATTGATCAATGCGAACAGAGTAGAAAGACAATTCTTCTGGAATGTTTTGCGCGTCGTTTGTGCGGCGTAAGAGTTTTTCTTTTTTTTCGAGTTTTGGTTTTGGATTGTCATTCGAGTAGTGATTTTCATATAGTCAAGTTTGTTTGTATATAACAGTCGAGTTTTTGGTTTTTGAAAAACTGGTGTGTAATTTTGTCGAGTCGATTTGGCTGTTAAAGTAAAAATTAGTTATTGACTTAATGAGTTTTTTTTTCTTATATAAAAGACATGTTAAGTCGTGAGAATTAGAAATAATACCAATTAACGGTAAAATATTGTGATTACAAGATAATGTGGTTATATTGCTAATATAAATGTAAAAAGAAATATTAGGATTGTATCTAAGTGAATAAAACATATATTAAAAAGGAGTCAATTTTGTTGCCTTGATTTGTTCATATAATGTAGGTTTGGTGAGATCGTACGAACAAGGGACGAACAAAGTTTTGTGTTTTGGTCGTTTGTGAGTTTGGTGCTGATTCAAATTTTGTTTGTGGCAAAGAAGTAGAGTGAATTTTTATCGGCAATCTCTACTATCGCCAGCCATACAGGTTGCCATTCGAGGCAAGCTCATATTGGTGGAAGACGCCCCCCTATACTGTGCTCTATCGAATATGGGACTGAGTATTTTAACGGGTGTAATTCAAGAAAGGCTGCCTTACGAGGCCTAAAGTGGATGATATTCAGTTTGTGAGTGTACCGCAATCGAGGGCTTGATAATAGTTGGGGAAGTGACTAGTAGTACAACGGGGCAGAAATTTGTTTTGGCGAGACAACGCCCAAAATTTACGGTTAGTAAGACAACGCCCAACAAAGTAGCTTCGGCGGCTTTTTAAGGCCATTGAACGTGTGGCCGACTACGAGGCATTCAAAATATACTGGCGGAAGTGCCGCATCGTTGGATGGTTAACAGGTGGCCAGTTGAGACCACTCCGCCTTCTACGGTATCGGCAGCCAGTTGAGGCCAGCCGTGATAAATTTTTTTTTGCGGCTAACCTAGGCCAATACGGTAACGGCATAATCAAGCCGCAACGGTCCGGGGTGGCGTCCCTGTGGCATGACGGCCGCGCAAGGCCGCAACCCATTTTTCTATCGGGGAGAGGCCCCGCCACGGTAACGGCACCAAGGCCGCAACGGTGTAAAAATTTTTGTAAGGTAAAATTTTTTTTTTTTGTTTATTTTATTATTTTTTGTGTATTTAAATTTTGTGTATTTTGTGTATTTACTACCTACCTTTGACTGACCAGATACCTACCCTAGTCCATCCTCATCCTGCACCTAATTAATTATCCGTATTTTCACTACACTTTACTTAAAAAAAATAACAAGCGGAAAAAAATTATTTCACATTTTTACCTCCAAATTAAATATGACCAAATATATTAGAGAAAACCAATAGCGAAGCAAAAAAACGAATCTTGAATTTTGATTAACCAACGAAGAAAATTTATTCAACATAAATATTTTGCTGAGAGAAGAAAAATGTAACTAAAGTTAGTATTATTAGTATTATTTGGTAAATGTTAATAATTATGTTTACAATTTCCATCACCAAACTATTTCATACAAAAATTATTATCTCATTATGGATAATAGGTATATGAAAATTCGAAATTAGGTTGAAATAATTTGCTTAATGGAAAAAAAAAATTAATTTTGAATAGAATTTAGAAACTAAGGTACTAAAGAAAGATTAGATATTAACTCTATATATGTCTATAGTTATTTTAGTTTTAGTTTATATATTGTCTTTTTTTGTTTTTTTTTTTTTTGTTTGTTGAATTGAATTTTAAGGATTATTATTATTAGTGTATTATAACGTAATATAGCAAAAAAATGACTTCCCAATTGCAGCCTCCATGTTGTTAAATCCGGATTTAAAATTGATGGTTTGCGGTACTGATTTTAATAGCGTACGCTTATTTTGCTTATTGATTTAAGTATACTTTAGTTCAATTGATATTTCACTAATTAATTAATTGTTTTTAATGGCACAGTGATTACTTAAACGTTATACTTAAATTCACTAGAAACAGTTGAGGGTGTTTGTTCGCAAAAACTTAACGGACCACACAACTTATTGTTTTTTCCTCTGTACAGTTTTATGTGTTGTCACACTATACACCCTGCCACTATACACACACTAACATTAATTATGGGTTTTAGGCACAATAAAGTTTTAATATGCTACTTGACTTGTAAACATGTACGTCTAACATTTTTTTTTATATCACTATTTATCTAGGTGTGGTTCTACCATACACCCTTCCACTTTTTATTATTTACAATAATATTCTTAACATATAAATGTCTATCAGACTTCTGCATTTTTTGGTTTTTTATGCTTTTTTTTTTGTATTTTTTTAACGACCAAAAATTTCACTTCTGTTAATCATCAACAAAATATTAATTTTACAAAAAAAAATAACCAAATGTAATCAATAAGATTTTTACAGCACTTTAAACAATTTTTTTTTGTTTATTGATTTGCACCAAAATTCAAAATCAGACTAACCCCCTTCCCACTGCTGTTCGCCTTTTTATCTAGTTTTCATGCCCGCCAAATTTTACGCGGGACTTTTGACGTGCTCACAGGGTTCACACAAATCGGCTTTGGAAATCATTTCCCACAAAAACAAATATCATCCAACAGAGTCCCCAGATATGACATCTGTTGGCATCGATCGAGACACGGTCGGTACAGCAGAATACTGTGCGATCGTTGAGATGTGTTTGTTTAAATGGCATTTAGGGGATTACTTATTCGTTTGCTATAAAATGATTAGCACCGTATTTTTGGTGGTCAGTAGCGTATTCCAATATTTAGTTCATCTTTACGAAAACAAACAACGTTCATGTCACGGGTGCGACTGCACCGTTACAACCAATTTAAAGTTTGGAACTCCTTATGAGCTATGTTGAAAATAGAATAAAACTTAAGGCTATGTACCTTAAATAAAGAATGAAACTTATTACGGCTTTTTTCAAGACGAAGCAGTTGCTTATTGTACCACGGCTCATGAAACCAAGGTTTGTTTTTATTAGAAGGAACATATCTTTCAATACCAGACTTAAACAGCTCGTTGAACAATAAAATAGTATCATCGTTCATATTATCATCAAGTTCGAGGAAGCCCCAATTAGAATCGACAAGAAATTTGTTTAAAGAAACGTAGTCAGCTTGTCTAAAATTGGAAGATTGGAGCATGATAAAAGCTCGAACATCCTGTAAAATCTTCACAATATGAAAACCCTGGATACATAATATCAGTTGAAAAATCTAAATCGAACTAAATTGATGATCAATAACTGCTAATTCTTTTTGGTCAGAAGAAGGGGATGTCAAAACTCGATCAATATCAAAGCAAGTTATATCAGGATGATTGAAACCCCCTGTAATCACTAGTTGTTCATTATCATGGCCGAACGGCGTAACAGCACAACTGATGAAATTAATGATTCCATTATAATACTTCAAAGTATCGATCCACAGGGAACATATACCACAATCACGATGATAGATGACCCAGCAACATCAATCTGAAATTTTACATTTGAGGCTCTTGTCCGAAATTTTGGGTTATGAAATGGTCTAATAAATACACCGGTTTGCCACGGTTCCGAACTTAGAGCCTTATTATGAAGCTTGGGGATTAATCCCAATTTAAAACAAACGTATTCCAACTCGTAGATATCTTTTGTATTTGAAATCAATTTAACCAGTTTGTACAAACTAGTATACCTAAACATCTGTTAGCCAGAGTTAAAATATCATACTCAGTTGTTTGAGTTTCAAATTTGGATAAATGAAGCCATAATTTCGGTCCAACGGTTTTAATATGAAAATCTGGTAAAGTATTAGTCAAAAATATTAAAATTACGTATATTCTGTTGGCTAGTTCGTAATGCTGGCGCCGATTTTTTATTAACAGTTGGACAGCACAGTATATCATTTTACTCACCGCACTCAAAATATTTGCAGATGATACCACTTCAGCAAATGTGATGTGAATTTTTTATCATAGGCACAAAACATTCCATACACGGCTCTTCAATAACAACCTTGGTACCATAAATTAGAGTTTGAACGGCAACTGCGACAAAACAGATTTCATTGAATCTGGAGAATCGACAGTGAAGTTGCGATCAGGAACAACATTATAGAACTGGGAGGTAACTGGTTGAGTAACTGGTTCAACTAGATCAGAAGTTAGCATTATAAGCTTGCACTTCAATTTTTTTTTTAAGTAATTGTCAATATTTTTAATTTTACCAACCAGTTCACTCAAACTATTCATATATAGGCAATGTCTTTGCAATTATCAAATGTTTTTGGAATTGCAAATCAATTCAAATGCATTTTTTTCTGACACCACACATTTGTAATGGGCAACTAACACCTTCTCAAACTCCTTTCCCCTTTGAATTGCAGAGAATACAGACTCTTCACAAAATGGGACTGTATTTGCCACAACCAGTATTTTTGCTCATGGGCAATTTTACACGGCCTTTCCAAGGGTGAACACCTTTGAAAGTATCAAAGTTACAGTCAAGGAGACTGATGAGCAGGAAAAGATTAGTTCCCAATTGTGATAAAGTATTCACGATAAATGTCGTTCTTTAAGTTCTTTAAATTTCAAACAACATTAAGCGTAGTCCAGAACATCAATTTTTGCTTTAAAGAAATTCGTTGAGCGTGTCTTGACGACACTTGTAATGGATTGACGAATATGTCTTTATAAATTAGGCGTGGTCCAGAACATTAGGGCCGAGTGAGTGCTGGGTGTCCTTAGACACAAAAAAGTGTCGAGTTTTCTATTTAAAGAAATTATTGGAGCGCGTTTTTTTGAAGTTCAGTTTAATTTTCCAAATTTTGAAATTTTGAAACACTGCGTATTCATGTAATCATTATAGACGAGGCAATGAAGTAAAAAAGTTCGAAATTTTTTAGAGCAAGACGGATCGGAATGCGGTTTTTTGCATTCGTTTCCAAAAATTTATTGTAAAAATCGCCCCTACTTTTTTTTTTGAACAAACCGGAAATTGCATTGCTGCAACTAAAAATGCATTCAAAAAATGAATTTTTTGAGACGGTCTTTGGAAGATTAGAGAACTTTGTAAATAAGAGTCAGAACTAGCCCTAATCGGGTTCCTGGGAGTTTTCGAGGTCGCTGATCACGATTATGATATTTAAATTGACTCACAGCCGGCCTGGAGCTAAGGAACGCCGATAAATGTCATCTTCGTGAGACTCTGCCAAAAATCACGCGGGGAAGGAGAGAAAGTCGGCACCCTGATGTTTTTTGGGTCGCTGAATCCAAATATGGCATCGGCGAGAACTCCCAAAATTCACGCGCTGTTTTTCAAGCAATTGAATAATTATTTCAATTGCTCATGCCATAATGTGCGTGACATGGCCCAGCAAAATATTGTCCCCACTCCAGGTCGCTTTCGGCGTGACTTTAAATCGGAAGTTTGGTTCTAGAGAATTAGTGGAGATGTGTGATTCCATGGGATTCAGTTGCTCTTATGCCGAAGCGCGTAATTATGAGATATCAGCAACTTTGCAGGAAGAAGTTAATGTCAAAGAAAATGCTTTCATTCAATTTGTTCACGATAACGCAGATTGGAACGTTGAGACTTTGGATGGAAAAGGGACATTTCATAGCTTAGGTGGCTGTGAAACTATCACACCTGCATCGTGTTTATCGCCTAAAAACCTCTGCCCCGGCTTAAACGTGTAACTGACCGCACTTACCATTGACTTGCTATTGACCGCGATACCATTTCAGCAACATACTACCAGGGAAAAACAAAATTGTTCAAGACCTTGCAGAAATTTACAGACCTTCAAGCTCATGCTACAAAGTTCAAAGAAGTTAGTTTGTCAAGCGAAGAAAATTTTGAGAACGGGGCGCAGCTAATCCTGGCAATGTACAGTGCTCCACTAGTATTCAGTTACTAGTACAGTACAGGTCCAG
Organism: Nephrotoma appendiculata; assembly: GCA_947310385.1. NCBI lineage: Eukaryota > Metazoa > Arthropoda > Insecta > Diptera > Tipulidae > Nephrotoma > Nephrotoma appendiculata. Next base: position 22,179,846 of record OX371225.1, on the reverse strand, counting down.
TATGTATATAAAAACCGCTGTAAAGGGGAGAGTAAATTAAGGGAAAATACTCCCTACAGTAGACGCAATTCAACAACATCTAAAGAGGGTTTATTTTCAACAGAATGGGGGTAGATAAAGAAAGGCGACACATTGGTCCCTGTGGAAATGACACAAAAACCTACGCCAAAAAATATTATAGAAAAAAACGCCCCACGATGATTTTCGGCTTGTTTTTCCGATATTGTCAAGGAAATTCTCGGGGATGACGTCCGCGTCCAGGTCCGGGTGCACCAGGTGTCCAGGGGTATTCGTCGACGCCATATTTGGATTTAGTGACCCTAAAAACCCCCGGGCGCCGAGTTTCTCTCCTTCCCCGTGTAAATTTTGGGAGAATCCCACAGAGATCAGGGCCAAGTTCCGGTGCACCAGGTGTTCGGGGGGTCATTTTCGACGGGAAATTCGGATTCAACGCCCCAAAAAACGCCCTCACGATGATTTTTAGGTTGTTTTTGTCCATAATATCAGGAAAATTCTCAGGGACGACGTCTGCGTCCAGGTCCGGGCGCATCAGGTGTCCGGAGGGTTCTCACCGATGCCATATTTAGATTCAGCGACTCAAAAACCCCCGGGCGTCGAGTTTATCTCCTTCCCCGCGATATTTTTGGGAGAGTCCCACGGATACGAGGTTCATCGGCGTTCCTGAGCTCCAGGTCGGTTGTGGGTCAATTTGAGCATTTTAATCGTGATCAGCGACCTCGAACACCCCTGAGAACCTGAGTGACGCTACTTCTGACTCTTATTTGCAAAGTTCTCTAATCTTGCAAAAGCCCTCTCAAAAAATGTGTTTTTGAATGCATTTTTGACTGCAGCAATGCAATTTCTGGTTTGTTCAAAAAAAATGGAGGCGATTTTTACAAATAATTTTTGTAAGCGAATGCAAAAAACAGCATTCCGATCCGTTTTGGCCGTTTTAGTGCTTCATTACCTCGACTATATGTTACTTTTCCGTTCGTAGAACGGGTCAGTTTAGTGGTTGGAAATAAAACTTCAAACTTAAACTTTTCTCATTAATTTGGAAATCCTTGCAAAATTTGGTGGAAATCTGTGTGACGGAAGTGGCACCTTAATTCAATGGGTACTTTATCTAATTTTCGTGGCCTTGGGGAGGCGCCCGATGGGCGAACTCTCGAAAAACCCCACACGAGAAGAAATTTAAAAAAATTAAAAATTAGAGCAGAATGAAGAAAAATATGACAGTCAAATGAAAAATATTATAATAAAAATAATTATTTTAGAACCTCTTTCTTGTGCAACAGTCCAACAGATTCTAAAATAAATTATTGAAAAACATGACAGTTTGAGTTTTTTAATTATATACCGTGCATTTTATGCTGTACAAAATCTCCGTAAAAACATATACTTAGGCTAAATATCTATCGTAGCGACTAAAAAATTTAAACCAAAAGATACATCCATAGACCGGGTTCAAAACATACCAATTTCATATTCACAATATAATCACCAATCGGATCCTAATAATATTATCAATAAATTATTTTCCTCCGCATATCATAAAATTGATATATGGCACTTAAAAGTAAAATTTGAATAACATCGTGTCACAAAACACAAAAATTATTCATGTATATAAAAAATTTCAAATACTTTCAATAACACCCTCAATCGTGCTCTTAAATCAAACAACATTTTAACAATGTTAATCTGAAAAAGCTGTTATCAAAGCAATAAAATCCATACTTCTTTTATATTTTATTTTGTCAAAGAGCATTTCTGTAAAACGTTATCACGTATTAAAAATACAACAAGCGTTACAGTATAATATAAAAAGCTCAAGCAAGGATTCAGTTTGCTTGAATGTCATCTAAGGTTACATAATAAACTCGTATTTAGATAAATATATTTATTCAATTGACCCTAAACTATATATACCTATATCCTTAAACTAAATCAACTGACAAATTCTTGAAAATCTAATAAATTTTTATCAATTCGCCCCGATACAATTTTCCGAGAGAGAAAAAAAAATTATCAGGTATTTTGCACACAAAACTTTTATTTTTCGTACAAGGATATAACAAAGGCAATTTAGAAAATATTTATATTCTTATTGGGCACATATATAGATATTTCAAATTAATATGATTTTTGTTTGGGGATGAAATGATATCTCTTATCAACTTTGCTGTATAATATAATCAATTTTAGGATGTTAAAGGTTAATCTACTCGTGTACTCGTGTAAGAAGTATCAACATTTTTTTTTAATGTTCAGGAATTTTGTCAAAAAGTTTTTATTTTATTACAAAACTTTATTTTATATTTAAATTTAACAGCTCGTGTACGAGCCCCGCCTGATGGGATATAATATCGTAACCCCTTAAATTAAAAATATAAAACGTCGGGTGATAAACGGAGAAATTATATATAGGGGAAATATAATGATTTTCCCCGGCGACCGAATAATATTCTCCTTATTTTTTGTGCTACACAATGTTTTTGGAACAAATTACTTTATGTTCTATGTATTATTTCCTTATCATGCTAATTTTGTAACTTTATACAGTTGTTATTATTATTATTGTTGTTGTTGTCAGCAGGAACAAGAAAACATATTAAACTTTTCGGTTTTTTTAATATTTAATTAAGTTCAACTAAAAGTTTTGTTATCCATTTAGATGCCGTATATAGAGCATCAGCAGATCGGATCATTTTATTGCAATGTTTTTCTAAATATGTTTAACAAATAGTTTAAGTCTCAGATGAATTGATGCTGCAACTGGTACAGTGTTTAATATTAATTGTAACATATATAGATATAATAGGGTGATGATATATGTTCGGTCGATTTTATTAGTTCTCATCACACGGTACGTTATAATACTTATATGTAGTTTATTGAAAAATATTTATTTCACGTTGAATTTAGTAATCAATGATATGTGTAACTTATGCTTCTTTGCATACTCGAGTAAGTGCACAGTGAGATAGTGGAAATTGGAATAAATTCTGTAATATTACCAAATTAAAATAGAAATTGCAAGGTGTGTCTTGATGGCAAGTGAAAATTACCAATTAGCTGGTACCACTCATGTTACCTATATAAAACTAATGGGTGATTCATTTAGAGGTACTTTTTCCAGTAGGTATTTTATGATAGATCACGTATGAGTCATGTCAAACAGTTATGGTATTTTTGTTCAGCATTGTTTGACACTTCATCTTGGAAATAATTACCCCCCAACCCCTCCCCCACAGAAACTATAAATTATTCAGCTGTATTACGAAAATCAGTGTTCTACGAGGAATGTGTTTCGTGCGCTTAAAGCAAGTTATGGTCTCCACATAACCGGCATACCGAACGCACAATTCCCTATACCATCAACAAATTTGAAACCCAATTTTCCATCCAGCACGTAATAAAGCAAATATCGCGGTGGTGGCTGAGAGTATACGTTATAATCAAGATAAATCGATTCGGCACCATTCTGAACAGTTTGGCTTGTCGTATGCAACAACTTCTAGTATTTTAAGTAAGGATCTTATAATATAGTTAATATATAATAAAGTTAATATATTATAATAAATAAAACAATTTAAAGCCTGAGCTTTCGATGCCTCATCAACATCATTTTCAAAGCTAATTTTAATCGTTTCAGTCTTTCGGCTCTTGAAAAGTTTGATCGGTCTTCCACGGTTTTCGACCAAAATTTTGTTCAGCGATTATGCCCGTTTCTGGCTTAATGGCTACGTTAAAAAGCAAAATTGCAGAATTTGGACTTCAGAAAAACCACGGTTTAGTGTGGTTTATGCGGGCTGGTGGAATCATCGGTTTAGATTTTTTCAAACGGCGTTACCACGCTGTGGTAACGGACTATTTGTTGCTTGAAGTTAAAGAAGTTCCACCAAGACGGTGATACTTGCCACACAGCCTGTGAAACCATGACTTTATTGCGATAACAATTCGGTGAACAGTTAATTTCACAATTCGGACCAGTGAGTAGGTGGCCAACTCATACACCACATTTCATGTGATAACACACCTTTAGACTTTTTCCTTTGGGGCTACGTAAAGTTTAAAGTTCTTCATGGATAAGCAGGTTACAATGGAAGAATTAAATGCCAACATCTCGTGCCATTGTCCGCAAATACCACTGGAAATGCTCGAACGCCTCATCAAAAATTGGAACTTCAGAATGGACCATGTTGGTTCCAGTTACGGACAACATTGGAAAGAAATAATGTTTATAAAACAAATGTAAAGAATGGTTCTTTACATTTATTGTTATTTACACCAAATGCAGCGAAAAAAGAGTAATGAAATTTCAGGTGGACCCTGAGTCAAAAATACAGCGATCTCAGCATCTACATCTCTAGTGCTCTGCTAATGCAGGATTGCTAATTGGCGATTAGCTATGACGCGTTGAGTGATGCATGCATTTGTGGTGAGCTAGTAGACCATCTGAAAACGTAGTACTTTCGTAGATAAACAGACAAAAATGCAGATATAACCCTGAGTCGATACACCGGCACGGCTTTTGTGTGGTTTGATGTTTATTGGGCCTGCATAATCAACGCCCCTGTGCAAGGACTGTCTGGAAACAGTGACTCGATGTGATAGAAAATTGACCCTCAGTTGCTGGCACTTCGTTGATCGATGGGAATAACGCTCAACAAATGCATGGACGTGCGAGCACACCAAAGTTTTGACGTTTAGAGTCCAATAGTATTTTCGTATGTAAGCCAACATCAGCTGTGGTCCATCGGTAAGTAGTATAGCTATAGTTGCAGACTATGTAACAACTTTAATGCCAAAATAAGTCAGAGTAAAAATCAGTACTATGTGGGACAGTTTAATTTCAATGCCACTAATACCTGGAAAATCTACCAGTCAGTAAATGAAAAGATACATGCGCACCCCGAGTCTGAAGAAATTAAAGAAATTAATTGTAAGTCTGATGGTGTTATCTCTGATTCAAGTGCCATTGCTAATGAACTTAACAATTTTTTTGTGCGAGCAGGTGAATCCAGTTGTTCAACTGTTACTTTGGATGAGTCAGTAAAACATAGATTGGTGACAGAAAACTACGATACGACGAGAAGTTTTTATTTTTTCCCGTTTTTCCATCGCGTGAATTAGATGGTGTTTCGAATGTATTAGTTAATAAGATGACTTGTTATCTTTTCCATTAGCCCTAAAGTGAGCGGGAATTTTCCGTTAGCCCTAAAGCGAGCTGTAGTCATCCCAATTTAAAAAAAAAATTTAAATCGAGTTTAGACAACTACCGACCAATATCGCTTCTTTCCATTTTTTCCAAAATCTTTGAAAAAGCCATGAAAAGTAGGATGGTACATTTTCTGAATAAAAATAATTTTATGTCTTCGCTGCAATTCGGATTTAGGAAAAATAAGAACACGGAACAAGCTATTTTAACAGTTCTGAAACAAATAAGTGCGAGCATTGATTGTTGTGCTCAAGTCATCAGAATGTCGATTTTGTACCGAAAATTAGAGCGCGAGCTGGCGAGGTGAACAATGCTTTTATGTATACATATACTCGTACACTGTATAATATACAAATTTATATTTGTATTGTATTTTTTCTCTCATATGTCTGTGCATTTTGCTCGTCAATTTTTCAAAAGCAAGTAGCAAAATAAAAAATTCCGGTTGAACCGTTTGTATATGTATGATGATGACGTATACCTCCAGAGCCTCCTAAATACAAGAGCCGTAAGATTCCGCCATTTTTTCCATGAGCTTTCCATAGAGGGGAAGCTTTTTGTTCTTTTTCATACCAATCAGTGTATTTTAATATTTTTTAGAAGTTTTTTTGTATATTAATGCTAAACATGTAAAACATATGCTTCCTTTCAATTTTTAATTTGAATGGTTACTTCAATATTCAGGAAAAGCATATTTTAAAATTGAGTCATATTATGTCGAATTAACGCAAAAATATTCAAATTAGTATACCACAAAATTTTTTTTTATTGTAGAAATAAGAATTTGTTTGGATGTGTATGTAAGAAATTAGTATAGAGTGTTCCATCAAAAAATTCAGCATTTCTTTCCCAAAACAAACGCTCGTTAAAAAATGCTTTTTGAGTAGCTATGTTATTATGGGGGTTATTGTGTTCTGGATTCTATTACAACATTGTTGATGAACAAAATTCGAAAACTGTTTTTTCGTTATTTGTTAAAAATTTCATCGCAACAAATTCGCAGGCTATACTGTTTCATCCTGTAGTATAAACAAACCGGAGCTTCATAAAATGAAAACATTGTATTATAGAGCTTCTCGCAATTAATAAACCAATGAAAAGATGTCGCTAAGTATAAATTAGCTAAATATTAAAACCTAAATGTTTGTTAACTAAAATTTAACAATTTATTATGTATACTGCGTGGTTCAATAGATTATTGAGATCTCAAGTAAATATTTGGCGATGAAAAGCTTTATTTATGCCAACCGTATTATAAATAAAAGTTATAATTGTTTTGAGTTTTATTAATTATGTTAAATTATTATATTAAAGATTTCGCGCTTAACTTTCAATAATAATGGTTTATTTTCGTAAATAGTTATTTAATTATTTTACACTTTTCTGTAATTTCAAGAAAATTTATTACAGAGACATCTGTAAACGGATTTTCAAATTATAGAAAGCTCGGTTTTGCAATTGGATAACATTGAAGTTTTTTACGTTTTGTTCTGTTTTGTAATAATATTTAATTAAGAAAACCATGACAACGTAGATTTTTTGTATACAAAAATAATTTTCGTAAATAGATTTTGATGTAAAAAATTTATTATATATTATTGTTTCTACATGGATTCATAAAATTTCGCTTCAGCTCACGTTTTCTCTTTAATTTTGTTATAAATGGGGAATGTTTAGATTGCTATTAAGTGCATCGTTCATCTCAAAAATTCTGATGTGCATGTGATCAGAATTTACCAAATAAGTTAAATTTTTATAAAACTAAATTTTAAATTGGATGTAAGAGGAATCCGCGGCAGCACCCTTTATTATCTTACTTTATAAACCTACACAACTAAACGGAAAGCTCATTTTTATAGAAAATTATTAAATTTATGCTCCGCTTTAGTTTAAATTTACCAAATAAATACTACATTATGATGGCTGATTTTCAAATGTGTGTTCTTTGAATAGTTTATTAAGAATATAAAATTAAAATTTAGATGATTTGTTTAATTTTTTATTCATAAATTTGTGTTCAAAAATTTTCCAATTACCACGGTTTCTTATAGTAATTCAATAAAAGCTTCCCCTCTACTGAAAGCTCTCTTTTTAATATTACGGCCCTTCAAAATCATAGATGGATCTGATACCTTACCTCTTCTATTCGCTTGCTTTTGAGCAGAGGAACATATTGTTTGCTATGTGATTTGATTTTTCATTTTCAAATATTAAAACAATTCGAAACCGCATTTGACACATCAATTAGAAAAAAAATATATAAAACGCGCATGCGCTCAAGCAAACCAATATTAATAAAATAACCACTACTATTTCCGGTTTGCTCACCTCGCGCTGTCATTTTTGGTACAAAATCGACACTCTGTTCTGTTTGTCGATATGACTAAAGCTTTTGATAGAGTAGACCATGCGAATCTGTTAAAGAAACTTTATTGTTGTGGCTTCCGTGGTATGACCTGTAGCTGCCTTTATATATCTGATCCTTAATCTGATCGATCAAGGATCGGTGTTGGGATCCCTGTTACTCCTTGTTCACGTGAATAGAATTTTCCGACGCCCTTTTGAAGGCTCCCTCACCGCTTTCGCTGATGACTTTTTGTTTGTGTTCTCTGGTTCAAGCAAACAAGTTAACATAGCAGGGATCGAACACGATTTAGATTTAGTAGCGGAATGGCTTAAAGCGCACAACTTACTTTTGAGTGAGAAAACTAAAATAGTACATTTTAAGGATAGCCAGGAACTATCTGCTGCTCTTTCTATCAAGGGTTTCGCTGTAACAAAGCTCAGACATACACTTGGACTGGCTGTTTTAAGATTAGTGTAGTAAATGAAATTAGATATTTAGGTATTTTGTTTGATGCAAATCTAAATTGAAATGCCCACATTGAAGGCTTGAAACATAAAATATTATTAGTATCCAAGATGTCTTACGCCTCTTTTGCCCGTTATACTTGCGGAGGTTAGTTTATTGTGCCTTAGTTGATACTATTCTTCTCTACGAGCTGGCATGTTGAGGGAGTGCCTGTAAAACATTAATGAATTCGCTTGTGGTTCGACAGAAACATATTATCCGGTTAATGGCTTTTCATGATGCGCTATCTCCTTCTTGGCCCATCTTTCGAGCTCTAGACATCCTGCCACTGAGACACATGTTTGTTTCCAAGGTCTTAAAGATTTTCTATATTATGAGTGGAAATAACTTTGTCACTTGTTCTGGTTACGGTCTTCGATTGAGCTCGCAATACAGAAAATATATATTCCTAACGGGAGGCTAGATTTTCGTAGACTTTTCTTCCATGTGGTTGCACCCATCATCTTCCTTAATTTACCGATTGAAATTAGAATTTTTGGGAGCTTCTCTGTCTCAATCCTAGTATAAACCAATTTTATTTTTTATTTTTTATTTACCTAAGATATATTAAGTATTTTTGTAACATTGTGTGTTCTTTTAATGTAATTTTATTGTTGATTGTATTTTTAGTTATTAAGGAATCATTGTGCCAGACACGAGCTCTAAGAGCCTAGGGTACAAATATCTTACCATACTTTGCCTTTTGTAATACATATTTTTTTTTTTTTGTAAATTGGTTAAATTAAAGTTGACTGAGATCCTCTCGTACCCAAACAGGACCTGTTAACCTGGTGGGTTGAAGTTTATCCAAAATTTGCAAAACCTGAGCACAAAACATATGAACGTAATCGAACTATCTTGTGCCTGAGCTTGGCGAGGTGCACACTTGCACAAAGCTCTAGACGTGACAAGCAAATTGTTTTAGGTGACGTGACCTTATAGTCTAGAACGCCAGTGTTGTGATTTTGACAGATCCATCTGAAACGTTGTACAACCATACACCACGAATCACGCAGGCTTTCACAGAGGCGTCGCTGTACTAGTGAATTTGAAGATTTTGAGCCATCGATTAGTGAGCCATCTTTAAGTGATTGATTTTGAAACCGCTTCATCCCACGATACGCCAAGTACTCACAATTCTCGAAGTATATGATTTTGGCAATAATTGTGGTAGGAAATGAGATACCAGTCAGAGCGGATCAAATATGTTGGAGCCGTGGGACAGTATGGTTTGTTTGGTTGGTATATACGAGTACCAACACCCGATGTTGAGCTGATGTTGAATCCAAAAGAATCGGCTGAAGGAGATCAATTTAGATCAAGTTTTTTAACTGAATCGTTCCCATTGAATTCAATGAATCCGATAATACTACAATCTCAAAGGAGACGTCTGATTTAGAAATTCCCTTTAGAAATTCACTCGAATCCGACATTCGTGCCCGCAATCTTTACTGGACCATATAATTAGGAAAGGAGAACAAAAGTTAGCAACGACCTTATAAGTGCTTCATAAAGTGATTACACGACTGTGAAAGATATTTTGATCTCAACGACTTTTCCTGAGTAATTTGCTGATGAGAGATATTTAAAGTTTTCCATAGTGTCAATGATTTGGTCATCTAAAATTTCAAGATATAGCTTGTAAACTTTTTTTCATCGAAGTGAGGTTAAAAAAACGTTGGAAGTTATGATTTCGAACTATTCGAAGATAAATACTTTAAATTAAAAAATTCGATCGTAAATCATCAGACCACAGTGACCCTACAAAAATATTGATGATATACTTTCAACTTACATACAAAGCATAATCACAATGCCTTAGCGAACTATTAAGTTTTGCTACACAATTGTCAAGAAATTCATAACCTCGATTATTATTGTATTGGACGCTTATTTGGTCACTGCAGTCTGATGAGATGACAGAGTTTATTAATTTAAAGTATTTAATGTTCCCCTAGTTCGAAACCAAACTTCCAACATCTTGGTAATCTCACCTTGATATATGCAGTCAGGCTCAATCGTGTCTCTTGGAGGGTAAGAGGCAATATTCGAGCGCTGAATTATTATTATTAGTCGCTCACCTAATGTTACCTCAAGCAGATCGGACAAAGCCACTTCCAATACCATTTTACGCAGCGAGCCGAATGTTGTTCGCTTATACAGAGACGAACAATTGTTTCTGTAATTGGTAGACATATGAGAGCGAACCAAAGATTTATGTGGTTAATGCAGTCATATGCCTGTTGAGAGTTTTTGTAAAGCTGGTAATTGGCACAATGGTGTACTCCCAAGTTTTTCTAGGATCATCCTCCAATTGAAATACTGGTCAGTGGTTGAACGGTTGGGGTTAAAACCGCATTGATAATCGCCGATGATATTTTCGGCAAATAGGATGTTTCGGGCAAGTAAAACATTAGCAAGCACTTTGTACGTTGTGTTTAGCAGAGCTGTGTCACGGTAATTGCAGTGATCATATAAGTGCGGAATGCCATTCCTCGGGAAGCTCCTCCTAGTGCCAGATCGCAACGATATGTTCAAATTAAGATTAGATACAAGAGAAGCTCCGAATAGCTTTCCATTTTTTAATGTACTAATATAGCTGCATCTAGTTTCTCTACTGTGGGGTACGGGATGAGTAGGGTTAGACGGTGGGGCAATAGATCGAATAGAGGCCACTTCGTCGTTCCGATTCAGTAGAGTATGGAACTTGGATTGCTATACTGAGAAAGCAGTCTTTTTTGTTTCCGTGTTTGGTTTGATCCTGATGTTTTCGATACATTCCAACATATATTCGCGCTTCTTTTGCGGGAATATTTGGTTACATCTTTCCTGTGGTGGAGATAAATAACTCCATGCAGTTTCTGGTCTTGTGTGTAGCACTACTCCTGAATTTGGCTCAGGCTGCTTTAACTACATTTGATTTGTCTGTGAATCGTGATATTGAATTTCTTTTTGTGGATTCGTGCATCTCGAACACATGATCGGATGAGAAATCCGACTTCAAATGATCCTCCGTTCTGATAGCCGCTATAATAAAGAGTGTAACCATTGGTGGTACTATGAATCCCATGCATCTGAGCTTTTGTAGTACAAGTACGTTGAATCTCTGCCTACTTCGAAATGATCTTTAGATCTCGTTCCTCGTTTTAACAGTGGTGTTAACTTGCATCTAATATCAAACAATACAAGAGACAATAATAAAAAAATGCTAATTTGTTTCTAAAATACTTTTGCTCTAGCATATATGATGAAACTCGATGAGTAAGGTTTTCGCCTTGGCATCACACCTTCAAATATTTACTATATTTCGGTATCCGAAGCAAAGATAGATAAGATAAGATAGATAATGTTAGTTTTTGTATGAAGCCATTCTTTTAAAGACCATGTTGGTCTTCTAATAGCATTTAACCTTGCAGTTTATTCGTATTCTTTTAACATTTAAAGCTAACTTTAATAACTGCGGTCTGGGTGCATGAGTTGGATTAAGATTGAGCATAATATTATTATACAGATTATCTCGTATCTCTCTTCGGAGTCTTTGCGGTTATCCTAATGTTAAAGTTACAATCCTGTATCTTTTCCAAAGCGTGGACCATGTTATCTTCCTTTCCCTGGTGATGTGGATGCAATTGTATATTAGTACCCATTGAAATCGGTTTCTGGCATTTTAATTTCAGGGCATTCCTGTCACTAATTTTTATCAAAATCAAGAGACCCGAGTGATATAAAAATCATTTGATGCGAACAAAATTGTGAAAATGGGACAACATCAAAATATTAATTAGATAGCGAATGCTGTAAGTTAATATTGTTACTCATAATAAAAAACATTTTAAAACAGACGCGACTGTCTAATGTGATCATAACGCAACCAACATAACATAACGCATCACAGAACAAAATCGCGCAAGATGATGAAAAATCATGCAACGTGATACAACATGGTTTATATGACGCAACGCGGTGCAATATCTAGCAAGACCGCATAACATGATGCAACGTAACGCCACATGATGTAATATGATGCAATACAATGCAACATCAAACAACACGGTGCAGCAACCCCCAAAACATGGTGCAACATCTCGCAACATAGCGCAGCATCACGCAACATGGTGCAACATCATGCGACATGGTGAAACATTATGCAACATGCTGCAAAATGACAGCCCTGTCCCACCAAATTTTATCAAAATTCTTCAAGTCAAACAAAATTTAAAAGAAGGGAGGACCCAAGAGAACACAACGCAACATAGCGAAACATTACACAATATGCTTCAACAAGATACAACATCAAGCAACATAGTGCAACATCACACAACATATTGGTGGTTTTATGTATATTTTCGGTTAATACCTAAAATTCAACAGAACGCCACCGTTAATCATCTCAGTTTTTTTAGCGTTTTTCTACTGCAACAACTAGAGGGAAAATTGAAATTGTCAATTTTCCAATAAAACCTCAAATTAAATTTTAAGATAAAAATGTTGGTGATAGGTTCTTTAGTTTATATGCCACAAAAAGCGGTATTTTATGCAATAAACGTAAATCGGAGTCTTTACGCCGGCTATGGGGAATATGCAAAAAATACAAACTTGAATTTCAAATAAATTGTATGGATTATAATAAAAACACATCAAACTACATAAATAGTTGCGTGTTACAGTAACGATCCAATTATTTTTTCATACAAATCTTATTTAAAAATGTTAAATGAATTTAAAACAATCACAACATTGTGACTATTTAACAAATTTCTTTAGTCGCTCGCACAAGACATTCAATTTACAAATTTATATCGTTTTTGCCCATAAAGTTTTTAAAACGATAATAAATTTTAATTTTCATATTTGTCCTGTCACGTATTCTTTTATGCAAAATATTCTTATATTTCCCGTTTTACACCGGCTATAGGAACCGAACAATACTTGCGCACCAACAACAAAATAAGCAAACAACTTTAATTGTTTTTCCAACAACATGTTTGTATATCACAAAATCTCAATCATACCATTCGCTCATCTACAAAAAAAGCTTTGAAACGCAAGAAAAATTTTTAAAATCCAGGTGAAAATTCCTGCATATTCATAATATTTATACATAGGAAATACACAAAACCATAAATACGATATTAATTTTCAATAAATTTATGTACTTTTATATTTTATGAAAGCTCATAAAAAATAATTTTGGTTTATGGAATTTATTATTTGTTTTAATACAATTTTTAAGGATAAATATTTTTTACGTTAAAAAAAGTTTTATACGATTATATAAAAGCTTCGGCATTTAATTTTGTTTTGGAAATATATTTAAATAAGATCCAATCGCATAAAGCTCGTTACACGGATAAAAGTTAATAAAATCATTTAATTGGAAACCTCCGAACTTATATATAATATGTTCACTGGAAAAATGGATAAAGTTTTAAATGGTTTTAAAATATGTATACAAATAAGCTCAATATAATTTACCTCAGGATTCGTGTTTTCCCACACTCAATTATTGCTTTCCTATACCTATAAATTATAGCTTTATGTCTGTGTATCGTTAACAAGCTTGACCAACATAAAATTTAATAACTTTATGTATAAAAAATTTCACCCCTGATATTTACTAGTTAGGTATTGATTCCCAAAATTATCAACTTTATAATCAAAAGCAGCATAAAAAATGAGATTTTTTTTTTGTATATTTTTTGGTGTTGAGAAGAAAATTGGAAAATAAATAAATGAAATGTAACTTTTTGATTAGATTTGTTCCTTCTTAATGGAATTTTTATAATTGGTTTTATAATATTAAAGGAACCTCTGCAATGTGTTTAGAAGGACAACGTACAATGGTTGCGAAAGGAAAATGAGGAATCCAAAATAATGTACAATTTGCTTAAAAATTACCTTATTAAGATTGTTATCCAATTGTAATGAAGATGCTACCATTTACTTAATAACCTTATTTGTTCTGGTTGATTGTTGATTATAATTATGTTACCGCTTGTACATAATATAAATATTGATAGTAAATTGATTAAAGATTGTTTGGTATATAACTAAAAAAATTTAATTCATTTGATACACTTTTAATATTTTAATTCTCGCTCGATTTAAAAATCATGGTTATGTTTAAAAGATTTTACAAAGATTTTTGTAACATAATCCAATGAAAATGGTACTAGAACTTTTTACAAATCAATTACAAATTTGTAACACGCAGTAAGAAAAATTTTACGAGCCCTATAAAAGGCAGCAAATCGTGTGTTGGGTGGCATTGGGCCAAGTTACTGTTTTCGTATATCTGTTAATACTCTTATTGAATCGTGCTTGGAGTAGTACTGTAATTTTCATATTAATTACAATACATTGCCATAGTTCAAACTCTAGAAAACTACCACTAAAGGGCGCCACCGTTTAACAGAACTGCTCCGCACAATTCAATCCTTGGAGTTGTTAGAGCCCGCTTTGAAGTTACCTTGCATTTGGCGAATAGTAAATGGCCGAAAACTGCTCGATGAACTTTTTGCATTCGTAAATACGTTGCAACAGATTAAGCATGCATTGATCCATCATAAAACGTATGTAATTCGAAAGTTTGTTGACTGTTGTCAGTGTGTATCCAAGAGGAATTTTGATTATATTGATGCTGGAAGCTGATCGTCTTAATCAAGTCCTTCGCACTCCAAACGTTTATCGCATCCCAACGAATCAAATAGGCGAGCAATTGTAGATAAAACTGTGCGTTTTGTGTGATTCTCAGTTTCTAGATCGAAATTAATTTTGTAGTGAAATTTATCATTTGAAGGTTGCCGATATGCATACCGAGTGCTTTAATTGAGTCATTTTGTCCGACTAAGAAATCCGTTCTGACATGTTCTACCATCACAATTTTCGATAATTTACCGAAGTTTATTTCTGTTTTTCCTAAACTAAAATGGACAGCTGTTTCATGTATGATTTATTTCTTTTCTATTGCTATCACAACCTACTAGTACAAATGCTAACAAATTGTCTTTCTCTAATTTCGTTCAAGAATCGAAAACAAATTATTTCGTGATAGAAATGGAGTAGAATATCACAATTTTTCAATCTAGCAACCTGGTAAATGATATAAAATGTGAAATAGTGTCACATTTTATTCTAAAGAAGTGAGACGTAATCTTCGAAAAAATAACGAAAATGTGATGGTAGAACATGTCAGCACTGATTGCTCTCGTAATACTCCAGTGGAAATGATGATATAACTTGTGATGCATTGCTTGACCATTTTCTTAATTCAAAACCGGCTGACTGGAGATATTGGATGATTTGCTGTTGAAGCTCATCGAATCGATGGTGTGATTTCTAGAAAGTATGTCATCGACATACATTTGATTTTAATAGCAAATGCAGCTAGTGAAAAATTGTTTTTTTCATCTTGAGCTAACTGGTGCATTACACGAATCGCGATGTATGGCGCGCTAGTCGTTCCAAATATCACTCTTTTCAGTCGATACGGTATGATATTTTCTCTCCATAAAATTGATGATATTGAGGTTGTTGAGGATACATGTCAATCTCTCTTGTGTTCTCAATGTCATTTGTGAAAACATACATGAAGAAACGTCAGTTGATGATGACAGCTGCTAAATCTGATTGAAGCGCTGTACCCGTTGTTCAACGTCATCATAGAAGCATCAAACACTACACGAAGTTTGGTGATGGAACTCGTACCCTTGAACACTGGATGATGTGGTAAAAAACAACACTGAAATGAAGAACCGTTATTTTTGATGGTTTTGTAGGCCAACACGGGAGCATTTTCCAATTCCATTAGTCCTAATTCGAGATATCCGTTGATGATTGCGGAATATGCAATTGAAATGGAATGAATGATCTCGATATAGAAACGCCGTTCTAATTGTAGTACCCGATCATAAGCCGTTTTGTAAGATGAACCGATGATTGCATTCGATTCATAATTTGACTTGAGTGGCAGTTGGATTAAATATTTACCATTAGATTGACGCTCGTTAGTTTTCTGAAAGAACTCTTCACACCATTCATTTGTCTTCCTTGGGCAATGTCTTTTCGGTTTTGATTTTTTCTATTTCCCAAAACTTTCGTAGAAGTGAATCAATTGCGATTTGAGAATGAAAGCTCGATACATTAATGGTCGCAGAATGAGTTTGAATAATCTCACTTGACAGTATCCATCCCAACGCAATATATTGAGCGATTGAAGTACCAATTTTTCCACGGCATAGACCTAGTTGCAGGATTGAAGCATGCACCTAGAAGCAAATTGATATGGTTCGGTTGCGAAAAATGTGGATTTGCTAGAGGTAACTTTTGAATAAGATCCTAAACAGAAAAATCGACTCTATAAGAAGGTAATTTTCTTGTCAGCTTACCGAGGATCAATGCATTAGCGTGATATTCGAAACGGTCGTCGTGGCACGATCTGATGGCAATTGAAATTGGAGATTTGCTTTGATTAGTTTGAAAGCTACGTACATATACCATTGACCTGAGCACGAATGGATGTCTTGAGTAAGCCTAAACGTTGAACAGCTGATTGAGTGAATAAGGGAGCTTGTGATCCTTGATCGACTAAAGCACGAAATCTAATTAGTTGACCATTATAAGCACGAAGACGGAAGATTGCAATAACTTGGTTTCGTAGTGTGATTACATATTGGAATTTGAGTAGCGTTAGGCGCAGATGACGAGGTAGCCGAACCATCATTGGATTTCACAAAATGAAGTAATATATGGTGACGACCACTACATGTGGCTCAATTCTTCTGGCTAGGTCAACTCGGCAATACGTGATAGAATCCAACTCGATTAAAACAATATCTAAGTTTCTCAACTACTAGTTCGCGTTCTTGTACGGATAGTTTTAGAAACGATAGACATTTTCGTAAAATGTGTGTTTCTTTGCAATGTGGGCACTGTGCTGATGTTGAATTGGATACGTGGAATGAATTTCGTTTTCTTTTCGATGCGACGCATTCCAATTGAATGATGGCTTGCTGGCATAACTCCTTGTGTTATTTAATGGAAGAGAAGCTAATCGTTTTTCAATTGCGTTCTCTATAAATTACACCACAATCGAGATCTTCTTTGCGTCGAAAGATTGAAGGCAGAATGTTTGAGTATCGGCATGTAATTTCTGTAGCACAATATGAACGAAAATCGCTTCACTCGATTCAACACCTAATTTTGATATTACATGCATTGAAAAAGGGAAAACTTAATTCTTGGATTTCTTCCCGTGTATCTCTTTTGCTTTCTGGCTGTGACAAAAGTGTTAATTTGTTGCGCGAATAAAAATCGTTTATTATTATAATTCTTCTCAAGTTCGTCGATGACGTTCGTATATAATTGTTATCAATGATTGCTAAATGTTGTATTTTTAATTCAGCTTCGCCTTGCAAACAACCTTAAAGAAATTGAAATGTTTGTGATTAAGTTAAACTATCGTGAATTTGTTTAAATAAATCGAAAAATGAAGGCCATTCCAAAATACTATCAGCAAATTTTGGCAAATATAATTTTGGTAACCGCACATTTGAAAGTTCCGTATGTGTAAGCATTGACGATGGTCGTCTACTCGAGAGCGATTGAGGTGAGAATGCGAGGGCATAGACTTCTTCTATTTCGGAACTTGAATAGAAAAATGCTCTTCAAATTGCTTCGGAATATCTTCCTTGATGTTTTATCGTCGTTTTTGTCAATTAGAGGGATGATTATAGACGATGAGTAACATGAAAATCGGAATAAAACTTATCCAAACTTGACAAACGACGTTCAAAATTTGATTTGGCTTTCCTAGCCGCAGAATCTTTCTTGAAATTTGTCAATTGTTTTTGGACGAAATCGAGTAGTTGGTATATTGTTGAGTAATTAACGAAACGGCATCTGTATTGTTTCGTCGCCCATTTTGTTAATAGTCGATCAATAGTATTGTTGAATCGAAGAATTGTATAAATTTTTTGCATAAAATTCCCTAATCTTAAATGAAGGTAAAAAACGCTTACCTTGCTTGCGAAACCTCGAGGCTATCCAATGTACCGTATAGCAGCAGCAATATAATGATAGTCCAAAAAATTTTCAAAATGTCCGGTTAATAGATTCCCACATCCGACTAGAAGGAGCAGAATTTATTTTGAATTTCTATATTTATTTTTGGTCCGGATATGCGGGTGGATGATAAGTATATAAAAAACTATACTTATTTTGATTTTAATTTTAATTGTACTTTTTATTTTTATTTTTAGGTTTCAACACGACTTAACCAAAACTTTGACAGAAGTAAGTTTATTTTTGTCATTAACCATTTGAGTCCAAAGCAGCGCGATCGCGCTGTTGAGATTTTATGTCGAGAAAACCCAGTACATTTCAAACATTGTCGACAACGGACGGTACGTTACAGATTGTCGAAGTATATAGCACAGCTCTTTTTAATGCAAATAGTACATTTTGCAATAGGTTTGTCTCAATAGATTGCCTTTTCATATCATTCATTTCGTCTTCTTCTCTCATTTAAAGAAGGCGCAATTACACTGTTTGGGATTCTTAGACAGTGTTTTTCAATACCCCCTGGGACTCAAACGGTTAAAAAAAAGTTACATAAAATGAATTTTTAAAAGGAATACTTATATAAAATTATAACAGATACAATTTTAGCAAAATTATTTTATATGTTTAGGTTAATTAAAAAACCCTTACGAACCAAGTATTTTAATGATACATATCGCAAATATAAAATCTTGCAAACTCATCGCACATCACTCTGTACATGTAAACAAAGTAAATGCTTTAACAGATGAACATAAATTTCGTTTTTAATCAGTTCGTCTCCATCACTGCACAAATAACAAGCATATACTACTTGCACTCACCGCTACCATGCCGCTCACAAATCATCCGCTATAGCACATGGCAAATAATAATAAGTAAAAATTTGACTGAAATTTTAGTAACAAAAATAATTTTAATATTGAAATAAAATTAAATCAAATAAAATATAATAAAGCGTTATATAACTGAAGCACATCAAAATAGAAAATTGTTACAATAAAATATCGAGTATTCACTTCGTGCATGTAAAATTATTACATGTACCATTATTTCATATTGAAACCAGGGGTGGGGGTTAACAACGTCATATAAGGCTTTTTTATTGCTTTCTAATTAAGCTTCAATCTTTCACTAGCTACTTAGCAATTTAGCTACTGAGAGCACTGAGAAAATAGTAAAACTGCAATAAATTCAACCAATCCAATAAAATCATAATTTAATATCGAGCTGTTTTTAAAATAGATAATTTCTGTTTAAAATTTTCTATGCTCAATTAGGATATCTACTTCGCGCATGTAAATTTTTAAAGATATTACAATTTGACATTTATCTCTTGCTTTTATAAATTCTTATTCTTTTAATCATTATGAGCAATTTCGTTAAACTTATAAACGAAATAATTTACCTTGTGTTCCACTCGTTTAATCCGTTTTCCAATATTTACTTCGTGCATGAAATAATTATAATTGCATTCTAAAAATTTGCTATATTATTTCAAAATAATATTTATTTTAGGACATTCGGTAACCACCTGAAGCATTTTTAAAATTTCGAATATTCACTTCGTGCATGTAAAATTTGTTTGTATCATTATTAAATGCACCATGATTTGTCCATTGACTTAACTAGTATTTTTTCCCCTAGAACGAAATTGTTTAATCCATGACTCTTACCAACACGACTTAGCGGATTAAGATTTACAATGTACCTTCATAATGGGCCCTTCGGTTCAGCGCCATCGTCTCGGATGTAGTTATGAAACGTTTTCTGAACATGATCTAGCTAATTCACATGCAACTTTACCTCGATTGCTCTTCACTCAGTCACTAATCATAAGTTTGCTCAGAAAAGCAATCCGTGGAGTTGATAGATTCGATTTAGTTAAACCGGAAATTTTCTTTACTGCAGTTCAATATTAAGGTTTGGTAAACGATTTCACATGGATGATACTAGTCCCTTAGACGGATGACGTACCAACCCTTCAATAATATACACCACTACTGATCGTGGTGTCAGAAGTCAGACTCTTTAGCGTTTTAAGATTTTGCTTCCAACCTTATCTGAGCTCACACCAGCGAATAGGCGTGAATGAGAAAATGCTCAGCCATGCCACACAAAACAAAGTGTACCAACCAGCTACTAAATCTGAGCAAACATCAGCGGATAAGCATCAATGAAAATTTGATCAGCTCAGCCATGCCGCATTCAAAATTTAGTGCTGAACATAAAATTTTTAATATGTTTCAAAAAAACAGGAAATGTCGAATGGACTACTAGTACCACTTAGGTAATAACTATAGTCAGAACATTTTCTCATTGGTAAAACGCGAGCGTGCAAAAAAGGGAGTAAGATATTCATAATAAACAATTTTTATAAAATCCGAATTAGACCTTCTTTCAAACTGTAATTAAATTTATTGCATGCACGAAGTGAATATTGATCTAATAATCATTCTCAATTTAACCTGTTTAGGATTTATCATATATAAAGTATAAACAGTAGTATGCAGGATTCAACTATGTACGCAGCTTAGTGGCCTGAAATTTTCTCAAACATTTCCGTAGTAGGATTCTGCGAAATAGTTTAATTGTCAATTTTCATGGTTTTTGCATTAAATGAAATTTTTAATATGAAACGTCCATTCGAAAACATCTACCCAAGGAACAATTCAGCACCAAATTTTATGAACGAGTAACTATTCTAGTTCATGAAATTTCAGATTGCATCAAGATCCACTACGCATTGTATTCGAAAGATCCTGCAAATCGTAAACAAGCATTGCATTAAATGATGAACTATTCACTAAATCGATGTCGCAACGATTATAAACCAGTTTCAGCAGCCATCGATCACTCTTTTCGTAAACTCAAAAAACGAAAATGTGGAAATTAAAATGTGCTGACTCGAGACAACGTATAGAGCAACATGTACTCTATTTTTTGATTTCCGAGTGCCTCATGAATTTACCGAATATAACGAAAAAAAGGTTCCAATCATCGCAAAAACTATAGCTCAAGAGTCATGTTATTTTATGTGAGCGAACTGTTTCTTATTAGCAACCATCGGAATTTTCTGGAGAGAATTGTGGAAAACCGATTCACCCGATTTTTTACCATCAACTTTTACTCTAATAGAGAGCCTTTCATAATGGCGTTTAAATATTATTCAACGACAGTCACAACATTTGGCATAGAATAGAATACGGTTCTAGGTAATTCTTCACGTATAACATAGCGGCGAGAATACTAATGTCAAAACGCCACTTACTTTTCGGAATTTCACAAAAATGCCCAAAATGTGTCTGGTGATTCACTGACGAGTTCAAAACCAGCGTTTGCTTGATTCTTCTGTTATCTATGAAGATCCTCCTAACTTTAACTAGTTGTGGATTGAGGCGAATTTCCAGCTGGGATGAGTGATCGCCCCCATGTACGACAAATTTCACTAATATTTTTATCGTTAATTAATTTTCAGTATTTACTTCGCGCATGTAATAATTTTGATTACAACCTAAGAGAATAATTAAGCGAATAAATATCTATTTTAACAGATAAAACAACCACACGTAAGTTAAAATTGTATAACTATCCATTTTAGTTACATTTACCATCTAGAATATTCACTTCGTGCTTGTAATAATTTTGTCAAAACTTTTACTATGTATTTAAGTTTCAGAGAATAATCGTATATGGTAAAATTGATTAGAATTGAATTTAAAGTTTCACAAATGTATCATGGATCTTATTTGGTGAATCAAAAAATGTGCCACTTTAGGGTAAAACTAACTAGGGTTATTGTTGGTTAACTATATCTGGTTCCCTTATAAGTGAAACCGATGAGAATATCCTGTAACTCTCTACTTTTTAAGTTAAGTTTTCCATGCATATAATCCAAGCTTTTCATAAACTTTCCCCAAAAATAACGTTTACGTAAAACTGATTTTCGAAAATTTTATTTATTCAGCCCTATATACCATATTTTTTAATGAAGATAGAATGCAGCACACAACATAACTATCTAGTTGCTTTACTATTCCCATCTGTAGCATTAAAAATTCCTACACAAAACTTACTTTTTAAAATTAATTTCACGTAGGCCTAAGTAATTTTAACTTTCTCACATACACAGTATCAATTCCTAATTAGACTTTATAATTAAAAAACATAATTTTAAATTTATATTAATGAAATTATACTTTATTTAATTTTGTCTTTTTACACCCAGGTGGCTGCACAATAACACCGAAGACAACTTTTTTAAGCAATTCAATAATTTTGGTAAGTTAAAATTTATAAATTTTTATCTTACATCAATGGAGTTTGACTTTCTTAAGGCATCTCGATAAAATTTTTAATATTCCCAATATTTATCACCGCGGTTATTTATAACGTTCGGTGTAATTTTGACACAACCTATATAGGTTTCCAGAAACTGATATATGTTACTATATAGTATTATAATACGTATGTGTTTTATTATTGTACATATGAAAGTGTTAATGGATCTTTTAAAATAATTTTTAGTTTTAAAATAAAATCGACAGAAGGAAAATCAAAAAAATCATTTTAAATTTTCCCATTTGAACATAACCTCTTCCTCGTTATATAGCAACGTGTATTATTATTCTATTTATGTGGAGGTAGGGTGTATAGTTTGCAATATAGAATAGAATTTCTAAATACTTAACTCTATTATTATTCTATTATTTTCGTTAAACTAAAGTATATGAAAATTTTGTTCATATGTATGTGTGTACTGCCAAACCCTAAAAGCAATTTTAAAAATTGTATCTTACAAAAATCTTCATATTTTATTACATAATTTTCTTCTATATATGAAAATTTTAAATAATTGAAAAATACAAACGTTGAAGAAATTTTTATATCATTCTGACATTCAGTTGAACTGGGATAACAACATATTATACCCCCGTACCAGTAACAAAAATAAAAAGGGATAAAATAATTGGAAAGGTGAAGACAGGTACGGGAGGAGGTAATGTGTATATAAAATAGTTAAGTATCACAATCTACACATAGCAGGAAACACGTATTCAATTTTAGGTACAATTGGCATATTAATACTGTGCATCATATATATGGAGGTATTTTATATGTGTAAAGTGTATAAAAGAAATACATACGCTCTATCGCACACTTACATAATTATGTCTGGCTGCTGCCTAATGGTTAAGTAATAAGCCGTTTTATTTAAAATTTGAGTCGCGATCCGATTTTTAGTAGTTAATGAAAATCTTCAGGTGATACTAACGATCTATAAAAGACAACATCGTGAATTTGTCTGTATCGAATGGCTTCAGCCACTAAACCAATCTTCATACAATTTTAATTCTTCACAAATTTTATTTCCCAACATCTTTAATTTTTTCAGCAATTTACTAATTTCACTCTTCGACACTGCTCACTATTCAACTTTTAGTGTTCCTAAACGTCATTCTAAAAACCAATCAAACCTATTTCTTAATATTAGAGGAATACTTGATCCGATCAGGTCGATAAGTTTTGAGAATAATAAATGCATCAATAAAATTATGAGCTCTGACTATATTCGAACTGAAAACCTTTGGATTGGTGGTAGCACTTGCTCCTAAACGACTCGACAACCGAGTTTTATACGTGTGTAGGGTAGAATCCGTAACACAACCCTCACCATAAATCTGTTCGTCCTAAACAGACAGATCCAATGTCACGTAGCGTCTGGTCTATGAACTTGCACAATTTTTCTTTCAAGGTTTTTCATTCAATATACTCGTCACTGATTCTCTTGACTATTTTGTATGAAGATCTGCTTTTCCGCTTCCTGGATCTCCGAGATCTGCTTTTCCGCTTTCTGGAATTGGAACGCCACACTAAGTTACCACCACCAACTTATTTCTGGCGTTCGTGTTGTTGTTCTCTACTGTTTGAACAAATTCTTCTGCTGAGCGAGCAATTCTTCTGCTGAGCCTCTCCCTAGAATCTTTACTCCATTTGATAAGTCAATGTGTTCCTCCTATTATCTGGCAGTAAACTCTTTTTAAGCGGCCTTGCACTATTCGAGCTAGAACCAAGCGTTTGTCTTTGGTCTTGCTTGTTTCTTGAACCACTTGTGGATTTTTTTATTTCCGGTGTCTGTTCCTCTTCCCAGTTTTTATGTTGCTTATCTCGGGAATCAGGTTGCCTCACAAAATATTCATGTTATCGTTGCATAAAATTTCGGATGTAGTGTCCTAACTTCCTTTTAACTTTTAATGTTACCTGGCTCAACACTTGACAATTGTTATTTTCTGTGACTTCAATATCTTTCTATTACACTCAAAAAAAATATGATATTTATATGATTACATTTACCAGATTATAATAATAGAAATCATTATAAAATTATTGTGATATTCCCTATTCTACAATAATTAGAAATAATATTTGTTACCATTAAATTTTGATTCGTTTAATAATTTTTAGTGTATTTATAAAAAATTCGCTAACTCAATGGGTGATTAATTCGTATGTAAACACTAAATTTCCAAATTTTAGTTTTTAGCTTCATGGCTGCAGTAATGCAGTTTTATTCGATTACCGAATATAACAAATGGCAATAAAATTTGAAAAACCAAACTTTCGGTATGCTCACGACGGAGAAAATAAATTAAGGAAAATGAGTGTAACGAGGGCAACTGGTGCGGTGGAAAACATGTTATTTATATAATCAACATGTTTGTTGATTTGTCCTTCAAATTCCTCGAGCTGGCCGTCCATTTTAGAAACTTTTTTTCTCCTCTTAGATCTTTAATTTGAAGATCTTGAATGTGCTGAATTTGGTTGAGTTTATGGTCCAACTCGGCATTGGTTAAAAGTATGCCGAGACAACTATAGGCAGTGATTGATGCAAAGGGGTTTGCGACTAGCATTTAAGTTTAATCATATTTCTAAAAATTTAAGTCGATTTGTGTCACACTTCGCCCAGGTTTGGCTAATAATATTACCAATAACATTGGGTATAATCTGGATTATTGGATTAATTAATAATTATTTTGATGAAATCACGATGATGGATAACATTTTACCAAAGATTGTCAAATTCTTACGTGACATGATAAATCTAGACCAACTTCAGAGTCCGTAGGTGTGATGTAGTACTGAATGTATAGCAACCTCACTCGGTAATTGATGTTGATTTTGACTATACAGGTCTCGGAAAAAATCGGTAACGAATAAAAACTCCAGCTTCGTGTGATCAGTACTATCTTCGCATTACTCAATTTAATCTTCATGACGGTTTTGAAAGATCTGACAAAACTTTCTGTCTCCATTCTGTCTGATTTCGATTTCTTTGCCGATATTTGGCCACCACCAGTGTTTTTCGGGCTAGCTGCTTCATTTGAACAATTTTCCAATGCCCAGTATATGCTCCAAGGCCAAAAATTTGCTTCCGCAGACTGATGAGGATATATACTATTTATAGGGATATTGATAAATTTTTTTACAGCCATAAACGATCGACAGTGCTTCTTTCTCAATCTGACCATATTTATTCTGATTTTTATCAATTTCCAACCAGGGGTTAATATGAGGAATCACTGCTTTTACTCCTTGACTTGATACGTCTGACGCTAACAAGAGTGGGCAGTCACGCTGATAATGAATCGGGGCATCTGTTCAATTGCTTGAACTATATCAGATCCGTTTCCAAATTCATACAAAACATGCCTTAAATAAGAGCGAATAAAGTCTTCCCAGCGAATCTAAGGAAATATAAATATGGTCTCGAGCATCTGATGAGTGCAATCAGCCCGCTCATAGCAGAAGTACAATTTATACACTGGATAATCTTGCCGCAGACGTTGTAATTCCCCTTGATACGATGATATTCGTGCATTGACGTCCATGATTCGCTGTTAAAAATAATGCAGTGGTGATATCGTGACTGATCGACCTGCCTTGTATCCATTGATGCCATGCAGAAAGAAATAATACCAGGCAAATAGTTTTGGGTTTAGCCCTGGAAGTCCAGCAAACACCGATTCCAAAATGTAACCAGAAATGACGATTTTTTACAAAAAATCATTTTCCAATGCGGTGCTGAATACAGCCCAGACGGGTTGGTTGATCGGGATGAAACTTCACACTTAAGCTTTTCTACGAATTGGGAGATTCTAGATATTTTTGGTCGAAATAGGCCCATCAGAAGTTATAGCTGCCGTATGAGCTTTTCTGGCTTTTGCAAAGTATTTTGGAAGGCACGTTTAATAATTTGGCCACTACTATATGTGGTGGCAAGACTTGGTACACCGGAAGTGGCACCTTCTACAGGAGCTTTTTCGTTTTTCGTAAATATTTTGAAAAGTACCTCAAGTATGGGAAAAACGACTTTACATGAAAAAGATTCTAAACATAATTTGCAACAATATCGGTTCAGATCAGTTTTTCAAAATTTAAACGGTGATATCGATTACATCTCTCCATTTTTGTGCTTTCTAAAATACTTTATTCATTTTATACCTTAAACTATTATGGAGCGAAATGCAAGAAAGCCGAAACGATAACCGGTATAAACTAGTCATTTTCAAAAAATATATGGCAGCCCTTCGACCATGGGGTCAGATCATTTCGTCCAGGTTCAAATAACACCAGATTTTTGGAAGTGAGGTTTAAAAAACTAAACCGCTTGGGACGATGTAAATGTAGTACGAATCTACTATGTATAAGTAACGGTTTGTTTCTAAAACTTTGAACCGCTACATGAAATGATGAATGTAGCATTTCTAAATATGAAAGTATCTACAAATGAACAAGTTTTTCGTTATTGTTTAATGTCATGGATTTTCCAACAAATCTATTTTATTTCAACGTTCGTCAAACTTTGATATCATAGAATTATAGTCGACAAGAATTTTCTAATTAAAACGAACCATGTAAAAAATAGAAAATGTTCATCTGTTATGAAGAACAACACAAATAAACCTTGCTATACAAATGCATCGTATCCTATACCCTTGATCCTTTTTTTTGTAACAAACACCGACAAGTTTTGCTGTGTCGTTTATTCATGTTTTATAAACTTTACTATAATTGTAAAAGTACTGTAGATGTTTAATCGTCTGGATTGGAGAATTTTAATAGATTTCGTTCCTTCCTTTTATCATGCGTGTACATATATAGTATGTTATTTTATACATGAAATGTTACATTGAAATACATTATCTAGAGTGTTGCTCGATGTCACAGTTTCTAGGCCAATTTCAGACTTGTAATAATAATTTCGGTTACAAAAACTTGATGTTGAAAAATTATGTCAAGTATATTATCCCACAATTATTTTACATAATTTTATTAACCAAAATATGTTAATGCTTTATATTATTATGAAATGGGATGTTTAAGGATTCGTCCCAACAAACAAAAACAAAAAAAAACAATTAACTGAAAATATGTTAAATTACATAATATTTAGCAAAGTTAGGACAACCATAAATAACGACCATAAAATATATATATAAAACAAAAATTCCTCGGTTGCTTTGGTCCCATTAACATCCTTTTGAGCGTGTCTCGTATACACAATACTAAATAATAAACCTAAACTGACCCCACCGTATAATCACCTTCATTATACAATTTGTTAGAAATAGTTTTTATTCTTTCTCTGTAAACTATACACAAAATCGTTTGTTATCTAATTTTGGGTTCAGAAAAAGTTTTTGGAGATTATATCCAAATACAGTCTTAGATTCTTTTTTTTTGTTAAAAAGTTAATTGAAATTCGTAATTATATGGAACGAAGGATGTTCAAAATATTCTAATATAAGCTAGCTTAAGCTTTAAGCACAACAACCATGATATGCCACATAATTCCATCACATTAATACAAAATTTTTGGTTAGATGATATGATGTGTTGTTGTTGGTTTGTAAACCCATTTAAATAATTGTAAAACAATTCTGTAAACTTTGTCCAACATACAGAACAGAACACAAAAACACAATAAACAAAAACCATAACAAAAAAAAATGTTTTAATTTTATCCAGTTTTATGGTAGACATCCTTTTTATTGTTTATATACGAAAATTTTATGTGGTGCAGATGAAGAAGACAAAGTCCAACAAACATATGGTGGAAAATTAATTTACCCATAATCATGATGATTAAAATGATAATACGATTTAGAGTTTTTATTTTTTGGTTACATGTAATTTGTGTAATTGTTACCTTAATACACATTTTCATGTATACCCTCTACCTTTACGATGATATGGTTAATTTTAATATTAGTAATTAACTGTTTACTGGATTTTATATATGTGCAGGTTTGTGGCCAACAAGTATTTTATTCATGGTCTATATAATTAGGAAACGTATTTAGCAACTCTTAAATGTACCTATATATGGCAGCGTTGAGATCCTGTTTTGTTTTGATCATCAATACTCATTTCAGTTCTATAATATCTACACCCTGTACTCGTATAATAAATTCAGCTACTAACAAAATTAATCGTGAAAACTTAAACTTAAGCCAAATTAAATAATTTGTTTTGCATTATGTATAAAAAATGTTGTTTTTGCAAATTTCGAATATACACTTCGTGCATGTAATAATTTAAATAAGTTAAAAGTATTTATTTGATGGATAAGGCTCTATTCTATCTGCACACGTGGGAACTAAAAATTAAAAACATTAATTTTTTTTTTAAATAGGTACACCCTCATTTATTTTTTACTTTCTTTTAATTTTTAGCCGAAATCGGCACCCCGGAGGTTGTTGCTTACAAAGGAGATGTTTTTACTTTTGCAAATATTTTAAAATATATCATCATATCATTTACAAGAGAAACAATTATGAACTAAACGATTCTAAATTAATTTTACAACCACGTCGGTCCAGTTTTCCATTCTAAAAATTGTAGCGAAAATGACGAATTTTGACGAAAAGTTGTTCCTCAACTGAAAGCTGGCATTTATATGACGGACTTAACTTTTTTTCACGATTGCAGTGCTGTTTGATCAAAATTGGTCTACCAGAAGTGACAGCGTCCATAGGAGCTATTCTGTTTTTTGCAACTATTCGGAAAAGTATTACGTTACTGACTGTATTCGAAAATGATCATACACCCTGATTTTTGAGAACAATTTATAAAATATTAGACCTATAGAACTTATATTGCAGTTTTTTATTAGATTAAATTATTTGACAAATTAACAAATTCAAAAATACAAAATAAAAATTCATTTGCCGATTATAAAAAAAAAAAATAAAAAAACCAAGAATTTATTGCAACGAAAATGAACATACACTTATAGTACAATCCTTTATTTTTTATAACCTATTTCAATCTTCTAGGCTTTGATTCTACTAACTAACTGGTAACTTCCCGTGCAATTTTATCTCATTTTTTCGTTATTGTTTCTTGCAAAGTTTTTTTGCTGATAATCCTGTATTTTCTAATTTATCGTTCCTGGTGATCCCATAAATGTTCATTGGGGTTCAGGTCATTCGATTTGGGTGGCGCAAGTAACTGGTTTGGAACGTTATTCAGAATCCATTCTTTCACAATGTGGACCGTATGCATAAGATCGTTGTCTTGCTGGAAGATCCACGATGACGCTAGCCGTAATCGTCCGTAAAAACAACCGTCTTCTAGAAGTTGAAGCCTTAAAAAAAATTAAGGATCGTACTAAAAGTGTATGATCATTTTCGTTGCATAAAATTTTTGATTTCTTTTTCTTTTTTTTATTATAAACGGTAAATGAATTTTTATTTGGTATTTTTGGATTTGTCAATTTGTAAAATAATTGATTCTAATAAAAAACTGCAAAATAAGTTCTATAATTCTTATATTTTGTAAGTTTTCGTCAAAAATCAGGGTGTATGATCATTTTCGTTACTGACTGAAGTTTATGAGAGAAACCACTATAAACCAAAAATAAAGGATACGTTGAGAGCAACACCCGACTTTCTTTTATTGTCCCTGCTTAAATTTCAGAAAACTCTGCAAAAATTGAAAAGTTCCAATGAAAGGCGCCACTTCCTATACATAGATGTGCGCCTTTAAGTGCTTTAACTACACAGATTATGGGCTATGTAGGCAGCTGAAAAACAATTTTCAGGTCTCAAAAATTAACCAGATAAATTTGTAAAATTTTGA
Organism: Nephrotoma appendiculata; assembly: GCA_947310385.1. Classification (NCBI taxonomy): domain Eukaryota; kingdom Metazoa; phylum Arthropoda; class Insecta; order Diptera; family Tipulidae; genus Nephrotoma; species Nephrotoma appendiculata. Next base: position 22,149,568 of record OX371225.1, on the reverse strand, counting down.
CGCCATCCATTAGTTTTATATGGTGAATTAAGACCTAATAACAAATTAGTATTTTATATAATAAAATATATGGAATGGAACCCGAGCAGGCAGTGCGCTGTCAAAAAATACGCAGCGCATTTTTATTTGTGAACTGTGTTTACACCACGCATACTCGGCTCGCCACATTTTACGCTGAAATTATTGTCAGTGTATGAAGAGTGTGCAAAGTAAATTGCTAAAAATATATTTAAATTTTCATATCTCAATCAACCAGTTCGATTGTCTGTATGAAATGCTGAAAGATTAGCGTATATCAGAGCAACACAGTCAGATGGTATAGCCGTCAAAATTTATTTTTTCGTTGAAGATAATGCTTTTCGCTAACGAGGCGCATCATTAAGCCTTACACTCCAAGGCAAAAATCAAAATTAATGGACGAGGAACGCATTTATATTTTTTTTTACTTAGCAGAGCCAGGTGGTCAGTTTGTCAACGCTTTTAATATTTTAACATCCAAATGGCTCTGCCTAAGTAGAGAACAATGAATTGGCAACGATAGAGCACAGAAAATAGTGTCGGTTTGTTGCTACTTGTGTACCTCGATGCTTACAAACCATAAATTAACGTATTACACGCCCTCATATGTTGACAGTTTCAAAGCACTTGGAAATTTAATTGAAGGTGAATCGGGAAAATTTTTATGGATATTGTTGTTGAACCTTGTCGGCAATTGGTCGTCAATCAAATGCTGGAAATTAATTAAATGATAAATTGAAACGATATTTAAATTCTACTAAATAAGTAGACCTTCCTTGGCAAAAAATGACGTTCTTTATTAAAACAATTTTTTTGTTTTTCAAATACCAATTTCACTAGTTATCATTTTTATACGTAAAATATCATTTCACAAATAGGCTATCAGCTTGGACTGTTGAAATGCTAAATTTGATGAAATAATTTTTTTTAAACATGTCATTTCCGATAAAATTTAAAAAATGATTTGAACTAATTTTGTTTGAAATCTAATTCGTAATGTTTTTGTTTTTAATTACATTTTACTTTCTTTTATGTAGTAAAATAGAGGAAAGGGTGTTTCATTTCGAGGTATAGAACTTTAAGCTGGCACCACTTTTTCAAAGACAGCCAATAGTTCATTTTGGTTAGTTTTATTTGTCATTTCGTAATGAAAAAACTCACACCCGAGCAACGTTTGCAAATTGGTACGTCCATTTTATGGTCGACACAATGAAAGCAGTTAATTCGATTGAAGTGAAGATAATCCACGAGCCACATTTCAAAAACCATTACATCCACAAAAAGTAACCGCCTGGTATGCTTTATGGGCCGAAGGAATCATCGGACCATATGTGTTCAAAAATGGTGTTAGTGAAAACGTTATAGTCAACGGAGAGTGGTATAAAGACGTGAACACTGGCATTAGTAAAAGTAACATTTGACGAACGATTAATATCGAGAAATGGGCCTGTCAACTGACCACCATGTTATGTGGAGTCACTTGTCTATGCTGAAGCCAGACCACATTCGACGCGTTATTCCCGAAATACAGCCAGAAATGCTGCGAAGAAAGATCGAAAAATAGACCTCTAGATTATGCCATTTTCGCGCAAGCCGCGGCGACCACATCAATGGCATACAATTATTTTTCAAATAAAGTACACTCGTGGCTCTTAATATTATTTTTCTGTGTTTTATTCAAATTCAAAGTTCATATTTTGATATGAAATATATACAGTGTGTTGCATAACTATATAACCACTCGTTTTTTTGATTTTTTAAAATAACGGAATTAAAAATTTCAAAACTTTTAATGTAAAAAGTTGCGTAAAGATGAAATATATAAAATACAAAAAAAACCCGTTACATTATTCAATAGTTTTAAACAAAAATAATAAATATTTGAATTTGCCTTGTTGCATAACTATATAACAACTTTTATTTCAATAACTTTAACTCAATAAAAAATTAATAAAAATAAATTAAAACAAAAATGTTAATATTTCATTGATACACCTTTGTTTTCCGCTATAGCTAAAATTCTATTCGACATGCTTCTAACCAACGAATGGATAATTTCGGGTGATATTTCCTCCCAGGCATGTTGAATAGCTACTTTTAATTCTTCTACAGTGTCAAATTGCCGGTTACCTTCGAGTTTTGAATTTGGTGGAGTCAAGTTTTGATTTTTTTTTTAAGTCGAGGAGTAATTTTGTGAAAAAAAAAATGTTTCGAGTCTAGTTTTTGGTTGATAAAGATAATTAAAAATTGTTTTTTTTGTAAAAGAAAATAGAAAAATATATAGTTTCAATTATTAATAATAATTATTATGAGATATGTGAAAACATTATAAATACAGGGTGTATAAGCATTTAGTTTTGGAAATAATTAAAAAAAAAATTTCTTTTATTCGTAAATTTTTAAGAATATTTTTTTTGAATACTTCGCCATGTTTAAGATTCTGTAACCCTGAGTGGTAAATTTATCATCGGTTATCAAGTTGTATCACGTTCATTAAGCGTTTCACAGTGGTAAGAAAGTGCAAATTAACTCAAATAAAAAAATAAAAATATATATTTTGTGGGATATAGACATTACAGTGCACTAAGCGTATTTTTTTTCATGGGAGACAACGCTTCACATTTTGAGTAACGGTGAAGCCACGCATGATACCTTTGACGGTCAAGCAAGGCCAAATTTACGACGAATAATCGGCTGTACCACGCTTCACCTGTGACAAGTAATTTCAAGGGCACCGTCAACATTTTACCGGTGCAACAAATATTTACGGGTGGCCAGCTGCTGACACTTCATCAATTTTACGGCAATCCCACGCCCAACGGTGTAACGATTGGAGGCAAAGATTGATAAGCAGTGTGGCGTTGGTTTGGTAATATACTTCTGGCGGTGCAGCATTATACTATAAGCATACCGCCATTTTATGAGTGGTGAGGATAATTGACGGGTGTCAAGTTTTGTCAACGGTACGAGTGGCCCACCGGCTATTCATTTTTATTTGGTATCGGGGAGAGGCCCCGCAACGGACGATCGCTCAAGGTCGCACCAACACCAGTGTGGTAACGGCACCAAAGCCGCAACGGTCCGGGGCGGCGACCCTGTGGCATGACGGCCGCGCAAGGCCGCAACCCATTGTTTTTATCGGGGAGAGGCCCCGCAACACGATAACGGCCACGCAAGGCCGCAACAATTTTTTTTGTAATTTAAGGTACCATTTTCTATTTTTATTTTGACTTTTTTTTGATTTTTATTTTTTTATATTTTTTTTATATTATATTAAATTTAAAATTTTGTAGCAGCGGGTGCGCGCTTGGTACGCATTGCTTTCGCTCCCTCGTAGTTTGTCTCCGGTGGGAAGTGTGTCCTTTTACGGGAAGTTGTGTTCTTCGTTTTTTTGTTGTTTTCCTAGTTAAATGAATTACTAAATTTTCGGTTAGGTATGATGGGAGCGGAGACTCCCTCTGTGTCGGTTTAGTGTTTGCGGTTCCTTGGTGCCCGCATCCAATTTCGTAACCGGGGCTTTGCCCTGTTTGAATTCGGATGGATGCGCGCACCAAGGCACCTCTACCGTTATTATTATTTTATTATTTATTTGATTATCCGGTTCGTTCCTCAGGTTCCGGCCGACGAATTTCGGCAGAACATCGGGTTTATTATTATTATTATTTGCGTTCATCTGTTAATTATCTGTTAATCACGGTGTAAGCCAGAAGTACATGCAAGCCTCAAACCCCACGACCTTAGCACTTCTCCATGAGAACGTAGCCGGCAAATCACCGTGGAGGCCTCTGCATGCGCTTAGTGAAATCTGCAGGTTGGCAGTAGCCAGCGTGTAACAATTATATTCCGACACACATTTAATTTAAGGTCGCTTTTCAGGCGCTTAAGGCTTTTGAAAGTATTACTCGCGGCTTTAATCAACCCACGGGTTTCGCGTAAACTCATCTTTTTTTTTGGCCCTCCGCTTTTTTTTGTCCCATAATTAACCGGATCTCTTAAAAAATTGCCAACGGTAACATGGCTGCGGTTTAATTTTTGCCCGATTCGTCTTAACGAAAAACCTTCTTCGGAAAGGGCCAGAGTTTTGCCTTTTTCTTCGTCCGATAAATATTTTCCACGTGGCATTATTTTTCTAAGACTGTAGTTGTAAGGAAGCAAGGTGAACTAATACTAAATTTTTATAATTTATAAAACTGAGCGAGAAAAAACCATCAAAATGCCTACTGGTTATATAGTTATGCAACAAGGAAAATTCTAAGATTTATTATTTTTGTTTAAAACGATTGAATATTGTAACGGTTGTTTTTTGTATTTTATATATTTCATCCTTACGCAACTTTTTGCATTAAAAGTTTTGAAATTTTTAAATCCGTTATTTTAAAAATCAAAAAAACGAGTGGTTATATAGTTATGCAACACACTGTATATATTTCATATCAAAATATGAACTTTGAATTTGAATAAAACACAGAAAAATAATATTAAGAGCCACGAGTGTACTTTATTTGAAAAATAATTGTATGCAACACACTGTATATCTGCGTTAAATTTTACGAAAATCGTCAAACTATTTTTACATGGAATAATTTATCTGGTTGATTTTGGAGACCAACGATAATATCATTTCACGTTAGCTGCGTTGCGTGCCAAATTTTCGTTCTAATAGTTGAGATCTATAAGAAATATAAATGAATTGAACTAAGTGGGTAAGAAAGAGCTCGTCTTGTGTGCAGAATTCGATCCACATATTTAGTTTGGAAGCATTGTGCAGTACCCGTAACCGACTTAATTCCTCCAAAAACATATATATATTAGAGCCTCCTAAAGTTGACACCTCCGAACTCAATCAAACAAATTCAAAAATTTATGTTTTTGATTCAAATGACTGGGACCCAAAAAGAGTAAAAAAGCTCTCGTGTGTACAGCACCCTTTGCAAACTAAAATTTGTATCAAAACGAGTTAGAATTAAATACGTGAAAACTGATCTTGCTTAAAGCAGGACTGTTATACATTATTATACGACTCTTGGGAAGACACTTGTTTTTTTTTTGTGAGAATGAATCGACCTTTATACTCTGGTTAAAGTTTTGCATCCTTCTATCTCATGACGTAAACGTCGAGTATTTTTGAGAGCGAAACCATTATGTACTTTGTGCGTGTGCGAGCGACAAAGATGTAGAGGAGTATTTTTATTGTGTTTCTTGTTTTGGTGTGTGCGTTTGGTGCGCGATGAAAAGAGTGTGCAAGTGACGCGTACGAAAAATAAAAATAAGAAACATCAACGAACCAAAGTATTCTGCTTTAGTTGGTGCGAGAATTTTTATTGGTCTCATTTCAGTTTGGAATATTGACGTTGTTTAGTTGAATTCCGTTTTAAAATAAAAAAAAAAAAAACTTGCGTAAGGTCAGTCTCGTTTTGGGTTTAGATAAATAAAGTCTAGTCTAGTTCTTTTTTTTAAAAAAGATGTTTTGGATTTCAAACATGAGAATAGAATTTTTGAGTTTGATATATAAAACTCGAGTCAAGCATTAAATTTGAAAAGTGTTTTTGTTTTTGAATACCTGTTAGAACGTGGATATTAGTTCATAAGTACATTGTAATAAGATCATAAACTAAAAAATTTTGTTTTTGGTAATAAATATTGGTGTTACGATTTATACTGAAATTTCGGTTATATATCGTAGTGACATAATTGAAATTTTGTTAACCCATAAAAAGTGCACTGTCAATCGAGTTCTCTCTTCCACCAAAAGTTAGCGAGATTATTATTTTGATATTTATGGGAAGTTATTGGTGTGGACCCTGTATAACGGCGAGACAACACCCAATATAATTCTACGGTTTTGGCGAGGGAAGTCCAACTAAGTATTTACAGGTGGCCAGTTGAAGCCACTTTATTAACGGTTTGGCGAGACAACGCCCAACGAGTGGTGGTTAACAGAAAAAAGACGCCGACACAAAAAAAAAGTTATACGGTTTGAGGTGAGCCAACGCCCAACCCTGTAAAGACGGCCTATCGAGGCGAAATTTAGTTTACGATGAAGAACGCTCAACTTACAGGTGACCATCCGGCCAGTTGTACATTTTTAGGTTATTGGTGAGAGGCACCGCAACGATCCGGTGACCAACCGGCCATTGGTGTTATTAACTGTTTGTCGATGAGACACCGCAACCCTTTCAGCAAACAAGAACGCAACCGCAACCCCCCTACAGGATAACATTGATGAAGGTCGGAGTACGACTTTTTTTTCTTTTTTTTATTTTAAATTTTTTTATGTTCAATTTTTTTTTGTTTTTTATTTAAATTCATATTTTTTCCTGAAATTTTTTTCTTCCAATTTTTTAAATATTTCTTTTCTTTCGAAATCGAGCACCAATATACGGTGTTTGTGCACGCGACCAGGGTCGCACATTGGTCTCGTTTCATTCACTTTCTGCGTTCCTATTTCAGCAGGTATTGTAGTTGTCGCTCGGGGAGATCCGGTCGTTCTTGAGTGGGCACACCCGGTTTATTGTTATTGTATTTATTTTCCATGTTTTTTTTTTGTTTTTGTTTTATATGCGTTGGAATCTACGGCTCTGCATGCCTCCACAAACTACACGACCTTTCATATTAGCCGGTAAAATATAGACAGCATGGAGACGTCTGCAGGGTTAATTCAGCTAACGGAATTGTCATTCTCAATTCCGATACAACATACATAATTAATGTTGTCATCGTTCGCCTAGTACGATATTCTTTGAGGTCATGTTCAGTCCGTATTGCACCGAAAATTTATACGCTTAAACCTTTTCGAGATATAAACGTATCTAGCTAAAATACAATTAGGCTCAGCAATAAATTGTTTCCTCTACTAAACTAGTTGTGTTGAACCATTGCTGCCTTAACCAACATAGGAAGAAGTGTTCAATTACCCAAACTATTCAGAAGAAGAAAGACCAGACATTCTTTAAACGTTCAAATTTTGAAATGTAGTCGAAGAAACCAGCCGCTACAATCGTACACTTTTTCTTAACCAAATTTTGTTAACGTTCTGCAAGTCAGATCATATCCGAAATTCATTATCATCCTTATAATTTTGAATAAAACAAACAATAATTGCCACGTAGCGCATTAACATCCAGAATTCAAACACCCTGTGTATAAAACGCATCTCTAATTGTTTTCAAATGAAATTCATATTTTAACATAAATAAAACCACTCGAACAACAAATTGAAATTTTCCATTCTTAAAACGTAAACTGATCCAAAACTAAAAAATGTTTTGATTATTTATTCTTGAAATTCATTTGTTTTCCCTGAGGTAAGCTTTCACGTTTTATTTCATACAGAAAATTGTACCATTGAGAATTTTATTGGGATAATTTAAAGGTGAAAGTTTGGAATTTTTTGTATTGGTTTTTGAGACTTGAAATAAAAATTTTTATTGAATTTTTACGTATTTGTTGGATTTAAACACAAACTTTGGATCTATTATTTTCGGGGTTTGATTTAAAGGGGAGTTAGGCGTATCTCAGTTAGAATGAAGTTTTCTTTAATTTTAATTTTGAATGGAAATATAAATGAGCTGCTATATTTTATACGCGGGTGAAATCTTAAAATGTACGGCATACTTTAAAAAATCTTATCAATGGTTTTACACTAAATTTTATAAAGTGTATACTCGTAATTATAAATTATTATCAAATCTTAATATTTATAAATTTTATCACATACACCAACCAACAAAAACTTAAAAATAATTTAACTTCCCAAAATATGTATGCACACACAAAAAATTAAAACTTTCTCAGTATTAAAAGCACACGCACACACACAGATATACACAATATCAAGAACAATAAAACTAAACGACCCACAATCTTTGGCAACAGTAAACAACAACAACAACAACTACGAAAATAGTTTTTCCAAGTAATTAAAAATATTTATTCTACCCTCAAACTATAATAAACACTAGGAAAAAATAATTTTCCGATTTTTTTTTATAAATAAAATAAAATAAAATAATTAAAATTTTAGTATTAAATGACATTTCCTTAAGCATAACCAACAAAATAATAAAAATGGTTTAAAGTTAAAATTCACATATTGTATGGTACTGGTATATCGTGTATGTGAAACTGGGGTTGGTGCATAAATCTTGGTTAGATCTAAATTGGGTGCTTTAAGCTCTGTACTTTTAACAACCTGATTTTGAATCAATGTGTTTGTGTCTGTGTATATCGCATTCTAGTGTTTTATACCAGTTTAAAATGTATATAAGCATAATGAAAAGCCGGGAAAACAAAATTTGAAAATTAATAAAATATACAATTTCCGTTTTTGGTAAATATCCTCCTTCCTTAAATTTTTTTGCTTAAGAATTTTTTTTTTTCTTGTTTTGCCAAAATGATTTATGATTTTCCTTTTATTGTTTTTTTTTCCTGGTTTCTTCTTAATATTCTAGTGCTGTGTATATATAAGTTTGGTTTGGTTTTTGTGGTTCTCTTATTTGTACAAATTGGTTTTTCCTTTAACTTTTACCCTTTAACTTTGTTTTATTGCTTTTGGTAGTTTTTGTACATTTTAACATAATTGTTTTAACTTAGGAGTATGTAAGAGCGTAATGCTTAATTTTGATAGACAAATACAGTTATAAGATAATCCGATCGTATAACGAAAACTAATCGAGATCGGTAGGTTGTCAGACAGACGAACACAGATGAGGACTATCCAACTTAAATTTTGGCCAAAGGACGCAAAACAAAACTTTTATTAATTAATTAATTAACTCTAATTTGATTCAAAGTCTTTTGTGTGGAACACACCACGTTCTTTTCCGTTTAAATCTTCTAACATATACACATTAGTGTGCCTTTTTGACTTTTTATTAGACATTTAATCCGTTAAGGAGCAAGCTTAGAAGAAAATGTCGCGTGCGATAATTGGAATATCTTTCGCATATGCCCGCAATAAATTTTGTTGCACGGATTTACAAATAATACTAAAGTCTTCAATCAAATATTTCGCTCGGTTTTGAACTGTCTGAGTCTCTAGTTCTGTCAAAGTATTGGATAAGCACAACCAATTTTGTGGATTTCCATATCCCACGACCGGTGATATGCGCTTACATAAGCACGAATCGATGAGATAATAACCCCGTTTTCGGGTTCACTCCGTTAGTATTTAGAAAAGTTTAAAAAATTGACGTAATAAGTTGTGGCCCATTGCCGGATATTAAGGTTTTTGGGGTTCCGAATACTAGAAAAATATTTTATTCCAATATTCTCGTAGTAGTTTTAGCTTCAAAATTTCGGAGTAGAAACAGCATCACAAATTTGGTTAGAACGTCTAAAACAACTAGAATATAGACATTTCCCGTTTTGGATCTAGGTAGTGGACCTAGAAAGTCGATAGCGATTACAGTTTTTCACTGATTTTCACACGTCGCACCTGGATACATAGTCTTTGACAGAGATCTTGCTAAATTGAGCAGGTAATAATTTTGGCGGATTCTATAAATAGTTTTGGCCATTCCAAGGTGTGTTCACAAAGGGTTATCATGACAAATTTTTAATATAGATTCTCTTTGTGACAATATGGAACAAGTTTTTTCCAACTAGAACCACCCAAATTTTTAAACAATTCTCGATTCTCATTTTATAATCTTTGACTCACATTATTCATGAGATTATCGTACCAGGAATCGATAATACGTTTCTCAATAACTTGACAATGCTTGTGGGACTACGTTGTATTTGCCCTTTCTACGGCGAAGATCAAAACTGTATTGTTTGAGCTTCAGAGCACAGCGCCCTAAACGCCCACTTGGATCTTGGACGTTATGAAGCCATATCAAAAAAGCGTAATCGATAATCACTGAGAAGAACAACGAGACATTCTTTCACAGTGGTGTGATATTTACGCTGTTGTGTAATTAGTTTTTCGCTATAAAACGAAATCACTTTTTCTTCCGCACCTTCGCCTTGTGTTAGCACTGCTGAACCAACGCCAGCATCCGACTCATCCGTTTGAATCTGCCAAAATGCGTCGAATAGATCAATTTTTGACCAATGTGACCAATGTTTAGATCAATATTCTCGCAATAAGCGAGAGCGGGTACGCATCGGGTTTAGTGACGAAATTTATCTTTCTGGAGATCTAAACATAATCGAATTTTCCCATTTGCTTTGCTAACGCACACGAGTGGATTGCTCCATTGGCACATACTATCTAATTCAGCGTCGAGCTTAACTTCCGAATATAGTGATATGGGATAATTTCGCTGTTTTATTGGGGGAACCACACCGGTGTCAATAAGATGGTTAAGAACGTTACTTTGACCAATTTATGTATCATTAGATATTTAAAATTCATTTAAAACTGACCTTAGTACACTAATTTGTTCTTGAGAGAGCACATGTTGAATTTCTGAAATCTTCCCATCTAAATTATTTGTGCTGATCTCGTTTACCACTGGCGTGATGTTAAACTGTGATAGATGGAACTATTAAAGTTAGAATCACACGGGTTTGTCGTTATATGTAACATCAACGTAAATATAAAATTTTGTCATATGTTTGGTATACCATCGGCAGTCGCAGTGTCTGTACAATATCATGTATTTTTACGTATATTTCTCTTATCAAGTGATCGCCACCTGTTCCCATAATAGTACAGCTTGCACCTGAATCTAACAAATCTTTTAGCTTCACATCGAATACTTTAACATTAACCATTGGCCTGCCATCTGAAGAAAAATTTATTAGTGAATTAATTCAATGGCCAAAATAGGAAAAATGATGAGCATTGTTCGAATTTGATTTAGGATTCTTTGTGGAACCGAGGTTAAGACGACTCTTAAATTTAACTTCTAATCGCGGCTTCCTGAATTGGAAGACAAACATTTTGAACATTTTCGTGCTATTACACTGAGATTTGCAACTTTTAAAACTGTGTCTGTTTTTTCCACAGTTCCAGCACCGCGTGATATTATATCAGTAATGATCTTCGTGTTCGTACAATGACATTGGAGTTTACCGTTGATTCCACTTCATAGACCACAAAAGTTTGGGCTAATAAGATTTTGTTTCGTTGTGATTCTTCTACTAAGGTTCTGGTTATGGGAAGTTTCTCCAGGTAAAATGGTTGAAGATTTTGTATAGTGGTTGCCAATTTGCGATTTTCGTTTATCGGCACATTAAGATCCGGAAAACTGCGTTGCATGTGCGCGGAATATATTTTCGCGATCTTCGATTTCTTTCATTAACCTGAAATCGTGGTCGTCGAGTAAGAAACTTTTAAGGCGTCCACGATGTGTATTTGGTATGTGTAGCTCGATACCGGATTTTGGCGAGATTTTCAAAAGTAAAGTAGGCTGATTGCCATAAATCGTGTTCTGAGGTACCTTCGGATTTCACTCTCCTGTTAATTTGGAATTAATTTAGTAAAAGAATTCATTTAGTGATTTTACTTTTCCATCGCCACTAAATGTATCTTAAATTTATGGACCGGTATGAAAAACTTATATACGGATTGAATCGTGGCTGGTCCGTTCTTCGTCATTTTCACAACCACTAAGAGAACCTTGCGGTGAATTGCACCCAGAAATCGATATTAAATTGCGTCTGTTAAGATTTCGTTGACTTTTTATTTTAATTTTGGAGGTTTAAGCTATTTATGACTTTAACTGTTTCCTCTAATTTATCGTGAAGATCAAAACTAGTGGCAATTGAGTAATTATGTTAAGCGACCCCTGTGGAACTACGCTGCGCTCATCGCCAGACTCAACCAAGTCCTTATTAGTTAGTGGACGAATGTTTGTTATCATTTCCTGGATTTTAATTCGCATGGGTGAATTCGAGTCGAGGCTATAAGCTAGTCGTTCAAGTCGTTAGAGCAAATGGAGGAGTTTAGTATTAAATCGCTTACATTGAATAAATCGAGTTCCAGCCGGAATCCTAGTTAGCTCCGCATATTTCTTCTCACAGACATGGAAAATTTTGGGGCCTGTTCGTCTCCTTTAGCTTCACCACGGATTCGTACCCTTATAGTGCTCGACTTAAATTATCGATATCGATTGTTGCTGCCAGGTCTCGCACTTAATTCGTATTCTAAAATAATATGGCATATATCCCTACCAAAAAAAACAAAAATTTGGATCAATTAAAGTCAAACCACCCAAATGTGTGAGTAAAAAAACATAGAATAAAAAGCGTTGTTGATAAAAAATTTCGCTTAATTTGAAGTACAACCAACACAATTGTGTATATGGTGATAGTGTTTTTTTCGGACGAAAATAAGTTAAAAGGAATTCACAAATGAGTATTGGTTGGTTCAAAACAAATAAATTTTTGAGTTGATTCTTTTGCCTTACCCACACAATTGTGTCGGCAGGCAGGAACAGGGATATACTTCTGTATATATGCTAGGTTTATAGTTTAAAAGTGCTTTAAGTTATTTGCAAATCTTAAAAAAAATTATATAAAAAAAAATTAAATATAATTCTGTGGCATAAAGGTAAAATATCTTATCTCAATTTTATACAATTTTCAGCATAGCGAAAAAACGATTCTTTTTGGTTTCCTTAATTATTACGAATATTATAAGCAAGTTGTATTGCGATTTCCCAACGGTAATTTAATGCACTATTATTTGAATGTATATAGTACTAGTAATTTTCTTTAGTTTCCTTAGAAAATTAGGAAAACTAAATTAAGCTATTTTACCTTTCTGGTTTTTGTATAACAGCTGATCTTATGTGAGAGAAGCTGTTTTCCATTTTTGTTTACAAATATATTTAAACTTAAAAAGACAAAAGCTGTTTTAAAAATTCATTTTATTCATAAAAAATAATTAAGATACAATTCCATTGCTTTTAAGAAAAGCACATTTCGTCATTATTGTTAAAAAATTAAAAGAAAATAACTAAAATTTTGTAATTATTATATAAATTATATTATTATTTATTACGTATTTTGAAACGTAACCTACACTAGTTATATTAACATAAAAACACTACTCAGTCTTCAAGGTTCTGGTCCATCTATCAAATCAGGATCTATATCGCGAAGAATATCACTTTCAAGACCAGTATAAAAGTCATGAAACTCCTGACTAATAAGCGGTAGCATATCCAGTAAGTCGCTTTTCTTTTTGGCATTAATGTTTACTGGTACTGGATAATAAATCTCCAAATCGTCCATAGTAACACTGTTAATACAGCTGCGATGAATATTTAAGGTCTTAAATTCAACTTCGTGAGATAAGGTTTCTTTATATTGAATATGACCTCGTTTTCGTGTATAGCGAAGCCATTTTACATATTTCCATAGAAAACGCTCACCTAGAAGAAAAGTGTAATTAATATAGATTTAAAAATATAGAAAATAATAGAATAAATTAGAAAATAGAAATAGAAAAAATTTACCAAATGTATTAGTTTTTCTCCACATAAACTTTTGTTTTATTAAATTTGAGAAGTTGAAAAATTGATCCCTTTTAATTTCCGTAACATAATAGTTTATATTAACAGATCGAACGAAATTATACCAATCACGTGGGTGGTGTATAGAAGCAGTAGTCTTCTTCTTTTTTCGTTCGATTGCTGCATGAACCGTGTCACACTCCATATGGGTGTGCCCCGGCACAAGGAATTTATGGTCTATTACCTCCAAATGAGGCAATTGCTGAATTAATGTTTGGAACATTGCCGTAATAAAAGAATTTTTATTCTGTCCAGCACAACAGTCGCTATAGAGAATAATATGTGTAATTTTAGCAGGCACCGTCAATAAGTGTTGAAATAAACAAGAAGCGATCTCATTGCCTCCTCTGTTACCATCTGCTTCATGCCACATCATGTTATGAGCTTTTTTCAAATGGCCATCGTGAATTGTCAAATTGAACGTCCAAAGTTGTCTTTTGTATAAACTAAGTGATGTTCGGAAATATGGGGTAGGTAGACATTGTTCTAAATCAAAAGTGTATGTTTTTACGGCCCGATTTTCTTTTGCATATAACTAGTCCAGTCGTTTACTTTCGTATGCAGCAGCAGCATCCCCTAAATGTGCTTTCTTTTCAGATAACAATTTTAATTTCTGTTCCTCATTTTCTGCTGAATTAATTTGCATTTGCAAAAATTCGCATTTATTGCAGACATCCAGTTTCGGTTTTTTAAATTTCAAATTCAAAGATTTGAAAATTTCGGAATATTTTGTTATAGACACGTGATCTTCGCAATAAAGTTTATACATAATTGACAAATTCAAATCCGACTGCAAATATTTCTGTTCGGTGTGGCGACGTGTATAATGGCTTTCATAATGCGGGAAACTTTGAATATGCTCTAAAACTTTATTAGTCACCTCTTCGGAAATTTTATTTGCGGGTACTTTCATTCCACGTTTATCGCTAGGAAACGCTACTCCAGAACAATTAATTTTCTTATTGATGATAGTTTTAATAAATTGCCCGTTTCGTCAAATACACACAAAAAACATTTCTGACATACCTGTATGCGGTCCGTACCTACTTCCACAAAGTAATTATAGGAATAGATCCGATTTCTTTGTGCAGTTGATGATTTAACTTTAGTTTAATTTTTTTTTTGGTAGTATATGTATCATTCCAGATATAAATGCTTGGCGAAGGTTATAATTACCTAAGTTCCAATATTCAGTAAAAATACTTTTTTGGGCCTCTAACGATACCTTAGTTGCGCATTTTAATTTACATGTAGTACTTAACGGTTTGGTGCTTCTGCTAGATACGCATTTGCCCTTTTTAGTGATGTACTCGTGACCCAAATTACGTTTCTTGGTTATTTCGTGTTTTTTGCTTCGAGATTCGAGTTTTCGAGAATCAGAACATTGTAATAAATTGTCTTCCAATTGAACTGCCATTATGTTTATACTTGAGCTAGATTCGTTAGATTCACTATTGTTTCCTTCGTCGCTTGGAATGTAGTGTGGATCAACATCGCTGTCATCGTACGTAATTCCATCATCGTCGGTTTGAATGTCAATTCCACAGGTAGGTGAGATTGGAGTAGAGGATTTTGTATAAGCTACTTTAATATTTTCCAAGTCTAATCCGTTGAAACCCTCGTTAAAAGACGAATGAGTTTCATTG
The DNA here is from genome assembly GCA_947310385.1 of Nephrotoma appendiculata. Classification (NCBI taxonomy): domain Eukaryota; kingdom Metazoa; phylum Arthropoda; class Insecta; order Diptera; family Tipulidae; genus Nephrotoma; species Nephrotoma appendiculata. The sequence goes on along the minus strand of OX371225.1, from coordinate 22,134,435 downwards.
CAAACAACCGGATCGAAAAATTGATTTTCAACTGATCGCAATTTATCCATTTGGAGCGCTTGTTTACTGGAATGCGGAGACATTGTATCTAGAAATAATAAACGAAAAAATTATTTGATTAAAAATAAAAATTACAAATACTGTATTACCTGGTTGTTTTCGAGAAGTCGCGTAGTTCTGGTTCTGCTCCTTTGTAGACAATACCAGGGCAACTAACTTCTGACCCCGACTCATTACGTTTTTTCCTATATATGAAAATACAAAATTAATTAATATAATTTAGATTTTTCAGTACAATCTGGAATTTTTGTACTATTTGCAAGCGTAATTCAATTAAATTGTTGTATATGATTTTTAGGTGAATAACAATTCATAAAAACGGGAAAAAATGAAACAAAATTATTTTTTATTAAATTTAAATCTATTAAATAAAATACCAAATATTATCCTTACTTTTATGATTTTTTTGTATAAATTATAGTTTCACTAAACTGCACTTAAAATTATTTTCTCATTGATTTGTATCAAATTTACTAGAGGTAAAGCAACTTATACTGACTTAAATAAGTAAAGACTAATTTAATGTTGCGCTAAAGATCTTATTTGGAATAAGTTATTTTACCAAATTAAATCTTTCTATGAAATATATGGTTATTTTAACTTATTTCAAAATAAATATTTAATTTTATCGAAATAAATTTGGAATAATAGCTTATTTCTGAATAAGTTGATTTGAAAATTATATTAATAATTTCGCACTTTGAAATTATGTATAAACAAGCTGTTTTACTAAAATTTTTTTTAACATAAATTGTTTACTACGTTTTCTTATATGGATTTAAATTGTTTTAATTCGAAATTTTTTAAATATTTTATTTTGATTTTGAAATAAGCTGAATGAGCATAGCCAATATCTCTGAGAATATACCAGATAGGGACATGTCTATTAGCTGGAAAAATAGCTTATTTTTTTTCTTTACGATTTTGCAAAAATATCAATTTTGTCTTATCTCGAGATAAGCTACTTTACCTTATTTCCACAGAATTGTTTCTTTTAATTTTTGATATTCAATCGGGCCCCAAAAAATGATTTCCACAAAACAAGTTATGTATGAAAAAAACAAAACATTAATAATTATGGACTGAAGGTCTACAATATCAAAAAAAATTGAATTTTCTCTTTACGTCCGTTTCCCCTCATAAATCCAAACTCCCTGAATACAAAAGTGAACAATTTTTCCGAAATTACGAGAAAAAATAAACGCAAAAAATTAAATTACAAAAATAATTATTAGAATTTTAAATTCTAATTCCGTCTCTTCGACAAATGCGGCGTGTTCCAATCTGAAAGGCGTATTCGTATGACCCTAATGCTGTACCAGCACTTGTAGCACAATCTAATGAAAATGGTACTAGAAATTTGTACAAATTTGGTACACCAGTTGGAAATTTTTTTACATGTCTCGTTATGCTGTGATTCGTGTGTGGGCCGACATTAGACAAAAATACACCAAGTTTTCGTATTGCTCTTATTGTATCGTGCTGGGGATGGTACTGGAATTTACAAGTTAATTACAATAAAATGGCATAGTTAAACCTCTAAAAATCTACCCCAAATAGAAGCAACCGTTTAAAGTCATTTTAACGTACTGGGGACGATTCTAGAAGATTTACAAAATAAATTACAATATTTTGAACAGACGGCTTATGCACAAAGGCATCCCAGTTTACTTTATATCTCATTAATTTTGAGTGAAATATATCCATTTTATAAATGAGAGCTGAACAACGGTTGCTCAATTTGCAATTTAATCAGAGGGCCTTGTTACCAAAAAATACAATAGTCACCAATCCAACGTATGCAAACACGCAAAATGCTAACTTGGAGACGTTTGCCAGCAGTTTTGCTCAGCCACGTATTTCTTATGCAAATATTCTAAAAGGTAACAAACCGAAACACAAAGTTCATTTTAATGAATTCGCCCTAAACATTCATACCAGGGTAAATAAATTAACCGAGATCATCCAAAGTTTCATGATGATGATTGAAAGACAAATTAGCATGATGATTCAAAATATGAACACGCTTATGCAAATTATAGTCAGTTCTAGAAATAGCTATTTAGAATGCGAATGGGCTCTCACAACATAAAGCTGAGCATACGACGGCACTGCAGTCTTAATAAAAAAAGAAGATAAAGCGCCACGAGCTCCAGAAATATGCTAAAGATCACATCCAAGTTACAATTACCTGTTTGCAAAATTGGTCTGAGAAATTTGTAAATCGGCTATCTACTGTCCACCGGGATACGCAATTAAAAAATAGCAATTTATCGAGCAATTTTTTGTTTTCTATCGAGATAGAAAGCAAATCCTTTATTTAAGAGATTTATATGTAATACGAGGAAAGGCACAGATCCGATCACTCACCATTAAAAACTGAACCACCTCAACGTTTAACAAACAAACTAACGAAATGTATTCTCTATAGAAATATAGTATGTAGATGTAAATTATAATCTGGATGTTCCACTTCGTGCACCAGCAAAAAGGCTACTACGAAGAACAAAAATCAAGAAAAAAAATAATAAGTTTTCAACGAACATTCAAAAGTTATATCTTTTGCATAATAATGGAAAAAATATCTTTTGCATATAAATGGAAATTAAATAGAGCTATTAAAGCTCTGAGAGAAGCAATACGGAAAGTACAAAATTTAGGAATACAGAATTACCTAAGTGAGCTCACAGCAACAGAAAAATCAGATTACTCACTGTGGAAGCCAGCAAGAAATTTAAATAGGCCAGAGCTATCGTACCCACCGGTAAGAAAACCAGATGGCCACTGAGCCAGAAATAACTTAAAAAAAGCTTTCGCTCTTTCTCTAACCATTTACAAAAAGTGCGTTCACCCCAAATGAACAAAATAACGATTGCGTACTACCACAGTTTACGAGGGACGAGTCGAACCCAAAACCAGTGAAATTTAAATGGAAATGCGTCAAAACGGTTATCAAAAACAGTATAAATCCTAAGAAAGCGCCAGGTCAAGATCTAATAACTGGAAAAATGATCAAAGAATTACCAGATAGATGCATAAAATATATATATCCCCAAAAACGGAAAATATCTCAAATTATCATAATTCCTAAGCCAGGCAAAGATGAAACCCAAATCTCGTCGTACAGGCCAAAATGTGTACATCCGATAATTTCAATGCTTTTTGACAATATGTTACTAAAAGAACTAATACTTATATTATCTGAAGGTCGCATTATACCAGTTCGTCAACTTGGATTTAGAAAGCAGCACGGCACAAAAGAACAGGTGCACGAAATTGTAAATACAATTATGCTTTCGTTAGAAAAAAAGAAATTCTCGGCAGTTTTCTTGGATATTGCGCAAATTTTCGTCAAATTATGGCATGAAGGGTTAAATTACAAAACTAAAACTCTTCTGTCTAGACAGTTTCATGCAATTCTTGAAAACTACTTAGCCCAAAAGGATGTTCCAGGTGAAACAAAATACGGTCACTACTGATCTAGCCGAGATATAGGCAGGAGTGCCGCTAGTTCGGGTATTGGGACATGTGCTATACTTGTCATTCACAGTTGACTTACAAATAACTGAAAAAATAAACACTTCAACTTTTGCCGATGACACAGCTATATTATGGCGGATAAGGACGAATGAATGTAAATAAACACATAAAACATTTACACTGAATAAGCGTACATGTCCGGCAGTAAAATTAAACAATATCAGAATTCCTCAACAAACAAACGTCATATAAAAGTTCTCGATCTTCATCTAAATAGAAGATTGCCAAATAAAATTTTCTAAAATGTACTAGATGATCGAAAGAAAATCGAAACTCTCGCTAGACTGCAAGGTTCTATATGTGAGAGCTTCATCTTCGGCTAACTGTTGTAATGTCCTCAGGGCTAAGTATGAGGCTGATGCTGTTCCGTAGGTCACTGTAGTTATAGCTTGTATTCTTTTATTGGTTGCTCTGGTGATTTTCTCCAACAAATCCGTTGATAATTCTGGTCGTCTTCGTGAACCGAATTTTGACGGAACATTTTTTCAATATCAGCTGTGTATACACATCTATCTTTCCGCCATCGTAACAATATGTTTAGCAGATCCTGTTGAAGAGTGAGCCGATTTAGCCGGATATCATTTAAAAATATCAGTACTGCATGGTGTGGTAAGTATAGTGTTGGACCTCTCCAGCAGTGCAAGCCGTTTTTCGATGCAATAGACGTCTACTTTGAACAGCCTAAAGTATTTAAGGTCAGTTGCTCCATGTCAAATGGAATCCTTACTTTGTATCTTCCATCAGCCTGACGTGTTAGGTTGTATAGAAATCCTCACACTCCATTTCGTCTTCTGTTAGCTCCTTTTTCCTTGTTACTTCTTCCAGTTCCCAAAATTGCTTAAGCTGCTCGTCGATCTACGTCGATGTTGTGACTAAGGTGTGAATGACCTCCATGTTTACGTTAGATGTGTCTAATTTGGTCTGCTGCGCAATTGGTTCATCTGGTGCATCCTTTAAAAGATTAGCCATGATTATTTGGCCGTAGTAATCGGCTGCTAACAGTATGTCAACCGGGCCGGGTTTTTAGTGTCATTCCTACTTTCATTAAAGTGATACAAATAAAATAAATGTTCAGCTGTGAAGTTTGGTGTGAATCTTGGACTGTTTGTGAATTATGTAGTAGAAAGCGCGGTTCCGGCTTTTGTTACTCTCATGCAAGCAAAAAGTTCTCCGTTGTTGGTTGCTATCCTGACCATGGCGGTTGTCAGTAAAATTCCACCTTTTAGAGTATACGAAACAATATATTGTTGGAGTTTCCGGTTTCTTTGCCTTTTCCATTTGATTGTCGTGAAGTAAAGTAGGGTTAGCTCCGTGACATTTTTCACATTTATTATGGCATTTGGCCGTAATATTTTAGTAAACACTTTCTACATAAATACTTTTCCTTGGCAGCCGTGGTTCTCTCTGTTACCGTCAATACTTGGAACTTCCTGCAAGTACACAGCTCGTGATCACCATCACAATAAGCACAGCATGATGATGAAAGTGTCAGTGCTACATTTGTTGCTTTTTTCTGGTTATTTTATTGTGGTGATTCCTTTGTAGTTGGAAAATGAAATCTTGATTCAGAAAATTAAAAAAAAATTTCATCGTTTTAATTTCTTTTGGTGTTTTAATGCTTTTTTTGTACAAGCGGTGTGTCTCTACGTCCAGCTTCCTAGAGAGTATGGTTATTACAAAAACACTCCATTGCTCTATCTGGATACCCAAATTGGTGAGAGCTGATTCTACCGTTAAGTATAAATCCAATAATGTGTTGATGTGATTGCAGCCCAACATCCTTCATATCTATTGACGAGGGTATTCCATGCAATGATATAATTGTCTCTTGACAACGCTAAAAGCCTGAATAGCTGCTTGTCCTCAGGCAACAGAAAGTATTTAATACATTTTTCTTAGTTGGCTAGATATTCATTGTAATGAACAGTTCTATTAAATAGACTATAGAAGGATGTCCTTTGCCTAGTCCCCGTTAAATAAGGGAATTTCCAATTTTGGTAACTTTATTTTGGGGATTTTTTTTTATGTTGTCATTACAAGTGCTTGAGCTGCTCATTCCGTTATCCAGCTCTTCTTGTAATGCAATAACAATTGTTTCGTATTTGGTTTGAATGTTGTCGAAAACGTTGTTCACGAAATACTCTTCATCCAAATCCTCATTTTCAGCTTCTGCAATAATATTTTCGTGATTATTGTAGAATGAGTTCCATGCGTCTGTTACCTGCTATTTCACCTCACAATAGACATTCGCTAGGTTTTAGTGTTGAAACATAATCCTCTATTTTGTTTTGGTATTGTTTCAACATCTCAGCTTTGGCTGCTTCCGATTTGCAGCGCTTGTTTTGCTTTTTAGGGTTTATGATCCACTGTTTTCCCATAAATGACAAATCTGTTGTAAAAACCGTAACAGTAAACAATTTGTACATCTCTATTTCATACAACTAACACAATCTCTGGTGGTAGGTGGCATCAAAATTTGCACCATACGACTAAATTTCGAATGAACCACAAAATAAAGCAAGCTTCTAGGTGGTTGCGATATTATCGAATTCATCAAATCTAATCGAGTTAGATGGTTCAGCTACGTTACAAGGTCCCCACAACAACGGATGACGAATAAAGTGTTTCATAGTGCGGGTCGCAAAATTCCTTCATGGGATGTGAAGCTAGAGAGAGAGAGAGAGAGAGAGAGAGAGAGACTAAATTTCACCTCAGCCTTCGGAGATGCTTGCTAACTTGGGTTCTTTAAAGAGAAACAACTATTTTTTTTTGTAATGTAGGAATCCAACGCTGTGAGTCTTTTTTAATAGTTCTATGGTAGTTTATAGCTCCACCAAGCTTTTCATTAAAAATACGAACCACTAATATTTTTTAGTAATTATATTTAATTTATATTTAATTACATATTTATATGTATTTTGATTATCTCGACAAATTATGTTTTTTTTTAATTTCTATTTTTTATTCTTTTTTCTTTAATGAAAAACTTGAACTGTGAAAACTATTTTTTGTTATTTTTTTAAATAGGCTTCTAAGAATAGAAATTTTTACAAAAAGTTGGTTTATACCCAACTAACCATTCGGGGGCTAGAAAATTTAAATAAATTTATATAATGAATTTCGATATACAAGGTGTGTGAAAACGCCACAGTTCTGCATGGAGGGCGGTGAATAATATTAAGCAACTAAGAAAATGTTAATCTCTGAATGATTTAACCTTATGATTGATTAGGATAATTTTCCACTAGTTCTCTAAAGATTTACATAAAAGCTAAGATATACTTTAAATGGCAAAATGGGGTTTCCATTCCAAATTCCTAGTGCTGGTTCTATTATTCAATTGATAACAGAACGTAAAAATATTTTATTGGTACTTTAAATTTACCTGCCTGTATAAACTGAAATTGATACTCACCCCTTTATATGTACTACGGCTACGTAGGTAGATATTTGAATACTTACGTAATCTTAATACTAAAAGGCAACAACAACAAACCTGTAATAATTTTAAAAGTTGATATAATAACCTAAATTTATTAACTATAGTAAAGAGTTTTTATATAAAAGAATCTTATCGAAAAATAGGTTTCCTACTTGAAATATACCCCCGCCCCGCCTCCCACATAATGGAATAGCAATAAATATTGAAACCCTTTGCTTATGTAAATCAAAGTTTTCATTTTGTATAAAGTGTTATTATAACGATTATTGGATTTTTCCGGATATATATAGCACCTAGTTTATAACCATTTATCTTAGGTACTCCGAATATATCTAAAAATTGTGCAAAATTATCAAAATTTATATGCTCATAAAATTATCAAGTATCGTAGATAACAGACAATATTTACCAAAACCCTTAACTATTTTTTTTTTGTTTTACAGATACGAGCATCTTGTTATCTGATTTTCCAATTAGACCCAATTTTTGATTAAGTTGATAGGCAAAAAAAAAATTATCGAGTGAATTTTTTTTTTTTTATTTTTTTTTTAAATAGAAAAAATAAACTTTCCGTAAAGTTTTTGAGGTTTTGACTTTTAATGAAGTTTTTGTTCAAAATTCTTTATTCATTTTTCTATGTAAGACGTAAAAAAATCTAACAACAAAATAAATAAATAAATAATAAAATATATATATATACCGTCTATATACGAGAAATTTATTTATTGGATATTGTTTTTGTAATTTAATTTAAAATAAAAAAAAATTAAAAAGAATTTTAATGGAATTCGTAATTTAAGCTTATTTTTTGGTGCTGTGTTTTTAATTTTCCTTTTTGAAGAAGAAAATTTTCTTCTCCCCAACAAAACCGCACACTGAAAGTGTATATTCTATATATACTGTATCTAAACTAGAAATGCTGAAAGAAATATTACCAGAAAATAAATTATCCTGGATTTTTAGAAAATTTTTAAAATTTAAAAAAAAAAATAACTTCACTCCACAGTAAATAGGAAAAGTTGGAAACCAAACCGAAAAATTAACATTATAACACTTATACCAAGAAATATATTCAGCTTGTATGTACGCCGAGTTGGATTGGCCTTGATAGTGAATTAATCGAATTTTAAATACTTTTTCAAAACTTAGGCGTTCCGTATGAATTTGAAAATGTGAATGTCGGTTAATAAAGTTCCGAGGCTAACTACTAAAACCACTTAAATTGTTTAATGAGCTTGTAAGTTTAAAAAAATTAAAATAACGGTTATTTAGCTCTTTCAGTATTTTATTTATTACTACTTAAGCTTTCGGAACCATTTCGGTTCCATTCTCAAAAGTATGTAAATCAATTTAACAAATAAAATATTTTCTAAACAAAATAAAATAAAATCGAAATCAAGGCTAACTAAAACCATAAAGCATAATATATATAAGAGGAACCATGTAGAGATTCCGAGGTTAATCTATTTTACTTTTGGCAATCTGTATAGGCCTAACAAGAACAATAAACTATAAAATAACGATGCCGATATGTTTATAAGATACGTATATATGGATTAAATATAGAAAAAGATTAAATTTGTGTATATAAATATATTAAAACTATAAAATAAGATTAACCTCGGAAAAACCTGCCCATAAAATTTGCACTACTTGATTTCTCTTATATATTTATTGCTCGATGGTTTTAGTTAGCCTTGATTTCGATTTTATTTTATTTTGTTTAGAAAATATTTTATTTGTTAAATTGATTTACATACTTTTGAGAATGGAACCGAAATGGTTCCGAAAGCTTAAGTAGTAATAAATAAAATACTAAAAGAGCTAAATAACCGTTATTTTAATTTTTTTAAACTTACAGATTACAAGCTCATTAAACAATTTAATTTATTTAATCTCCGGGTTGAAATATGGAGACAGTGCAGTCAAACAACGAAAGATATTTTCAAGGTGTAATTTCGCAATATGTCTATAACGTCGTAAAATTATTAAAAACATTTTTAAATGAAAATAAAAAACTGGCCAAATGTATAAACAAACAACATTTTTTGCTGAATTGCCGAAAAGAAAAAGTATTTTCGAAGACCAAGTCATTAAAAAACGTGTCCAATATAAATCATGAAGTTTTCTTTCGTCTTCAAAATAAATTCATTTTTGGTATTATGAACCAGGAAATTAAAGAAACCATTAAAACGGTAGAAGAAACAAAAAATTATTTGTATTTACTCCGTCAACAAATTGAAGATGTTCTTCCTGTGTACGAGTTTGGCGTGTTTTTTATTAAGGTGAATGAATATTTCGTTTACCATTTTAATGAAATCAAGGTAAGGCAAAAAATCAAATTTGATAAAATTTTAGTAGATAGTTTAAATGAATTGTCTGGAAATTTAGTGAACACTGTTGCTGGTGAACATCTCCAATATAGATTTTCCTTTCCATGTCAAAATTATTTTAAGTTTGGGAAACAAATTTTGTCCTCCTTCAATTGGCAATTCAGTTCCGTATTTCAAAATTATTTCGGATGTCGAAACTGCAATTTTTCATTTGAACGATAACGATCGTTATACTATTCGGAACCGTTTTATAAATATTATGACAAATTTTAAATATAAATCTAATTCAAATATATTAACTCCTTTTGAAAATCGTATTTTAAGTTATGTTAAACAATCGAAATCATTTTTGAAAGCTAATCCAAATATTGTGGTAACTCGTGCGGACAAAGGTAACGTAACTGTTATAACATCGCGAATTGAATATTTTACAAAAATGAAAAATTTACTCAACGATAACACAACATATGTAGAATTACCAAAAGATAATACAGTTCCGATACAGAAGTCAATTAACACAATAGTTAAAGATTGGAAAAATTCCGGTAATTTGGATGAAAAAACTAGAAAAACGTTAACCAAATATAATTCGGTAATTCCAAAATTATATGGATTACCAAAAATCCACAAACCTGGTTTTCCATTTAGACCAATTACACTGTGCTAGTTCAAAACTGTGACAAGCTGGGCACCCGGAGGGTAAACCTAATTCGAGTACGCTGAATTCAATGGTGCTAGTCCCATTTCAAAGTTAGTCCCCATTTTTGAGATATCGCATTCGACATGTTTTTGCTCTGATACCCTCATTTTCACATTAATAGCTCCTAAACCATTAAGATTTTCGTTATGCTTTCTTCAGCAAAGTTGTGGCGCGAGCCAAGACAAAACACTTTGCCGAACATATCAAGACCGAAAAACCACATCTATTTTTTTTTTGCTTTTAATTTCGACGAAAAACACTGTTTTTATCATTTTTAATCATTTTGTTGAATTTAAATCGAGTAGAATCGATCGAATAAACATCGCATCGACAAATATAGATACAATAGAAACTATTTAAAAGAAAGCTAAATCGATTCAGTTATTAATATTAAATATTAAAGATAGAATTATATTAATTCTATCTTTAATATATATATTAATATTAAAGATAGAACTTCTATAAATCAATAAAAACCAAAAAAAAATTTTTAAAGTAAATGTTTAATTTATTCCATTACTTTAACTCCAATCACCGTATTTTGAATATTTTGGCATTTTTCAGGGTTTTTCCCCTAAATTGCAGGTACATTTTTTTTCAACAAATTACGTCATACATATGTATTTAAAATGAAATAATAAGCCAATTACGTTCAAAAGTTTTGTAATTTTAGCAAAAAAGACTCCAATTTGCAATAAAATAGGTTTGCCCAATTTTTTTTCCCAGTACTGTATATATCCGAGTTCGACTTCCAGCACAGTAGGTGCTTACGTCACTCGTTTGGACTGCCGCTCAAAGTGATAATTTACGTGATATAATTGGTTAAAACGATGAAATGGAAAAATCCAGGATTTTTATCCACTATCGCAACGGTACGCCATTGTCACAGGAAGGAAAAATCACAATAAAATCAACTGAATCGATTTAACTTTCTTTTAAATAATTTCTATTGTATCTATATTTGTCGATGCGATGTTTATTCGATTAATTCTACTCGATTTAAATTCAACAAAATGATAAAAAGTGATAAAAACAGTGTTTTTCGTCGAAATGAAAAGCAAAATAAAATTAGATGTGGTTTTTCGGTCTTGATATGTTCAGCAAAGTTGTTGTTCTTGACCTGCGCAACAACTTTGCTGAAGAAAGTATAACGAAAATCATAATGGTTCAAGATCTATCAACGTGAAAATGAGGGTATATTTTGACTCAGAGCCAAAACATGTCGAATGCTATATCTCAAAAATGGGGACTAACTTTAAAATGAGACTAGCACCGTTGAATTCAGCATACTCGAATTAGATTTACCCCACGGGTGCCCCGCTTGTCACGAAAAAAAAGTTTGCAATTCAAGCACAGTTCAATTAATGGTCCAACACATAGTTTATCGTCTTTTTTGGGTAATATTTTAAAACTTAGTGTTGGTAATACAAATTCAAATATTCTAAATTCGGAAGATTTTAAACAAAAAATTCAGAATGTTACTCTTCCTCAAAATTACCTTTTAGTTTCTTTGGATGTTACGTCTTTGTTCACTAATGTTGATAATAGACATGTGACTAACATTATTAAAGATAACTGGAGGCGTATTAAACAAAATTCAAAAACTAAATTGACTAAAGTTCAATTTATGTCGGCATTGCAAATAGTTTTGAATAATTCTGATTTTTCTTTTGGCAATAAAATTTACAAACAAACTTTTGGTTCTCCAATGGGTTCTCCTATTAGTCCCATAATCGCAAATTTAATGATGGAATTTTTGGAAAAAATGGGATTAAACTCTTTGGATTTTCAACCGTTATTTTACTTTCGTTATGTAGATGACATTATAACGGCAATCCCTGAAGACAAAATTGAAATTTTTCTGGATGTATTTAACTCTTTGGATAATAGAATAAAATTTACTGTTGAAAAAGAAATTGACCACAAAATTTCATTTTTAGATTTACTTTTAATTCATGAACCGGATGGTAAAATTTCTTTTGACTTGTACCATAAAAATACCTGGTCCGGTCGTTATCTAAATTTTATTTCTTGGCTTAATATTTCTTACAAAATTAATACAATCAAATTTTTAACTCAAAAAATTCTAAAATTGTCCGATACTAAATTTCATTACAACAATTTAAAACTTTTGGTAAATAATCAGTATCCTAAAAAATTAATTAATAAAGTGATTTGGAAACAAAGAAGTTATCAAAATTGTACATTAAATCCTGAAATTGAAAGTACAAATTATTTATCTTTACCTTACATAAAAAATCTTTTCGAAAAATTAAAACATTTATTTAAAAATTATAATTTCAAAATTATTGGTCGTTCAGCTATCAGTTTAAATGATATTTTGTTTTCAAAATTAAAAGATCCGATACCATTAAAGAAAGAATCTAATCTTGTCTATAGGATTAAATGTAATGATTGTAACCTAATTTACACCGGACAAACTAAACAGTTTTTGCGGGAGCGGTTCTTTCAACATTTACGTGGTGCTTCGGGAAATTCAAAAGTTTTTGCGGGAGCGGTTCTTTCAACATTTACGTGGTGCTTCGGGAAATTCAAAATCAAATCAAATAAGTGCACTTTCGGAACATATTAGAGATACCAACCATAATATTATTTTTGAAGATGTAGACATTTTGGAAAAACAATCTTATTACAGAAAACGATCTATTTTGGAAATGTTACATATAAAATCTAGTTCAAATTCTCTTAACAAAATTAACGATTTCGCGTACATTGGCAAATCATATGATCTATTTTTATAATTTGATTTTTTGCATTTACACAATTTAAATATTGTTTAAGATGGATAAAATTGTTTTCAATTTATGTTTTTAGTCAAATTTTATTTTGTAAAGTGTTTCTTCTGTAGATATCAATCTTTGTTGCTTTGCTAAAATAAAGAATTTATTTTTTCTAGTAGCGAGCGATATCTACAGGAAAATAGCTACGTTTTAGTTAGCCTTGATTTCGATTTTATTTTATTTTGTATAGAAAATATTTTTTTTGTTAAATTGATTTACATACTTTTGAGAATGGAACCGAAATGGTTCCGAAAGCTTAAGTAGTAATAAATAAAATACTAAAAGAACTAAATAACCGTTATTTTAATTTTTTTACTAAAACCACAATTTTTTCGCAAAATTCTATTTTTTCACACAGTGGCCACAATGTCTTCTTTCTTCAACTACAGAAGCATATGAACCCCATTGCAGGTCGTATAGCATATGAACCCCATTATCCAGTTCATATTTGTAAAACAGTAACAGCTATAAGTGAAAATGATGGTGAGGAACCAAGCATCACTTTGAACCATCATTTAACAACTAAATGTGTCGTTAATCAATTGTTGTGGCCACAATTGGATGAAATTGATCTAGATGTTGTTTGTTTTCAAAGCAATGATCCACGAACAATTCAAGATCTTTCCGAGCGTTTATTGAAAAAAGTCGTCAATAATTTTGATGTTCGGAAGCAGGCCTGTAACAGGAGCCGTGGTGAACCAACTTTCGTTTTCAATAAAAATTTTGAATTTTGTGTTTTTTTTTTAGTATAAAAAAAAACTAACAGATTGGACACCCTTTAAATGAAGACTATTACTATTGAGTACACCGCCAAGTCTAAAACTACAAACTCTTAAATGTACATACGAGCACATTTGAAAAATGTAAGTTGAACAGTTGTGCTTATAAAAGATAAATTTGTGTAGCATTACTTTTTCTCAACAAGAGTCTAACCCCATTCTCAAAAATCCTAAGAGAGGAAGGTATTACACATGGCATGCATGCAATTTCTAACATCTAAGTAGCTTTCTACTTAAAAAACTGACCTTACACACGGCATGAGAGGAAACTAGTAAAAAGTTACTTTATAAAGCTTTCATGTTTGCCAAAACTATATACATAATAATAAAAAAAGCTTGCTATTTTCCGCCATATAGGTAAGACCTTTGTGAAAAATGTAAAGATTTTTTTGTTGTAAATTTTCATATCATAAATATTTTTTTTATCTCTCATCCCTGAAACTTCAAAGGACCAAATATTATATTTTTTTTATGTTTTATACATAACGGTATACAAAAGGCTGGAAAGTATTTTTTTCTCGATACAAAACTTTTTTTTGCGCTTTTCGCTATACGTATTTTCCCGATTCGTTTTATACAGTGTGTGTGTGTGTGTGTGTGTGTGTGTGTGTGTGTGTGTGTTTGTGTTCTCTGTATGCTACTAGACCATAATATTCGTTTAATGGTGAGCGGATTGGAAAATGTTCTAGTTTGCTATACTTGCTTCCATGATGTAAATCGCTTAAAAAAGTAGTATACAGCTCTATTTCGGAACATATATACGGGTTTCGTCTATTTTACAAAATTTTTCCCTATTAAACGATGTCAAAGTGTATTAATGTGTTAGGTACATCCTTTTAATAACATAAAATTTATTTTGACATACTTTTATAGGCACAAATATTAAATTGGGGTTCATGCCGTATAGTGCCTATGCGGGTGGGATATATGTATACCGAAAGAATTTATTAATTTTTTAGCCGTTTTAATGGGATCAACAATTTTTGTATGCTTTGTTTTGTGATTTTATGCGAATAGATTGGATGGGTAACGAAAATTTAAAATGTTTCGTCATTTTTAAAAAACTTAATTTTAATGTTCTTGTTTAAAAATTTTCAATTGTCCATATACATTTAAAGGGTATCCTTGTGAGATTGAAAATAGAAGTTGTGTGTGAGATATCCAAACTACTTTTTTGTTTTTATTTGAAATAATATTTAACGTCTATAACGAATATAACGTCTTTCAAATGTCCGCCGGGACTTTGCTTCGTGGCACGTATTCGGGAGGTTCAATTTTCGACTTTGTCGCATAAATCTGGCTGAACATAGTTATAGGTTTCGACTTAATTGAAACAATAAATAAAAATTATGTTATGCAATTTTTTATTACATTTGTATTTGTTTATTTAAAAAGAAATTTGAGCCATTAGGCTCATTACATTTCCACGAGAGTGTACATATAAATTCAATATTTGATCTAATTACATATAATATTATAGTATTTCTTTTTTTTTTTATTTTTTATTTATTTATTTAAAGAGAAAAGAACAATTTCAAATATAATTTCTAATTACAATTAAAATTAAAAACTAAAGATTAAATAAATTTTAAAGATAAGACAGACCCAAGATCGCAATATCTCACCCACAAACCTCCCGAACAAAACATTGAAATAGATGCTGCTGATTTTAGCGACAGAGGTAATGAATTTCACAGCATTATTCCCGAGAAGATTAACGATGAATTGAGATGGACTGACGAATTAGGTGTTATGTTCAGTTCTACTTGATCTAGCGAATGACAGAATATCAAAAAGATACCCAGGCTTTTTATATTTAATTAGTTTGAATAGGAACACCACAGCTCGATATTTGAAATAAGTTAAAATATTACGACCCAATAGATTGTTTGAGACGTGGGATACGTGATCGAACTTTCTTAGACCATAATAGTAACAAACACACGCATTAAAAAAAGAACATATCTGTGTTCACACCCTCTGCTCATTCCAAACATAACAACATTGCAGTATCGAAAATGGGGAAAGATTACCGATATGAAAATTTTTCTATTAAGTTCGAGTCCAGCGAAATTTATGACAGACCAAAGTAATCTCAAAATACCATACACTCTACATCTGACAACCTTAATATGCTCATCCCATGACAGTGTTTTGTTTATAATAAACCCCAAATTACGGATACAATTTACATGTTCTAGTGAAGAGTTACACAAAGTTCCACTTTGGGCATACTATCGGTATCTCAATTGAACTCTTATAACTATATCACAATTGCTTGCGACTTTTTCGGATTTAATACTAATTTATTTTCAACTGCCCACGCCTGTATACGACACAGATCTTCATTTATATTCTTTACACAATTAACATTATCAGTAATTTCGCAGATATTATACATTTCGAGGTCATCAACAAAAATGTGATAGAAAGAATTTGCAATAATCTCCCCAATATCGTTCACTCCAGTTTTCCGATA
Source organism: Nephrotoma appendiculata (assembly GCA_947310385.1). NCBI lineage: Eukaryota > Metazoa > Arthropoda > Insecta > Diptera > Tipulidae > Nephrotoma > Nephrotoma appendiculata. Next base: position 22,118,301 of record OX371225.1, on the reverse strand, counting down.
AAATCCCATCAACATCAACAACTTGAGACCTACCCCTCAAATAGCTGACAAAAAACCTCACAGTCGATTCAGAGAACATAAATTTATTAGAGGACTTATAACAAAAGCAATTGATGGTCGATGCTATCAAAAGCTTTAGAAAAGTCTAAAAGCACCAAAATCGTCATTCGTCTTTTGTCAATATTGTGCCTAACATCATTAAGAATTTTAACTAGAGCGGTAGTAGTGCTATGTCCTTCTCTAAAACCCGACTGGAAACGACAAAGAAGACTGTTATTATCCAAGAATTTCACGAGTTGGTTACGTACTACAATTTCGAAAACTTTTGAAAGTGACGGAGAGATGCTGATAGGTCTGAAGTCGGCTTCCGTTTTTTGGATTTTTATACTTAGGTATGTTTTTTGCCAATTTCCAGACCTTTGGAAAAGAAGATGTTCCAATTATTGTATTAAAAATATGTTGAATAACCTTAGTTATATGAGGAAGTAGAATTTTGATGAACCTAAGATTCAAACTATCCAAACCAATCGCCATCGACTTAACCTGAAATATAGCTAAGTGAAGCCCGCTTCAGAAACTGGATAGAGTTTGAATGTATCTTCAGAATATGTAGCTGTTGGTAAAATGGCCGAATTTGAAAAATTTTCTTGGCTAGTATGTATAGCTTTGACTGAATTCACAAAGAAAATATTTAGAAAGATTTTTTAAATTATTCCATAATAGTTTGGATGGTAGATTTGGATCACATTTAGTTTGAAGGAATAATGATTTAGAAATCCTTAGGGTCTTAGTGCGATAGCAGTTCCAATTTTCAGTAGTACGATTGTATTTCCACAGTCGATAAGCACAATCTCTATCAAATAACGAAGCGGTGACCCTTACGTTTAACCAAGGTGGGTTATCCTTTTTAATATTGTCTTTTCGAAGTGGTACACAATCAATAAATAACGAATTAATAGAATCATTGAAAATTAGCATCTGGTCGTTCACATTTTCTGTTTAATAGATATTCTGGAACGAAAGATTTGCTATCTTAACAGGAATTTCATCAAGAATTATCCTATTATAGTCTCTATAGTAAATTTCAGGGATTACGCTAGGCTGGTACACATCCACTGAGAAGAAAATTAAGTCGTGGTCTGATATTCCAGATATTGAAATTTAGTTATAGTGATTAAAATCTCACGTTAACAAAATGTTTTGATATCGGGGTGTGAGATTATTCAAAAGATTTTAGAATTCGCTAATTCATTTTATGCTTGGTGGTATATAAACAACCCCAAGAAGGAAAATTTTGTTAGCATATCTGACTTCGAGAAAAAGTGACTCAATTTTTGATGAAACTGGAAATTGATAAATAACTTTCGACTTCATGTTCGAGTTTATAAATATACAAACACCTCCACCAACACGAGAAGTACGATCAATTCGAAATACTGAGAAACCAGAAAGTTGAATCGCTTGATTTGGTATGTGGTCTTTAAGCAACGTTTCCGATACATAAATTGCCTGAATATTTGTCGACAAGAAGATAAGGCGTAATTCATCAATCTAAGGAAGCACGGTGCACGTAAAAAAAGTTATCCCAAAATTTCATCCCATGTTATATATTATTCTATCACGACATAACAAAAGAAGTCTAAACTAAACCGAAATATTTGAATATAATAATTTCAGCAAAAGTTTGTTGGTCTGGTGACGTAATTAGATATCCCTTTTTCAACCAAAAAATGGCTCAATTTAAGTCCAAACCACACAAATGTGTGAGTATAAAACCATAGTATGTAATGGCGTTTTTGATAAAAAATTTCGCTTGATTTGAAGTACAACCAACACAATTATGTGTATAGTTATAGTGTTTTTTTTGGACGAACATAAGTTTGCAAGGAATGCACAAATGTGTAAGTTGGTTAAAAAAACATACAAAAATAAATTTTTGACATAGTACTTTTTCCGTACCGACACAATTGTGTTATCGAGCAGAAAAAAGGGATATGAAGTTCCGAAAATCAATAAATTACTCAATATTTTAATACTCAATCGATTCCACAGCCCGTTCTCTAAAAGTGTCGGATTAGGACGAGTATTTCTTAGATGCGGCACACTAACATCTTCATACAGGATAAATTTCATGAAACTTCTATTCGTCCAAGCTGCGCAATTGAATTTTAAATCACCAAAATCATTAAATTACTCAATATTTTAATACTCAAACGCTTCCACAGCCCGTTCTAACACTCGGCCTAATTCGACACTTTTATGGAACGGGCTGTGAAAGCGTTTGGTATTAAAGTATTGAGCAATTTAATGATTTTCGGAATTTAAAATTTAATTGCGCAGCTTCGACGCATAGAAGTTCCATGAAACTTATATCCTATGATTTCTGTCGTCTCATTAATATAGTGTTAGTACTTAAATTATTATGTAGTTGCTATAGTTTTTACGGAATAGGTGTAATTTCCGAGCTGATAGTGATCGGATGGTGAACTTTCGCTGTAGTGATAGCTCGCCTAACTATATTTTCTGGGATGATAATTTTCTTTCATTATAATTTTTCCTGGGATGAAATATTCTGGGATAGTAAAATTTCTGAGCTGATAGTAATATCCTGGGATGGAAAACTGTCGTGATAGTTTAGTGTTGCCATCGTCGATTTACGGGATGAATCCTGGGCTCACTTTACATACATGCACGGTGCGAGAATTCAGATGGCAGATGTTAAGCCCTTTTCTATTATTTAGCGTTGCTTTTAGTACTACATTAGATATATTTACTGGCGAATTACTAATATATTGGGTAGGGGTTATAATTGGTGTATAGTACCACTGTCATTAAAACCAGCATTAGTACAAACAATTAAGTGACACTGAAGCTTAAGAAGGATCTAGAGCGGCACGTAGAAAAACTCTCATAATCTGGGTTTCACTGTCTAGATAATCTATCTATTGCTGTGTTTTAATATTGGAGCACTATTCGGCGCCGAAGGGAAATTTGCTACTGAAACTGCTGCAGCCATTATTCACTGGTGTCGCTACTAATCAAAACTTAAATTGTACTTAACTTCATTTCATTCAGTCGAATGACAGTTCTACTTTTGTGTTTATGTTGCTTGAAAAAAATTTCGCAAACATTTTAAAACCCAAACAAATTGCGAAATAAATAATAAATTTAACAAAAATAGTTTATTAATATTTAGTTGTACACAGTAATAAATATAGTGAATAAGTTTTTAAATTTAAAATTTGATTGCTGTGCCTGTGTTATAAAAATATAATGGTTACTCCTCCAACGAAAGCCTCTCGAACGTCATTAATATTCAAAACACGGTTCTCCACAGTTGTAAACGAGCGATTTGATCGAGAATTTCATTAAATATCCTAATTTGGTTTGTGTTTCTTTTGTAGAATGACGATAAAGATGAAAGACGACGAAGTAGATCGGTGACCAGTAGTACGAGTAGTGTAATTGTTTCGGTACTGGAAGATAATGAAGAGTTGAAAGTTTGTTTGCAACAGTTCATGGATAATGTAAGTCGTGATGTTTGAAGATCGTTTGAAGATTTGTTTTATATATTCGTAGAATATCAACACAGATAATGCATTTCAAACTTAATCGTTACATTGAGCAATTCGGTTACTGGTCATCGTAAATATGTCAAAAATTTCTAAGTAATTGGTGCCTCATTGGAAGCATCGAGTAAAATTTGTAGTTACCGGGCCGATATCGTACACAACGAAGTGATTTGAATGTCTGGTGGTTTATGTCGTAAGAATGTCGGCGGTAAAGGAACTGAAAATGAAGGGGAACCGAAAAGAAAAGTTCAGTTGCTGAGGGTAGTAATGATGTGCAGGATCCAAAAGCAAAGGCCGAGGCTAAAGCAAAAAAGCGACGTCTACAAAGTTCAGCCGTAACAAAATGTAAAGGAACGATAAATGTTAAACAAGATACGGTACCTTTCTTGGATACCGTATTTGCCGATATAAAATTGAATTTAAGTGACATAAATAGTTCGAATCAAGCTTTAATAAATACGCTGGAATCGAATAATTCAGAAATTTTATTTGATTACGATAATCCGTACTGGGATAATACACCAAATGAATTTATACTCAATTAGGACACCCGTTGAAAATGAGAAATTTTATTTTATGAATTACAATAAGCTGGACGGCTTGTTAAAATTAGGATAATATTTACGAAATACAATATTAGTTATAAGCCATGCAACATGAATAAGTACGTATTTGGCTGGAAACATCTAAATAAGGGTTCATCAATGCGCGGAATGAACGATTTCGACGCGGTTCAGGAAAAACTAATGAACAGTTGAAATCGTGTTTTTTAATTTATTAATTTTAAAATAAAAATGAAAAAATTAAATAAAAATGATTAAATTAAATTATGCAATTAAAATCTTATTTTTATAAAAAGGCAATTTAGTTGGTACTTTATATTTAACATGTTTTACCTCGATTGTAACGCCCGAGCAACCCTCGAGATGATTTTCCAATTCATTACGGATCATTCGAGTTTGACACAGGGGGCATAGAATCATATTATTTTCCGTTACGCATATAACATCACTGTTCCGGGATATTGATGTTATTTGATACCGACGTAAAAGCATATCCTCGCCAAATAAATCATCCATAACATTTTTATCGATTAATTCGTTGGTATCTCCTGTAATCGTGTCATCGAAATCACCGGCGATTTAATCAGTTACATCATCATTTCTTGAATCGTTTGATTTGTAGCGTCTCTTGTGCTGCGCATTCTCTGTTGTTCATCATCACTAACCAACAAATCGACAACCTGCTATACTCCTCGATTAAAATTAAATCATCATCGTCATTTCCTTCAACTAATTTTGGTTGCTCGTGGTAAGAATCTGGTGTAGTTTGCGGAACTTTATCGCCAGATCGTTTCGACCACAAGTCACAAACTGTGTGATTAACATTATCATCTGGTTTAGCGACAGGTGAATCAGAAAGACTTCTACCTTTCCCAAAAAAAAAAAGTGGAATTGCTGGGGATGATTTAGGAGTAGAATGTGAAGTATCTTCACTAGTCGGCAAATCTGTAATACGAACTACATTGGTTAAGTTGCCACCCGGTCGATCATAATTATTAGGATGTTTAGTTTTTGTACTAGTTTGGCCTTTTTGGGTCGCGCTACCTTGATTTGTCGGGAAAATTTTTCGTATGTCTCGCACATTATTTGCTTTAACTTTGCGCTGTGATAAAGCGGGAGTTCATTGTGGAGCTTTTCGTTTTAATAAATTTTGAGGTTCTTTATTTTTTTTCAAAAGTTCCGCTGCACGAATCAACATGTGCTCTCCACCAAGTATCGAGTGGCCTATGAGCTCGATTATGAACCCGCTCACATATCCATAAAATGGTTTACGATGCTGACAAATACCATTACAACACCACCAGTGAGTTTTGTAATTATTTACTTCATCATAGAATGTGTGATACAGTTATATTAGTTCCCGCTGCTCGATTAATTCCCTGCGTCATTTGTTTAAAATGTGGCCCATGTCCACCGTTTCCTTTCCGGATACCCCGAATAAACAAATACACATGAATCATTTCGTGTATAGAAGAGTTTCAGTCAAATCTTTCCACGGTCTCAATTTTAAGAAGGGTTCACTTAATTGAATTGTGCACTGCATACCAAAATTATTTTTGTGTGAATAGCATATCTCAGCACAACTATACATGGGTGTGCTCCATTCGTGTGAAACACATTGCAGTTTGCACTAAAAAAATCGCAAATCAAATGCTCCAAACATTGTGAATTACGTATTAAAAATTTATTAATTTTTTTTTCTGTTTTAACAAAAAATTGACATGCAGTGTGAGTCAAAAATAAGTTAACAAAGCAATTACAATTAAAAGACTTGGTTTTAGCTTCATAAATTCCATTTATTTGATTGACAAATATATTGGTTTAATTCGATACATTAATTTAAATATAAAAAATAAAAATCATTGCAAAAATTCCATTATATAATACATATAAAATTTTACAAAATTGAACGTCCGAAAGGTATCAGTCAAAAATAAGTTAACATTGGGTTAATAACCACACCCTAGTGGAAAAATTGAAATTTTTTATACTAAAAATAAACTTACGATTTCATAGAAATTTAATAATAATTTTTGTAAAATTTTAGTAGGTTATGGCAGTATAATTTTAGTATAATTTTCAAAATTAAACAGAAATTATACTTTCGCAAATTATCTAGTTAAAAGTATACTTTTTGTATATTGTGTTATAAAATTAATACCAATATTAGTGTATTTTAAGTATAATTTTAGTGGGTTATGGCAATATAATTTTAGTATAATTTTTAAATTTAAACAAAAATTATACTTGAGATAGAATATAACGGAAATATTCCATTCATTGTGACTGCCGCCGATGTATGCGTATTATAATAATTTTACTTCATTTTTCCATGTGGTTGTTTGTATTCGCGGACATGCCACGCCATCAGTTCCTCTCCATTGATTATTTCACGCCGTTGTTAATTCTAGTATTTTCAGTCAATTTTCAATCAGTGTAGTGAATAGTTGATCCGATAACATCGTTGCCTAATTAGAATAATAATTCCTTAAATTTTGGACTCCGACTGGACTCGAACCGGCGACTTTTGCGATAATAACACTTAGGGGTGTACACCTTAACCACTGCACCACCAAAGCAATAACTATGTAGAGTTTAATTCCTAACAATATAAATCAATATATTTAAATACACAATTAAACTTAAAATATACTTAATTTGGTTTATATCATTTGCTGCAAGCTACACCTGCACACCAACATACGAAAGACCCCAAAATACGATTACAACTAAATACATTTTTTCAGCACGATAGTATAGATCAGTGCTGCCAGTTCGTGGGAAATTTTCCTTTTTGCGGGAAATTCATCTCTTGTACGGGATGAAAAGTGATGATTAAAAAAAATATTTTTCTAAAATGTGTAATACACAATTTTCGATTCCAATAATTCGCTTAAAATAATTTTTTAAATTTATTTTTAATTTTGACTAAATTTAAATATTTGTATATACAAAATTAATATTTAAATTTGTATAAAATATTTAAACATACTTAAACTTTTAAACGGCCGTATTAAGTATTTATCTCAAATATACTTAATTTAGTTTAAAATTTTAATTTTAATAGTCAATTTTAGGTTAAAATATTTTATGTCTATTCATGTTTAAGTTTGACTAAATTTAAATATTTGTATATACAAAATTCATACTTAAATTTGTATAAAATATTTAAACATAATTAAACTTTTAAACGGCCGTATTAAGTATTTATCCCAAATATACTTAATTTAGTTTAAAATTTGAATTTAAGAGTTAATTTTAGGTTAAAATTAACACTTATATATGTATAATATTTAAAATCATATTTTATGTATATTTATGTTTAATTTTGACTTAATTTAAATATTTGTATATACAAAATTCATACTTAAATTTGTATAATTTTTGAGATGTATAATTTAAGTAGTATTTTGGTTTAGAAATGTATTAAACTTTAACCAATTTAAAGTATATTTTGTATTTAAATTAATCATTTATACAAAAATAAATTGATTTTGGTATTCCTCAGTATAATTTTTTGGTATAAATATTTGATTTTTTCCACTAGGGCAGTGACCATAATTGTTAAAGCGCATTTTACTCAAACGTGTTGGTAAATTAGTTGTGTATTTTCGGCACTCTTCTGGAGTAATTTTATACCATTCATCGATAAGGGTTTGGCGTAATTCTCGCAAATTAGATGGTGCTCTATCACCCACTCGTTTTTTCAACAAAGCCCACAAATTTTCAATTGGTGAGAGGTCAGGGGCTCAGGGCTTTGCGGAGGTCATTCTAAAATATCGATATTGTGCTCCTTAAAGTATTTCAAAACCTTTTTCGCCTTGTGAATGGGTGCGTTATCCTGTTGTAAGAGAAAATCCTCCCCTATTAATCGTTGGCCTTCTGGAATGGCTACATCTTTTAGTAACGTTAAGTAAACGTCGGCATTTATTTTTCCCTCGAACACCACTATTTTCCTACTCCATGTGCTGTCATACAGGCCCATACCATCAAACCTTTTCCAAGTGATTTCATTGTTGGTTTTGAACAAGTATATGAAAATTATTCACCTTCTCTACGCCATACATTGATTCTTCCGTGACTATATGACATGCGTATCATGCTCTCGTCGGTCCATAATATTTTTCCCCAAAATTCAGATGATTTTAGGACATACTGATTGTAAAAACCCATTCTCTTTTGTTTATTTATTTTGCTAACTAATGGTAGCTTCCGAACTGCTCGTCCACTAAAGCCGCTTTCGTGAATTCTACGCCTAATGGTGCTTTCAAATGGTGTTATTTTGCCTTCTAACGCTAATTTTACCTTAATTTTAGGTGCGGATATAAATCTGTTACCTTCACAAAGTTTTATGATTCGCTTATCTACCCTCTCGTTTGTTATTTTGGGTCGTCCTGTACGATGAGTAGGGGAAAGCTGATTTTTTTCTTCATATGCTTTACAAATTTTGTATATGCAAACATGGCTTTTGTTAAACAATGTCCCAATTTCTCTATAGGTTTTGCCTTCTGACCTTAACTTGACTATAACACGTCGTTCTTCCCTATATAACTGAGAGAATTTACCCATTTTGACTAAAATATGGCATAATATTTATTAAAATCAATATTAATTACAATTTTATAAATTTAGCTACAATTAACTTTAAATAATACTTACTAATTATAAAAATAATTATTATTCGGCGAAATTTTACTCCTAATGTTTCAAGTAGAGTGTTAAAATGAAACTTCTAGATGAAATACAGATGTTTCATAATTGTTAACTTATTTTTTATCGGCTCGTTTCGGAAAATGAGTCGTAAAACAAAAACTAATAACATTTAAACAAAAATTGTCTACCACACAAATGTTTCAGCTTTATGAAAGAAGTTAGAATTGAAATCAATTTGAAACTAATTACGGAAATTAATTATAAAAACCGTTTGTTAACTTATTTTTGACTCACACTGTACGTTAAAATTTGTAGAATGAATGATGTTTGCTTTGATTTACGGGGTTATACAAAACAAGGGAAATTTAAAGTTGAAATATCCCCCTGAAATGGATAGTGCTCCCGATAGCGGGATGATAAGTGGGCCAAGATATTTTTTTATCGATTTTTAATTAAAAAGTTGAATGAAAAATCTTAGTTTAGAGTTAAATAAATTAATTAAGGGGTATATCCTCCATCCGGTCGCAAAATAAATATTTGCGATCAGAAATATGGTTACTAGATTTATTTTTTCATGCAAATTGATATATTTTTTTTAAATTTAAATTTGTTTTGCGATTGTAAAGTAGAAATACACGAAAAGACTGGTACGCATTTTCCGAGATCGCAGTCTTTTCATGTATTTCTACTTTAAAATCGCAAAACAAATTTAAATTTAAAAAAAATTTATCAATTGGCATGGCAAAATAAATCTAGTAACCATATTTCTGGTCGCAAATATTTAGTTTGCGACCGGATGAAGGATATACCCCTAAATGCAATAATAGCGCGCTAAATATAAGTTTTCACATAGAAAATTGGTTGCTCCGGATACAGCTATCGGGCGCTAATAAAAAAACACAGCATATATTTTGATTTTGTTTGTTGTGTTCGTAATTGTTAGGACAAGGTTTGTATGAAAGAAAATTTTGGGAAAATCCACTGGAAAAGTCGGAAAATTAAGTTTTTGTTAGATTGTTTTGCACGTATCCGATCCAGATGGTTTTTTAAAAGAGAAAAATTCGAAAATCTGAGTGAAAAACTCGAAAGCTTCGTGAAACGAAGAAAATTGAATTTTTTTTCTAGCGCATCAGTTGGAAACGGCTGAACCGATTTGGCTTAATCTTTTTTTGTTGTATTCGCAATTACCTGGAGATGGTTCTTACAAAAAGAAAATTGGAAAATCTATTGGAAAAGTCGGAAAATGAAGAAATGATGTTTTTTGCAGCGCATCAGTTGCGAACGGCTGAAGCAATTTGACTCATCAACCATTTGACTCATTTGACTCTTTTTTCTATGTGTTCCCAATTCCCAGGAGATACTTCTTACGAGGAAAAATGTCGAAAATCCACCGGAAAAGTAGGAAAATTCGGAAAATCGAAAAATGATGTTTTTTACGGAATTTCGCACGTATCCGATCCAGATGGTCTTTTAGAAGAGAAAAATAGAAAAATATGAGAGGAAAACTTGGAAGCTTCCGGAAAAACCCGAACAAAATTGATTTTTTTTTAGCGCTTCAGTTGAGAACAGCTGAAGTGATTTGGCTCAATCTTTTTTTGCTGTGCCTCCAATTTTCAGGAGATGGTTCTTACGAAAGAAAACTGGAAAATCCACCGGAAAAGACAGAAAATTCGGAAAATCGAAAAATGATGTTTTGACAGTGAAAGGAAAAGATGTCGCGGTCGATAATCGTTGGAACGTTCCGTACTTCAAGCTTCTATCGAACACTTTCGTAACACACTGCAATGTTGAGTACTGTAATTCCTTTAAGTACATTAAATATGTTTGCAAATAAGTGAACAAAGGTACCTGGCAGTGTTCGGCATTGCTGCTTTGGATGCAAATGACAATGTGTCAAGATTCCAATAATTTTCCAGGCCGTCAAGACCGTCATGGCCGTTTCACGGAAACAAATGCAGCACAATGAGCAGAATGATCACCATGCTACAACACTCACGAATTTCCTCAAAATTTGCCAAAGAGATCCATTCGCACGAACATTGCTTTATTAGAAAATTCCACGCTATTATATTTGGAACCAGTCGTTGAAAAAGTTCCAACGACAAAAGAAAGGCCAACCTGTTGCAAGATACGTCGATATGTATCATCCACGACAAGACGAAGGCTTCTATATTCATTTGCTTTTGTTAAATGTTCGTGGTCCTACTTCGTTCGAATCGCTTCGTACTATATAGATGGTGTGTTGTCCGCCATTTATCAAGAAGCTTGCCAACGTCTGAATTTGCTGGAAAACGGACTCTTCACTCGCCAATGCCACTGTTTCTGCGCCGCCAAATCAAATTCGTACATTGTTCGCGATCATCATAGCGACGTGTCATTCATCGAACGCATTGGAATTGTGGAACTAATATAAGGATGGGATAGCTGACGACATTTTACATTGAGTTTGCACTGCAAAATCGAGAGACACACACCGAAGCTTTGATCATGATCGAAGACATGCGCGTGCTTATGTGCGGCAGCTATTTGTCATTTAATCGTAAATTGCAACGAGAGGAAGTGTACGATCGTGGTTCAATGCGCCAAAGAGTACAAACGAATGTCCCACTTTTGAATGCACAGCTAAAGAACGTGTAAGTCGTATATTAATGAAGGCAGTTGATGAATAAGGAAACAGCGAAATATTCTTCCTCGATTCTCCCGGTTGCATGGCTCCCGGCCACAAATCGCTCGAGATCTCAAATCATTCTGCGTTGAAGTTGCCGATGAATATCCACACGGCTGACAAACCAGTGTGTTCAATTGCCAATAACTTGGCGATGGCTATAAGGCATTGCAAGAATGCAAAATCATCATCTGGGGAATGGACAATTGTCCAAAAACGATCATTGGAAGCGTTCAATCGAACGATTAATTATTTAAGAAGTGATTCAAGACGTTTTGGTGGAGCGGCGATTCTGCTGGCCGGTGATTTTCATCAAACGCTACCTGTCATTCCGAGAACAACAACTGAAGATGAACTTAACGCATGTCTGAAATCGTCAAGTTTGTAGCGCTATGTGAAGAAGTTGCAGTTGACCACGAACATGAGAGTCGCGTTACAGGACGACTCATTAACTGCTGATTTTTTCAAACAACTGTTGGCGCTTAGCAATTTTCAAATATCCAGTTGCTATTTTGACAAGATTGATTTCGTGTACCTCGAATTTTTGCATGTTCACAACGTCGAAGGAAGAGCTTATCACGAAAGTGTTTCCGAACATCCGCCGATATGTATATGAATCACGATTGGCTCAGCAAACGAGCGATTTTGGAAGCGAAGAACAAGGAACAGTCTGAATTACTTGATTCAAAACCAACTCGCTGGAGAAATGCATTGTTACAAATCCTCAAGACGAGGCAATCAACCACCCGACCGAGTTTCTGAATGCACTAGATTTGCCGGGAAAACCACCACATAACCTGATGCTCAAGGTAGGATATGTTATAATCATGTTGCGTAATCTGAACCCTCCGAGATGGTTGAAAGCGATTGGCTGTAAGGAAACGGAGGAAAAACGTGATTCAAGCGACGATTATCAAGGGCAAATTCAAAGGAGAAGATGTTCTAATTCCGAGAATTCCTCTGCTTCCAACTGACATTCCGCTCGCCTTCAAGCGCATTCAGTTCCCCGTTCGTTTCGCATTCGCTATGGCGATTAACAAATCCCAAGGTCAATTTCTCATGGTCAGTTGTACGTCGCGTGTTCGGGAGTTATCACATCATCATCGTTGTTCATTTACGCGCCGGACCAAAAACCGAAAAACATTGTTTACCATGCATTGTATTGACTCCATTTAATTTCACTCGAATAAAATATGTACATTGAATTATTTTGAATTCCAACTGACTCCAATTGATTCCCACACTGAGAGAAAAAATCCAAAAAATAACTCAAATTTCGATAGATGCTTGAGTTTGAATCGACATTTCACTCGCTTTTCAATACATTATGCGGCCTTCGTGGTTGCGTTCGTTCAAACGTTCTGACAATTCTCACGAAAAATTATATTGCTCAAAAATTACGAATTTTTTCTTCTGGATTTTTCCACAAGATATGATTGGTCGAAAAAATGACCGAACGAACGCAACCATAAACCTACCTTTAGGGTTGAATTCGATGAAAGTGTGAATGGAATGGCTACTTAACTGAATCGTCTATTGAGAATTAAGTTGAGTTGTTTGATTTGTTCTCTCATCAAAATCAATTTTCGTGAAGGACAAAAGTATTTGCTCGGAACGAAGTAGTTTGGGGCGGAACGAGGTTCGCAGGGTCAGCTAGTAAAAAATAAAATAAACAAAAATAGAATAAAATTTAAATTGTAAATAACAAAGAAATAAAATAAATTGTTTTTGTGAACAGGAAGTAAATTTTAAATTTACTATAATTAATGAATTCAATTTGTTCGTAACTAAAACTGTGTAAGTAAGTCTTCCTTGTAGCTTGATTTGATTTTTATGCTTAAATTTGTTTTTCATAGCAAGTCTAATTAATTAAATTTAAATTAAATTAAATAAAGTGAGATAATATACATAAAAACATAAGACTTAATATTATTGAAATTAAAATTAGTATTGTTTATTATTTGTAGCCTCTTTCGAATAAAAGTGATTAACTGATTGGTGATTACCGTTTGAAGTGCTAGCTTCCCCGTCTCGGCGAAATAATTGATAGTCCCATTTTCTCCACCATTGTTCGAATCATTATTTCCTGAGAAGATTTTATTATATGTCTATGGATCCAAGTTGAGATCCTTATTCATAAGGAAAACGTCGAAATCATATGAGCTTGATATTGTGTATATTTCTGAGTCCTGTTTCACCTGTACGAAGATGGATCCATTTTTTTCCAAACATTTCTTAAACACTGCTCGCATTTCAAACGACAGGTACTTGTTCACCTATATTCTTGAAGCCACTGGAAATCCCAGCTTCACAGCAGTTAATTGGCTATTGCGTTTGAAATAGCATCCAAAAAAATTACTTATGTCAATTTTAGACGCAAATTTTGCAATTATTCGGCGATGTTGTTTGTTGTTATTTGTTGCAGCAATGCTGTTAGTTCTAGATGATTGCGGGGCTTTTCCTATTCTAAACAATTCAACTGGACCGTCAAGTTTTAGGTCAAATCCAACCACCTCACAAACAGCTTTAAAAATGACAGAAATATCTTCTTTATCAGCCTCCAGTATTCCCTTAATGGAAACATCATTTGCATACTTTTCATAATCATAAGCTATTGCCCTTTTTCGCAATGTATTGATTTCTGAGAAAACGAAATCAAATTTGGCATCTCACTATACATCTCACTATAACAGAGTTTTAACTTAAACTAAATTACAAAAATTATTTCTTAACTAATTTTCTTGGAATTGGTATCGCTCCAAATCCGAAAATTCGGCTTGTTCACATATCAATTCATGCAAAAATTGACCTCATCGCGGAGATGATTTTTTTGCAAAATTTAGGTCAACTTCAAACTTCCCCAGAGACACATCAGCGACACACTGCGCATTGCCTACGGTTATTTACCGTAAGTTTCTGGGTCAGTATAAGTTGAAATTATCTTGCCTTATTTAATTCATTAATTGATGATACGAATCGACGTCGCGCATTATTATCAAACGGTTTCCGCGGATCGTGACCCGAGTCTAACCAGTGACATTCAAATCGTTTACCAGCAATTTTTAGTCAATGTGGTTGTAATTTTGAAGTAAAACGTGCGTTTTTAGTTCCGGCTGTAAATTCGTTTGTATATAATCTTAAGTAATTGGAAATCGGTAAACGGTTGTTTCAATCTATAGTTGCGTGATTCCATCTCAATTACATAATCATATACGAAACTCACCATCTTGTCTTCGTTGCTTTCCTCCTTATCCCAACATTCGCAGTAAGTATTTTTGACGAGTTGGCCTGATCTGGAAAAATTTGGCGCAGTTCCATTGATAAGTCATTTTCTTCTAGAAGCGATATACGATCGGATTCCATTGTGTGTTCAACGAATACAACAAAAACAATAAATAAATAAAAATCCCTTACCTCTCTAGTGTTTTCTCAAACACAAATTCGACATACGTATATTCGGACAATCAACGAACGAACAATATTGCCGCAGAAAACAAAGATATTTAATTCTCTCGGTTGGGTATCACTTGCTACAATTATTAGCAAGATGTTTCACGAGTTGTGAGTACTACGCTTTACTTGGGGCGAAGTGGTTCCAAAACCAGTAGTGGCATCACCATTTTACTTATTGAATCAGTTCGGGATTGTTAGAGACTGTCAAAATCGTTCGATAAAATTCTCGGCTTTGGTGATGCCTATACGATAACTTACTGCCAAAATCAATATCATGACATCTAGCTAGAAATTTGTGTCAGCGTACTCCTCACCAAGCCCGATCAAACAACGTACTTCAGTGATGAAATATCTTGATACCAAACTCACGAACATCTACTAGGCAAAAGTCTATTGCTATATTTCCATACACCAAAATGTGTTTTGTTTTTCGTCAAGGCAAATTCCAAAAACGATGAGTCTTTCGACAAATTAGATCAGCTTCGACATCACCAGATGGAAGAAACAAAAATCAAATTGATCATGTACTGGTTAATAAGAAATTACTATCTTCCTTACAAGATGTCAGAGCAATGAGAGGACCCCAGACGTATACAGCGAGCGCCAACCGGTAATAGCAAAAATCAAACCAGCAGCAGCACTGAAGCACCCAAAAGTTATTCGGTAACGCTCCAACTCAATATTCCTAGTAACGAAACCAGCAAGACATTCTCGAGGCTGCAGCAGCAAATAGAAACATTTGCACAACTACGTCAATGTGAAAAAAGGCTCTCCGGAAAATTCACAAACTTATCATCAATAAATGATTTATCTGGGCAAGTATCAACCATAGAAAACCAACCTTAGTAGATGAAAAGAGTTTTTCGAGGAAAACCGAACAGATAGCTAACAAAATGATGAGCTCCCTGACGGAAACTATAACGAAACTATAAGCACCCATCCACCAACGAACGGAACTGGAAATTTACGGTAGACTTCCATAAAAATGGAAAGACTATAACAATTCCGAAGAATGGTGACCTTAAAGAATTTAAAAACTGGAACGGCATCTCACGCTCACCAACGATCTTGGAATAGAACCCGCAAGGAAAGATGAAATTAGGAAAACCTGCATGACCTGGAAAAGAGCGAAGTTATAGCCGAAACAAAACATCTCGGTGAAACATGGGGCTAACTGAAAGCAATAGTCCCGAATAGAATAAGATGCTCCAGTCTAGTACACGCCCTGTGCTCGTAAATCGGAGATAAAGGAATTAAAATCCAAATTCGATGTCGGGTCCAGCTGTGAATTAAAAAAGAGATATATAAACCAAAGTGGGAAGCCAAAGTCAAATCCGTAAAGCATTGTTTGTGTCACAATGTGCGCGAAACCCTATACTCACTTTCAAAGAATTACTAATATTAATTTGTCACTATGCCAGATCGAATTCTCTGAATTTGATTATTTGAATTCGCGGTTGTCCAGACCACAGACGAACGATCGATTTTTGGTGAATTTTGTCGTTTACATACCAATCTCGCTACCAGCAACGCCCAAATTGAGAGAAACGTTATTTCCTGAATTTTGAATACTACGAAATTTGGTAACCGAGCAAATTTCGCTTAACAACAATAAATATATACATAAATCAAAACAAATTTTCGTTCATATGAACAATTTTTAAAAAATCTTTTTTTAGTTCTCTAGTGACATCTATACTATTAATTATAAACTAAACTTATTCATTTAACTGTCCCTACTGCCATCTTCAGAAAAAATTAATTTTATGGTACATAGCACGACATCTAATATAAATATTTTATAACAATATCGAATTTTGCTATAATTTTTGTTACAATTCTACAATCTACATTAAACTATGTGTCTAAAATATCTGTTATATTTCGAAAAAATACTACCTTTCTGAAAACACAGATGTCACTAAACATTTTTATGGTTATCAAACGTGTTATAAAAATGGTTGTCACTTGGTAAGTAATGAATTATCTCGCCACCGGTCTATATCGTTTTTAATTGTTTTAAATCATCGTATTATAATTTAAATTAATTAATTACAATTACGGTAAGAAGGTTAATAAACAGTTAAATAAGTTTTTCGTGTAGGGAGGCTATTTGCGATTTTGTAGTGGAAAACATCCCCTTTGAGAATCCCTTTGTCATTGTGTAAAGTTTTTTTTTTTTTTTTTAATGGATTACGTATCAAAGACTCCAATTTTAGATCACTATTACACTTTAATTGAGTAATTAATTATTTATTGTATTGTTTGTCATTGATAACGTAGCATAAGTGTATTTTATATTAAATTATTCATGTAGGATTCGATTCTGTGTACAAAATTGCTTAGTTGGAAATGTCAGTTTTGTTTGCCCCATCACGCAGAGACGTGCATGGTGCAGGTGTTACACCCCTAATGTTTAATTCCTAAATTTTCTCGTTTTTCTTACCATTCCAGCAGCAACAAAATGAGGTTTAAATTTGTAATCGTATTATTTTTCCTGTTTGGTACAACGCTAACCGTCGATCGCAATAATTTTAAGACTTGTGAACAAAGTAGTTTTTGTCGAAGGTGTCGCAAAGTACAACCGGGCAGCTCACCATATGAATTTCTAGTGCCAACTTTAAAAACCTATCCGGATCATGTTACGGCCGAACTTTTAAATAAAGAAAATGGGCATATATTTGTGATAAAAATTGAAGGACTCAAAGATAATAAGTTCCGTTTACTGGTCGACGAAAAGGAACCGTTAAAGGCACGTTACCGGGTCGTCGATGTAGTCAATTTACAACCAACTGAACCAATTAAGGTCGCCTCAAAATCAGAAAGTGAAGTAACTATTGTCTCTGGAACCAATAAAATTGTGATTACATCATTCCCGTTGAGAATCGATTTCTATAATGGGGAAGTGCATTCGCTATCGATTAATGGCAAGGGTCTTATGAGATTTGAACATTTACGTAAAAAGCCACAATCGTAAGCTTAACAAATCTTAATATTATTTGGCATACGAAATTAATTCTTGTATTATTTTAGGCCAGAACAAAATGTGGGCGAAGATGGAGAAAATGTTGAAAATGATTTATTGCTAAAAAGTATCGAAGATGATGATCCCGGTTCATGGGACGAGAATTTTAAATCACATCACGATTCAAAACCTAATGGTCCAGAAGCGGTTGCACTCGATTTTACATTCCCAAGTGCTGATATCTTGTTTGGCATTCCAGAGCACGCAGATTCGTTTGCATTAAAATCAACCGTTGGTAATGAACCCTATCGTCTATATAATCTTGATGTTTTTGAATACGAACTCGATAATGGTATGGCTCTGTATGGCTCAGTACCAGTCATTTACGGACACGGTCAATCGCGTACCACCGGTGTATTCTGGTTAAATCCATCAGAAACCTGGGTCGATATATATAATTCCGACTCTGAAAATAATGTTATGTCCTCGATTGTCAATTTTGTATCGGGCTCACGCCAAACTGATCCACCAACTGCACATTTCATGTCGGAGAGTGGAATTATGGAGATATATGTTTTACTCGGCCCATCACCAGTAGACGCATTCAAACAGTACACGGATTTGACAGGAGTTGCACCAGTACCGCAAATCAATACGATTGGATATCATCAAAGTCGATGGAATTATAATGATGAACAGGATGTTGGTGCGGTACATGCCAAATTTGATGAATATGATATCCCGGTCGATACATTCTGGCTTGATATCGAGTATACCGATGCTAAAAAATATTTCACTTGGGATCAACATAAATTCCCGCACCCGATCGATATGATTAATAATTTAACCGAGAAAGCGCGTCATCTCGTAATTATTATTGATCCACACATAAAACGAGATAATAGCTATTTCTTCCACAATGATTGTACTGATCGTGGTTATTATGTGAAGAATAAAGATGGTAAGGATTATGAGGGATGGTGCTGGCCAGGTGCAGCAAGTTATCCAGATTTCTTTAATCCAATCGTACGTAAATATTACGCCGATCAATATCAACTTGATAAATTTACAACCGTGACCGAAGATGTTATGTTCTGGAATGATATGAATGAGCCTTCGGTATTTAACGGCCCAGAGATTACCATGTTAAAAGATAATTTACATTATGGTGATTGGGAACATCGTCACGTTCACAATTTATACGGCCATATGCATATCATGGGGACATTTGAAGGTATAATAAAGCGACCTGGAAATAAGTATCGTCCATTTATTTTAACACGTGCTCATTTCTCGGGCAGCCAAAAATACGCAGCCATCTGGACCGGGGATAATTTTGCCGAATGGGGACATTTAGGTGCTTCGATAAAAATGTGTCTTTCTGAAAGTGTTGCGGGTTTCTCTTTTTGTGGTGCCGATATTGGAGGATTCTTTGGAAATCCTGAAGCTGAACTATTTGAACGATGGTATCAAGCTGGTGCTTTTCAACCGTTTATGAGGGCCCACTCCCACATTGATACGAAACGACGTGAACCGTGGTTATTTACCGAGTCAACCCGACTAGTCGTTCGAGACGCAATTCGTAAACGTTACACGTATTTGGCCTACTGGTACACATTATTCTACGAGCATGAACGATTCGGTTTACCAATAATGCGACCACTTTTGGCTCACTATCCCAAAGACAAGGAATGCTTTGCAAATGATTATGAATATTTACTGTCCGATTCGTTATTGGTTCGTCCCGTTATCCAAAAAGGAGTTTCAAAGGTGGATGTGTATTTCCCGGTCAAAGACGAGAAAGAGGGTGACATTTGGTACGATGTCGATACGTATAAAAAATATGAAAAGCCAGGTTACGAATCGATCGCAGTCGACAGCTATAAAATTCCAGTATTCCAACGGGGTGGTACAATAATTCCGAAGAAGGAGCGAGTTCGTCGGGCAGCAAACCTCATGCTTAACGATCCCTACACATTGATCGTTGCCCTAGATAAAAATCAACGAGCAACTGGTACCCTGTACATCGACGACGAAAGAACATTTGAATACCGCCAAGGAAAATACGTATACCTTCGATTTGAATATCGTGACGGTGTTCTTGTAAGTAAGTATATCGATGATTCCAAATATCCCACTAAATCGTGGTTAGAGCGTGTAATCATCGTCGGCCTAGATCGTATTCCAGCATCGGCCACCTTATCAACCATAAGCGCAGGCTCTACCGAACTTTCGGTGACCAAACAAAATAATGCGATTGTGATCCGAAAACCGGGCATCAGCATGCTAGAGAAATGGTCGATTACATTAAATTTTTAAGATATTTTTTTTTTTATAATTATTAGTAAAATTTGGTTATTTTTTATTGACATTACTTCATTATTGGAAATTCCAAAAAATGTAAATTTAGAAGCATTATGAGTCTGAAATTTCACGCCCCAATTTAAATTGAACTAAACTAGGTACTATCCCAAACGATAATTGAAGAATAAAATGTTAGTTTTAAACATTTAACTCATACATCTTGTGTTTATTCTGTTATCGCGACAAAATGTGGTTTGCGACAGAAAGATAAGCGAATCAAACAAATAATCGAGCCATGATTCGCAACCGACTTGCCAAATCGGTCAATAGCTTAAATTCACATAATGGCAATATTTGGGTATCTTTAAATAACAGTCCCCACTCTTAAAGCGGACATCCCGCTTTATCTCGTAATTCATCGCAAATGCGTATCCAGCTTACTTAAACATGAGAAATAAAAATTTTACAATGAAATTTAATTGAAGTCATAGAACTAGCAGATTAATTACAACAATGTATGATTTTCAACCAACTTCAGACACCTCATCGCCCAAACAACAGTAACACGTCATTCGTACTTAATATTATCAAACACTGTTTTTGAACAATACAAACCGAACCAAGAGGAGCAATTCAACAGCTGAAGAATCTATTTTTAAAATCACTTATTGTCGCAGAAGCGAGGTTCAATCCACAATAATTTTTCGGGAGTAGCCGCCCAGCAGGATCAGGTAAGCTACTAACTATTATTGTTACGAATTTTCAATTTAATTTCGAAAAAAGTATAATTTCGTATAATGTTGGTCGGCGACTTCAAAAAAAATAATTTTAACATAAATTAAAATTGAATGAGTGTTATCAGACAATAATAATTGTTTGGAGCATGGGTTGAGTAATTTTTAATTCGAACACAAAACTTTTGTGAACAAACTCTGGGAGGAATGATTATCTCCACTCACGGACTCGTCGAAAGTAGTATAAGATTATTAAAAATAAAAATAAAACTCCTACGAAACAGTGCTCATCTCCTCCTATTCGTATCTAAGATCAGTAAGAAACCAATGTGTGTATGTGAATGAAATACAAGCAATAGAACTACGGACAGCATTAACCACAATCGTAAGAGCAGTGCAAGGTGTTTTCTGTGCTTACGAAATATCAACATTAAGGGATCAACTGTCAATTAAGACGAAAAGCACCATCGCCTCACTGAATCCGTCCCTAGACAACGACGGCCTTATAAGGGTAGGAGGCAATGGAGGGGTGTACCAATGCCTTAACGTTAGCGTTCATCTGGAAAACTTTCTGGATAATAAGAGGAGCTCAAGGCGTAAGGAATCACATTCAAAAATGCATTGTCTGTTTTCGATTTCAAAGTAAACGGACGGAACAACTTATGGGCAATCTACCAAGAGGTCGGGTAACCCCGTCGCGGCCATTTATTCACACGGGTGTCGATTTTGCCGGTCCATTGAATATACGAATCTCAAAAGGCAGAGGAAATAAGGCCTACAAGGGATACATTGCTGTCTTTGTATATTTGTGAACAAAGGCAGTTCATCTCAAAGTGGTCTCTGATTTAACAGCAAACACCTTCTTGGCAGCATTCAAAAGATTTACATCGCGCCGAGGAAATATTGCCCACATATACAGTGATAGCGGTACAAACTTCGTGAAGGCAAACAAACTTCTAATCCAAAATCAACGGCAGTGGGAGAAGATTATCCAGGATCATTTTTCAACGCAGAACATTACCTGGCACTTTATTCCTCCAAACGCTCCACATTTTCTATGCATGATCGAAGCATGTCTCAATGCACGCCCTCTGTGTCCTATATCCAACGATGCAGATAATCTGGATCTTCTAACTTCCGGCCTGGTGATTCTTTATTGGCTCCCCCGGAGAATAATGTATTAGATAAAAATCTCGGGATATTAACTAGTTGGGAGCTAGTAAATCAAAGCCACCAACAGTTCTGGAAAAAATGGCACCAAGAATATTTATCCCAGCTTCAACACCGCACCAAATGGAAGATTAAACACCCAAACATAACTGTGGGTGACTTAGTACTGATAAAAAAAGATAACTTACCTCATTTGATGTGGGCAAGGGGTCGAATCAAAAAAATTCACCCTGGTAAAGATGATCTCGTAAGAGCTGCTACAGTTTCTACTCTCAAAGGAGAAGTTAAACGTCCTACTACAAAATTGTGTCCTCTACCAGGCCTAGAAAATGAAAATGAGAGCCCATTCTAAATGTGCATGCCCTTTTCCAAAATTTGTTTCGCGAGTTCATGAGTTTCGATCTCGTGCGCCGTGCATTAAACTCTAATTCTACTGGCATTCAAAAATTTTGCTAGCAAATGCCTTTTTAGTTGTCCTAGACTTTTAACGTTCTACGGAAACCATAAAAACATCTCAAAATCCGGCGAATGCTGGAAAACTGCAATAGATGGGACACACATATGACATGTTGCCTAAAATCGGCAATTGAGCGCAACACGCCAGAATTCAGGAGACGTGAACGCTCCATAAAAAATAACTAACTATTCGATCAAAGTAATAATAGGGGGCGAGGGAACTGGGCAGCCAAACGCTCCTGTTAAAATAGCCATAATAAAACTATGAGTATTAACTTTTTATTCACAGCCTGGTTAGCGCCGCTTCCTATGAGAGCGAAAGGTAAATTTGTTTATACGTGAAAAAGCCTCATTCAATTCAGCGAAAGTTGATCAGTTTGTTTATAAAATTAGTGACATCTAATAGTAACTTTTTTAACAACTAAATATAGAAAAGAGAACCTTTACAAAATTTCTGTAGTCTTCCTGACATCTAACGGAATATTTTCGAACTAGAGCGAAATATGATTGACTTATCAAAGAACTAGTTTTAATGTAATATAAACTTCATAGATGACTATAATTCGACTGGATATTATGTAAAATGTTCAATTAGTTTATAATTAATGTAACAAATGATGAAATAATAATAAAATTGACTGAGGCTTTTTCTCGTATAAACCAATATCACCTTTCGCGCACATATGAAGTGGCGCTAACTAGGCGGTGATTTAAATGTCAATAGGGCAAACCGTTGGTTGGAGCTTATGTGATGATTCTTTTATTGTAGAACCAAACCTGCAATCCTTTTAAAGCTTTTGCCCTACTATTGAAATCGACCGCCGGCGATTTTTGTTCGTTTTTCTTAATCAGCAATAGTAGTACCATTGCTGATTGCAAAAATCGACGGCGATCGATTTCAATGGTATTGTTTGCACGTATGTTATATATCTAGGCTACAAATTTGTGAATCTCATCAAGTTATTCCTCTTTCATTCCATCCGCTCAAAGTCGTACCCGTCATTAAATAATCACACCGTTGTAAAGATGAGATTTCAATCTATGCCTCATATAAATTACAAATTCTTACGCCATCTAGGTAAGGCACAAGGATTTTTTGAAAATGACCAATTTTCCTCATTAACCTTTTGGGCAGTTTCTGTTTCAACAACCCATAAGTCCGCTCAAAGTCGTACCCGACAAAAACCAATCACCGAATATGTACTCAGCTTCCGAATATGTACTCGAATTTGCGCTAAGCCCATTTTTGCGGATTTTAGTTGTGCAGCCAGTTCGACCTTTTGGGCAGTTTCTGCTTCAACAACCCATAAGTCCGCTCAAAGTCGTACCCGTTATTACATATCTAAAGCATTTTCCGTTCACGCTCTCCCATGCGTTCGTTTTTCAAAGAATCATTATCTAAGGGAAGGCTTTCTCAATATAGGCCTTTAGTACGGGTGTCTTATCTAAAATCTCACTCTACGTTGAATGACGATCCTTTTTGTTATAACGAAGTATTTTTGATAACTCCGATTCTTGTAATTATTTTTTTCGGATTATTTTATCTATCAATTCCACGTCCGCCGCCTTGATCATCCGTCAATATTTCCGCATGCGTTTTCTTCCCGATGATCCATGTCAAAATCGTAGCTTTGCAGACGTTTGATCCACCTATCGTTACGGTTTCTTGAACTGTTGTAACCATGTAACGTTCCTTCACATGTCGGTAATTTTTTTTTTCACCATAGAACTATTTATGAAAGAGTTTCAAACATTCCACTATTTGGGTATACAAATAAGTCTCCGTTCGAGAAAAGATGGTACCACCAGTAAGTTGTGGTTAAAATTGCCCGGTGTTAAACTTCATGTCCTAAGATTTTTGTTCCGCCGATTTTGTGTCAGCATCATTTTTTTTCTTTTGTGAAAATTTCAAGCCGAATAAGCGTCATTTGCGAAAACTTCTGATTTACTTTTATAATTTGATAAATCTGCAGCAGAGGCGCATCGATTGCTTATAGAAGCATATGGTGAGACTGCCTTAAGTGAGAAGTTCTCGAGAGTGGTTTCAAAAGTTTAAGAACGGTGAATTTTTTATCGAAGACAAAGAACCTAGCGGAAAGCCAATCATTATTGGATTAAGATTCGCGTCAAACGCAATTAGAACTTGCACTTTATATTAGGAGTGACTCATCAAGCAATTTCACACCGTTTAAAAGCATTGAGAATGATTCAAAAGCAGGAAAATTTTGTTCCATATGAACTGCAGCCGAGAGATATTGAACGCCGAGTTTTTTATGTGAAATGCTGCTTGCCAGGTATAAACGAAAGCGTTTTTTTTGTATCGCATAGTCACTGGTGATGAAAAATGGATCCACTACGATTGACCGCAAGTGACCGCCGCCTGACTGTTCACATAGATTGCGATATCCCTCACGGATACTATGTTATGCTTGAATCATGTCACGACTTCCCCTATCGTCACCACTTCAGCCAGGTACACGCTGCTATAGTCAGGGAGACGAACAGAAATATGTATTAACATTAAGCTTCTCACAGAAGACTTCGGCTCCTACCTTGCTGTCTAGCAAAAGCCGTCCGTGAAAAATTGCACTGCCTCGTTTTCCAGTATTGATCCGTTCCTTCAGGGTTCCCTCGAAGGACAGATGGTCCGGAAACCTTTATCGAAACACAACGTTGGTTTAATATATTCTCGATTCGCCAGTTCTTCCATTAACAATCTAACTATCGTCGAGTGTCTCGCCTGAAGACACTTTCACTGAAAGACAGCCGATAGTCTCGTAGCCACATTGGCTGCCATCTGCTTACCCAAAAATTCGATTGGAATAAGGTGGAACATAACCTCTAAAGCGCGTGTAGGTGTTGACCTTTTGTTCGAATGCCGACATCTACCAACATTTTCAAAATTTTCAACAGAAAAGGATGATAGACCTTAAGGTCCCAGGTCCTTTAATTAAACATGTGAGCTCTCCCGATTTCGGAATAAAGACCATTTCGACCTCCGTCCTAGGAATTAGACCAGTTTCATGTATCCCCTGAAGATAACCTGCAGTCAAGAGAGAATGGCAGACGAGTTCCTTCAATCTCTCCTGGTATAATCCAGTCCGGGTCCGCCGATTTATAAGGCTTAAAAACGGTCAGCGCCCACAGGATTCGTTCCTTGTCCACGATGCCCTCCACCTCTATTGAAAGTGTTCCTCGATGAACTCCAAGCTCCATCGAGTCATCAAAGCTTCCCGGAAAATGGGTCTCGATGAAGATCTAGAATGATTCCGCACTTGAAGCTGTCCATGACCCGCCCCGGTCTAATTAAATAACTAGGACTGGGTAGATAGAATTTTCCTAAAGCGAGAAGTCTCAGAGACTTCCTCCATTCTACAACAAAAGAGTCGCCAAGACTCCCTTTGTGCCTTCCTCAACTCTTTTTTTACACTTTCTTAGGTCCTTCTTATAGGTGTTGCAATCCCGAACCTCCTTTGTGTTCTTAGCTTTATTAAAGGTTGTCCTACACACTCCCCGATAGGTTCCCAACTTCGAGGTTCACCATGTCGGTTTCTGCCTGCCCCTAGGCTTTATCAGAGGGCACGCAGCATTAAATGAAAGATTGCATGCTTTTGTGACAATATCAACCATGTAGTCTAATTCTTCTACTGTTGCCGGAAGTTCAGGGACCTCCAGCGGCAATAATTCCTCCAACTCCTTCCCATATTTGTTCCAGTTTTTTTCATATCGGTAATCAGAGAATGAGTGGTCCTTCGCAACTCTCCACCCCCTGATCATATAAAAAATTGAATCTGACGCAAAGGTCACATCCAAAACCTCCGGTCGATTTTTAACAATGAATGCCGATTCTCGTCCAATATTGCAAACTAAAAGGTTGAGTCAAAAAATAACTCACTCCTCTCGTTAATGTCTGTGCTTCCCCAGATTGCGTGATGCGCGTTTGCATCACATCCAAGTATAACATCTACCCTTCTCTGACCTGCTTCCCGGATCAAATCCTCCAGGTTATACGGTGGAACCTCCTTCTCGCGATCCATATAGGTTGAGGCTAGCCATAATTTTTGACAGCCAACCTCAGCGCTCACCGTTGTAACATCCCCGATACTAAATTGAGGAAGAAGAAAAATATTCAAATTATTTTTCGCTAAAATACACGATCTGATAGTCTCAGAGTTGCTTGACTATAAAAATTTATACCCTTTCGTTCTGAGGCCACAGATCATGTTATTGTTAACCCAAGGTTCTTGAATTAAGACCAAGTCCTCATCTGAATTAGTCAGTCTGAGAACAATATCTGCCGAATCAGCGTTCGTGTGATGCAGGTTTATTTGTACAATATTAATCATTGTAGCATATCGGAATAGTGCCATCTGGCTCACTGTTTTGGCCGCCATCCTCCTCCCGTCGAGAGTCCGACAGGATGTCCCCAACATACTCAAGAGGGAGGAGGCTGCCTGCCCTCACTATCGGCCTTGTCTGCTTTATATATTTTAGGAGTAATCGACCCAAACCCGAAGTAGATCACTCCCTTTGATTTTTCAAGGGAAGCCCAGGATTCTTTATTGATCAGCATGATTGCCCATCTAAAGCCCCCTCTTAGCCTCCTCCTACTTTACAACCCTCCAACCTTCCGTTGGCAGGTCGGGATTACTGGCCCGGATGATCTCAAGGATCTCCTCTTGTGTATCCGACTCGCTTGGTATCGAGACGCGTGCTCGGGCCCGCAACTGCTCTTTTATAAAGGTGAGCCGATCTCTGGTGCACGCAGTTAACGTGCCCCTGGTACCATACCGGAGAGCGGGATCCTGAATTTTCTTTCAGGACCCTCAAGAATATAGAGTTTAGTGCATTGTACACAATCATCCACTTTTCCGAGGTCATGCTCCCCATCTTCCTGACTTCTGTCAATGACAGCTAGCACCAACACGTGCTCCTTTAGGATCTCACTGAATATAGCTTCAGTTTTTGATCCCTAGGAGCGCCCGACGTCCTGTCTGTTTGCGCCTTGGGTCGCTCGCTGTCACCCGCTTCAAGCTCATCCTGAGACCTCTGTCTTTTAGACACCAGGACCCTTTCCGAGTTAGCTCAGCTGACAGTTTTTTAGCCCATACCACAGATTACGTTTGCTCTACTGTAAGCTGCCCCTCAGGGGTCGCAGCCATAGTTTCTTTAGAATTTTGAACGTCCCTTCCTGTACCGTCGCTTCGCCGGAGGGATCTCTCTCAATCCCCCACTATTTTGTTTGGCGGTTCCGCTTCCTCTTGGCTTCGATGCCTTGGTATTGCTTACTGTTGCCCCTGATGAGGGAGCCCCCCACCTTTATGGTTAGAGTTTTTTTTTTTTTTTTTTTTTTTTTTTTTTTTTTTTTTTACTCTCTTCTTTTTTACCTTCCGGTTTTTGAAGGGCACCGGCCCTGTTTTTTCTTCTTGATTGTTCATGCTTTTTCCACGAGTGTCGGAGAAATACAGGTCCACCTGCGCAGAGATCCGTAAACGCAGGTAAGGCTAAATACAACTGGAGGTAGCCTGGTATATAGGAGACTCCGTTCACGACTGGGCGATGTTAAATGGGCCCCCAGCGTAGTCGATCATCAGCACAGGTCGCATAACACGTGGTTAATCTCAGTTCACTAAATTCTGAGTGCCTATATGATACCCAGCATGGAAGGGCAAACTGATGGCACCATAAAACCATCGACTACTAACCACGGCGAACTGAGCGTCACGTCTTTCTGCGCGCCGGGGTCCCCAAGTAGTGAGTGGGGAACCCTGTAAACGGGTCCCATTATCGGGATATCCATATGAATGGTTCAATGGGCGGGTGAATGTTGGAGGGGGTGCTGGGGTCCGGGGTGCTCGGTGAGCCAATGGTCTGGATTATCCAGACCATTGGCTCACCGAGCACCCCGGACCCCAGCACCCCCTCCAACATTCACCCGCCCATTGAACCATTCATATGGATATCCCGATAATGGGACCCGTTTACAGGGTTCCCCACTCACTACTTGGGGACCCCGGAGCGCAGAAAGACGTGACGCTCAGTTCGCCGTGGTTAGTAGTCGATGGTTTTATGGTGCCATCAGTTTGCCCTTCCATGCTGGGTATCATATAGGCACTCAGAATTTAGTGAACTGAGATTAACCACTCCCCAGTTCCCTGACTCTCCTCCCAGCACAGCTGCAGTTGGGGGCGGCTTATTTAATTCGCCGCTAACCTACCTTTGAATAGGTCGTCCGTCGAACGGGTCTATTATGAAATTTTCGACGCGCGTATTTTTTTCGACAACGTCGAAAATCGCTATTATGAATTTTTTTTCGACGATGTCGAAAAATGAAATTAATTATTTTTTATGTGAAAATTTTAATTAATCATTTTTTATTAAATTTAAATTAATTAATTTTTATTAATTAAAATTTTATAAGTTTAAAATATTAATTTATTTTTACTAATAAAGTTTTTTTTATTTCTCATTACTTAACACATTTCTTTTATGTAATCGACACCTCAAGAGCTGTCGTAAAGTAGTCGACGTTATCTAAAAAAAACGCGTCGAGTATTTCATAATACAAAAATTCGACAACGTCGAAAAAAACGCGGTCGAAAATATTTCATAATACCAAATTTTCGACAACGTCGAAAAAAAAACGTGATCTAAAATTTCATAATACCAAATTTTCGACAACGTCGAAAAGAATACGCGCGTCGAAAATTTCATAATAGACCTCGTAAAACTTTAATTATTTTAAAGAGCGAGGGAAAATAGCGATAGCGTAATGGGCAGAGATTTGTAACATTTTATGATAGAAACACATTTAGATTTTCTAAACAAATAAACTTCATTACAGTTTGTATTTTTATATTTCCGTTTTTAAATTCCCGAATTTCATTCCATGTCATAAATTTTTTTTTACAAATAATTGGAGCACATTCCATTTTTTAATCATCTGGATCTGTACGCTACGTGTAGGTTTGTATAAATTAAAATAATAACAAGAATTAAAAAAATAAAAAATAAAGAAAAAGAAAACTCCTAATACACATTTTCATTAAATTTCCAAATAAATTCGCACGCGACTCCTCCCAGATTTCATTAATTTTTTTTTCGTTTTGTGAACTTGTAAACTCACGTGTAAAGTCACGCCACTTTATAGTTTTAATACCGTCGCAATCAAGTGAAATTATTCCATAAAATTGTCACGCAATCATCATTGGAATATAGCATCAGCATCGGGTACACCTTTCTGGTGTTTGTACTTGTGCGGCTTGTTCTGTTTTAAATGTTTGTTGAGGGTGGGACACCGTTGCGTTTGTTGTAATGATTCTTGGTAGTCCTCTTCCTCAATCCGCTCGGTAATATTTAACGTTAAGCGCTTAACTTTTTCGTTTTCTTCTTTGATTTTTTGTTCCTGAAGTTTTAGATTCACGGCCAATTGGCTATCCGATGGCGCATTGAACGTCCTAAACGATTGTTTTCCTCCTCGTGCACCTCGTAACATAAGCACAAATGGGACCGAATTGTTCTGCTTGGTTGGTGCATTATCCTGAAGCTGATCATAAGTTTTTTTACTACTTTTAGCCATCATCGGAACAGGGATATCTTTGGTGTTTGGTTTAATGGATTCGCGAAGTCGTTCTTGGTAACTGTCGACGGCCATCCGCTCGTACGCTTGTTCAAAATCTATATCATCTTGAGTTGGTTCGTGCTTTTTCGGAATCAGTAATGGATCACTGGATGGCGATGTCATGCGAACGTCATCGTACGGCAAATCTTCATTGTTATTATCTAGGTCATGAATAGTTCGGACACCTTCCTCATCTGAATCGCCAAGTGGTGCTTCAGATGTATTATCCTCGGTTTCGCCTAGCTCGCTTTCCGCCTCTGTGATCGGCTCTAGAGCGTCGTTCACTAAATTACCGTCGCCGGCCCCATCTTGTGAGTTATTGAACAATTCAGGATACAATTGTACTTTTAATTTATCGACGGCTTCTTTCGCCTCCTCAAAACTTTTAAATAATTTTAACTTTGGTCGAACATTGGCAAAACATTCTTTGTACATGTGTTCTACTAGAATTGGAAATAAATTTTTCGGATCCTCAGAAAATACTGGATCGCTTTTCTTAAACCAATAGTACTGTTGGAAAAATATTAGGAAATAATCCAGACGTTTTCGGCTCATGGCGCTCGTAAAATATTGGCCGCACGTATCAAGTAGCACACAAGCTAATTTTAATCGGAATAAACTTCCGGGTGGATCAACGTCCGATATATAATCGTGGTCGAGCACGACACCAAGCGATATAATCGAATAAAGTGTGTTTAACACGTTCGACGAGTCGACTAGGCGATAAATATAAAGCTCACCCAAATATTTTGCCATTGCGACACGACGTTGAGCAAGTTTTGGTGAATGTATTTCAAGGCCGGCCCGTATATCTTCGAAGACCGCGTCGATCACTTTCATCATTGATTTATCCTGGTAGGAGCTCAATCCGGATACTAAATCGGCTAGACAGCGAATTAAATGATACCGAATATTATACGCTTTCGATAAGCATTTAATTGCATACCAACGAATTTCTGGGTCATCCCAATTTAGGCGCCTCATTAATTTTATCATTTTATCCACATTCGATTTATTCAATTCCTCGAATACGAGGTGTCGAATGTATTGCATAATGACAGGGCGCACTTTTTGTACGAGTCCCATTCCTTCGGGTGGTTTTACCAGATAGTAAGAGTTCTCGATTTGTACCGAGTGACGCGAATTTATCGATTTGGCCGTTTTTAATCGCATCATTTGTTCGAGATACACATTGGTTTTAAGACGACTCTCTTTCGTATTATACAAGTAGGTACCACAAACTTCTAAAAAGGCGCAAGCCATTTCAATATGATGATGCTGGAATTCGTGCAGCAACAGTTTAAGACAAAATAGAGCTTCCATTTTTGGATATAGCCCGAATTTAGTCATCTCCCCGATAAATCGAACAATTTTAATTTTCGTTTCGATGTTTATCTGATCCTTCTTCTTCACTAATGATTTAAATTCCTGCTTAAGCATTATAATGAGTTCGGCCGCGACGTCACGTGATACTAAATTTATTATGGCAACAAAACGTGCATAAAATGGTAGTAAATCGAGACGGGTACGTTGCACGCCGAAAACAGTTTTTGTTATCTTCTTGCGGTTATTTTTAGTGTTTAGATTCAAGAGGAAGTCGATTGCAACCGAATCGATGAGTTCTTTGCTAACGCAATTAGCTAAATTTTGTGCGAAATTGTCAAAATATTGTTTAGTAGATTGGGTTGATTGACTTTGGACTGTAACTTCTTCCGCGGGTGGTTCAGGACTGTTCGATATAGCTTCAGTGGGTTCAGCTATTGCAGCCGGGTCTTCTGTGTCTAATTGATCGGGATCAATTTCAATATCTAGCGCTTCTTCTGTCAGTTGCGTCTCCTCAGGTGGAGGGGTAGACGGCTGGAAATTTAAATAAAATTATTGAATTGCTTGTAAATTATAATTAGGTACCTATTAACTTACATGTTTTGGCGCATAATTAGGTAAAAATTGTCTCAAATCAGGTAAATCTATATAGAAACTTTTAGTCTCCTCGTCACCCCACGGATCTAGCTGGGACTCAAGAATATCATCAGACATGTCCAACACGATTCCTCCGGAATTTTCATCACTGTCCTTTGGAAGTTCAGGTAATTCTTCATTCAACAAATCTGATAATGCCTGTGCAGAAGTATATAACTTTTCAAAATGGGCTTGCATCATCTCTAATCTCTTCTTGGGGTCACTTGGCACTTCCCCCTTGGATTCCATCATTTTTTTATTCATCCTCTCCATAGCCTGGAGTTCTTTGTATTCAGTCTTTAAATGTTTACACACCCCGATGTAGTATTCCCGTAGCAAAACGTTTCGCAAATGTTGCTGCTTTTCGTTTGCAAGCAGGGTGGAAGTTGGAAGTGTAACGTTAAATTTTTTAGACAATCTCAGTATGTTTTTTGGAACTAATCCAGCATATTCTTCGCCACAGTGGCGGCAAAATGATAGGATTATTGATAGATTACTGTGATCGTTTTTATCTTGTGTGATCAGCCCCGTCAAAACGTTTCCGAGTAATTGAAATCCAGTCTGCAAAAGAAACGAATTAATAAAAGGGATAGTAAAAAATTACCATCTATAATTACCTTATTGTTAAATATTCCAACACTTAGAAGCTCCGCATACAATCTTAAGTCTACCCTCATTTTGCTGGGGTTTTGTATCTTTTCGCCTGGCTTCATGGCTAAACATTTTTGCCAATTCTCAAAAAAGTGCTGCGAAAAGTCAACATACGTTTGATGTAGTTTACTGCACAGAGTAACAATGGCCCCAACATCGGTCATCTTAAGCTTTGCCTCCACAATGGCCGAACACACTTCCGTTATGTATTTGGTTAAATTGAGACCCATCATATCCTTCATCAACGAGTCTAGTTGTGATGCCGTAAACTGTTTTAATTTCTTAACAAACGTTGTATTCTTCTTGAGGCTGGAATCCAGTTTCTTAAAATATTCATCCGAAGGACGTGTGGTGCATGGGAAATTTTCCGTGCGCAGTTTTGTTTTCATTTCGATCCGAATTTTATTTTCGTTAACATACAAATTTAATTCCTCCAGTTCTTTTTCATCTAGCTCCTTACTATCGGTGTCGATCGCCGATGATTTTTCATCAGCATTTTGCTCCTCGCTCATGTTTTTTTCTTAATTTTCGCGTAAAAAACAGAAAATAAAAATTTATATTGTTGACAGATAAACATAACCTCTCAAAATATTACAAAAGAATTTTTCTTCATGTTGTGCTGTCAAAATTTTTGTTTTTTGTTTTTTTTTGTTGTGATGGAAAACTGATCGTGTGTCGATAAGTGCTGAATTAAAATTTTGCTATTGTTTTTAATGAATTAAAATCTATTTTGATATTAACCATGTATAATTCAAAGGTTAATGTACGAAATTTTTAATTATGGTACAAAAATAACAAATTATTGATGACAAAAGCATAAAATAGAAAATCGGCATATTCAGCACATCCAACTAACTTCACTCTACTTACGTGATTTTAGACATCGATCCACCCTATTTTTTTTTTAAACAAAACAGTCGTTTGTTTCATTTGACATAAGAGTTGTGTACCGTACGCTTGCTGTGCATTTTTAATCATTCAACCATCTTTTTTTATTAATTTACAATTATTAATTAGTTTTAAAATGGGTATAATATTCAGTAAGAGCAATAAAATCTCACATTTTGTAACACCAACCAAATTTTACGATGAAATATCGGGTATTTCATCGGATGATGATTTTTTGGAGAATATTGATCCTCGATCGCCATGTATAACGATCACGCGAACACCTGTACAAGTAAGTATCATGTACCGTTCATTTGGGGTGGTAACACATGTTTTTCTATTTCGATTGTGCAGATAAATGAGCAGCATGATGAAAATGAAACAGCTGCCCCATTAGCGAAATCTGAAGTTTATTTCGATACGCCCGCGAAACAAAATAATCCAAATTTAAAAGATAAAATTCTTAAGAAATTGGGATACAATTTAAAAGATCCACGGTCTCCAAGTCACTTTATAACCCGCACCCCGATTGTACAACAAAAGGAACATCCAAGTTTCAATTCAAGTACAGTGCCTTCAGTCGAATTTAAAGAAATTTCCTCGCATACGCTCAGCTTTAAATCCGAACTATTAACTGTTTGCCAAGAAGTACGCAAAAGTTTAACCGAATTCCATTCCGAACAAGTGCTAGAAACTAATTTGGATGAAACTCCACGTTATGATCCACGTTCACCGTCGATTGGAATCGAACGTACGCCACTATACTTCGATAGTACCCAGTCCAGCAGTCACAATGAATCCAAAGATAGTAATGTCGATGAGGAAATCAATAAAATGGTGAATGAATTAATTTCTGATATTAAAGTATATACACGGAAATCATTGGAGCTAAAACAGAATACTTCATTTTTGGGTACTAGTGATATAATTATCACAAGAACCGAAGAAGTTAAAAGTAAGAAATTGGTTTACG
This sequence comes from Nephrotoma appendiculata, assembly GCA_947310385.1. NCBI lineage: Eukaryota > Metazoa > Arthropoda > Insecta > Diptera > Tipulidae > Nephrotoma > Nephrotoma appendiculata. Next base: position 22,083,674 of record OX371225.1, on the reverse strand, counting down.
AAGAGGTGGACGATGTTAAATATTCGACATTGAAACCAACAAATACACCAAAAGCACCAAATACACCAAAAATTGAGGGAACATCGAATCGGACACCGTTACAGTGTTTGGGCAATCAAACACAATCGAAAATTAATGAACGGGTCAAGGACAACTATAACCTACGTAAACAGCTCTCGTATATAAAAAAGAATATTATCTATAACGATGAGAATGATACGCCTGATCAATTGAATTCGGGGTCCAAATTGGTAAAAAAATCGAAAATTCCATTAAGTTCGTCAAATCGGCAAGAGAATTAGCCGGGCTATTTTATAAAATGTGTGTTAATAACATTTTTATTACCTAAGATTATTCTTGTAGATATAAGATTATATTATTTAAATAAAATGTGTGCATGGTTTTCATATTCTTAAAATGCTCTTTTGAGAGATAACAAAATACAAATATATTTTAAAAATTAAAAAGGAATTTTTGAGTTGTGTGTTTTCTGCATATTTTTCTATAATTAATCCTTACGAGTAGAATAGAAGACCAATACAACTGATTTACTGTGGGCTTCCCGATCAGTCAAATTTCCGTCATTTTAAATGTGACTATGTATGTAATTTGATCTTTATACAGCCACTTAGCGAGGAGAGATTTATTGTTTTAATATTATTTCGTCCAATATAAAAGCAGGAGCTCTAACTATAAGAAATAAGTATTGTCCCGATTGAATAGTTGTGATTCAACAAATGTTAAAATTTAAAAACCCATACAGCTGTAGATAAATCCTTTACAATTTCACAAATGTATTATCCGCAGAAAGAAAATAATAGGGATAATTTTCTTTTCTGGGTATTTCCTCTTTGGGAATTGCCTTGAGCTTAGCTCCCGGCCTTACCTCGCCTACCTCTTCGATCGCCTTCATATACAAGAAGACCGATCGTTGATCAACGCACGCGGTCAGCTTCAGCCGTCGCTGATACCAACCCGCGTCCCTGCATATTGATGGTGGTCCCGGATGTTGTCCAAGGACCATGAGGAAAACAAGGTTCAGTGTATTGAGCACCGACCTCCATTTTTCCCCGGTGATGCTCCCATCTTCGTGGCTCTCGTCCACGACTGCTAGCACCACCTCACCCTCCTTCATCACGTCGCTGAAGAGCTTAGGCCCCTTCTCCGACTGTTCCACTTGAAACTTGGCCCGTTTCGTTTTGGAATCCAACACCTCCTCGCCGGACCTCTGTCTTTTCGATCCAAGATCCTCCTTCCGAGCTTTACTAACATCGGCATTGCAGCTCTTCGCATACTCAGCATTTTGCCTCTGTTCCTCAGTGTGCTGCTCCTCTGGGACTGTGGCCAGTCTATCCAAGCTACGGAAGGCCAAACGCCTAGCTCTATACCTCCGAACCGAAGGTGCAATGACCTTCTCCTTTTTACCGCTGCCACTAGTTCCTGGCTTACAAGCCTCGGAACCAGTTTTAGCCCCACTGACGGCTGGAGTCGCAGACCCCCTCGTCCCCACCAGCATTTGAGAAGTGCTGGCCACTTCTTTTGTTTTTTTATTTTTTAGTTCCATATTGTGTTCCCACCAATATTGGAGAAAATGATGGTCACCCCGTGCAGAGATCCGTATACACGGAGATAGCTAGATACAACTTGAGGTCGCCAGGTATCCAGAGGGCGCCGTTTACAACTGGGCTTTGTTAAAAATGCCCCCAACCTAGTCGATCATCAGCACAGGTCGCATAACACCTTAATCCAGCCCCTTGGCTCCCCGATCACTCCCGCCCCCGTCCCTCTCTAACATTAACCCACCCATTCAGCCTTTCATGTGGATATCCCAAACCAATGGATCCCACTCCATTCAAGGGATGACCCGTTTATTGGGGTTCCCAACTCACTCCTTGGAGACCCGGGAACGCAGGAAGACGTGACGCTCAGTTCGCCGTGGTTAGTAGTCGATGGTTTTATGGCGCCATCGTTCGCGCTTCCATGCTAGGTATCATAGGCACTCAGAATTTAGTGAACTGAGGTTAACCACCCCCCAGTTTCTGAGACTCTCCTCCCAGCACGACTGCGGTTGGGGCGGCTTATGTAATTCACCGCTAACCTACCTATCGATAGGCTGTCCACTATCCACCACCTGTGGATCTGATGAGATTTCGTCACTCTTCTTTATTAGCAGCGCATCCGGGCGAGTCCGTTTCCTTCGCAGACGTGTTAATTTTTTTGGCGTTTTTTCCCCTTCACTTTCTGATATTCTTGTTCTGAACCAACTGTCGCACCCTCTAATTGATCTCAACTCGTGGTGTTTATTTTTCCATTATCCGACATAAATATGCCGTGGTATTTCGCTTCTTGTTTCCATCCTGTTGCGGAGCAGCCTTAGTATTTCTTCTCTTATACTTTGCCTACTTTCATACTCTTAAATGGCGTAGACAACTTCCTTTTACTGGGCTCCACAAGTGGTATATCTTTGTTAGTTGCCCCCGTTCCTGGACGAGCTAAATTTCCCTTCCCGCCATTATTGATCGGTGAAGTTTGGCACTGCTTTTCCAAAACGTTCATCTTACTTAGCTGAGCCATAAAGCGTGCTAATGGTGCTTATCATCTTCTTGATCCCGCTATGCACATTATTCCTCGGTTTTACGAACTCCACAAGCTCCTCAATTTTTCTTCTAAGCCTGGTTAGCCTTATTTTTTTGTTTCCTGCTTATAACTCCCCAAAGAAGGCGATGAAAAACATCGCTCCAATGTACTGGTCATCGCTCCCATCCTAGGGGATCGCTGCATTAAGGCACTCTTTCCAAACGGGTTAGTTGGTCTTCTATTCCCATGCACGGATTCAGTGCTTTCTCTCTCTCTTCGCTTGTAGACATATCTGTCACATCGGAAAAATTCGCCACTGTTGTAATATGTTTGAATTGAAGTCTGATGTATGTGTCTGTGTCTGATTTCTGTGTCTGATGTCTAATATCACATGTCTGCGTCTGTGTCTGTGTCCGTGTTCGTGTCGAGAATGGCGGATTTCGTAAATAATTGATTTTGTTTAATAGTGGATTTTGACACAATTGGGTACGGATTTTAGGAAAGATGGATTTTGACAATGATGGATTTGCTCAAAATTGGTTTTCTTCTAAAAAATAGATTTTAGCAACAGTGGATTTTGAAATGAAGGATAAAGTGGGGCTCCCGCTTCAAAATACTAAAATTTACTTGAAATTAGGCAGTTGAGACTGTAAAAGTTGTATCTTTCCGATGAGTTCATAAAAGTATAAGGATAAAAACAAATCCGAAGCAGAAGCCGGCCTCTGTTGACCGTAACTCTTATGGGAAGGGTAATCACATCAATTTAAATTGAACCGAATCCTGACAAACTTGGAAGAGTTGGTCGACTACAATTCACACGAAGACAGGTCGAGAAAATGGAAAGAACGTGACACCTCGAGGCCAAGGAAAATGATGTAGGGTCCGGGCAAAACCATATTTACGGTAAAATGCTTCACGAGTATAACCTGAAGTATCCGAAATTCAATGAACCAATCAAATAAAATTCATATATACATTTTTGTCATTTTTTATTTCTAGTTTCTACTCCGTGCATCGATACAATAAATGTCCCTAAATGTCCACCACAAAACGGATTCTAATACTTAATTATAGATGTGACTGGGAACGACCGTCTCATTCCCATGCACTTCTCACGATCGATAAACAGCGCGTTGACTTTGTTTTTCAAATCTGTTTCCAGATTTGCACGAGTCCGTAACAATTGCTGATGCTGTGCCTCAGCCTCTTGTAATTTACGATGTAAATTTGTCACTGAGTCTTGAATGTCACACACTTCTTGAACAAGACGTAGTTGAGCATAATCTCTGCAATAAAGAATTTTAAGTGTAAGCATATAAAGTCAATATATTTGCCATAGTTAGTGACATACTTGCAAGCTTCCAACCCAGTACGATGAGTTCTTGCCTCCAATCGGGTTTGTGCCACCTTAAGTGGATTACTCTTATCTTGGATAGATTTTCGTAGAAGATCAATATTTTTCTCAATATCGAAGATTTCTTGTTGCGTCTAAAAGAAACGCATTAGAAAATTATTTTGATTACCTTGAACATTTACTATTTAATCTTACTTTATGTAAATGTAATTGCACTCGGCTTTTAGCCTCCAACATTTCGGAAGCTCTTTTATTAAGTGAGTTATTGGTGTTGCTCCACATATCCCAAACAGCAGTTGCAATCGCATTAATCATAGTTTCACAATCGCTTCGAAGTTGTGCTGATTTTCCTCTCTCCGACTGAGACCTAAATATATACATAAGAAATGTCGTATATATATATACCTTAATTATTTTATGTAATGGGATTTATACTTATTTATTCTGGATGAACATGCAGCTGACCACGTCTCAGCCACACTAGCCGTTGGATCATATTTTTCTATGCCGCCATAGTAATTGATACCTCGACTGTAATTATTCAATTGATGGCATACTGAATCGATACCGAGAGCTGCTTCTTTTTTTACCAAATCTTCTTCAAGCGTAAATTGTGCTGCACGATTAGTCGATAGTTGTCGATTCACCTGTGTATATATATAAAATACATAAAAAAAAAATGTTAAGATTAGTTTTGAAGAAAAATTAAATAAAAGTCATTTCCATCTTAAAATATTCTAGACGAGTCGTACATACACACCTTGTCTAATAAATTCATTAACTTTTCTTGTGCTGATTTTAAATTATCAATTTCAATCAATAAACTTTTTTCAACGTGATCATGAACTTTTTCAATACTTTCTCTTCCTTCTCTGTGGTAGAGACATTCTTGTGCAATGTGCAATGGTGCTTCTAAATCCTTTTTTGATTATCAATATATACAGAAAGAAAAAGTTTTTATGGTATAGAAGAAAAATAATTTTTGGTTTAATTATCATTTTCACCTGCAGTGCTTTTGAAACTTTTCTCTTTGTTTCGGATAGAAGACCAGTTTCCGAAATTAATTTTTCAACTTCTGTGTTTAATTCATTTCGCCAAAATGTTACGTCTGTAATACGTTCACCCAATCGTCGGCCAGCGTCTCGTTGTCCTTGGGCCGTTCGTTCGTCTGTTTCACGCATAACGCGAATCGAATCGGCTCGCAATCTTTCCGAGAAATTTTTATTTGTATCCGCTTCCGAATACGTACTTATACAGTGGTTTGTCCATTCGGCTGGCGTGTACCGGGTATATAGTGCGGCTCGGGCCGCATGTTGCGGATTTCGTTCAAAACCGGTGACCAAATTCGGAAATATTAATGGTTCAGTGGACATGCCACCGGGTACAAAACAAGGATTCATCATTTGGTTTGTGGTTGGTTGCTCGGGTAATGGTGTCACCTCTATTTGCTCATATCCCATAGTAGGCCGCCATGGATGCGGTCTTGGAGTCTATATGAATTGTGTGTGTATGTTGTTACCAATCTAATGTAGATAAATAAAATAAATAGAAATGTATCATATACCTGATAATAGGTTCCAGTTCTAGCAGGTATTGGTGGACCCTGCACCTGTTCCATACATGGTGGCGCACCAGCGACAGACCAAGGCTGTAATTGAGAATACATAACAGTTTGTTGTTGTTCGATTTGTGTACCCATGATGATGTTGTTTCGTTTATGTAAATTTTAGTGGGTAAACAAATAAAAATTATCGAAATGATAATTGGGAAATTTAATCAATAAAAATGCAGTGTGAAATTTTCAAATTAAAATTTTTTTTTATATTAAAACAAACAGCACCAACTACGGTTTGTTTTTTTAAAAAACAAACAAGAGCACAATTTTATTTATCGCAACACAAAAAATTAATTCAAAAAAATAAAAAATTGGCTAGATAAAATGAGATATATCGAAATAAAAAATTTTATCGAATGAATATAAATCAAAGGAAATCTTTGACCTATAATAAAAATAAAACAATTTGGAAAATTCAATGAAACAAAATAATGCAGGAGTAGTAGAATGTAAATTGCAAAGTGGTTTTTATGGAAATGTGGTGATTTTGCAAAAAATTAATAACAGGCAAGGTGTAAAGGATAACATGGTATAGGTTGGATAAATTTTTATTGCAGCATCCGAGATGCGAAAATAAATTGGTTCGAGCATAGATTTAAAACCGTCGGTACGGAAAACTTAGTAATTATACCTACATCGATTTTATATTTGCTTATACTAAGATAATACTATTTGTACTCATATTTTGCTGTCAGGAATTAGCTAAATGACGATGAAACCGAAAATCTGCTGGCAGAATATACTACAACATTTTGTGACTTGGTTGATTTATGTATTTCAATTTGCTCGCCAGGTTCGGCAACAGCCTTTCACTCTTACAGTGAAAAAGTAGACGAGTTGCACAAGTTCACGAAGGTCGATGCTTAGCTTGTTAATTCCAAAGTTCATTAAATGGATCATTTTTATAAATGATATCACCATCAGAAAAAACGCTCCACTGAAACTTTCAAACCAATCGGTGAAGCCTCCAAATGAAGATAGTATATGATCTAGTTTGAGTCTCAAATATTAAGACAAATAAAATTGTAATGCAGATTGAATAAATTATACACACTTCGTGACGCCCTTGAATCAGCGAAAATGCTGAAATAGTATTACATTTATGATGCATAATGTTCAATGCAAGGCATAATAATCGTATTCCTTAACCGATGGTAAAATTTGTGAGGCGATATCGAAAAGAATTTTTGAATGAATTTCTGGTATACGACTAATTGGGGTGGTCAGTTCTGAGCTTCATGAAATTCGGTATATAGGATTAAAATAAGTTTCTAAAATGATTTCGGGCTAGAATAGTTGTGGAATGTGGATAATCAAACGGATTTAAACCAATTTGAATAAAATTTAATATGTGGGAACAAAACAGGTTTGTTAATTGAATTTTGGTTGAGGCTTTATAATACCACCAACTCGGACGGAGTCAGGCATTTTTATGTTTGGTAAAACATTTAGGAGACTAGTTTTGGGTTCATGTTACAAATACTGTTTGTTATGTTAAATATTGCATTAAATTGTTGCGTTGGTTACGTGACATTTTAACATAATATGTTATACAGAAAAACGGATTAATTGGAAAGTCCGTTAAATTGCCGATTGTCCGTTAAATTTGAATGTTTTTAAATTTAATCTATATTCGATCGAATTTAATCTGGGACGGAATTCAGACATTTCTTAGCCGATTTGTTAGGTTTGGGTATATTGGATGAAAATGGGATTCGTATATAATTTTTGGAAGAATTTCTGGAATCTGGCCACATGGGACGGAACTCGATCAATTCTTAACCGATTATGATGGGATTGTGTAAGTTGGTTGGAAACGGGATTCTTTAATGACTTTGGGAAGGAATTCTGGAATATGGCCACCTGGGACGGAACTTGATAAATTCTTGACCGATTATGTTGGGATTGGATATGTTGGAAGACGTTAACTTTTGGAAGAAGTTCTGGTATATGGTCACATGGGACGGAATTCAATCAATTCTTAACCGATTATGATGGGAATGGGTATGTTGGATGGAAGTGGGACTCTTAAATGATTTTTGGAAGAAGTTCTGGAATATGACCAAACGGAACTTGATTAATTCTTAACAGATTATGATGAAATTGAGTATGCTGGATGGAAATGGGATTTTTAAATGATGTTTGTGTAGAAGTTTTTGAATATGGCCACCTGGGCCGGAACTCGAGCAATTCTTAACCGGTTATGATGGGATTGGGTATGTTAGATGGAAATGGGATTCTTAAATGATTTTGTGAAGAAGTTCTGGAATATGAATATCATGAGGGTCTACTATATGTCGCTAAAAACAATTTAAAATTTTTCCATCGCCTCCAAAATCACACTCCCAAAATGCACGAACTCCACAACGAAATGCAGGGTTTAGATAACCATCGACTTCTTGTTTATAGCGATGACATACGTGACTTTTAATTTTTGACCTTATGATTTACCAAACATTTGCGGTTCAAGTGGAGCTTGAACCCCGTTCGTTTTTTTAACAAATTTTCCATGAAAATGGAAATGAGAATTTTCCATGACTTTGTTCCATGAACAGTTTCCATGAATTTATTTTCGAAGGGAGTTTACCCCCAATAATAATTTTTCCCAAATTTTCAATCAATGGGATTTTACTTCACTTAGTTGCTCTCCTTTCGACATGTCGTGTACTATTCAAATAAACATTATGATGTCGAGGAGCAATAAACTGCACATCTTAAATTCATTTCTGTGTATTTTCTCATCAGATATTCATAAATATTAGTTTCAATAACGGTTCAACAACAAGTCGAACGAATTTAGAAACCATCTCAAATTACCAGTGCAGATTGAAGTTAATGTCGTGGAAAGTTCTCTTTCTTTATTTTTTTAGGTTCATTCCATTTTGGAGGAGTCTTTTCTAGTACCAAAAACCGATTGCGATGGGTTCTTATTTCAGGGAAATTCATTTAGGGAGGGGATTATACGATTGAGCCCAAGTTCCATTATTTAGATGTTTTTGGTACACACGATTTTGATAAAAATTGGTGAAGGGAGATTTCAAATACAAGAAATCGTTTCGATAGATTTTAATTTCGGAAAAATTTAAATTCGGTGTGGAGGGTTTATTAATGGTAAAAATGAAGGAAAAGCAACATTGAAACTTCGCGCTGTATATTTAATAAATCAGGCCAAATCCTTGGATATGCAGATGATATCGTACTTCTTGGCAGAAGACCTACCGATATCAAAGACAGTTTCGTGCCGCTCGATCGTGGCGCAAGAAGGCTTGGTTTGAAGGTGAATAGTAGCAAAACCAAATTTGTATCAACACCCAGGAATATCTCCATGATAAATCTCGGAATTGGCAACCATAACTTTGATAGCGTCGAAAACTTCAAATACCTCGGGTCAGTTATAACATCATCAAATGACATGCAGGCAGATATAAAAGCCCGAATCGCTGCCGCACATCGAGTTTTCTACGCTCAATCAAAATTATTGCGATCTAGACATCTATCGCAGTCGTGCAAGCTCGCACTTTATAAAGCACTCATAAGACCTGTGCCGGCTTTCAGAAGCGAGAGCTGGACCATGACCACTAACGATTGTAGATTGTTATCAACTTTCGAAAGGAAGGTCATTCGTTGAATCTTTGGTCCAATTAAAGTCGCGAACAATGAATATCGGATTCGCATGAACCACGAGATAAAGCAAATTCTTGGAGGTTGCGATATTATCGGATTCATCAAATCCAATCGAGTTAGATGGCTCAGCCACGTTACAAGATCCCCACAACAACGGATGACCAATAAAGTGTTCCATCAACAACCAGCCGGTGTGCGTCGTAGAGGAAGACCCCGACTGCGCTGGCGTGACGACGTCGAACAAGATCTACATGCACTAGGATGTCGAAACTGGAGGACGAGAGCGATGAACCGAGACGGCTGGAGGACCATAGTGCGGGCGGCAAAATCCCTTCATGGGATGTGAAGCTAGAGAGAGAGAGAGCTGTTTTGCTTTAGTGCGCTTAGTTTTTGAAAAACAAAATATTAGAGAGCAATTTTTTGGTTTCAGCAATATTTGCTTGTGACTTTCCAGTAACGGAAAATAATTGTTCATCTTAGTTGGCTTTTATGTCAGTAGTAATTGTAATCTGAATCGGTTTTATGAAAATCTTATTTTTTTAGTTTTATTTAAAGCCAACTCTACTTTAACCACTGCTGATAAATACGCTAACTATGATGAACAATTATTTTAAATTACTGGAAATTCACAAGCAAATATTGCTGAAACCCAAATTGGCCTCTAATATTTTATTTTTCAAAGCTAAGCGGGCTTTGCTAAAGAAAAGCAGCCAATGAGTCCTAATGTTGAGAAAATCCGTTTAAGAAGTACGTCGGTGGGGCCCTTCTTTTAACATTTTATTTTGCTGAATGACGCCTTCAACACGGCGCAATGTTGCGAGATGTTGCACAAAGTTGCACTATGTTGCAACATGTTTTGGTATGTTGCACTATGTTGTGGGGTGCTGCGCCATGTTGCGTTATATTATACCACGTTGCTCTGTTTCACGTTGTATCTTGTCGAGTGGTGTTATATGATTTTCCACTATGGTGGGCCGTATTGCACAATGTTGCATCATGTTGTTTGTTGTTGCATATATGTTACACGATATTGCGCCATTTGCATCATATTGCTTCATGTTACATGATGCTGTGCTACATTGCGTTATGTTGTACGTTGTTGCATCATATGTGTACCATGTTACATCCTGGTATGCAATTTTATATCAATGTTGGTTCATGTTTGACCTTCTGTTTTGTGTTAATCAGATAACTGGCGTTATGTTCTATTTAGGGTGGCCATTCCCATTTCTAGGGTATTATACACCTTTTCTCACAGCCAATTTATAAAATACCTTAGTTCAAATATATGAAATGGGGTACGGAAAAATACCCCAAAACGATCATTATTTACATATTTAAACTTTTGTACATTTAAATTTATGAAGCATTTAAAAATGTTCATTGACTTTTATTGGCCACTTCGAACGATTGGCAACATTAAATAAATTTTTTGAAATCTGCGACTTTGTTATCCGCAGTACAAAGACTTATTACGTAATGTTATGACTTTTTGTTTGACCTTGCTTCTAGCTAATGTCAACAGTATAAAATGTCCAACAAGACAAAACGTATATTAGTAAAACCAAATGTTCATTGATATTGTGGCCAATATCCGACCCTCCTCTGTCACGAATAAAAGCTCACATGCCAAAACCCTGTACAACATTTTCATATTGACTTTCACACCTCTGATATTGCATCGCTTTCCCTGTTCACCCAGCTAAAGAGAAAACGCCATGTGTTGTGTTTGTGTGTGTTTGCCACAACAAAAAACAAAAAAGTTTGTTTCGGGAACAAATCTTTACAAAAATAAAATGAGAACTTATATGAATTTTGGGAAAAACACTTTTATGAGAAATCTTCAATTCCTACCAAATTCCGAGAAAATGTCCTTGACCAAGATGCCAAGTCAATTAAGAATCCGCGTGGCCTCTTCGTAAATCCCATAGTATACAAAACACTAGCAAAAAACAATATATTTCCTAAGAAAAACTTTCACAACAAAAACCGTCACATCCGTCCAACCAAAACAAAACAAACAAGAATGATTCCCCTTCTAAATCCAAACCAGGCCTTTTTGAAAATCTTGCATCTTGCAAAGCATTTACAAACAAGAACAAGCTACAAAAAACGGTTCAGCCTTGCTGCAGCTTCAACCTAGAATCGATCCATTCCTAAACGAGTCCCACACAATGCTATACCAAAATACTGCCAAAAACGAAAAAGCTCAATAGAAGTTGCCACCTCTCCTAACCTACCATAAACCTCCAAGTACTAAACGAAGTGCTATCCTGATCAGTTAACCCACCTGTAAACGAAAGAACTTCTTATTAAAACAAATCCACAATTATAAATCTTTACCAATTTTTGGGAATTTATGCCAATTTTATGGATTAATTTTGAAAATAAAACCCTAATTTAAGATTACCCCAATTTAGGAATTTTGGTCTGGTCATGTTGTGTTGGTTGCGTTACGATGACAAATTGTATGGTTGCTGGACTCGTATATTTAATTTTTATTCGGCCCTCACGATTTTGATAAAAATTGATGAAGGGGAGATTTCAAATGCGAGGAGTCAATCGATTCGATGAGTGCTAATTTCTTTAAAATTCTTTTAGGGGGTTCCGCGACCTTCTTTTAAACTTTTTCCGGCTCAAACGATATTGAGATATATGCGGTGATAAAGGTTTTCTAATCCTTGGAATCGATTTTGATGATTCCTCAGTGAGAGAGGTTTTCAAGTTATTAGAATCGGTTGTGATACTAAGTTTCAGTCTTTGTAGTAGGTATTTTGATAGGTAAAAACCTTTCAACAAGAATCATACAACTATGGCAGTGAAAAATCTCTAAAAAAATTCTGAGGAATATTGCAAATTTAGCTGAAGCATCTTAATCAAAAAATAAAAATTGTGTTGCTAACAGGAATAATTTTCTCATTCAAATCATGACGCATTTTGTTTTAAATTTTTCGACCAAGCAAAAATTAACTTCGGTCTGTAAGATCAAATTATCGAAATCCTAATAAAATGATGAAAAATAATCCTGGTCCAAAACAACTTTTATCGACGTTTTAAAGGTCTCCGATACCAAAAAAGCAAACAAAAAGTTTGTCACTGATCTCTGTACCGGTGATATCTCATAAATTTTATTTTTAACTCGGAGAATTGAAAAGCTTTTTGGATCTTTGAAGTAGAGATGGGGGTCGGGTACCTGTCATAGAAAATCATACAAAATACTACTCAATCCACGCTACTTGATTTACATTTTTCCCATATATACTCGTTTAGTATATCGTTTGAATAGTCTGACAACAATTTTGATACAACTTCGTGGTCAACCCTTTTAAAAATTTAATCTTTACATTTATTTGAAACTTTTAATTCTTAAGTTGAAGCTGCCATTTCCGGTACACAGATTTCCACAAAATTTCGCACAGGGACCGAATTTTGGTTTAAAGGCAGTTTTTATCAAAAATCGTCATTTCCGCTTAAATTTTGTAAAATTGATTTTGATCGGCATGGTTGCAAGTTTTATTTATTGTATTATAGAATCTTTTAGTTTGAAATATTTAAAAAAAACGACAATCCTCCTATGCGGAAGCTATGATTTCCGGTGAACTGATTTCAGACAAAAATCAGTTGGATCTCCCAAATTATGAAATAAGCTCGTGTTTTCTATTAGTATTGTATTTCTATATGATATTTCTAATTCGTTTGATAATGTGAATGTGATATAGAACAGAAAAAACTACCATACAAGATCAATACAAAAATAGGAGTCTTGAGGTCGAAAGAGATAATATGCGATATACTACTTTTATTCCATTTTCATCTGTTACTTCTAGAAATATTAGAAAATTTAACAATTTATTTTCAGTTTCATCATATAGTCGTAAAAGATAAGTTGCTGGTTGTTCTTCTATGGTCTTTTATTTTAGTTCTATTTTTGATGCAATTGGAGGCAAAATAAAGAAAAATGATTGGGTCTTAACTATGAAAATCGGGCCCTTAAATGGGTTTATTTACAAATTGAAATATTTTCTACTGTAGTAAAACAACAGCCAAACAATTCTTTATGTAATGAGCTCAGTAGGGCTGCCCGGCCAATTATAGCGATGTTTTTTAGATGTAAATTTAGATTAAACAAATGCCTCAATGTTTAAACGGATTTCTAGTGCGATAATCACGTTAGGAATCCCACGTTATTTTGAAAAATACGATAAGCACAAATATTGACGTTACGACCACAATATTGCAAAATTTCTAACCTGGTTATAAATTGTTGGACTATAGTCCTTTTTTATTATTAATTCTTTTACTATACAAATCTATATACATACGAGTATATAAAAATGGTGTAAAAAATGTATGTGCGCCGATTTGGCTCAATCTGTTTTTGTTGTGTTTGCAATTGCCAGGAGAGAGTTCTTATCAAAGAAAATTTCGAAAAAATCCACTGAAATAGTCGGAAAACCCGAAAAATCGAATAAAAAGCCTTTTTTATATGAATTTTGTATGTAAATTTTTTATGAGACAGGTGGTGCAGTGGTTATAGTTTCGGCACTTCGGCTAGGAGGTACTGGATTCGAATCCCACCGGAGGCTGCATGCCAATTAATATTTTGTTTTTGATCAATCTATTATTTTTTCTATTTATTTTCTCTATCTATCTATGCCTATAAAAATCAATTGACGTGCGTTAGTCTCGCAAAAACTCGAGAACGACACGACCGATCTGAATGATTCTTTTATTTTGCTTTGTTCGTCTCAATACAGTGGCGGCTTAGGAAAACAGAAAACTTGGGAAAACCCAAAGGAAAATCCAGAAACTCAAAGGAAAAAAAATTGGAAAAAGAAAGAAAATTCACCAAAACCCAAAGGAAAACAGAAAAATCAAAAAAAAATCGGAAAATCGAAAATTGCCGTTTTGTATTGAAATTTGTTTTATGATATTTGAATTTTGTGCATTGCATCCATAAACGGTACTATTATTACAATCATATGAAGTTCGGTGTGAGTTTTACGATTTTAATAATTTTTTCCAGAAATTTATTTTATTATAAGTTCCTTGAAATTTATTTCGTTGGAAATTCCGAGTTTGAACTAAGATATTGCGTGTTTCAATGCGTCAAAACGAGAGATAATCGGAGAACTTCGGAGTCTTTTGCATGAGCACAATGCGCTGATTCGTTTGTTTAAAACTACTTTGAAAACAATGACTTTGGTGATTATCGACAATCACCAAAACAGACAAAAAACCAACCGGAGGCCATTTACGTCAGTAAAATGCTCCCACTATCGACAAAGTCGCAGTTGTAATCTTTGGCGAAATAATGCACTTCAATATCCGTTGATGTTTTGTCAAAGAGAGGATGGCTACCACTTCCAAATAAAGATGATCAATCCGCTGACCGGTTAGCTATTGAGCGGTCAATTGTACTTCCAGGTGAAGAAACGAATAAAATGTTCATAGTTCCATGCATTTTTATACTTATTGGTTGATGATGCGAGAAGGCGTGCAATCATCTTTTGAGATATCGTTGATTGTTTCAACAGTACCTATTGCGTCAATATGGATGTCAAGATCGAAATGGAATGTTTAAATTTCATCCGCTTCAATCAATCAAAACTACGTTCCAAGCAGTACATTCATCTTCGAGATTCCATCGTTTTGGAAGGAGATGCAACCAACGTCGGCCAATTGACTATTCCCCCAGCGACATATGTTAGTAGGTAGCGACCTGGCTGTGTTCAGCATTGCTGTTGTGGATGCAAATAACGAAGTGCCAAGGTTCCAATTGAGCCGTTACGTCAGTTTCAATGAGGCGATTTGGCATATTTTCTCAATTGCAATACATGAACGTCAACCCACTGTTCATGATTTGTGGGTGCATTTGGTGTATATTTGAGAGGCTTGCCATCGTCTGATTTTACTGGAAAACAACTGACATTGAGACTCAACAATTGCTGATGCCACTGTTTGTGCGCCGCTATATAAAATTCGTACATTGGTCGCGATGTACGATTGCCACGATGATCGAAGACATGTGCGTGCTTATGTGCGGTAGCTATTTGTCGAAATTGGGTATGCCAGCACCAACTCGTTCGATACACGATGTATTTAATCGTGAATTACAACGAGAGCTAGTGTACGATCGAAATTCAATGAGCCAAATAGTACGAACGAATGTTCCGCTTTTGAATGCAGAGCAAAAGAACGTGTACGACGCATTGATGAAGGCAGTTGACGAATGAACGGCGGAATATTCTTCCCCGATGCTCCTGGTTTAACAGGTAAAACCTTTCTGATTTCATTGCTTTTGGCCACTAATAGCTCGAAATCTCAAATATCGTTGGCTGTTATACCATCGGGAATTACAGCCACATTGCTGGATAGTGGCCGGACGGCACATTCTACTTTGAAGTTTGCCGATGAATATCCACACGATTGACAAGCAGTGTGCTTAATTGCCACGAGCTCGGCGATGGCCAAGGTATGGCAAGAATGCAAAATCATCATCTTGGACGAGTGCACAAAGGCATACCGACGCTTATTGAAAGTGTTCCATCGAACGATGAAGGATTTACGAAGCGACTTAAGACGTTTTGGTGAGTGACGATTCTGCTGACCGCCGATTTTCATCAAACGCTACCTGTCATTCCGAGATCGACAACTGCAGATGAACTCATCGCATGACTGAAATCGCCGAAACTGTGACGCTATGTGAAGAAGTAGCAGTTGACCACGAACATGAGAGTCACGTTACAGAACGACTCGATTTTTCCAAACAATTGTTGGCGCTTTGTCAAATTCGTGTTGATATTTCGACTGGATTGATTTCGTTTCCCTCGAATTTTTGCATGTTCACGACGTCAAAGGAAGCGCTTATCACGAAAGTGGTTCCGGACATCCCCGGAATCTATATAAATCACAATCGGCTCAGCGAACGACCGATTTTGGCAGCGAAGAACAAGGGAGACATGTCTGAATTACTTGATTGAGACTGAATTTCTTGATTTAAAACCAAATCGATGGGGAAATGCATTCTTACAAATCCGTTGACTGTGTGACCAATAAGGACGAGGCAAATAACTCCCCAACCGAGTTTTTGAATGCGCTTGATTTGTCGGGCATACCACCACCGCATAACTTGATGTTTTAGGTCGGATCTGTAATATGCTGCACAATCTGAACCATCCAAGATTTTGTAACGAAACGCGATAAGTTGTGAAGGAACTGATGCATCACGTGATTCAAGCGACGATCATCTAGAGCAAATTCAAAGGAGAGAACGTTCTAATTCTGAGAGTTCCTCTGATTCCAACTGACATTCCGTTCGACTACAAGTGCACCCAGTTCCCTGAGCGTTTGGCGTGCGCTATGACGATTAACAAATCACAAAGTCAATTTGCAAAAAACAACTAAATTTTCGATAGATGCCTAAGTTTGAATCGACATTTTGTTCACTTTTCAATATACATTATGCCGCCTTATGATCGCGTTCGTTCGTTCTGACAATTTTTTCCACCAGTCATATTGCTCAAAAATGACGATTTTTTTTCAAGATTTTCTACAGGAGATGATTGATCGAACAAATGTCCGAACGAACGCAACCATAAACCTGCCATTAGTGTTGAATTCGATGAAAAAGTGAATGGAATGGTCCCTCAACTCAATCGTCTATTGAGAATTGAGTTGAGTTGTTTGATTTTTCCTCTCATCAAAATCAATTTTCGTGAAGGACAATGGGAAATTTTAGAGATAATTACCTAAATGGTGCTTTATTTTAATTGGTCAACAACTCTAAAATTATTGTAATTTTAAAAATATTTCTCCATCATTTTTTTCATATAAAAATTTCTCTGCGAGTTAAAATATTTTTATCTTTGCGCTACTTGGCAGACTTCGCAGACGACCAACCGATATGGCTGAACCAGCAAATCAGTAATACATCTTTTCAAACCTTTTCCCTTCAAACCTATACATTATTAAATTACCTTGTAGTCTGAAAATCGTGATCGTTTAAAAATGGAGGGCGCTTTTATTTGGTATTTGACGTTTCTTTCAGTTTGCACGCACTTTTTGGGTCTATTAAGTGACAGGCTTATTTTAACGAAACTGAACGAAAAGATGTTAACGTTTTGCTGGCCAGTAACCAACAAAACCTATTTATCGCATTTCTACGTTAAGTTGTTACTGATTCGCTGGTTCAGCCAATAGATAAAAAAAAAATTTGAAGATTTTCATTTGATTTTCAAACATTCATTCGTTGTTGAAAGCAGAATAAGACACTGATTCGGTCCTATTTGGGGTTTACACTTTACACATATTACGTATCCACAGTACATTATTTAGCACAAAACATTAAGATTATATGTATGTGAATAAAATGAACATGAGAGTGATATGAGAAAGCAATAATTAGGTTAAAGGGTTAAAATAAATTTTTAAAACATTATTTACATATGTTTCCTTGAATGATCGAAAATCGTAACGATCCCGATAATTTGGTGGTTCTATATCACGTATATCCAATAAATTACTTTTAATCAAACGATGATCAAATATTCGATTATTCAAATATGAATTTGGTTTCCATTTTGTTAACATTTTATTTTACTTCAATTCTTATTAAATATATAGGAAAATGCACACAGTTTCACTTTAATAAAATCAATAATTATTTGTAATATTTTAAGTATGTACGTGCGTACACATAAATTATAAATTTACCAATGGTATATTTGATATCCGACCAGGCATAAACGGAAATGGATTCATTAGTACATTATATGGACACACAATTTAATTTTAATAAAATATAAATTTGCATTATAATTACGTAACTATTTATTTACCACAAATACTTGTTTTTAAATGCTGATGGAAATTTAAATGGAAATTATTTAAAATTAATATTTTTATAAAAACTATTCTATACTTTATACTATTTAGTCTACAGTTTAAAACGAAGTGCCAAAATATTTTTTTGGTATTCAAATGTTAGAATAAATTTCCATCATCGATTAAATATATAGGTACCGGGGGTAGGCAAAATTTTGATTTTCCCATTTTTTTATGTGCAGGAATTTTAATTTTGCGTTATTCATGCTTCCTTCCCTACATATTTTTTGCAAAAACATTAATGTGGAATTATTGATAAAACTTCTAAACATAGACATTTGGCGTGCCTATGTATATGTAAGGCCTATATATACCATAAACTGAAATCACGAGTTTTACCTTATTCATCGACTCTCCGAACTATTTATTCCCTTTCTCGTATTTGTTTATACTTTTGCATGCACTTTCGGTGTATGTCGTGTGTTATAGGTTTTTACCTTTTACTACTCGTTTATAGATGGCAAAAAGGAATTATTTGTTGTTACTCATTTTAAAATACCCTAATTTTTAGGAAACGGGAAGCGTGGTAGCATGAAAAATAGGACCCCAACTGAGAATAATTACGTCCCTAAATATACTCATAGCAGAATCCACCCAGCAGAACATTAAAAGGATGGGTTCTGCTAGCTTTAGAATAAGTTAGCAGAACGCACATCAATAAAAAATTTTGAGCCAAATAGAACATGAATGGTTAATTTTAAGCAATTTAACTAGCTCGTAAATTTTTTTTTTAGTTCCGCTCGTTTATGATAAAACATTATGCTTTTCCATTTCAAAGCTAGCGTAACCCAAATCGTAAGGTCTATTGACCTACAAACAATTAAAACCTCACTATGGCGCCTAATAAAATGCCCTATTAAAATTTTTCGTTTTCCATTCCTTTTTGACTAAGCATTAGGTTATATCATTTAAATCTAATAGAACCCAAACCGAAAATCGAATTTAACCTGAAATTAAAAGTCAAAACGAGGTCTATTCAAACGTCCCTTAAGCTAGCAGAACCCATCCAGCAGAACATTACAAGATAGTATGAATAATTATAGGCTAATTATAGGCTAATTAAATGCCGCATTAAAAATTTTTGGGCTCTATCATTTCCAACTAAAACGCGGGTTCTGCTAGCATTAGAAAAAGTTAGCAGAACCCATATCAAGAAATGTTTTAAAAACAATTTTAAAATTAAAGGTGACTTTTAGGCTAATTAAATGCCCTATTTAAATATTTTTATTCTGCTCGATTTAGAAAATGGAAAAGGCTTTATCATTTCAAAGCAAGCATAACCCAATTTTAAAATCGGACCAAAATCGAAATTGGAACGCAAAACAAGATCTATTGATAAACAAATAATTTTAGGCTCACTATGGGCTATTCAAATGTCCCATTAAAAAAATTTGGGCTCCACCCGTTTTTGACCAGACTTCAGGTCATTTAATCTAAAGCCAGCAGAACCCAAATCGAAAATCGGACCAAAACCGAAATTAGGTCATTTACTGAAGTCTGGTCAAAAACAGGTGGAGCCCGAAATTTTTAATGGGACATTTTATTAGCCCATAGTGAGCCTAAAATTATTTGATTATTATTAGATTTTGTTTTGCGTTCTAATTTCGGTGTTGGTCCGATTTTCGATTTGGGTTCTGCTGGCTTTAGATTAAATGACCTGAAGTCTGGACAAAAACGGGGGAGCCCAAAATTTTTAATGGAGCATATTATTAGCCCATAGTTAGCCTAAAATTAATTGATTATCAATAGATCTTATCTTATAGATTATCAAAAACGGGTGGAGCCCAACATTTTTTAATGGGGCATTTGAATAGCCCATAGTGAGCCTAAAATTATTTTATTGAAAATAAATCTTGTGTTGCGTTCTAATTTCGGTTTTGGTCCGATTTTCGATTTGGGTTCTGCTGGCTTTAGATTAAATGACCTGAAGCGTGTCAAAAACGGGTGGAGCCCAAGTTTTGTAATGTGATATTTAATTAGCCCATAGTGAGCCTAAAATTATTTATTTATCAATAGATCTTGTTTTGCATTCTAATTTCGATTTTGGTCCGATTTTCGATTTGGGTTCTGCTTCTTTTGAAATGATAAAGCCTTTTCCATTTTCTAGATCGAGCAGAATAAAAATATTTAAATAGTTCATTTAATTAGCCTAAAATTAACCTTTAATTTTCCAATTGTTTTTATATCAGTTTTTAATATGGGTTCTGCTAACTTTTTCTAAAGCTAGCAGAACCCGCGTTTTAGTTGGAAGGGATGGAGCCCAAAATTTTTTAATGTGGCATTTAATTAGCCTATAATTATCCATATTATCTTGTAATGTTCTGCTGTATGGGTTCCGCTAGCTTAAGGGGCGCCTATTCAAACACAAATAATTTAAGGCGGTGGTTCATTAAAATTTTTAGATTCTACTCGTTATTGACCAAGTTGTAAGATCACGATTTTCAGTTAAGGTTCTGCTATAGTTTTAAAATAAATGACCTAAAGCTTGGTGAAGAACCTGTGGAGCCCAACATTTTTTAAAACTAGGTTCTATAGAGTGCACGGCTCAATTTTATCAATCGTGTTCGGTAGAAAGCCCCAGTAATGGTTTCGTTCAGATTTAGCAACTCCTAATGTGACTATGCGATGCTTAAAATCCTTACGTTTATGCCTGAAAAAACTCGGCGCTCAACATCTCTCGGCTTCAGTTTATATACAGGGTGGCTGAGACCAAGTGTACCAAATGAAAACGCTGTAATATGTTGAAAACATATTACATTTTATGAAAAACATGTTACTGCTCGATATAACCCCCTTTGGCTCTGATTATTTGATTCAGTCTTCCATAGAAAGCATTGCATGCTGACCGAACGTGGGCTTGCGGAATTTTATTCCATTCTCGAACAAGAGCTGACATCAATGCATCAACACTTTCGTATTTTTTAGTGGACACCCTACTCTCCAAAATGGACCATATGGAGAAATTCATGGGATTCAAGTCTGGTGAATATGGTGGCCATTCTTTCGACGAAATCAGCCGCGGAACGCAATTTTGTAAAAATTGCTGTGTCGCTCGAGCTTTGTGTGACGGTGCCGAGTCCTGTTGGAATGTCCAACGGTTCGCACCAAAGTGTTTACGTGCCCAAGGTAGCAAAGCATCGTTTAGGATCTTTTGGCGGTACACCTCTTGGTTTACCTTGACGCCATCTTCAATGAAAACCAGAGGAGTGCGTCCATCTGCAGTCACTGCAGCCCAAACCATAACATAAGCTGGTGATTGCTTGCGCATGGCAACTCTTGTGTCGAAATTATCATTGGACTTCTGCTCTAACCAAACACGATCATTTTGTTTATTTACATACTGTTGAATGGTGAAAATTTTCTCATCAGAAAAGACAATTTTTGGAATCTCATCACGTTCGGCCAAGGCCTTCAATGCTCGTGTTATTTCAAGCCTAACTTTTTTTTGTGGCTCTGTAAGATCTTGAACTTTTTGTATCTTGTAGGGCTTCAAGTGTAGTTCATTTTTCAATATGGTTTGAATGCTGTATCGTGAAACATATAGACGTGCGGCTAATTGATTGGCACTTTGACGAGGATTTCATTGGATTCGTTTCTTCACCTTTCGTATCATTTCTTTTGATGTTGCTATCTTTTTAGGACCGCCTCTGTTGCGTTTAGCGATGCTACCAGTTTCGTTGTATCGAGTTATGGTTCGATACACAAACATTTTATTCACATTCAAATGCTGGAGCTGACGAACTGTTTGTGAATTTCCACTCAAATACAGTGCAATTACACTATTACGTTTGAATCCCATTACGATTTTTTATGGAATATTCATTTAGAACAATTATTTGTTGACCACATGTAAACAACTAACCAAACTTCAATCTGTCAAAAAATTGACGCGCGAAAATGACAACTACACAAATGACAGCAGAGTGAAGTCAGTAACATTTGGTCTCAGCCACTCTGTATAATCCAATATCCTTGCTTTTGAATCATTCCCAATGATTTTAAACGATGTGAAATTGCTTGTTGAGCCAACCTTAGTTAAAGTTTTTCTTGCGTTTGGCACGAATCTACATCCAGTAATGCTTCCAAAACCGCGTCTTCATACACTTTCGATCTTCCTCCACGTTCTTTGTATTCGGCATCAAATTTACCGTTCTTAAAATTTTGAAACTACGCTCGATAACTTCTCTCACTTAAGGCAGCCTCACCATATGCATTTGTAAGCAATAGATGGGCCTCAGCTGTAGATTTATTCAAATTAAAGAAGTAAATCATAACTTCCCGCAAATGACGCTTACTCGGCTCAAAACTAGACATTTTAAGGAAAAAAATTATATGATGCTGATACAATTATACGATCGCTATTCGCTATTATTTTAAGGTTATGCTGTTGACAGATGTTCAACCTTAGGATATGACGTTTTACATCGGGCAATTTTAAGTTAGTTTATTTCCGGCATTTTGGAACGGCGGACACTTATTTGTATACCCAATCATATTTCTTACTATTTGTGTAAGTTTTCCGAAATGTTGAAACTAATTATAAAAAATTTGGCAATTATTCCAAAGTGAAAAATAGTAAATTGATTTTGAGAAAGCTTTAAAAACTATACATATCAATCGGTAGAATAACGCTTTGAAAATCTTCGCTTCGGCATTCTGGCAAACTATTAAAAATTTACATATAAATTGCATCGAGTGCGTTATAACTATGTTTACTTAACCCTTTCCTGTCTTGCTCAAATGCTGTTGTTAGGACTGACCCATGTAGTCTGTACATTTTTATATGCGGGATTTATTTCGACCATTGCCATAAAAGATCGCAAGTCGAATTTTCTTAATCAAATAGCAAAAATCCACCGGTGTAGTTCATTGTACTACTGATTATAAGCTCTATATTTTGGTTTAGGCTCTTGTCATAGTTGTAGTTGGTTCCTAACATTTCAATCGCCAAAGGAAGGACATCTAATTACATTAAAAACGATTAGTCTCTCTTAAAGGACTGTTCATAAAGGAAGACACACAATTGGACTTGAAAAAATGAAAAAATTAACGGATGGTCCAAGAAGCACGTTCTAGTTATTTTATATGGGTCCGTAATCCGGAGGTAGGTAATCAAAATTCCAATTTTTATTTTAAATCTACATAATTTATCAATTATCTGGGTAGACGATCTCCTCAACGATTTTTATATTGAATTATTCGGAACTGAAGAAGTAATTTCTGGGGAACAATCAGCATTGGTCTGATTATATCCAATATTCGAAATCTGGTAAATTATTTGTAATCCTCTTCTATTACAAATGGAATTACATATAGTCAATGCAAAACTAAGGCACATCCGAATTAGACCAAAAAGCTGTTTTAAAAGGTACAACTCTGAAATTCTTTGGCTAATGTGATAAGTGTTTTCGTGAATTACCAGCATTGCATCGAACAGAGATTGTTAGAATAACTCTTATGACTTTTGACTTTTTGACTGCAAAAATGGCTGCAAAATTGGTACGGTTAAAGTCATAAGTCGTAACGCTACATCTCTCTGCCGACATTGCACTGAACTATATGAAAAAATGAATTGCGTATCGCAAATAACTCCAGACTCGTGCACTTTAACTTTCTAATAGAAGAATATTAAAAATACTTCACCATCTTTCAAACATTGGCGATAATCTGACCAATGCCGATTTTCCCCCAAGGATTAGTTTCAGTTCCGAATTCAGTTCAATGTCCAAATCAAGAGATCGTCTTTAATATCAATAACAGACAATTGATGAATTAGATTTTTAAAAATATTAAAAATTTTAAAATTGGAATTATTTTTATCCGAACCCATCCAGTACCCGGGGTCGAGTTGGGCACAGGAACCCAACATGGCACACTTATCAACTTATGGATGGGAATTTATTTTATTATTTGGAATTTGAAATCAGATTATTTTTTCCTATAATTCAAAGATTCTAGCCAAACGACGTAAGAGATAAAATTTAACAGATTCATTAACTTCTGATTGCACTGCAACAAACTATAAAAGGCAGTTTATGAAACTATTGTTAATAAAACTATTTACCTTTAGCTCAAGAAACGAATACTATCAAAATGTGAAGGAAATTTCTAATGTTCAAACTGTTAATGCTTGAACAGTTTGGAGACATTTTAGTTCAAGAAATCGAGTCTAAAAATTGTTGACTGCCCAAAAAATTGCGAGCATTTCTTTCTCAATACTGCTGTAATTTCGTTCGGATTTTTCTAGTGATCTAGAATTATCCTAGTGGATTTAACTGTGATAATACAGCACCGAGGCTGTAGTCACTTACGTCGGTCGTTAATACAAGTGGTCTGTTCATATCTGAGTATTTATATATTGGATACTACTAGGAAATAACCATCATGCTTATCTTTGCGGAAGGAATCTGCTCGAAACGCGATATTTTAAAACGTGATATGGAACAAAACGCAATATTTCAAAAAGCGATATGGTACAGATTTTGCGTTGCAAAGCGTGGGAACGCAGCGACCCGCCTCATATCGATCCTATATACTCTCGCTCCTATCGATTTTTAAGTTTCTATAAAATGAAACTAAATTTCCCCTTCACCCGCCTGATATAACCCGATCCTAAATTCCCGTTTTGTAGCATATCGTGCTTTGTACCGTATCGCATTTTGAAATATCGCGTTTTGATAATCTGCGTTGTAAAATATCCCGTTTCAAATGGGACCCTTTGCGGAAATAGGCCTAAATTTTACATAAAACACTGAGTGTTTTCATGTACAATTCTTAAATATTATTTATCTTAATGTGATTTGGATTTGATATGCTCCATATCTATGACACACGCTTTAATGTTCAAATCCCAATTACAGGGTTATCCAATTCGAGGTTGATAAAGTAAACTTAAAAAAAACACACAAAATATTCGGAATGTATTGTAATTTTTATTTCATTTTACAGATTGATCCTTGCCATTTTTAGTTAAACAAGATATCATTCAAATGTCCTCCACGGGACTTCTTACAGGCCTTGATTCTTTTGAGGTAATTTTCAATGACTTTTCGGCACATTTCGGGCGGTATCTCGGCCATTACCTTACGAATATTAGTTTTCAATTCGTCAAGAGTTTGAGGATTGTTTGCGTAAACACGATCTTTTGCGTAGCCCTACAAAAAGAAATCCAAAGGCGTTAAATCACAGGATCTTGGAGGCCAATTGACATCAGCCAATCGCGAAATCAAACGTCCAGGAAATTTTTCTTGCAAAAGATCTCGATTTGCTCGTGTTACGTGACTGGTTGCTCCATCCTGCTGGAACCACATATCGTCAAGATCATAATCTTCGATTTTCGTAAAAAAATAATCGGTTAACATGCGGCCATAGCGCTCAGAATTGACGGTAACGGTTCGTCCATGGTTGTTCTCAAAAAAATACGGCCCAATCACACCATCAGACCACAATGCGCACCAAACAGTGACTTTTTCCGGGTGTAATGGCTTCTCTACAATCAATTGTGGATTTTCTGAGCCCCAAATTCTACAGTTTTGCTTATTAACGTATCCACCAAGCGAAAAATGAGCTTCATCACTGAAGAAAATTTTGTTCGAAAAATCAGCATCGACGGCCTGTTTTTCCAACACCCAATTTGCGTATGTTCTTCGTTGTCCATGGTCAGCAGGCTTTAGCTCTTGTGTCAAATGGACTTTATACGGATGAAGATGCAAATCCAGATGCAAAATGCGCCATAATGAGCCATAAGATAGGCCTAAATGTTGAGCTCGACGAGGAATTGACAAATTTGGATCTTCTTCCACACTTTCAGCTACAGAAGCGATATTTTCGATACAGATCCAGTTTGTTCAAATTTATTCACTGTATTCAATATGGTTTGCTTTGTAGGACGATTATGACGACCATAATCTGCTCGTAAAGCGCGAAATGTGGATACGACAGAATCACTATTTTTATAATAAGATTTAATAATTTTAACGCGTTGGTCGATTGTTAAATGCTCCATATTCTTAAATGGCAGAATGTCAACTAAATAAATGACAGCGTACTTGACGTTTATCTTTGACAGATGTCGGTATACAGATTTCTACTTTATCAACCTCGAATTGGATAACCCGTTATAATTTGCCCCTATATATGGAGCTTAAGTACGCTTAATTACATTTCGCCTAAATGTCCTTTAGCCAATATGAGCTTTTATAATAAATGCGTTATAAAAGCTCATCTTTTGTTAACCTTTGTGTTATATATTTAACTTACATAAGTGATCATTGATAGCCCGGTCGATAAATCACGGGATGTGTATGCATGGGGACTCGAGTTTGAATCTCGGTGGTGACTAAATTCTAAATCTCATCTTCATTATCTCAATTAACTTGTGCGTCTTTCTTTTTTTAGGTTAATGTTTTTTAGGTTTAAGGTTACGAAACATCTTTGCCGCAAAATTTACTGTGCAATCGCAAAAAAACAAAAGTTTTTTGAAAAACATAATTTGAAATTCAAATTTCCTTCATAAAATTGATTGAATAGCCAGGATTTTGGCTAGCAAATTTCTTGCTTGCTAGTCACATCGTTTTTATTTATTTAAATTATTACAACTGAATACAATTCATCTAGTAATTTTTCTTTCTTAATTTAATCACTTGTGAATGAGAAGAGACCCATTGGCCAGCTCCATTTATAGGTTATTTACTGAAGTATAGTATTTGCTCTGGTGTCCTTAATCCATTAAATCAATTGGTTTCGTTCTCTGCAATCGTCTTACTGCATGTGAAGTCTCCAACATACCACGAAGCTCTTCATTTACGTGTTGATAGATACGTTGTCCATGAATTACTGCAAATTTTTTTATTTCTTCTTTAACCGTCGGGATATTTAGGTCCCTATGAAGGTCATCATTCATAGTGTACCACGGAGCGTTAACTATACCACGTAGTACTTTGTTTTGACAAGTTTGTATTATTTTGGTGTTAGTTTTCTTTGTACAGCCCCATGGCTGTATACCGTTAGTCCATTCAGGCTTTAGCACCTGTTGATACAATAGCAATTTATTTTCGGTTGACAATTCCGAATTTTTCCGGAGAAGCTAATACATTTTGCGATATTTGATATTAAGCTCGTCTTTTTTCTTTTTAACGTGCTTTTGCATCTGGTATCTAAGGTCATCCGTAGATATTTAGCATTATTTGCATACGGAACCTGCTGACCGTTAATGATTACAGGTTTATAACTGACTTTTAGATTGGTGAAATTCATATGCGTGGATTTCGATTCATTGAGCCCAAAATGCCACATTTTTGTCCATTCTATGATTTTTTCACATGCTTCTTGAAGTTTCTAGTGTCTCCTACTGAGAGAACTGCAGTGTCATCAGCAAACGTTGCAACGGTAACATCGTTTAATTGCTGTAAATCTCTGGTGTAAAGCAGGTAAAGAATAGGTCCCAAAACACTACCCTGCGGGACTCCTGCCGAAATCTTTTTTACCTCGGAATATTCATCTTCATTTTTAAGCAACAGTCTCTCAAACAATTTCGCTAGTATTGGTAGAAGTGAAATTGGCCGGCAAGATTTTCTATCATTCGGTGGCTTGCCCAGTTTCGGAATCATTATTACTTTTGCTACTTTCCACTGCATTGGCACATGCTTTTTCCTAAGGATCGCATTGATTATGTGCAGTAGTTTACGGGTACTTTTTCAGGCAGCTCCTTTATTATTTGCCCTGTTACCAGATCGTAACCAGGAGCTTTCTTTGCTTTTATGTTTTTAATTTCAGCTTTTAATTTTTTTAATGTTACAGGCGTGATCTCTTCGAAATCAGATATTCTGGGCGTATCAGCAGTGTTTTCGTAACTGGTCTGCCGGCCTAGAGGTTGAAATGTTTCTTCAAGATGTTCTGCAAACAGGTCAGCTTTATCTTTCGCACTTCTAGCCCATTTCCCATAGTTTGTTTTGATTGGAGGGATCTCCGTTTTTGGTCGTTTTAACCCTTTTGTTGTTTTCCAGAGGGAGTAGTCGATATCTTTAGTTGGAGCTAGGCAACAAAGGTATTTTCCAATTGTTTAATTTTTCACTTTTTTTATGAGAGCCTTAAGTTTGATGCATAAGTTGTTTAAGGTGGTTTTATCTTGCGGCGCACGCGTAGTCTGCCATTTCTTTCGGGCTTTTCATTTTTCCTGTACTAGTTTTCTTACTTCTATTGGGTAAATAGTGGAGTTTTCTTTCCTGGATGATAATTTGAGGGTGAATTCCCAAGCCGACCATTGTATGACATCAAGGAGCTTGTCTAGTTCTTCTTCTATTTCATTTTCACTTTTGATTGGCACTTGAAGTTCTTTTTTTCCTCTACTAACTGCTTAAACAGTTTCCAATTTGTTTTGTTGTTTGTAAGCTGTGGTGAATTTGTTTTTTCTATTACATTTTCACTAACCGTCATAAGAACAGGAGACGGATCAGATGTTAGACTTTCATCATTTTCTAAGAAGATGTAGCGTTCCGATATACCTTTAGTAATGTTGAAATCTATTAGATCTGGGATTTTGTTAGTATCAGTTGGCCAGTACGTTGGTTTCCCTCCTGAGTAAAATTCACAGTTTGAGTATTGGCCAGCGGCAAGTAATTCTTTGCCTTTTGGAGAGGTTAATCTTGAACTCCAGAAGGTATTTTTTTCATTAAAGTCACTTCCAATAATGAAGTTACTTCCTAATTTCTGGAACAAGTTAATGTAGTCTTCTTTCTTTAGGTTGTTACGACCGCGGGTCATCCCAAGTAATTATATTCCAAAATGCGAGATTCTCAAACAAAAAAAAAAAAAAAAAAAAAATGGAATTGGCTGTCATAGCATTAACACGCTGAATTTGTTTTATATATTCAAATGGCTGAATAAGTTAGGCTGCATTGGATCAGGCAATAATTACCTTTCAGGCAATAATTTTTTTTGTACGCGCATATTTTGGCGGGAACGCAGAAAAAATATCGAGATGATCAAGAAAAAAAAAATTAGGGCGAGGCAGTCAAGTTTTAGTCTCGGACGAGACAATCCTTTTTTTTATAAGACCCAATAAAAAAAAAAAAAATATATATATAAAGTAATCAGTTTATGAATTTAAATGATGCAATTATCGAATGATCGGAAGTCCGCGGAATAAAGTTACAAGTTCGCGAGAGTGATTAGTTTTGGTGATAGTTTTGTTATCTGGTGCTGCGAAGCATATATCTATCGGCTATAGTGTAAATGTATGTATATCATAAACAATTTATCATAGACAATAAAAATAAAAGAAAACCCAAAAATAAAAAAATAAAACGTTTTATTGCTCTAATAAAAAGCAATGCAAAAACATTTTGTGCAATCTATCTTATTTCGAGGGTAATAAAAGAAAACCCGTACTACCTACGCTAAAATAATTGGTGGAAAAGAAAAAAAAAATCAATTTTTGTGTAATTATAAGTTTGCATGGAATTATTTAAACTAAGTCTAATAGTTAAGTAAGTCTAATAGTTAATTAGAGAAAAGAATAAATAAAAATTCAAAAGAGAAAAAAAAAAATTAATAAAAGAAACGCATCGAAAAAGTGCAGTTAAGTATCTGTCCTTGGCACTCAAACAATAAGAACTAGAAACTGTTATTTTTTTTTATAATAAGTGTTCCTATAAGAATTCCAAAGGACTTAAAAAGTCTCCTATTATGCTAATAATATCAACGTAATAATACTCATAATAATAATAATACTAATAATGCTACTTATAATAATAAAACAATAAAATAAAATAAAAATATTGACTGAGAATCTGCAAGTGAGTTTAAGTGCAACAGTTATCTATGCACCGATCTAATATGAAACAAAGGTGACAACAGTCATATAATTTTAATAATAGAGTTATAATTCTAAGCTTATAAAAAGTGCCTTCGATGTGTGTATATTAACATTAAGGTTTTCGGAATTTTACACCTTAATATAAAATTAAAATTAACAAAAAAAAAAATAAAAATAAAAATTGAACATTTATCAAACCATTTTATGATAGACCCATGAAAAAAAAAAGTATATAAGAGTGAATAATCATAAAACAATAAAGTAATAATAATCTGAATAAAATTAAATCTAAATTTCCGGTACATAACATTAATAATGAATGATATCAATCAACATACAGCTGGAGTAATCAACATCATCATTATTTCATTATTTAAGTGTAACTTTTAATATTTTTTTTTTATTATATATATTTATATTATACAGGGTTATCCAATTCGAGGTTGATAAAGTAGAAATCTGTATACCGACATCTGTAAAAAGATAAACGTCAAGTACGCTGTCATTTATTTAGTTGACATTCTGCCATTTAAGAATATGGAGCATTTAACAATCGACCAACGCGTTAAAATTATTAAATCTGCTGATGCTGATTTTTCGAACAAAATTTTCTTCAGTGATGAAGCTCATTTTTCGCTTGGTGGATACATTAATAAGCAAAACTGTAGAATTTGGGGCTCAGAAAATCCACAATTGATTGTAGAGAAGCCATTACACCCGGAAAAAGTCACTGTTTGGTGCGCATTGTGGTCTGGTGGTGTGATTGGGCCGTATTTTTTTGAGAACAACCATGGACGAACCGTTACCGTCAATTCTGAGCGCTATGGCCGCATGTTAACCGATTATTTTTTTACGAAAATCGAAGATTATGATCTTGACGATATGTGGTTCCAGCAGGATGGAGCAACCAGTCACGTAACACGAGCAAATCGAGATCTTTTGCAAGAGAAATTTCCTAGACGTTTGATTTCGCGATTGGCTGATGTCAATTGGCCTCCAAGATCCTGTGATTTAACGCCTTTGGATTTCTTTTTGTGGGGCTACGCGAAAGATCGTGTTTACGCAAACAATCCTCAAACTCTTGACGAATTGAAAACTAATATTCGTAAGGTATTGGCCGAGATACCGCCCGAAATGTGCCGAAAAGTCATTGAAAATTACCTCAAAAGAATCAAGGCCTGTAAGAAGTCCCGTGGAAAAATTACAATACATTCCGAATATTTTGTGTGTTTTTTTTAAGTTTACTTTATCAAGCTTGAATTGGATAACCCTTTATTATATACAAGTTATATTTCTTTATTATATTATATCAGCTAGTTAATGCCTCTTTAAATTAATAATTTTTT
Organism: Nephrotoma appendiculata; assembly: GCA_947310385.1. Classification (NCBI taxonomy): domain Eukaryota; kingdom Metazoa; phylum Arthropoda; class Insecta; order Diptera; family Tipulidae; genus Nephrotoma; species Nephrotoma appendiculata. The sequence goes on along the minus strand of OX371225.1, from coordinate 22,052,457 downwards.
TCTTTTAGTTCGAAAATATAGTAAAGAAATATAAAATCCTAATCTTAAGAAATTACTATATTTTTTGTTGTACATCTAGAGGGTTAGCTAACCGAGCATATTTGATAAGGTTAACGTGTAAACGATTTATTTTGCGTTTTGTTTTGGTTTTCTTAATATAAGTGAAATTTTAAAATTATCTTGATAGTGCATTTGTTTTTTTTTTCTTGATACGTATTGCCGTATTTTGGTTATTCTCATTTGTCGTTTTCTAGTGTTGTGCACAGCCACAAAGATGAAATAAAGTGGTAGCTGAGATGAGGATGCTGCTGAGGTGAGTATGCAGGTTAGGTAAGTAGTGTAGTTCCTAGCTGGTTCCCATCTTCCTTTTTCGGTCAGTACAGATCTCACTATGTTCTGGATTCCCCACCCCATCTGCTCCTGAGCCCTAGCCGGCGTAATTGACCGTACCAGAACCTCTAGTGGGATAATTAATTCTGTTAACGAGTGGTGGACCTCGGTCACTATTATAGTGCTTTATACCCACCCGTGCTGTGTAAACAGCACAATCTCGTTACAAGGTTATACCGTGTGGGGCAATATATCGCAGATATATTACAGGTGTTGTTTCTTGTTCGATCCTTGTTTGGATGACTTAGAGGGGGTTTGCGTGCCTGATCCCTCATTTTCTGTAGCTGCTTGGCAACCTCACATCCTCGGTAGCTGGCTGGATGCTGCCCATAACAATTTATACATTTTGCTGGTTCTTCTTTAGATAGTTTCCAAGTTTGTGTTGGGTGCTTTTCAGCACATTTCACACATCTTGAATCGCGTGCGCAATATCGTTGCGTATGGTTATAGCCTTGGCATTTTTTACATTGTACTATTCTTGTACTGCCTCTTTTAACAGCTTCGATCTTTACTTGCATGTTGAGTATGCCAGTTATATTGTAATTTTTTTTATTTGCTCGGATTTATCAAACGTTAGCATGAACAGAGGAAGCCCTCTTTTTGAAAGGGGTTCTAGTCGGTTCTACCCGCTGCGTCTCCTTTTTAATAATCCCTTATTTTCTAGATCCTCCATTATTGAATTAATTTCACAGGTTGGATGTAACCCTCTTGCCATGACCTTGATGGGACGATCGTTTTTATTTTCGTACGCGTACCACTGATATTTTTCCATATTCAGCTTCATTGATAAGTTTCTGTATGCGTTTGGAGTTGAAGTGTTAATCTTCCATACATTATTGTTCAGAGCAGTAATTTTATACTCTTGTTCCGTAACATTACTCATTGCACTTTGGATTTCTGAGTAGTTGGTTACTCCTACTATAAAAATCGGTGGTGGGTCTTTTACCTTTGGCTGTGCTTCATTTTGTTGAGCTGGTTGCCGTTCGAGTGATTTTTCTACTTCTGGTGAGGACTCAGCGATATTTATTGGTGGGGGTGATTTCTCTTTTGGTTTAGCTGCTTGTTGTTGTTCTAGAGGTAGTTGTTTCTTGATGATTAACTGTTTTGTAGAAACCTCTTTTGAAGTTGATGGTAAAGTTTCTGCCGTTTCTGGTGAGTGTTAAGCTTTTCTTTTCTTACTTGGTGTTTTACTGCGTTTCAATATCCAATTTATTTTTCTTTCTAATTCTTCTTCATCCATAGGGCTAGGTGTCGTCCCAAGTTCTGCACGTGTTGCAACTGCTTTTTTGAGTTTTTCATTCTCTTTCTTTAAAATTGTGAATTCTTCTGAACCAAAATAAAAATTCAATGGAAAAATTTAAAAATTTAACAAAGATTTTCTATTACGATTATTAAGTTTAAATTGGTTTACTCTAAATATGAAAACACACATCTATTTTAGTTGTATCCTCGCATAAAACCACAAACAATACGTGTTTATTTTCCAAATATACCCCTAAGCCCTAATTATGAAACAAAAGCGACAATACTCAAATTTGGTGTGGCTTTTATTTAAATTGTGTAGACCTTTTTCAATGGTTTACTATCCCAAACAATGTTAACCACTTACCAGACTCATTATATAGACATTCAAATCAATACTTTAATTGAATTTATATGGCGCGCATGATTAAATTTTTAAATTAAAATGGAATTACATTTCATTTAAATTAAGGCTTAATATAGTCACCACACTATATAGACCGTATATATCCTCGTATGTGTATTTAAAAATATGCGAATAATTATGACTAATTAACAACAGTATTCTGTCATAATATAGTGGAATTGTGCAATATAAGTCTATTTTACCAAATATACACAATTTCAATTTAATTAAATTAAATATTAAAAAAAAAAAATAAAAAATGGAAAATAAAATAAAAATCAATAATTAATTTAATTTTTGTGGTTTTATTTATGAAAGGGTGTTCTAATATTGTATTGTTTGATTTACAATATATTGATGTAAGCAGTTGTCTAGTAGCAATGATCTGGTGTTCTGCACTTCACGAGAAATTTTGTGTTTTTTTGTAAGAAAATATGATACGAAATTGGCATTGGGGCACACCCTTTAATTTTTTTATTTATTTGTATTTTTATGTGTATAATGAAAATTGAAAATTCAATATTTTGTTGCAAACGTATATACATATATTCTCTTAAAATAATGCCAATTATAATTTATTATAATTTATATTTTTAATAATAATAATTATTATTATTATTTTTACTGCTACAGTTTACCACAAACATCAATTAGATCTCTTTAATTGGTTTAAAAATAAAAATAATATTCGCAAAATCAACAAATTTTGAGATGTATGAACATTTTATGGGACTATATGCATAACTTTGCTATGTTATAGCTAAGGTAGCAAAACTAATAAAAAGTAACGTAAATAAATTTTATTACAATAGTATTAAATCTAATTAAATTATTATTCAAAATAATTTTATATATTGGGTGTCGCATAGCAGTACAAGGATATAACATTATTGGGTTGTATTTTATATTTTGGAGGTAATTTTAATTATATGCGGCTTAATAATACAAATATACTGCTTTAGTAAACTAAAATTTTTATTACTCGTTTCAGTTATAAACGAGCAACCTACATGAACAGCCTGATAAACTCTTAAGCTGATTTGAGGAACAAGAAATCTTTATTTCTGTATAATATTACAACTAATCATATGAATTATGTAGTAATTGTTTTATTAGTTTAGTAGTTTATTCTTGTGGGATGAGACCTATCGGTTCATTCCAGCTCTGCCAGTCTTTTGATTTGAGCGGCTCAAGAAACCACTAATTCTAAAGGCTTTGGCCTTTTTAGGCGCTTTGGTCCATTGGCGCGATCCAGTAGGTTCCGCAGCTCCTCGTTGTCATGCTGCTTCAGTCGCAGTATATGACTCCTTGCAAATTTTTTTATTTCATCGCTGACGTATTCCATGTTTAAGTTTCGATGGAGATTGTCGTTTCTAATGTACCAAGGAGCATTCACAATGCTACGTAGTACTTTGTTTTGAAATGTTTGAATGATCTTCACTGTAGTTTTCCTTGCACAGCGTCAAAGCTGTATATCATACGTCCAAATAAGTTTTAGGATTTGTTTATATAACAGCAGTTTGTTGTGCGCTGTCAGTTCGGCGTTTCTTCCACTAAGCCAGTGCATTTTTCTGAATTTTAAATTGATAAACCAAATCATTTGATTGTTGAAATTCCGTTTCCAAATGATTATAGAATGTAACGTTGAGCAAAGAACTAACGGTAGGTTACACGTGGAAGGCTTGGTTATTTGAAATTTCGCATTTTGAAATCCGGTTACATTTTGTAATCGAACCGTGATTGCAGGCGAATTAGGCAACATATTGCACCAATCCAAAAGCAGCGCAACTCAGAATTTCATTACAAATGTAACATGAGCAAAACGTGAAGAATCCGCGACAACAAATTTTTCCCGATAAAAAAAAGTAAGGCTAACCATCAGGGATTTTTGCAAAAAATCGAAATAATTTTTTTGTTGAAATTCCGGTTCAAAATGAGTATAGGTAATGAGAATGTAACGTTGAGCAAGGAACTAACGGTAGGTTACACGTGGAAGGTTCGGTTATTTGAAATTTCGCATTTTGAAATCCGGTTACATTTTGTAATCGAACCATGATTGCAGGCGAATTAGGCAACATATTGCACCAATTTAAAAGCAGCGCAACTCAGAATATCATTATAAATGTAACATGAGCAAAATGCGAAGAATCCGCGACAACAAATTTTTCCCGATAAAAAAAAGTAAGGCTAACCATCAGGGATTTTTGCAAAAAAACGAAATAATTTTTTTGTTGAAATTCCAGTTCAAAATGATTATAGGTAATGAGAATGTAACGTTGAGCAAGGAACTAACGGTAGGTTACACGTGGAAGGTTCGGTTATTTGAAATTTCGCATTTTGAAATCCGGTTACATTTTGTAATCGAACCATGATTGCAGGCGAATTAGGCAACATATTGCACCAATTTAAAAGCAGCGCAACTCAGAATTTCATTATAAATGTAACATGAGCAAAATGCGAAGAATCCGCGACAACAAATTTTTCCCGATAAAAAAAAGTAAGGCTAACCATCAGGGATTTTTGCAAAAAAACGAAATAATTTTTTTGTTGAAATTCCAGTTCAAAATGATTATAGGTAATGAGAATGTAACGTTGAGCAAGGAACTAACGGTAGGTTACACGTGGAAGGTTCGGTTATTTGAAATTTCGCATTTTGAAATCCGGTTACATTTTGTAATCGAACCATGATTGCAGGCGAATTAGGCAACATATTGCACCAATTTAAAAGCAGCGCAACTCAGAATTTCATTATAAATGTAACATGAGCAAAATGCGAAGAATCCGCGACAACAAATTTTTCCCGATAAAAAAAAGTAAGGCTAACCATCAGGGATTTTTGCAAAAAAACGAAATAATTTTTTTGTTGAAATTCCAGTTCAAAATGATTATAGGTAATGAGAATGTAACGTTGAGCAAGGAACTAACGGTAGGTTACACGTGGAAGGTTCGGTTATTTGAAATTTCGCATTTTGAAATCCGGTTACATTTTGTAATCGAACCGTGATTGCAGGCGAATTAGGCAACATATTGCACCAATTCAAAAGCAGCGCAACTCAGAATTTCATTACAAATGTAACATGAGCAAAACGCGAAGAATCCGCGACAACAAATTTTTCCCGATAAAAAAAGTAAGGCTAACCATCAGGGATTTTTGCAAAAAAACGAAATAATTTTTTTGTTGAAATTCCAGTTCAAAATGATTATAGGTAATGAGAATGTAACGTTGAGCAAGGAACTAACGGTAGGTTACACGTGGAAGGTTCGGTTATTTGAAATTTCGCATTTTGAAATCCGGTTACATTTTGTAATCGAACCATGATTGCAGGCGAATTAGGCAACATATTGCACCAATTTAAAAGCAGCGCAACTCAGAATTTCATTACAAATGTAACATGAGCAAAACGCGAAGAATCCGCGACAACAAATTTTTCCCGATAAAAAAAAGTAAGGCTAACCATCAGGGATTTTTGCAAAAAAACGAAATAATTTTTTTGTTGAAATTCCAGTTCAAAATGATTATAGGTAATGAGAATGTAACGTTGAGCAAGGAACTAACGGTAGGTTACACGTGGAAGGTTCGGTTATTTGAAATTTCGCATTTTGAAATCCGGTTACATTTTGTAATCGAACCGTGATTGCAGGCGAATTAGGCAACATATTGCACCAATTCAAAAGCAGCGCAACTCAGAATTTCATTACAAATGTAACATGAGCAAAACGCGAAGAATCCGCGACAACAAATTTTTCCCGATAAAAAAAAGTAAGGCTAACCATCAGGGATTTTTGCAAAAAAACGAAATAATTTTTTTGTTGAAATTCCAGTTCAAAATGATTATAGGTAATGAGAATGTAACGTTGAGCAAGGAACTAACGGTAGGTTACACGTGGGAGGTTCGGTTATTTGAAATTTCGCATTTTGAAATCCGGTTACATTTTGTAATCGAACCATGATTGCAGGCGAATTAGGCAACATATTGCACCAATTTAAAAGCAGCGCAACTCAGAATTTCATTACAAATGTAACATGAGCAAAACGCGAAGAATCCGCGACAACAAATTTTTCCCGATAAAAAAAAGTAAGGCTAACCATCAGGGATTTTTGCAAAAAAACGAAATAATTTTTTTGTTGAAATTCCAGTTCAAAATGATTATAGGTAATGAGAATGTAACGTTGAGCAAGGAACTAACGGTAGGTTACACGTGGAAGGTTCGGTTATTTGAAATTTCGCATTTTGAAATCCGGTTACATTTTGTAATCGAACCGTGATTGCAGGCGAATTAGGCAACATATTGCACCAATTTAAAAGCAGCGCAACTCAGAATTTCATTACAAATGTAACATGAGCAAAACGCGAAGAATCCGCGACAACAAATTTTTCCCGATAAAAAAAAGTAAGGCTAACCATCAGGGATTTTTGCAAAAAAACGAAATAATTTTTTTGTTGAAATTCCAGTTCAAAATGATTATAGGTAATGAGAATGTAACGTTGAGCAAGGAACTAACGGTAGGTTACACGTGGAAGGTTCGGTTATTTGAAATTTCGCATTTTGAAATCCGGTTACATTTTGTAATCGAACCGTGATTGCAGGCGAATTAGGCAACATATTGCACCAATTCAAAAGCAGCGCAACTCAGAATTTCATTACAAATGTAACATGAGCAAAACGCGAAGAATCCGCGACAACAAATTTTTCCCGATAAAAAAAAGTAAGGCTAACCATCAGGGATTTTTGCAAAAAAACGAAATAATTTTTTTGTTGAAATTCCAGTTCAAAATGATTATAGGTAATGAGAATGTAACGTTGAGCAAGGAACTAACGGTAGGTTACACGTGGAAGGTTCGGTTATTTGAAATTTCGCATTTTGAAATCCGGTTACATTTTGTAATCGAACCGTGATTGCAGGCGAATTAGGCAACATATTGCACCAATTTAAAAGCAGCGCAACTCAGAATTTCATTACAAATGTAACATGAGCAAAACGCGAAGAATCCGCGACAACAAATTTTTCCCGATAAAAAAAAGTAAGGCTAACCATCAGGGATTTTTGCAAAAAAACGAAATAATTTTTTTGTTGAAATTCCAGTTCAAAATGATTATAGGTAATGAGAATGTAACGTTGAGCAAGGAACTAACGGTAGGTTACACGTGGAAGGTTCGGTTATTTGAAATTTCGCATTTTGAAATCCGGTTACATTTTGTAATCGAACCGTGATTGCAGGCGAATTAGGCAACATATTGCACCAATTTAAAAGCAGCGCAACTCAGAATTTCATTATAAATGTAACATGAGCAAAATGCGAAGAATCCGCGACAACAAATTTTTCCCGATAAAAAAAAGTAAGGCTAACCATCAGGGATTTTTGCAAAAAAACGAAATAATTTTTTTGTTGAAATTCCAGTTCAAAATGATTATAGGTAATGAGAATGTAACGTTGAGCAAGGAACTAACGGTAGGTTACACGTGGAAGGTTCGGTTATTTGAAATTTCGCATTTTGAAATCCGGTTACATTTTGTAATCGAACCGCGATTGCAGGCGAATTAGGCAACATATTGCACCAATTCAAAAGCAGCGCAACTCAGAATTTCATTACAAATGTAACATGAGCAAAACGCGAAGAATCCGCGACAACAAATTTTTCCCGATAAAAAAAGTAAGGCTAACCATCAGGGATTTTTGCAAAAAAACGAAATAATTTTTTTGTTGAAATTCCAGTTCAAAATGATTATAGGTAATGAGAATGTAACGTTGAGCAAGGAACTAACGGTAGGTTACACGTGGAAGGTTCGGTTATTTGAAATTTCGCATTTTGAAATCCGGTTACATTTTGTAATCGAACCATGATTGCAGGCGAATTAGGCAACATATTGCACCAATTTAAAAGCAGCGCAACTCAGAATTTCATTACAAATGTAACATGAGCAAAACGCGAAGAATCCGCGACAACAAATTTTTCCCGATAAAAAAAAGTAAGGCTAACCATCAGGGATTTTTGCAAAAAAACGAAATAATTTTTTTGTTGAAATTCCAGTTCAAAATGATTATAGGTAATGAGAATGTAACGTTGAGCAAGGAACTAACGGTAGGTTACACGTGGAAGGTTCGGTTATTTGAAATTTCGCATTTTGAAATCCGGTTACATTTTGTAATCGAACCGCGATTGCAGGCGAATTAGGCAACATATTGCACCAATTCAAAAGCAGCGCAACTCAGAATTTCATTACAAATGTAACATGAGCAAAACGCGAAGAATCCGCGACAACAAATTTTTCCCGATAAAAAAAAGTAAGGCTAACCATCAGGGATTTTTGCAAAAAAACGAAATAATTTTTTTGTTGAAATTCCAGTTCAAAATGATTATAGGTAATGAGAATGTAACGTTGAGCAAGGAACTAACGGTAGGTTACACGTGGAAGGTTCGGTTATTTGAAATTTCGCATTTTGAAATCCGGTTACATTTTGTAATCGAACCATGATTGCAGGCGAATTAGGCAACATATTGCACCAATTTAAAAGCAGCGCAACTCAGAATTTCATTACAAATGTAACATGAGCAAAACGCGAAGAATCCGCGACAACAAATTTTTCCCGATAAAAAAAAGTAAGGCTAACAACCATCAGGGATTTTTGCAAAAAAACGAAATAATTTTTTTGTTGAAATTCCAGTTCAAAATGATTATAGGTAATGAGAATGTAACGTTGAGCAAGGAACTAACGGTAGGTTACACGTGGAAGGTTCGGTTATTTGAAATTTCGCATTTTGAAATCCGGTTACATTTTGTAATCGAACCGTGATTGCAGGCGAATTAGGCAACATATTGCACCAATTCAAAAGCAGCGCAACTCAGAATTTCATTACAAATGTAACATGAGCAAAACGCGAAGAATCCGCGACAACAAATTTTTCCCGATAAAAAAAAGTAAGGCTAACCATCAGGGATTTTTGCAAAAAAACGAAATAATTTTTTTGTTGAAATTCCAGTTCAAAATGATTATAGGTAATGAGAATGTAACGTTGAGCAAGGAACTAACGGTAGGTTACACGTGGAAGGTTCGGTTATTTGAAATTTCGCATTTTGAAATCCGGTTACATTTTGTAATCGAACCGTGATTGCAGGCGAATTAGGCAACATATTGCACCAATTCAAAAGCAGCGCAACTCAGAATTTCATTACAAATGTAACATGAGCAAAACGCGAAGAATCCGCGACAACAAATTTTTCCCGATAAAAAAAAGTAAGGCTAACCATCAGGGATTTTTGCAAAAAAACGAAATAATTTTTTTGTTGAAATTCCAGTTCAAAATGATTATAGGTAATGAGAATGTAACGTTGAGCAAGGAACTAACGGTAGGTTACACGTGGAAGGTTCGGTTATTTGAAATTTCGCATTTTGAAATCCGGTTACATTTTGTAATCGAACCGTGATTGCAGGCGAATTAGGCAACATATTGCACCAATTCAAAAGCAGCGCAACTCAGAATTTCATTACAAATGTAACATGAGCAAAACGCGAAGAATCCGCGACAACAAATTTTTCCCGATAAAAAAAAGTAAGGCTAACCATCAGGGATTTTTGCAAAAAAACGAAATAATTTTTTTGTTGAAATTCCAGTTCAAAATGATTATAGGTAATGAGAATGTAACGTTGAGCAAGGAACTAACGGTAGGTTACACGTGGAAGGTTCGGTTATTTGAAATTTCGCATTTTGAAATCCGGTTACATTTTGTAATCGAACCGTGATTGCAGGCGAATTAGGCAACATATTGCACCAATTTAAAAGCAGCGCAACTCAGAATTTCATTACAAATGTAACATGAGCAAAACGCGAAGAATCCGCGACAACAAATTTTTCCCGATAAAAAAAAAGTAAGGCTAACCATCAGGGATTTTTGCAAAAAAACGAAATAATTTTTTTGTTGAAATTCCAGTTCAAAATGATTATAGGTAATGAGAATGTAACGTTGAGCAAGGAACTAACGGTAGGTTACACGTGGAAGGTTCGGTTATTTGAAATTTCGCATTTTGAAATCCGGTTACATTTTGTAATCGAACCGTGATTGCAGGCGAATTAGGCAACATATTGCACCAATTCAAAAGCAGCGCAACTCAGAATTTCATTACAAATGTAACATGAGCAAAACGCGAAGAATCCGCGACAACAAATTTTTCCCGATAAAAAAAAGTAAGGCTAACCATCAGGGATTTTTGCAAAAAAACGAAATAATTTTTTTGTTGAAATTCCAGTTCAAAATGATTATAGGTAATGAGAATGTAACGTTGAGCAAGGAACTAACGGTAGGTTACACGTGGAAGGTTCGGTTATTTGAAATTTCGCATTTTGAAATCCGGTTACATTTTGTAATCGAACCGTGATTGCAGGCGAATTAGGCAACATATTGCACCAATTCAAAAGCAGCGCAACTCAGAATTTCATTACAAATGTAACATGAGCAAAACGCGAAGAATCCGCGACAACAAATTTTTCCCGATAAAAAAAAGTAAGGCTAACCATCAGGGATTTTTGCAAAAAAACGAAATAATTTTTTTGTTGAAATTCCAGTTCAAAATGATTATAGGTAATGAGAATGTAACGTTGAGCAAGGAACTAACGGTAGGTTACACGAGGAAGGTTCGGTTATTTGAAATTTCGCATTTTGAAATCCGGTTACATTTTGTAATCGAACCGTGATTGCAGGCGAATTAGGCAACATATTGCACCAATTTAAAAGCAGCGCAACTCAGAATTTCATTACAAATGTAACATGAGCAAAACGCGAAGAATCCGCGACAACAAATTTTTCCCGATAAAAAAAAGTAAGGCTAACCATCAGGGATTTTTGCAAAAAAACGAAATAATTTTTTTGTTGAAATTCCAGTTCAAAATGATTATAGGTAATGAGAATGTAACGTTGAGCAAGGAACTAACGGTAGGTTACACGTGGAAGGTTCGGTTATTTGAAATTTCGCATTTTGAAATCCGGTTACATTTTGTAATCGAACCGTGATTGCAGGCGAATTAGGCAACATATTGCACCAATTTAAAAGCAGCGCAACTCAGAATTTCATTACAAATGTAACATGAGCAAAACGCGAAGAATCCGCGACAACAAATTTTTCCCGATAAAAAAAAGTAAGGCTAACCATCAGGGATTTTTGCAAAAAAACGAAATAATTTTTTTGTTGAAATTCCAGTTCAAAATGATTATAGGTAATGAGAATGTAACGTTGAGCAAGGAACTAACGGTAGGTTACACGTGGAAGGTTCGGTTATTTGAAATTTCGCATTTTGAAATCCGGTTACATTTTGTAATCGAACCATGATTGCAGGCGAATTAGGCAACATATTGCACCAATTTAAAAGCAGCGCAACTCAGAATTTCATTATAAATGTAACATGAGCAAAATGCGAAGAATCCGCGACAACAACTTTTTCCCGATAAAAAAAAGTAAGGCTAACCATCAGGGATTTTTGCAAAAAAACGAAATAATTTTTTTGTTGAAATTCCAGTTCAAAATGATTATAGGTAATGAGAATGTAACGTTGAGCAAGGAACTAACGGTAGGTTACACGTGGAAGGTTCGGTTATTTGAAATTTCGCATTTTGAAATCCGGTTACATTTTGTAATCGAACCATGATTGCAGGCGAATTAGGCAACATATTGCACCAATTTAAAAGCAGCGCAACTCAGAATTTCATTACAAATGTAACATGAGCAAAACGCGAAGAATCCGCGACAACAAATTTTTTCCGATAAAAAAAAGTAAGGCTAACTAACCATCAGGGATTTTTGCAAAAAAACGAAATAATTTTTTTGTTGAAATTCCAGTTCAAAATGATTATAGGTAATGAGAATGTAACGTTGAGCAAGGAACTAACGGTAGGTTACACGTGGAAGGTTCGGTTATTTGAAATTTCGCATTTTGAAATCCGGTTACATTTTGTAATCGAACCATGATTGCAGGCGAATTAGGCAACATATTGCACCAATTTAAAAGCAGCGCAACTCAGAATTTCATTACAAATGTAACATGAGCAAAACGCGAAGAATCCGCGACAACAAATTTTTCCCGATAAAAAAAAGTAAGGCTAACCATCAGGGATTTTTGCAAAAAAACGAAATAATTTTTTTGTTGAAATTCCAGTTCAAAATGATTATAGGTAATGAGAATGTAACGTTGAGCAAGGAACTAACGGTAGGTTACACGTGGAAGGTTCGGTTATTTGAAATTTCGCATTTTGAAATCCGGTTACATTTTGTAATCGAACCATGATTGCAGGCGAATTAGGCAACATATTGCACCAATTTAAAAGCAGCGCAACTCAGAATTTCATTATAAATGTAACATGAGCAAAATGCGAAGAATCCGCGACAACAAATTTTTCCCGATAAAAAAAGTAAGGCTAACCATCAGGGATTTTTGCAAAAAAACGAAATAATTTTTTTGTTGAAATTCCAGTTCAAAATGATTATAGGTAATGAGAATGTAACGTTGAGCAAGGAACTAACGGTAGGTTACACGTGGAAGGTTCGGTTATTTGAAATTTCGCATTTTGAAATCCGGTTACATTTTGTAATCGAACCGTGATTGCAGGCGAATTAGGCAACATATTGCACCAATTCAAAAGCAGCGCAACTCAGAATTTCATTACAAATGTAACATGAGCAAAACGCGAAGAATCCGCGACAACAAATTTTTCCCGATAAAAAAAAGTAAGGCTAACCATCAGGGATTTTTGCAAAAAAACGAAATAATTTTTTTGTTGAAATTCCAGTTCAAAATGATTATAGGTAATGAGAATGTAACGTTGAGCAAGGAACTAACGGTAGGTTACACGTGGAAGGTTCGGTTATTTGAAATTTCGCATTTTGAAATCCGGTTACATTTTGTAATCGAACCATGATTGCAGGCGAATTAGGCAACATATTGCACCAATTTAAAAGCAGCGCAACTCAGAATTTCATTATAAATGTAACATGAGCAAAATGCGAAGAATCCGCGACAACAAATTTTTCCCGATAAAAAAAGTAAGGCTAACCATCAGGGATTTTTGCAAAAAAACGAAATAATTTTTTTGTTGAAATTCCAGTTCAAAATGATTATAGGTAATGAGAATGTAACGTTGAGCAAGGAACTAACGGTAGGTTACACGTGGAAGGTTCGGTTATTTGAAATTTCGCATTTTGAAATCCGGTTACATTTTGTAATCGAACCGTGATTGCAGGCGAATTAGGCAACATATTGCACCAATTTAAAAGCAGCGCAACTCAGAATTTCATTACAAATGTAACATGAGCAAAACGCGAAGAATCCGCGACAACAAATTTTTCCCGATAAAAAAAAGTAAGGCTAACCATCAGGGATTTTTGCAAAAAAACGAAATAATTTTTTTGTTGAAATTCCAGTTCAAAATGATTATAGGTAATGAGAATATAACGTTGAGCAAGGAACTAACGGTAGGTTACACGTGGAAGCTTCGGTTATTTGAAATTTCGCATTTTGAAATCCGGTTACATTTTGTAATCGAACCATGATTGCAGGCGAATTAGGCAACATATTGCACCAATTTAAAAGTAGCGCAACTCAGAATTTCATTATAAATGTAACATGAGCAAAATGCGAAGAATCCGCGACAACAAATTTTTCCCGATAAAAAAAAGTAAGGCTAACCATCAGGGATTTTTGCAAAAAAACGAAATAATTTTTTTGTTGAAATTCCAGTTCAAAATGATTATAGGTAATGAGAATGTAACGTTGAGCAAGGAACTAACGGTAGGTTACACGTGGAAGGTTCGGTTATCTGAAATTTCGCATTTTGAAATCCGGTTACATTTTGTAATCGAACCATGATTGCAGGCGAATTAGGCAACATATTGCACCAATTTAAAAGCAGCGCAACTCAGAATTTCATTATAAATGTAACATGAGCAAAATGCGAAGAATCCGCGACAACAAATTTTTCCCGATAAAAAAAAGTAAGGCTAACCATCAGGGATTTTTGCAAAAAAACGAAATAATTTTTTTGTTGAAATTCCAGTTCAAAATGATTATAGGTAATGAGAATGTAACGTTGAGCAAGGAACTAACGGTAGGTTACACGTGGAAGGTTCGGTTATTTGAAATTTCGCATTTTGAAATCCGGTTACATTTTGTAATCGAACCATGATTGCAGGCGAATTAGGCAACATATTGCACCAATTTAAAAGCAGCGCAACTCAGAATTTCATTACAAATGTAACATGAGCAAAACGCGAAGAATCCGCGACAACAAATTTTTCCCTATAAAAAAAAGTAAGGCTAACCATCAGGGATTTTTGCAAAAAAACGAAATAATTTTTTTGTTGAAATTCCAGTTCAAAATGATTATAGGTAATGAGAATGTAACGTTGAGCAAGGAACTAACGGTAGGTTACACGTGGAAGGTTCGGTTATTTGAAATTTCGCATTTTGAAATCCGGTTACATTTTGTAATCGAACCATGATTGCAGGCGAATTAGGCAACATATTGCACCAATTTAAAAGCAGCGCAACTCAGAATTTCATTACAAATGTAACATGAGCAAAACGCGAAGAATCCGCGACAACAAATTTTTCCCTATAAAAAAAAGTAAGGCTAACCATCAGGGATTTTTGCAAAAAAACGAAATAATTTTTTTGTTGAAATTCCAGTTCAAAATGATTATAGGTAATGAGAATGTAACGTTGAGCAAGGAACTAACGGTAGGTTACACGTGGAAGGTTCGGTTATTTGAAATTTCGCATTTTGAAATCCGGTTACATTTTGTAATCGAACCGTGATTGCAGGTGAATTAGGCAACATATTGCACCAATTCAAAAGCAGCGCAACTCAGAATTTCATTACAAATGTAACATGAGCAAAACGCGAAGAATCCGCGACAACAAATTTTTCCCGATAAAAAAAGTAAGGCTAACCATCAGGGATTTTTGCAAAAAAACGAAATAATTTTTTTGTTGAAATTCCAGTTCAAAATGATTATAGGTAATGAGAATGTAACGTTGAGCAAGGAACTAACGGTAGGTTACACGTGGAAGGTTCGGTTATTTGAAATTTCGCATTTTGAAATCCGGTTACATTTTGTAATCGAACCATGATTGCAGGCGAATTAGGCAACATATTGCACCAATTTAAAAGCAGCGCAACTCAGAATTTCATTATAAATGTAACATGAGCAAAATGCGAAGAATCCGCGACAACAAATTTTTCCCGATAAAAAAAAGTAAGGCTAACCATCAGGGATTTTTGCAAAAAAACGAAATAATTTTTTTGTTGAAATTCCAGTTCAAAATGATTATAGGTAATGAGAATGTAACGTTGAGCAAGGAACTAACGGTAGGTTACACGTGGAAGGTTCGGTTATTTGAAATTTCGCATTTTGAAATCCGGTTACATTTTGTAATCGAACCATGATTGCAGGCGAATTAGGCAACATATTGCACCAATTTAAAAGCAGCGCAACTCAGAATTTCATTACAAATGTAACATGAGCAAAACGCGAAGAATCCGCGACAACAAATTTTTCCCTATAAAAAAAAGTAAGGCTAACCATCAGGGATTTTTGCAAAAAAACGAAATAATTTTTTTGTTGAAATTCCAGTTCAAAATGATTATAGGTAATGAGAATGTAACGTTGAGCAAGGAACTAACGGTAGGTTACACGTGGAAGGTTCGGTTATTTGAAATTTCGCATTTTGAAATCCGGTTACATTTTGTAATCGAACCGTGATTGCAGGCGAATTAGGCAACATATTGCACCAATTCAAAAGTAGCGCAACTCAGAATTTCATTATAAATGTAACATGAGCAAAATGCGAAGAATCCGCGACAACAAATTTTTCCCGATAAAAAAAAGTAATAACCATCAGGGATTTTTGCAAAAAAACGAAATAATTTTTTTGTTGAAATTCCGGTTCAAAATGATTATAGGTAATGAGAATGTAACGTTGAGCCAGGAACTAACGGTAGGTTACACGTGGAAGGTTCGGTTATTTGAAATTTCGCATTTTGAAATCCGGTTACATTTTGTAATCGAACCGTGATTGCAGGCGAATTAGGCAACATATTGCACCAATTCAAAAGCAGCGCAACTCAGAATTTCATTACAAATGTAACATGAGCAAAACGCGAAGAATCCGCGACAACAAATTTTTCCCGATAAAAAAAAGTAAGGCTAACCATCAGGGATTTTTGCAAAAAAACGAAATAATTTTTTTGTTGAAATTCCAGTTCAAAATGATTATAGGTAATGAGAATGTAACGTTGAGCAAGGAACTAACGGTAGGTTACACGTGGAAGGTTCGGTTATTTGAAATTTCGCATTTTGAAATCCGGTTACATTTTGTAATCGAACCGTGATTGCAGGCGAATTAGGCAACATATTGCACCAATTCAAAAGTAGCGCAACTCAGAATTTCATTATAAATGTAACATGAGCAAAATGCGAAGAATCCGCGACAACAAATTTTTCCCGATAAAAAAAAGTAATAACCATCAGGGATTTTTGCAAAAAAACGAAATAATTTTTTTGTTGAAATTCCGGTTCAAAATGATTATAGGTAATGAGAATGTAACGTTGAGCCAGGAACTAACGGTAGGTTACACGTGGAAGGTTCGGTTATTTGAAATTTCGCATTTTGAAATTCGGTTACATTTTGTAATCGAACCATGATTGCAGGCGAATTAGACAACATATTGCACCAATTTAAAAGCAGCGCAACTCAGAATTTCATTACAAATGTAACATGAGCAAAATGCGAAGAATCCGCGACAACAAATTTTTCCCGATAAAAAAAGTAAGGCGTTCATCAGGGATTTTTGCAAAAAATCGAAATAATTTTTTTGTTGAAATTCCGGTTCAAAATGAGTATAGGTAATGAGAATGTAACGTTGAGCAAGGAACTAACGGTAGGTTACACGTGGAAGGTTCGGTTATTTGAAATTTCGCATTTTGAAATCCGGTTACATTTTGTAATCGAACCATGATTGCAGGCGAATTAGGCAACATATTGCACCAATTTAAAAGCAGCGCAACTCAGAATTTCATTACAAATGTAACATGAGCAAAATGCGAAGAATCCGCGACAACAAATTTTTCCCGATAAAAAAAAGTAAGGCGTTCATCAGGGATTTTTGCAAAAAATCGAAATAATTTTTTTGTTGAGATTCCGGTTCAAAATGATTATAGGTAATGAGAATGTAACGTTGAGCAAGGAACTAACGGTAGGTTACACGTGGAAGGCTTGGTTATTTGAAATTTCGCATTTTTGAAATATCGAACCGTGATTGCAGGCGACTTAGGCAACATATTGCACGAATTCAAAAGCAGCGCAACTCAGAATTTCATTACAAATGTAACATGAGCAAAACGCGAAGAATCCGCGACAGCAAATTTTTACCGATAAAAAAAAGTAAGGCTCATCAGGGATTTTTGCAAAAAATCGAAATAATTTTTTTGTTGAAATTCCGGTTCAAAATGATTATAGGTAATGAGAATGTAACGTTGAGCAAGGAACTAACGGTAGGTTACACGTGGAAGGCTTGGTTATTTGAAATTTCGCATTTTGAAATCCGGTTACATTTTGTAATCGAACCGTGATTGCAGGCGAATTAGGCAACATATTGCACCAATTCAAAAGCAGCGCAACTCAGAATTTCATTACAAATGTAACATGAGCAAAATGCGAAGAATCCGCGACAACAAATTTTTCCCGATAAAAAAAAGTAAGGCTCATCAGGGATTTTTGCAAAAAAACGAAATAATTTTTTGGTTGAAATTCCGGTTCAAAATGATTATAGGTAATGAGAATGTAACGTTGAGCAAGGAACTAACGGTAGGTTACACGTGGAAGGCTTGGTTATTTGAAATTTCGCATTTTGAAATCCGGTTACATTTTGTAATCGAACCGTGATTGCAGGCGAATTAGGCAACATATTGCACCAATTCAAAAGCAGCGCAACTCAGAATTTCATTACAAATGTAACATGAGCAAAATGCGAAGAATCCGCGACAACAAATTTTTCCCGATAAAAAAAAGTAAGGCGTTCATCAGGGATTTTTGCAAAAAATCGAAATAATTTTTTTGTTGAAATTCCGGTTCAAAATGAGTATAGGTAATGAGAATGTAACGTTGAGCAAGGAACTAACGGTAGGTTACACGTGGAAGGCTTGGTTATTTGAAATTTCGCATTTTGAAATCCGGTTACATTTTGTAATCGAACCGTGATTGCAGGCGAATTAGGCAACATATTGCACCAATTCAAAAGCAGCGCAACTCAGAATTTCATTACAAATGTAACATGAGCAAAATGCGAAGAATCCGCGACAACAAATTTTTCCCGATAAAAAAAAGTAAGGCGTTCATCAGGGATTTTTGCAAAAAATCGAAATAATTTTTTTGTTGAGATTCCGGTTCAAAATGATTATAGGTAATGAGAATGTAACGTTGAGCAAGGAACTAACGGTAGGTTACACGTGGAAGGCTTGGTTATTTGAAATTTCGCATTTTGAAATCCGGTTACATTTTGTAATCGAACCGTGATTGCAGGCGAATTAGGCAACATATTGCACCAATTCAAAAGCAGCGCAACTCAGAATTTCATTACAAATGTAACATGAGCAAAACGCGAAGAATCCGCGACAACAAATTTTTCCCTATAAAAAAAAGTAAGGCTAACAACCATCAGGGATTTTTGCAAAAAATCGTAATAATTTTCTTGTTGAAATTCCAGTTCAAAATGATTATAGGTAATGAGAATGTAACGTTGAGCAAGGAACTAACGGTAGGTTACACGTGGAGGGCTTGGTTATTTGAAATTTCGCATTTTGAAATCCGGTTACATTTTGTAATCGAACCGTGATTGCAGGCGAATTAGGCAACATATTGCACCAATTCAAAAGCAGCGCAACTCAGAATTTCATTACAAATGTAACATGAGCAAAATGCGAAGAATCCGCGACAACAAATTTTTCCCGATAAAAAAAAGTAAGGCGTTCATCAGGGATTTTTGCAAAAAATCGAAATAATTTTTTTGTTGAGATTCCGGTTCAAAATGATTATAGGTAATGAGAATGTAACGTTGAGCAAGGAACTAACGGTAGGTTACACGTGGAAGGCTTGGTTATTTGAAATTTCGCATTTTGAAATCCGGTTACATTTTGTAATCGAACCGTGATTGCAGGCGAATTAGGCAACATATTGCACCAATTTAAAAGCAGCGCAACTCAGAATTTCATTATAAATGTAACATGAGCAAAACGCGAAGAATCCGCGACAACAAATTTTTCCCTATAAAAAAAAGTAAGGCTAACAACCATCAGGGATTTTTGCAAAAAATCGTAATAATTTTCTTGTTGAAATTCCGGTTCAAAATGATTATAGGTAATGAGAATGTAACGTTGAGCAAGGAACTAACGGTAGGTTACACGTGGAGGGCTTGGTTATTTGAAATTTCGCATTTTGAAATCCGGTTACATTTTGTAATCGAACCGTGATTGCAGGCGAATTAGGCAACATATTGCACCAATTCAAAAGCAGCGCAACTCAGAATTTCATTACAAATGTAACATGAGCAAAATGCGAAGAATCCGCGACAACAAATTTTTCCCGATAAAAAAAAGTAAGGCGTTCATCAGGGATTTTTGCAAAAAATCGAAATAATTTTTTTGTTGAGATTCCGGTTCAAAATGATTATAGGTAATGAGAATGTAACGTTGAGCA
Source organism: Nephrotoma appendiculata (assembly GCA_947310385.1). Lineage (NCBI taxonomy): Eukaryota > Metazoa > Arthropoda > Insecta > Diptera > Tipulidae > Nephrotoma > Nephrotoma appendiculata. The sequence goes on along the minus strand of OX371225.1, from coordinate 22,032,677 downwards.
AGGAACTAACGGTAGGTTACACGTGGAAGGCTTGGTTATTTGAAATTTCGCATTTTGAAATCCGGTTACATTTTGTAATCGAACCGTGATTGCAGGCGAATTAGGCAACATATTGCACCAATTCAAAAGCAGCGCAACTCAGAATTTCATTACAAATGTAACATGAGCAAAACGCGAAGAATCCGCGACAACAAATTTTTCCCTATAAAAAAAAGTAAGGCTAACAACCATCAGGGATTTTTGCAAAAAATCGTAATAATTTTCTTGTTGAAATTCCGGTTCAAAATGATTATAGGTAATGAGAATGTAACGTTGAGCAAGGAACTAACGGTAGGTTACACGTGGAAGGCTTGGTTATTTGAAATTTCGCATTTTGAAATCCGGTTACATTTTGTAATCGAACCGTGATAGCAGGCGAATTAGGCAACATATTGCAGCAATTCAAAAGTAGTAACATGAGCAAAACGCGAAGAATCCGCGACAACAAATTTTTCCCGATAAAAAAAAGTAAGGCCATCAGGGATTTTTGCAATAATTTTTTTGTTGAAATTCCGGTTCAAAATGATTATAGGTAATGAGAATGTAACGTTGAGCAAGGAACTAACGGTAGGTTACACGTGGAAGGTTCGGTTATTTGAAATTTCGCATTTTGAAATCCGGTTACATTTTGTAATCGAACCGTGATTGCAGGCGAATTAGGCAACATATTGCACCAATTTAGAAGCAGCGCAACTCAGAATTTCATTATACATGCAACATGAGCAAAACACGACGAATCCGTAATAAATAAATTGAGGCTATCAAATATTTTTAAATATTTTTTTATTGCAAATCAATAATTTTTTATAATTTTTTTTTCTCAATTTATTTTTTATAAAAAAATTACATTTTTTTAAAATTATATATATATATACTTTTTAATATTTTTATTAAATAAATATTTTTTGTTTTTTTTTCAAGTTTTTTTAAATTTTACTTTAAATTTTATACTTAAAATCTAAAGCTTTTTATTTACTTTAATTTTAATTAAATTTATTTATATATAATATATTCAATTTCTAACGTATTTAATAATATACATATTAATATTATAAATTTTTATTTTTAAAATTTTTAATTCTAAATTTCCTTAATTTTTTTTTTGTTTTTTAATTTATATTATATAATTACAGCAAATTTTTTATTATTTATATATTATATATGTTCAAAATTATTATTTAATTAATTATTTAATTTTTAGGTAGTTTTTTTTTATCTTTTATTTTTTTTACAAAATTGAATCGGAGGAATTGACTCTTGTATAATATTTCGATATGTACAATGGTTTAATTATGTTTTTATATTAAGTTTTAAAATTGATTTCTAATTAATTTTTTATGTATATCATAAAATCTATCTAGTAAAAAATAAAATTTATAATACGTAGAAAAAAAATTTATTAATTACATATTGTTGTTTCAAGCTTAAATCAGTCAGTTATTTTTGTTGTTGTTGTTGTTGTTGTAATTTGTGTTATTTATTTCTGGTGTGTAAATTATATAACGGTAATTAAATTAAGTAACTGTCTGGATAATTAAATCGATTTGATTGTTAAACAATTATTAAAATAAATTATAATATCGGTTTTTTAATTGTTATGCATTTTTTTTTATTGAAGATTTATATATTTACAATATTTGTTAATTAAATCCAACTGAAAATTATTTTTATTTAATAATAATTTTTTTTTTATGAATGTCATATATGAAAGCACACAAAGACAATATATTATATATTTGTTTATGTATACGTAAAAAACTAAACAAATCAATCTTTTCCTAATAAAATATTTCTAATTTATTTACAAATTATAATCACAAATTATTTTTTTGTTTAAATGATTTTTTTAGTACGGTATACACTCAATACGAAAAAAGCTTTTAAATAATAAAAGCTTTTTATCTATATTTATTTATTTATGATGATAATAAAATAAAAGTATATAAAATTTTTAAAAATAAAATTATTCAGACTTTAATGCGATTAAACAAAAAATAATAATAATAAAAATAAGGTAAATGAATCTTATTAAATATATTTTTTTATACATAATTAAAATTTTATTTAAAAAGGCCACACATATTTTTTTAAAAAATAATTTGATTTGGTTTCAATATTTAATATTATTGATGTTGCTGATGCTTACCTTATTTATTTTATTTATCGTGTGTGGGTGCCGGGAACATTTTGTACGATTGTCATTTTTCTGGGTTTTTACAAATTCAAAATTCCATCATGTTTTTGTTTTAGTACATCGATACACCACCAGCATCAAAAAAATTAATTTGCACCAAAAATACGCTTGAAATAAATTTAATCGTATAAAATAAAAATTTAAAAAGATTATAATTTAATTCAGATACTGTTTATTAAATTTATTTTTTAAAAGTAAGTTTTTTTTATAGAAAATTTTTGATACTATGTATTTATAATTTTATTATACAAAAGTCTATATAATATGTAAAAATAATAATAATTAAATAAAAATATTATATCAATGTATTTCGAATAATAAAATTATATTGCATTATGTAAAATTTATAATATATATATTTATTTTTAAAGCATAATAATTAAATTTAAATCACGTCACAATATTTTTTAAATTTTACATTTTATAGATTTTTTGATTGTTTTAATTTTTTTTTAAATTTAATCAATTTTTTGTTTTTGGCTTATAAAGTTTTTTTTTTATTACATAATTTAACCTAGAATAAAAAAAATTATATATATTTTATGACTATAAAAAAATAAAAATAATAATTTTTATTCTAATAATATATTAATCTAACTTTAATTAGTTCTAGAAAAAAAAAATTATTTTAATTCTTTGTATTTTCGTTTAATTTTATTTAAAATTAATTTAAATGTAGTTTTATAGATTATGAGTATAACACAGTTTACATTCCAGCATTGGCAGAGATTTAATTAATAAATCTTTTATTTTTTTGTTTTTAAATTTTAATTAATTTTTTCTTTATTTAATTTTAAGGCCACACTTTATATTTTATTTATTTTTTCGTTTGTTAAATTAAAAAAAAAAACAAATTAATTTAATTATAATTTTTAAATAAAAATAAAAATAAAATAAAAATGTTCACTTAATATTAAACATGTGTTGCCAGTGCACCTTTTTTAATATTACCGTTTGCTGGAAGTATAAATTGACCTGATGGACTCGATATTTGAGGACTATTCGCCCCACTAACACCGATCAGACCTGTCATATTTGATTGATTGCGTGCCGCATTATATGGTGGCGGGGCAGGTGTTGCTGCTGGATTTGCAGTACTAGGTGGTGGTAATGGCGGCAATGAGGCGTTCGACGTTCGTAAATATGGATTACCGTACGTTGCACTATACCGCGGATCTATACTTAATCCATTTTGTAGTAGCGGTTGTACTAATAGTCCATTTTGTATTGAATTTAGGCTACCCTGAACGTTCGGCAGTCCATTATCCTGCCGAATATCTTGTTGCCTATTTCTATTTAAACTTAAATTCCCCGATGGCAGTTGACCATTCATTTGGGTTGTATTTATAAGACCATTCGGATGATGTGTATTACTATTATTACTTCTTAATGTTGCTAAATTATGGGGTGGCGGACTATAATCCCGCGAGTAATCTACATACGGCACGTAACCGTTATTATTTTGTCCCGATTTTAATTGCAGGTGTGCCATGGTTTCCGTGTAATCGCCAGAATAACGATAATCACCGGGAATTTTTACAGGACCAGCGAGTGGCACGCCACCTCCTCCTCCCATACCACCGCCTGACGAACCTAAAATATTGGCAGCTAATCGGGTTGCTATACTCTCCGAACCGGAACATGTTTCAGAGTAGTCTGGCTCACAGGATCCGGCCCGGATATCTACTTTAAGGTCGCTAATATTCGATGATCGATCACTTTCTTTGCACCCCTTTTCGGATATATGGTGCTGAAACAGAAATTAAATTTATAACTAAAAAACTCGGTCATATTGCATATAATACTTACGTCCGGTATCACATCAGCGGGCGGCAGTTTCTTTTTCCCCTTTTTACAGTACAGTATCGAGAACATTGCAATAATGATTACTAGTGCCGCAAATACTAATCCAACAACAACGAATATTAAAATTGGCATAGTTTCTGAAAATAAAAATTGATATTGATCGTAAATTATAAACGTTTCGCTATAACAGTATATTACCGGTCTTACTTTGCGCTAACAATTCAATTTCTTGTACTGCATTACCGTAATCGTTTACCACGGTACAATTATATTTGCCGAAATGTTTCGACTGGCTTTCGCGTATAATCAACGTTGATTTAATACCTTCCGCTAATTGATCTTCTAGTATCGAGTAATCTTGATCATTACTCGTATTAATTTCACGACCATTAAATGTCCAGGATACATGACGCGCTTTTGGTACCGAAAATGCTGTACACTCAAGTCTCGCATTATCACCGGAGATACCAAACTGTTTATTAAGCGATGTCATCCGCGGTGCACTTTTTAAATACACAATTGCTTCGGCGCCAATTTCCGGGAAACCTGGTACACTAGCCTTGCAGTAATATCGTCCCGCTGTCGATTCTGTTACTTTAACGGTGAGATTTGGTGACCGTTCCACAACCTGAGGATGAAAATGAAACTATTTCTTAAAATTTATAGAACTGATGTATCGTTCTTGGTAATTTTATTATCCGTAGAACTTAAACAACTAAATAGGTTTAGTGTGATAAATTGGAAAAATATATATTTACCCGATCGAGTGGATCATATATCCAGACTACATCAGGTGTTGGGTTTCCGTCAACATCGCACGTTAACATAGCCGGTTTATTTAAATCCGCCTCCACCGATTTTGGCATCGATTTAAATATTGGCCCATAACTTATATCGAGCGTTTCGCTTTCTTCACTTTTACCAACGGCATTGTGAACCTCACACTTGACAATTGCGTCATGATATTTTCGACTAACATTTGCAATTATCATTTCCGTTGTATAATCGCCGATGAGGAGTTCGTCATTTACATACCAACGATATGTTAAATCATTCGGATTGGCATCCGCATGGCACGATAGCCGCACTTCGGCTCCTTCAGGTATTCTACCGCCGGCCAGGGCACCTCCTATCACAGACACACTCACTTTTGGTGCATACTTTACCTAAATAAAAGACAAATATATATAAAACACGATTTTAATTATTTGATTACGATTTAATTAATTTTATATTGGTTTTTAATGTCTTTTTACTTCAAGGAATTTCTATATCGACTTTCAAGTTTATCTGCTTATAATTTGTGATCGTAAAAAATGAATAAATATATTTTTGTAATAAACTCATAAAATTTATATTTATAATGAATTGAAGATTGTAATTATTTTCAGGAAATTCGAAAAATATACGAATGTAAAAATGAATGGACGAGAAGTCGGAAATCATTGACTTTTGTAATTGATGAGTTTCACGGAAACTACACCTAATTTACGGCCTGTATTTTTTGGTAATCGTTTTTGTACGGGTTTTATGAGAATATTATTTGGATTGGGGCAGGAAAAAATTTGGTGCCGAAAAAGGAAATCGCTATTTAAATTTTTTTAATTACAATTTTTTATAATACATACACATGAAATTTTTTTTATTGCAGTGAAATTAAAAATCCTTGAAATGTAATTGAGCATCTAAACATTTCAAATTTTTTATAAATTTCATCGTCGAATGTCGTACAAGTCGTCCGTTTTAGAAAAAAAATTTCATCAAATGAAAACCATAACAAACAATAAAATAAATTCGACCGGCGGCGCCAAAGCAAAGTAATACATTGCTTGACCGTCGTAGTTCGTCGGCAATAAGCAACAATCGTTACTAGAAAATAAACTATATCATCCGATTTAAGAATGTTAGTGGCCATTTTCAGTTCCAACGCAAATTTGATTTGCTTCGAAAAAAAAAATCGTCAAACACTATGGGACCTGAGTTGGGGGATGGTATATAGGCTCATCAGATAACGAACTTAATTAGCTACTAGACTCACTATCGGCACCTGGGTTAGGATCTGTGATAAGGAGTGTTAAAGTTCGAAGAGAAATTTGAGTTATTTCGAAAAAAAATTGAGTGGGATAATTGAAAGGTTTATTCATCATAATACAAAACAACAAATAAAATTTCGAAGTTTTTTTTTACATTTTATTATTCCGACTCCATGTTTTCTATTTCGACGAACGACACGAGTGGTTTATGGTAACTAAAATAAGACACGAATGCTCTAGTTTGAATTCTATCAACACAACATATCGTTGAAAGACTGCGTCGATAACAGTTTTTGATCGCGTTGTCGATTCAGTACGACTGCTGCACATTTTTAAATTTAATTCTGTATTGAGGAAATTAATCAAAGGGAGCGCCGTATCTAATGGAAAATTCACATTGAAATCCCCACTCAAAATCATTGGGATTTTATCATATTTTTTTTTAGAATCCGCGTTATTTTTGGCGTATACTTTATCAAATTCTCGTGGATAAATTGAAAATATTTTCCATCGATTGGTTGGGAGAAATGTAAATCGCCGCAAAAATTACAAATGTGTCATGGTCTAATCTGCTTCGCAAGCACATATTTCTCCCACTTTAGATATCTGAACCGACAAGGATTCCAATTGAAGAGCATGGATTTGATATCAATTTGTGGGGTGACAACACGGGTTCCATCATTTACATTATGGTAGATTGCAACGCCACCTGCCCTTATATTTGGCCTTTTATATTAATCAACAATATTGAAATTTGGAATCTCTACAATGTTGTCATTATCCCACGACTCCGAAAAAATCAGAAAATTCGACGACGATGATATTTTGTCTAATTGAAGATCTTCTACGTGAGCACGTAAACTTTGGCAGTTGAAGGTAAATAGTGACAATCCTTACCTCATATTTATGAAATCAAATAATAATTTCTCAATAGTCTTAAGTCTATTCAGGTCCAGCCTCCTTTGAAATTGTGCTTGCAATTCCAGTGTGGATACTGTTGCTCTTCGATCATGATACAAATTTTTATAATTTTTATTTTTCGGAACAATATATACCTGGTTAGTAAAATTGCATTCCTTCTTCCTTCAAAGTAAACTGTACACACGCACTATACACACGCCATGTTTACACATCTCCTTGAGAGTACTAATGAACTCACACTTTTTTTTTTTCAATCGAGTATGAAAAAAAAATAAAAGAAAAAAAACTGTTGCTTTTTCGTTTCATATCGTTTTTTCATTTATTGCTTGTAATTTTTCGGTTTGTTTGCAGTTCAGACAAAGTATATAAGAAGATAATTGTATTTATACACCCTTTTATACATTTCTCGCTCTAACATTCATTTTATGAACACAACTTCGGCGATTTCGAAATAAAACGAATCAATAAAAAAAATCGAAAACATTGGAAAAGGGGAAAAATATTGCGAAGGCACAAGCAAAACATTTTTAATTATCTCGTACGTATTTTAGTAACGCTCTATCCTTCAAAGGGTTCGTTTTGCTTACATTTATTGGAAAAGCATTTACGTATTATTTTAATATTATTATTTACGATCGTTTCATTGTTCATTTGGACTATGTAAAGAAAATTTACATAGTTGCATTCTAATTGAATAAACGTCTTTTAAGATCAATAAAATGTCGGAATTCTGGGATATGTATCTATTCTTGGATACAAATTATTATTAACTTAAACTAATTTAACCCTTAGCGGGTATTTGAGTCATATATCCCTTTAGTGATTTACTAACACAATTGTGCGGGTAGGGCAAAAGTACCATGTCAAAAATTTAGTTTTGTATGTTTTTTGAACCAACTTACACATTTGTGAATTCCTTTTTAACTTATTTTCGTCCGAAAAAAAACACTATATCGTTACACACAATTGTGTTGGTTTTACTACAAATAAAGCGAAATTGTTTATCAACAACGCCATTACATACTATGGTTTTTTACTCACACATTTGTGTGGGTTGGACTAAAACTGAGCCAATTTTTTTGTTTTCTTGGTTGAAAAAGGGATATGGTACATTTATATTTCGCTCAACAATTTGGCGTTTCCGATCGAAATCGCAGTTTTCGGTTAATTGGCACTGAGAATATAAGTAGTTTGGATTTTCTTTGCATATTTTGTTGAATGCGTTTTCTGTCATAACCTTCGCATTATTTGGTTATAAAAATCGAAGTCACATTGCAAGTGTTCGCAGCTTTTAACACAAAATATTATATTCCCACAACTAATTAATTATTATATTTTTCGTAATTAATATCAGAAACGAAGGTTAGAATCGAAATAAACCTAGTGATTTATAAAATACATCTTAAATTATCCGAAATCGGTAAGTAAACTTTGTGTATCATATAAGGTACAAAAACGATTTGCCCAATTTTTACATTATGTGTCATATATGTATGCTAAGTTTTAAATTTGAATATTCCTAAAATATCTTTAGTTTGTTTGCTTATAATTTTATTTAATTATAGTTTTTTTAGATACTTATTTCGTTAAGAGGCAATCTAATAGGTATAGGTAACTAATTAAAATGCTTAGATCAATATATTTGTCTCTCGAGGAAATAGGAAAAATCATAGAAGAATGGCCTGATAGTAGTGAGGACGATATGGATGACGGATGAGGGTGACGAAATAAATAATAACGATTGGGATGTTAACATCGAGGAGCCGAGAGAAATAATTGTGGAAGACATAGATATTGAAAATATCCCAGTTGTCTTAGCCGGTGATCTGAACATACAGGGTTCAGACATATTTGAAAGTATAGATGTCGAGGGAGAGGCACAAACTGAAATTAGCGAACAAGGTATTAGTAACGAAGAAGCAGAAATCAAATAATTAAGAGATAGATATAAGCAACTAATCTGGAAAAACGGCCCATTCATTCAAAATCCATTGAAATTGAAATTTTATGACGGACAATTTTTTATTTTCCATTTTTCGGTTACCGAATATGATGGATGGGTTCGAGGATTCTTAAATAATTTTTGGAAGAATTTCTGGAATATGGCCATCTGGGGTTTGTTGGATGGAAATTGGATTCTTAAATGATTTATGAAAGAAGTTCAAGAATTTGGCCACCTTGGACGGAACTCAGGCAGTTTTTAATCGATTACGGTGGGATTGAATTTACCGATAATAATGGAATTCGGTACGTTGGATAAATTTGGGATTATAAAATGAGTACTTGCTGTACTCGCCAGAGGATGAGAAACCGAATCATAATTTTCTTCTTTTCTGATTATTGCTGTGGTGGAGAGTATTGTTTCGTGGAACTAATTCCCAGACCATTTATGCTACAAGAGCAAAGTCCCTCAAAAGTATAATTTTCTGCTCCCAAAATCAATTAAAAATCCCTTTTCCATCCAGCATACCCAATCAAATCATAATCGGTTAATAGTTGATCGAGTTCCGTCCCAAGTGGCTATATTCCAGAATTTCTTCCCAAAATCATTTAAGAATTACATTTCCATCCAACATATCCAATCCCAACCACATTGGTTAAGAATTGATCGAGTTGAGTACCAGGTGGCCATGTTTGATAATTTCTTCCCAAAATCATTTTAGAATCCCACTTCCATCCAGCATACTCAATCTCATCATAATCGGTTAAGAATTCTTCGAGTTCCGTCCCAGTGGTACTATTCTGGCGTTCCCTGGGAATAGGGAATTGATAAAAATATTTTCATAGTATTTTTGTCTAAATTGTATTTTTTTGGCCTACTGAAGGAATAAGTCTAGTGTAAATATTTGCGAAACATAGTTAAATGGGAAAATATTTTTCCCTATACAAATTTTGGGGAACAAAAGTTTCCCAATTAACTTTATTTTGAAAATTTTTGCACTAAACTTATTCTAAACTTATTATAGTGCCACAGGTGGCCCTATTTTGGCTTTCCCTGGGAATAGGGAATTGGTAAAAAATATTTTCATAGCATTTTTGTTAAAATTATACTTTTCTAGCCTACTGAAAGAATAAGTTTAGTGGAACAATTTTCCAAACAAAGTGATTTGGGAAACATTTGTTCCACAAAATTTTTGTAGGTAAAAATATTTTACCATTTAACTTTTTTTTCGAAAATATTAACACCAATCATGTTCCCTCAGTAGGCCAGAAAAATACAATTTAGACAAAAATGCTATGAAAATATTTTTCCCAATTCCCTATTCCCAGGCAAAGCGAGAATAAGGCCACAGGTGGCCATATTCCAGAACTTCTTCACAAACTCGTTTAAGAATCCCATTTCCATCCAACATATTCAAACCCATCATAATCGGTTAAGAATCAATCGAGTTCCGTCTTAGATGCCCATAATCCAGAATTCCATCCCAAAATCATTTAAGAATCCAATTTCCATCCAGCATACTCAACAATCCCATCATAATCGGTTAGTAATTGATCGAGTTCCGTCCCAGGTGGCCATATTCCAGAATTCCTTCCCAAAATCATTTAAGAATCCCCTCCCACCCAACATACCCAATCCCTACATAATCGGTTAAGAAATGCATGAGTTCTGGCCCAGATTAAATTCGATCGAAAAGATTAAATTTAAAAACATTCGTATTTAGGACTCCAGAAGTAGTACGTTAATCGAGGTTTTTCTGTATAACATTTTACCATTTTAAGTTAAAATGTCACATAATCAACGCAACATTTAACATAACAGTATTTAACACAGCGTGTATCATGAACCCAAAACTAGTCCCCTAAATGTTTCACCAAAAGAAAAGTTCAATGAAGAACAAATACTAATTTTAGAAAACCAGGCTTTTTGAAAATCCAGACTATTGTACAACCAGGATTTACAGTGAACCCAATTTAGGCTTATCACTGTTCCGCGGACATCCTTTTACAAATCCGTGCTACAAGTATTTCATCTATACACCTTGCAATTATATGGTATTGCACTTGTATGTTCGACGACAAAAACTCTTTCTTGGCATATGCCAAGTTAATTTTTTTATTTGTACTTTATTGATTTTAAGTTGCAATCAAATGTTGTATTTCTATAAAGAAAGTAAATTAATATTGAGTTGAAATACAAAAAAAAAAAAAAATCTATTTCACAAAAATCAAACACTTGAATTCACTTAAGTTCAATTGGGAACTTTATGTTTCTGTTCAATGCTATTTTCAATTTTCTTTTCTCAACTTTTGTACAATCAAATCACTTAGAGCTTTTATTATTTTTTTTTTATAAATATAATAAAAAGCGGTATTGTTGGCAATATGTATGAGCTTTGTATATACTATAGAATATGGTGTAGGGAGTTTGGGAAAACTTTTTTAAAAGTCGGAAATATAAAATCAAATAACTTACCTCTAATTTTAATTTTGCCGATCGATATGTTCGATCAGCCGTATTTTGCGCTTGACACGTAAACGTTGTGTTGTGATGTTCTTTTTTCGGTGTTAATTTTAATATTGATTTAGCTGTTGTTAATCTATGATTTATATTATTTTGTTCTTTAACGTATTCAATTCCCTTCGTTAGAACATTGCCTAGGCCATCGATCCATGTTATTTCGGCGGCCGGTTTACCCGATGCCGATATGCACTCGAGTTCAATTTCTCGATCTTCTGTCGTCACAAGAAAATCACCTTGAGTTATTACTGGTTTTTTAGGCGGTACCAGCACCGTTAGGGTGGCAAATCTTGACCTAATCCCTGGTTCACCTGTAAATACGGAAAGCACACAGAAACAGTATAGATCAATATTATACATAAATTTAAATAGACAGATATAATTTATTCAAATCGATATATAGATAAAATTTATAGCAAAAAATACCACTCGAAATGATTATTAAGAGGGTGAAATTTATTGCTTATAAATCATATATACGTACGAGTATACAAATATGCTTAAAAACAAATACATATATTTTATAATAGATATTTACCATTAGGCCCTGGCCCAACTTGACATTGATATTTTGCATCATCCTCCAACGACACCGAATTTATATCCAGTGAATAATCACCTATAAATAAGCACAGACACATAAATAATGCATTTAAAAATAATCAATATTTTTAACCCATACCTTCTTCATCACTCCCGACCATCGAATACCGTTCAAATGCACTTAAGTTTCGATGTGTGCCTAGGCCAAAATCGTCTTTTGTCCACTGCGGAAACATTATAAAATTGTTTATTATTCTGATGTAATTCAGGTATTTTTATTTAAAAATTTTAAATTTTATTTTATTTATTGGTCTAGCACAAGTGGATTTTATAATATAGATGGGGACCGTAATACTTGAAACTTTTCCTATGTAAATAAACTTTTTGTTGAGTATGTATATAACATCCCTATATATTAAAATATTTTTTTTGGAGGTAAAAATGTAATTAAATCAAAGGAACAAATAAAATCAAATAAATAATAGTGTGTGTCAATCGCGCCAGAAAAATATCATTTTGAAAACCCACCGTTTTCCTATTTTTATCGAGTAGTATTTGATTGGTCAATTGGGTGTGTTTGATTGGTCAATTGGGTGTGTGTATCGGTAAAATTTGTGCAAACCAAAGATAAAATAAAATCCGTTTTGTAACTTTTAATATTAATTAAAATACTGTTTTATTGGTTCGAAAAATTTGCTTCTATTTAGGTATTTTTACAACTATAATTTTTAATGGTTTAACAACTTATAAAATAATTTGCTAAGTCAAAATGTATTTAATTTCTTTGTAGACACTTTGTGTTGAATTTTAACAATCTGGCTATAAAAATTAAACTATTTATTATTAATTAATTCAATTTCAATTCAGGCGTTGGTATATGCTTGTAAAAAGCGTGTCATGTAACTAAAATTAATTTAAAATAAATCTTTAAAGTCTATTTTATTTACTTGTTAACAACTTTTACATAAAATTAACACTGTTTTCCTTCCTAACTCCTTCGCCGATCACACTATGCAAATACCATTATGTGCTTTTGGAACGTATGCTGATAATGAACCTGTTACTATACTGTCTTTTCGATTCTTCAAAAATAGCTGAACAAGTTGTTGGATTTATCTGTAAAAAGATGTCTACTGGATCTTGTAACAACATAACGAGTTGTGTTATGTTGTTGTGTCAACTTATGTCAATTAAGTATAACGCACAATCAATATTTATGTATCAATATGTATGTATCAATATGTATCAATATGTACGCACAATCAATATTGTATCAGATTGTAGTGAGTAGCGAGAATAAGAGCCTAAACACGTTGTTTGATATAAACCCACATTACATGGTGTCAGAAGTAATAAAATTAAATTAATTAAAAATAAAGTTAAAATATTAAAAATAAATCAAAATATAATTTAATTATAATAATTAACACAGTGTGGAATAGTAATAGTGTTGTATTAAATTCATCATACGAAAAAGTGATAGAAAAATAAAAATAAAGAGACGCCATTTTGTTGAATAAAGGAAAGCTCTCTACGACACGTATTACAAGCGGCATAATTTCAGAAAATAAATCGAACATTATAATCGATACTCAGAAACGAGAAATTGTCGAGTTATCATTATATTATAATCGATATTAAAAAATTCGAAAAAATTAAAATGAGTGAAGGGGGAATTCGACCACCAAAACCCTTGGTATGCACGGGTGGAGACGTCTGCAACAATTGGTTAGACTGGATCAGGACCTTCAAGTTCTACGCAACAGCGACGGAGTTTAATAAAAAGGAGAAAAATATTCAAGCAGCAATTTTCATGACCTCAATCGGTCAGGATGCAACAAAAATTTTTGAATCATTTAATATAAAAGAAGAAGACATCAAGTATGAGTTGCTTGTACAAAGATTCGATAATCATTTCAAACCGAAAATTAATTTAACGTACGAACGATTTGTATTTAACAATCTCACACAAACAGTTAGTGAGAAATTCGAAGAGTATTTAACTAGAATTAAGTTACAATCGTTAAAATGTAGTTTCGAAAAGATAACGGTTGATGAAATCGTAAAGGATAGGCTAATACTGGGTATCTGTAAGGATGAAATTCACGAAAAATTAATCAATGATGATACAAAAACGTTAGATGACGTCATCAATATTTGTAAAGCAAACGAGATAGCATCCTTACAGATGCAAGCAGTGAAAGTAGAAAAAGAAGTTAACGTAGTTAATATTAAAAATACTAAAAACAATATTCGTAGTAACAACAAAAATCAAAATAATAGTAATAATGATAGCAATTATAGTAAAAATCAAATAAAAATATTTTATTGCAAACGTTGTAAAACCAAACATGGTGCGAGGTGTTGTCCGGCATATGGTGTGGTGTGTTCAATCTGTAAAAGGAAAAATCATTTTTCGGAAGCATGCAGATTAAAAAACAATCGCGATGTCAAAAGGTCAAACTACAAAGTTGACGAAATAAATGAGTCTGAAAATGAGGGCGAAGAGTTATATGTTGATTCGCTAAATATCGAAAACAATAAAGACGGCTGATACGAAAAAGTAAAAATTAATAAGTCACTTGTCAATTGTAAATTAGATACGGGGGCTGAATGCAACGTGTTGCCCAAAAATATTATAGTACAGTTAAATCTGAAGGTTGACAAGACGATGACAAAAAATCTAGTAACGTATAGCGGCCACAAAATAAGGGTACTAGGCGAATCAAACATAGCATGCGAAATACAGAACAAGTTAGTTAATGTAGTTTTTAAAATAATCGAAGATAATGTAACACCACTACTAGGAAAAGCAACTTGCCAGGAACTTAATTTAATACGGAGAACGAACGAGGACAAAATTTATTCGCTTGACATAGATGAGACAATTTACGAGGGATTAGGTAACCTTAAAAACTATGAATACGACATAGACTTAATAGATAACCCTACTTTCGAAATATATCCACCAAGACGAATAGCGCACTCGATTCGAGAACAAATTAAAGACGAGCTCGATAAAATGGAAAAAATGCAGGTGATTAAAAAAATAACTGAGAGCCTACTCCAACAGTCTCACCGATGGTAGTAGTTAAACAACGAGACAAAATAAGAATTTGTTTAGACCCATCGAATGTGAACAAAAACATATTAAGAAGACATTATCCTCTTCAAACATTGGAAGAAATATCGGCTAGGATAAACAAATCAAAGTTCTTCACACTCTTAGACTGTAAGAAGGGCTTTTGGCAAATTAGAGTTTCGGAGAGAACACAAAAATATCTTGCTTTTGCAACCCCTTGGGGAAGATATACCTGTTTAAGAATGCCTTTTGGATTGGCATCAGCGCCAGAAATATTCCAGCAGATAATGAACAATCTTTTGGACAGCATACCAAATGTGGAATGTTCAATGGATGATATCCTAGTGCATGCAGAAACACGAGACGAATGTGAAAAAATTACCAAACGAGTAATAGAGTTAATAAGCAGTGCAGGATTAAAACTGAACAAAGAGAAATGCCAATACAATAAAACAACTCTAAAATTCTTGGGTCATATGGTCACTGAAAGGGGATTGGAATTAAACAGTGAGAAAGTATCAACAATTCACAATATGGAAACACCAACTTCATCAAAGCAAGTACATAGATTGCTAGGAATGGTCACCTACGTTGCAAAGTTCATCCCAAATTGTTCAGAATTAACGGAGCCATTAAGAAAGTTGATCAAAAAAGATAGTACATTCATATGGGACTTCGAACAGGAACAAGCGTTCGAGAAAATAAAAAGAGCACTAACTACCACACCGGTATTAAAATTTTATGACACAAAAAAGGCAGGCAAACTATCAGCGGATGCAAGTAAAACAGCATTAGGAGCAGTTCTTCTCCAGGACGATCACCCAATAGCCTATATGCATCGAGATCGTTGACGCCTGCAGAGATTAATTATCCACAAATTGAAAAAGAAGAAACGGCTATAAGGTTTGCATGCAAGAAATTCCATGAATATATTTATGGGAAACAATTAACAATAGAGAGCGACCACAAGCCATTGGAGTCAATATTTAAGAAACCAATAACTTCAGCTCCACCGAGACTACAACGAATTCTGTTTGATGTTATGATGTACTCACCGAAAATAATTTACATAAAGGGCACAGAAATACCCATAGCTGATGCTCTAAGTCGTGATATCAAAAACAGGAATGATGAAATTGAAGAAGAAGAACTTCAAATACATCTAGTAGTACCTTTCTCAGAACATGCATTAGAGGAATTAATCGAGGATACAAAAAACGACGTTGACCTCCAAATTCTAAAAAATTATATATTGAATGGATGGCCAGACGAAAAACGGATACCTTTGAATCTCAAACATTTCTCTACGTTCAAAGAAGAATTGTCATTGTGTAATGATATAATCACTAAAGGAGAGAAAATAGTGATCCCTAAAAAACAAATCTCGAAGATACTCAACATCGCTCACATTGGTCACATTGGAATACAAAGCACTACGAGATTGGTTAGACAAAGCTTCTATTGGAAAAATCTAGCAGCAGATGTACAAAAACTAGTTGATAAATGTGCTGTGTGTCAACAAACACAACGCAATAACATAAAAGAAGTTATAACACCAAAACCTGTTCCTGAGTTACCCTTCCAAATAGTTGGGTCGGATTTGTTTACGTTCAACGGAGATGAATACTTATTAATAATTGATAGCTACTCAGGATTTCTAGATTTTGAAAAAATGACGAATACCAGTTCACTACAGATTATAAATCAGTTACAAAAGTGGTTTGCAGTTCACGGTACTCCTGAGGTACTTGAAACCGACAACGGGCCATTTTCAATGGAATGGAATTTTAAACGTCAGACATCAAGTCCAAAATATCCCAGATCAAATGGATTAGCAGAACGTGGTGTCGAAACAGCAAAACTATTGCTAAAAAAATGTTTCATAGATAAAACTAACATATATAAAGCTCTACAAAATTGGAGAAATACACCACGTAATGAAGAGTTAGGATCACCTAATGCAAGACTACTAAGTAGACTCACACGATCACAGTTACCAGTAAAACGAAATCAACTGAAACCAAAACCAGTTCAAGATGTACAAGAGAATTTACAAACACTACGCAACAAACAAAGACAATATGCTGATAGAGGAGCAAGAATAGCACCTCAACTAAACATTAGTGACCAAGTTAGACTACAGACTGGACCGAGACAGTGGATATCAGGAACAGTAGTTAGAAACGCACAAGCTCCCAAGCTCCCAAATCAGTTTATGTAAAAACAGAACGTGACCAAATATTTAGACGAAATACTTACCATTTAAGCAAAACGAGAGCATTCATTCCCCAAAAGAGAAATTCGTTTGTTACACTCTTAGCGCCATCAACACAAAACGAATCAATCCACTCAGATCAACCACATCATGTGACTGAGCACATCTCTCACTCAAATGAGGGAACAAATAATAATGTTAAAACTTCTAGTTTTGGAAGACCAATTAAGCCAGTTAATAAACTTAACTTGTAGAAATATTCAGTATCTACTTAAAATTGAATTGCTATAATAAAGTAAAATATATCTTTGTCATTATTTATGTATAAGTTTTTTGTAAACGTTTATGTTTTAAAATAGAATCATGCGTGCACACGTATAAAAAAAACAAAAACGGGGAGAAAGAGAGAAGTATATGTATGATCTGTGTTAAAACAAAAACGGGGAGATGTAACAACATAACGAGTTGTGTTATGTTGTTGTGTCAACTTATGTCAATTAAGTATAACGCACAATCAATATTTATGTATCAATATGTATGTATCAATATGTATCAATATGTACGCACAATCAATATTGTATCGGATTGTAGTGAGTAGCGAGAATAAGAAAATGAAATACATTATTCAGCCTAAACACGTTGTTTGATATAAACCCACATTACAGATCTGATTTACAATCTTAATTAATGAAGGATCATTCAAAAGAGCTAAGACTAACTTTTATTAGCTTTAGGATCAATATGCGGATATTACTGACCTGAAGAATAACGAGTTGGAGGTTTTGACTGTTAAATTGGCTTTTAATGGCCATCTGATGTTGATAGTTATTGTTTACATTCCATACGGATCCTCAGTTAGTATATATACGGAGAGCTGTCTGAGATAATTTATGGGATATTAACCTGTCTAAAGCAAAATAGCTTACGTTTGAAAATACTCTTCTGCCATTCAATGGTGATTTAACCCCAGACCTCATGATGAACACAATCTGTTCACTCGAACTAAGACAGATTAACAACATCGATAACTAGAACAGCAATCTCCTCGATCTGGTGTTCATACCAGTGAAATTACATAGTATACAATCATTGTTGGACATCCAATTAGTTTTTGAAAGTTTAGTGGTTTAGTGAGTCTTTCAACTTTTATAAAGAGAGACTATGATGATTTTAATGAGTTTCTGGACAATATTAATTGGGATCGAAATGAAACTTGTAGATTGGACTCTTATGTGACAAAGGCCTGTCTGGCCCAAAATATTCTAAAGCCCGTACAAAATACAAAATGATTTTATCTGTCGAAAATTATGAAATATTTAGTGCTCTCAGATCCAAATTTAAACTTTATAATTCAAAATATGTTGGTTGGATGAGCTTGAATCGAATATTATAAACCACTCTAAATATCTGCCATATGTTTGCTTCACCCACGTTGGAGCGCCTGGCTTATTTTTTTTGGGCTCGCACATAAAAATAAATATATTCACCGCACACCACATCAGCCAGTCACCAAAAACAATAAAAAATGGGGAGCAACTTGATTGCTCCCACGCGGTGTTTCTTGGGACAATTAAATGACCAAAAAGTTGGTTTACCTAAATCTGACAGTAACCAAAAGCGTAAACGTATACCAGCAATCACTCATACAAAGTTTTTAAAAAATTATCTTTCTAAATTAGGGTTGAAATAAAGGAATTCTACGGGTTATTCCGGCTGATGGGGAGTAGACGCAATAATGAAACTTGATCAGTAAGTTCAGGAAAACCAGTTAATCCTCCGTTATGCACATTTAGGCCTGACCATACCTTTTCGATTTTAATTGTAATATAAGTACATTTCTAGACGTTTATATTCGCACGTCTTGCATTTTCGTATTCATCTAAAAATTTATTAGCTATCGATCTACGAAAATATCGGTTTGATGTATACACATCGTTTTTATGCGTGAAGTGAATCAAAGAGAAAAGCGACAAACTATAGACACTTCGTCTAGCATTCATTGGCACAATTCGATCTAATAAAAGATGTAAGCCCTGATGAACTGAAAAAGCGTCATCGTTGCCCTATTTGTTTTTGGACTTGACGACGATTTGGTTTCAATTTGGTGCTACTTGCTAAAAAAGAATAAATGTTTGAACTTGAACCGTGCAGTATACAAAATTTTGTCAAGGCCAAGCAATGAAATCAGAAGTAATCTTGTTTTACGAGTATAATGCAAATAACGCAGGCGTCTATTGCATGGATCAAATGTTGACTCATTTCACATTATATAACGATCACCAAAAAGGGGCACTTTTGTTTTTTTCTGCAATATGTTCGATGTATGTTGCAGGTTTTCCGCATTTTGTATTTGTAAAGAAGTCGATGCCCATGCCAACAACAGGTTCACATCACCAAACAATTTACGGTTTTTTGCGGGAGACCAATAAATGTAAGTATTCAACGATATTCACCATCATAACTTGAGTTTTCATTTTGACTTCAATTCGTCTGATTTATTTCGTTTTTGTTTCGCATTCGTTTCAGATTTTTCAGATTACACCAAAAGTAGTCATATTACTGGTGCAGGGGAGTGAAAAAACGCGCCCGAAAATTTGTTTCTGTTGTCCAAAATGCTCAAACTTCGTATGCCAACGGCACTCAAAAGTTGACTATGTTTGCTTTCATTGTGTTTCAGGGACTAGTTAGTTAGAAGTATTCGTACCATATTTTATGTATTAACCTAAAACCTAGTATTTACATAAAAGTACATGAAAGTGTATGGGTTTGGTAAAACTCGTTAGGTACAAATGGGACTATCCGGACAGGAGGGTTAAGTGATTTCAATAAAAAAGTTGGGATTTTAAGAAACTACCCATAATTTTTTTAAATTTAACTTGTGAAAATAAGGGCTTTGCTGACATTGCTGCGACAATGTAAGTGTCCCATATGATCCTGTACTCAATATTATACACGAAGAATTGCATTTGCAATAACTGTCAGCAAGATGGTTGTCATGTTTGCTAATAAATGTACAAAAACTAAATAAAATGACTAGTGTTTGTAGATGTTTGAGTGTAATAAAACTGAATTTTCCCGTCGATTCATAACGGTTGATAAAACGGAGACCCATCTCTACACATCAGAATCAAAACAATGGATAGAAGCTGGTTCAAATGCTCAAAAAAAAGCAAAAGTTGTTGCATCAGCTGGAAGTACTGAATGCATTGAATAAAAAAACTAAGGAAAACCGACCATATTTGAAAAATAAAAACTGTTCTTCCCGGGTAATTTTAAGTAATTTTCACTACTCATCGGTTACCCGGGTATTTTGATTGAGTACTCCGGCAATATCAATTTTCATTTTTTTTTTTCATTTTCAATTTTTTGATGGTAAAATATGGGAAAAACATTAATGTTGAAAACCACCTATGCTACAACCTCGCCATGCATTTAGCCGTGCTTAAAGTTATATACAAAAATTCAAATATCAAAACCAGAGTAGAGAATCTCCACGAATAAAGCGATGGTGATTTCGTAAGTTTCAGCGATGGAGATGAGGCCGATGATGACGGAAACTTATTTTGGGAAATAAATTCCGTAACAGCCATTCTAAATGTGTTTGTACTTTTAAAATGCACATCTAAGAAAATGAATCGAGTATATCACAATCGTCTTGGAAAACACAGTAAAAGTTGGGTGAATTGGGCTTCGATTTACTTCTCCATCCTGTGACATTTTCTTAGGAGACAAACGCTTATTTTAAGGAGTTTGATAAATCATATTTTAAAGAAGGTTTAACGAAATAGGAAATACATCCAAATAAGTGTATCGAACTAAAAGGAGACTATGTTGAAAAATACAGTGAAATTTACTTAAAAAAAATTATGATTACTATTTAATTCTAACGACTTATCAATCCACCATCGTATACTTCAGTGTTTAAACTCCCAAAATATGTTATGCACAAATTTTAACGATTGACGCACAAAATTGCTCAGTCAACTACTACTCGACAATTTATATACATCGATCACTGTCAATTTATCTAAATAGATTTAAATAAAAAAAAAAAAAACTCTTTACCTGTAACATTCCTTGTTTATCGATGACCCGACACGGCAGCGTTACACGTGTGCCTACGACTGCTGTCTGATCTTGTGGCTCCATCGCAAACCGTTGCCCATGTGTTTTCTCCTGGCCCGTTGGCGCTGATTTACCCGCTAGGATCATATTTAAATTTCCTATCCGCAGCAGCAGTAGCAGCGATATTGTGACTAATGTTGTATACGTTGACATATTTTTTGTTGATGTTTTTATAATTTTTAAACGTTTTGTTGACATTTTTGTGTATTTTTTATATTTTTTGAAAATATTTTGAGGAACTAATATTCGCGTTTTGGAATGCACTAATCTCGTAAAATCGTTTTTTTATTTTATATTAATTATATTTGCTGGAAGTCAATTGTTCGATTCTGAAATAAAAAGAAAAACAGCAAAATTATAATTTATTTATATTTTAATTTTAATTAAATATTTAATATTGAGTCAAATTTGTGAATATACAAAAAGTCTTATTATCTCTGTACTCTACTGTATAGTCCATATAAAATAAATGAAAATCAATATAAATATTTATAAATTTTCCGGAAATCTATAATTTTTTTTTTTTTTTTTTTTTTTGAGAAATGTGAAATGAATTTGAGTCATTTAATATAAATAATGTGTATAATATAGTTTACAGTAAATGTAAGTTATATTCTTGAGAACAATTATTGAATTGAAAATTATCTTTGTTGTAGTATCTTTGTTGTACTTCATGACTAGAGCACAATTGTAAGCTAATTTTGCCAATTATGCGGAGATTTGATAAGTTAACAAAGCCTTTGCTTCAACATGAGGTCGAGATTTTTATAATTCTTCTACCCAAAGCTCAATTTGCAAAATTAAATTTCATTCGATGTCAGATCTTCGATATGAATTCGATCAGGTTTAATTAACATTAAGTCAAACCATTTTAATTTTTTGAATTTTTGGCTTTATGGGTTCATTTGCGCATTTCGGTACCAATTAATAACTACTTGCGATTAGTTTGTCATTTTGTTTCGGAACCATACAGCAATAAATTTGATGATGCCTTTGATACACAGGACCACAAGTCTAAGGACGAATGAATAATTTTAGATTTTTGAATTTTTATCAGCTTATGAGTGCTTACAGCACATTTTATACCTATTCAGATTTTATTTTAAAGTGTTTGATTTTGCTATTTTTATTTATTAAATTATAAATTTAAAATTAAATACACGAAGAGGGTGAGCAGAATTAAGTAACTCTTGATTTAAAGACTCCCCTGTCAGCTAACAAAAAATTTAAAATTCATCATTCTTCCTCTTAGTTCCCCAAAATCTTGGTAGATGAGGACAATCGACAAAACGTTATCGTACAAGGTCTTTAAAAGCTCGAAAAGACTTTCATAATTCCGAATGAAGGTAAGGAGTAAATGGAATTACGGGGATGTAGGGGTGAAAGTCAGCAAATATGTCGTTAACATTGTATAAACCCGATTTTTTATCGTGTAAACGAACTTGAAAAATAAGAATTTCGAATATTTACCGATTTCAGACTTTAACAGTAACATTTACATAAAAAGCTCGTATTATGTTTCATTAATTTTATAATTTTACTAGCTGAGTTACCCGGCGTTGCACGTGCGGTATATAAGCATGAGTTGTATTTTCGAATATTTTGTAGAAAATGTCTGGATAACTCAGTAGTTCCGGAGGCGTAAGCTAGAAGAGGTTCAGGTGGATCATTCAGAGGAGGCAAATTCACTTTTTCATTTGAACAACACATCCTGCTTCGAACATTTTCAAATCGTGTTTCACGCTGTTCAGTTGTTTCATCAGCTCTAGAAAAAGATATCCTGCTTCGAACGTTTGCAAGTCGTGTTTCGCGCTGTTTAGTTGTTTAATTAGCTCTAGAAGAAGATCTACTCCTTCCAACGTTTGCAAGTCGTGTTTCATACTGTTTGCTTAATTCAGCCACCCTTGCGGCCCTACTCTTCTTCGACTTTGCAGTTACCTATCCAATTGATCTTTTTTTCGGTGGCATTTTTAAGCAAAACTGAAACGTGTAGCTAATGAATCAGGAATGACGGGCATTCAAAACAGAAATCAGTATTAATTTATCAAAACGATTTTAATGTTCCCTTCGATACGTTTCACCGCGAACTGTGTTTGAAAATGTCTCTACGGAATTTTTTTAAGCAAAATCAAATGTTATCTACAATCAAAAAGTAATCGTAGATTAACACGATTATAAACTGAAAACTTAAATCTTATAAGAATGTAGATTCACTTGAATAATATATACCTGGAAAATAATCACCAACAATTATTTTATTGCAATATAGCTAACTAATCGAGAACAACGGCATCCGAAACACAAATTAATATTAATTTATTCAAAATGATTAAAACTACGTCCACTTCGATACGTTTTACCGCGAACTGTGGTTGAAAATGACATTTCGAAAAACAAAAGAAGTTTTTTCAAACTAAGGCAATTTTACACATATAATAATTTGAATCCGAGGATGTTTCTGGTAGAAGATGCTATTTTCAAATATAAAACGCTAGTACTTTTCAAAGTAAATTAGTTTATACGTACAATATTTTTTAGTACCTTTCCTAGAATGGATTTTATGAAACAATCATTGATTATTTAAGTAATAAACTAAATAAAGTAATAAACTATTGGCTTTTAGTATGAAACTACTATTTTCATTAAAAGCCGCCGGTTGCAATAGTGGATTAAAATAAAATGTTAATTATTTCTGAGGTTATGTGGAAATTAGAACTCGCTGACTATGGTACATTTCAAAACAGGATATGTCAAATAGGATATCACTAAACAGTACATGTCAAACCAGTAAAAATGGATTATTAGTATGGATAATATAAGTGTTCAGAGATTTGTCTTCAGTTAAAGTGATGAAAGATTGTCTTAAATTTAAATTAATAAAATTAATTTGAATAATTAAATTAACTATAGTAGAGGTATGATTTGTGTAAAACAATCGCACGCTAAATATCCTTTTTGGTGTTTAAATTTGCGGCTAAGGCACTATTACGGAACATTTAAATAATTGTATCTATACATGTAAAAATGAATTCTTGATCCAGGGTAGACTTCCGGGTTGGAGCATGTAACTAATTTCATATAACCTCTTTCATGAAGTCATTCACGTCAAAAAATCTTAAAAAAATTGAAATTTGAGAAAAAATTTGTACCACAGCCCCTAGACCCCGGGGTCCAGCCCCTTCAAAAGTATCGTGTGCTTGGTTCTGAACATGCAACATGTACATGGTAAAAATTTCATTGCGATCGGTAAAGCGGCTAAGGCGTTATTTCAGAACAATCAAATAAATGTATCTTTACATGTAAAAATGAATTTTTGATCCAGAGGCGGACCCCCGAATTCGAACATGTCTCTTATTTCATATAACCCCATTCCAAAACTCATTCTCGTAAAAAAATTTAAATTTTTGAAAAAATTTGTACCTAGACTCTGGGGTCCAGCCCCTTTCACAATATCGTAAGATTGGTCCTGAACATGCCACATTTGCATGGTAAACATTTCATGGCGATCGGTTGAGCGGCTGAGAAGTTATTTTGGAATAATCAAATATTTGTATCTATACATGTAAAAATTAATTTTTAATCCAGGGCTGGGCCCCTCGGATTCAAACATGTCAGTATTTTCATATAACCAGCCCCATAAACTCATTTTCGTGGAAAAATTTAAATAAAATTATAATTTTCGGAAAAAATTGTACCTTGGCCCCCAGGCCCCGGGGTCCAGCCCCTTTCAAAATATCGTAAGATTGGTTCTGAACATGCAACATTTGCATGGTAAACATTTCATGGTGATCGGTTGAGCGACTGAGAAGTCATTTTGGAATAATCAAATAATTGTATCTATACATGTGAAAATTAATTTTTAATCCAGGGCTGGGCCCCTCGGATTCAAACTTGTCAGTAATTTCATATAACCAGCCCCATAAACTCATTTTCGTGGAAACATTTAAAGAAAATTATAATTTTCGGAAAAAATTGTACCACAGCCCCTTGACCCCGGGGTCCAGCCCCTTCCAAAATCATATATACAACCATCCATTTTTATATATATAGATATAGATAAGTAAGTTTCGTAGAATACATATATCATAATCTTGAAGACCATTCACCCGCAATTCGAACAAACCCCATTCGTTTTATATAAGAACCAATTGAACTACAGCATTATCCATCAAGAGTATTGGGTCTTTATACGGCGTATATCGGCTGGTTGTTGGAACAATTTTTTTATGAATCGTGCAGTTGTGAGAATCATCTTACTCGATATCGCTGTCTTGGAGCAGTTCATAAGCCCTATGTTTTAAGTGAATCTGATACTCGTTTTCCTTAAATTTAGTTGGTTAGGGTTCAGTATTTGATTTTCATGCTAGCATCTGTTATTATTTGTGTTATATGTAAAATGCTCAATAGTTCTGCATTGGTTTTAATTACTCCAAGGTGTTGATATAAATTTTGTAACTTTGCTGAGCAATTTCAAATCAAATCTTCTGCAAGGCGATGTAAATCAACCTTCGAAATTGATAGGTCTGCCACTTAAAAGTACAATATCATCAGTATATTCAAGATTAGCAAACGATGAAAATTAGTGATTTCTACGTAGATAATATTTTATCAGGAGGTAATACCCTAGCTAAAGGAGCACAAAACAAACTGATCACCGATTAGCTAATTAGCCTCAACTCTTACACTCTGTCAATTCAGATTCCAGAGCTCTCGAGCCTGTCGTGATAATCTAGGACGCTGTGAATATATTATAACTGCTGCATCGAACTTATTCGATCCATTATGATGATTATTTCTAATCTAAACATAACACAAAATTTTAATGCAAGTAGATCTCAGGCAGCACCTGGGATGAGAAGGTACTTGAAGAAATCGAAAACAAATGCCGTAAATATTATGCCTAGCGAAGTTTACCAGGAGAATTGCATGGAATGTATGATGCTTTAGAAGTGGTTTTCGCAGCGTTGGTATATTTTTACGAGAGAACTTTAAGGCAAATTTATTAACGTCAAAAAAACGAGTGGCAAGAAAAGCAACCGCAGATTACCGCACTGCAATTTCAATACAATCAAAAAGAACTATGTCATAAGATTTATCAACTAATGCCAAAGGAAGGCAACAAACAACCAAGAACTCCCACAACAGTAGAATTAAAATAGTTTACCCCCCATATGGAATAAACTGGCACCGAGACACCACTTTAAAAAACAAAACTATGATTTTTGTCTCCGTTCATACATGGTGATGTCTGGCGCGTTCAGTCCAAAACCCATAAACAAACAATGCATGGAGGAACACAATTAACCGTAGCTCACCTCCACACCAGGTACAGGATCATACTCGTTTGAAATCTAACACGGCATTACATATATCGAAATGTACAAGGTATCATCGTTCCATGGAACACGTTCCATTTTTAGAGAACTGGAGTCAACTATGTGAGATCTATTCTGATTCGCAAAACAAAGGAAAGACGCAACGTTAAATTTTGAAGAACTATCGGAGGTCACTTCCCTAGTAGAATCTTGATTATATTCAAAACCACTCTCACCATCCTTAAAAGCAATTCCACAAGAGGTATAATGGCAGAAACAAATATTCACGGCATAACACGACGCAAACTGGTAAAAAAATTAAACAAAATTTCTGGAGAATATGGCATAGCAAAGATAACATTCCTCCATTAAAATGGCTGAGTGGTCGTGTGGTATATCATAAATATCAATAAATCCAATGTATGTTTAATTTTCTTAAATGCAGATTGAAAGTCTATTTCAACACCTATCCAGTGGTACCATTTTTGTACTTAGACCGTGCCAACAAAATGATTTTTGGGGACAACATCTGAAGGACACGTTTTCGTGAATTTGTTAGCATGAAGAAGTATTCCCTCCCCTAGTCCGAATGACGGTTACTTGAGATCACCTTCCATTCCCCTACGATTGCCTGTTGCAGCTCCTGAAGACTCATTGGAGCAACACCTCTGGCTCAAACTCTTTTTTCAGCTCGGCCCATAAATGTTCGATGAGATTGAGATCCAGGCTTCATTATCCTGCATGGGCGGGAAATTTAACAGTTAGTGCAACCACTTGAGCGGTTACTTCTGGTGTGGTATTCAATTTCTTGTTTCGGATAAACACGTAATCGATAAAAACCGTTCAGGTTAAGCGTTGATATGCGAATGATGACAATCCCCTTAAATTTGCCCTTTTGTAACTGCCACAAGTTCCGCAACCGGTGCTACGATATGAGCTTTAATTTGAGGTGCTTTGATTCAAAAAAAAAACATTCCGTTTCGTGAGAAAATTAAAAAAAATGTAACAGCAAATTTTTCTGCTCTCAAGTGTATATACAGGCATAGACCAAACTGTTTGAGTGTTTTTCTACTTAGTGGGCCGGGGAGCGTACTAATTAAAAGACTAATTCACGAACTTTTACGAGTACTCACAGAACCTTAGAACATTGACTACACGAATATACAGTCGTCAGTTGAGCAACCAGTACAACCAACGATGTCTTCACTTGTGCAATATCAGAACATGATATATCATTGGTAAAGCTTTCGGTATCATGAATCAAGGGATACATTACACATAGACAAGCAACTGGAAAATACAGAATCTAATGAAAATAGTTATTGGCATTATTCTAAAATCAAACAATTAAAAGGAGGAAAACAACCGAATTCAATATTATATATCACCAACCATGTTGACTCCTGCAGGCAATAACCACATTATTTTTGAGTACAGATGCCTTCGGCATATAAACTATTACACATATAGTACCGATCCCCTGTAATGAAAATTGAACAGTTGACAACAATAAAATTACATCAGTTGAAATATTGGACACAGTTGGACATAATCCAATAATTATTCTCGGTGACAGCACCAAAAATAGTTCATCTAATATGTGATCGTCAGGTGAGCACAATGAAACTTAAAAATTGGAATACTCAGTCTGGATTCGAAATGTTCATCTGCCCAATTTATGATAAACACTGTACGTCATTTCCGCTTAAATTTCGAAAAACTGGTATGGACCGATAATGTTGCAAAATTAAGATTTTAAACTATAAGCTATGTTATTAATGGTTTTTTTGTAAATGATATACTTTTCAAAATATTTGCAAAAAATGAGAAAGCTCCTGTTAGAGGAGAGGCTGTCACTTCCGGTGGAACAATTTCAGCCAAAAATCGTTCGATTCTCCCAATTTATAAGAGAAGCTTAAGTATAAATTTTGTTCACGATTAGTTAATCCGTCTGATTGCTATATTTTATTTCACTACGTAAAAATTGGTGTACCGCATGCCCTAGTCTCCCCTATATATTTTCCAAAATATTATAAGCGTGAGATTTACAAAAAAGAATATCATAATTAATTAACATTTTAATTAATATATAGTATATATTGAGGTGTTCAAATTCGTGGAAACCACAATTAAATTCTAAAAACACATGAAACGTACTAGAGGAAATGAAAATTTATTTCACAACTGTACAATTTTTCCGTGTACACAGAAATATATAAAAATTGTATGTGGTAATATAGTTTTTTATTTTCTGGGTGAAAATACACATTACATTTTTACCAAATAATTTGTACATACATATATAATTTTGCCTTTGATCTTTATATACACCAATTTGGGAGCGTGTATAGCAGCGATGAGAGAAAAATAATGAAAAATCGTAATTTCCACTGTATAAATAGAAAATTAAAATAAAAACAAAAAATTTAATTTATTTATTAATCGATAATCCCATAAAAAATATTTTATTTATTTTAATTTATTTCTTCTTAATATTTATTTATTTTATTTTATTTTACACGATAATCAAAAGAAAATTAACTTTATATTTTTTTTATACATTTTTTGGGAAATGGGAAAATAAAATAAAAACGACAAACAATAAGGAAACTGTAAATTATTATAAGAGTTTGTTTTTTATCTTATTTTATTTTTATTTCTTATTTTAATGACAAAATTAGATGTAATAAAAAGTTAAAAAAATAAGCTCAATAGAAACATAAAAAAGCATAACAAAACGAAACACTTGTCGTCTTGTTTTTCTTCCTCGTGTATTTTCCCTCTATACGCCAAAATATATGTGTGGATATTGTACGTATATGGGAAATGTGGAGGAATTTATTTTTTCTAATGATCTCTTCATTTTTGCTTCTATATACGAATTTATATATAGATTTGAGATGTATAAAGCTTGATATCAGAAACAATTTATTTTTATTATTATTGTAAAGTTTGTAAATTTGTTAATGTCCCGGGAGATATTCATTTTTATGTTTGTTTAAAACACACTGAACAGAAAGCGAACATGAATATATATTTCTCACACTGGATATGAATGGGATATAAACATATATCTCGATCGTGATTATATAGAGATGATGCTCAAAACAAATCACTACGTAATTGGTTAAAAAATGAGGATTTAGGGTATTTGAGGGTATCTCACTCCAATTTACACCTGTATCCCCCCCATTTTAATATAAACGGTATGCCTTTAATTAAAAATTTCATGCAGAAAATACTCACTCACATAATATAAAGTATCAAATTTTTTTGATGTATGTAATTTTAAATAGTTTATTGTGGTCGGAGGGCTAGAAGGGATTGATTTTTTGTACTAGATTACGATGTATAACGTGCATAATTAAATTTTATAGCGTGATTTTTATACATTTTATGTCTAGTATATTATTATATAAGGGTGCTCTCAACAACACACTCGTATATGGTATATAATAGAACACTTAAAAATTTAGAAAACAATAAACTATAGTGTTCTAAAATTATTTTTAAAAATTTTCAATTGCATAAAAATGAAATTTTAGAAATTTTTCACTTGCATTGTTCATGTATACAAATAGCATGTGTGTACCTACGTATATATAAACGTACGAGTATATCATGGATGTAAGCACACACACATATAAAAATCAATTCATTTTCAATTTGACCACAATAAGGAACAATATTTACTCGTAGAGTAGAGGAAAATTATTATTTTTCCAAAATGTTGGTACATAGCAAAATTAAATATGTGGCAAAATATAAATAAATTTTCCAATTTATAACCAAACCGAATACACAAGATAAAAATTATAAGATTATTGTAATTGTAACAATTATATTATGCAATATTTCATATATCCAGTACAACACAGCAATATTTATTTTTTTTTGTTTTTTCTGTATAATTGGGAAAAATTTTGTATTGAAAATATTTTTAATTTCTACCGACTGAGATAAAATACAGAAAATATGGACAAAACACTTTTTGTTTATACATCTGCATAATTTATTTCTTTATATACGAACCAAACGAAATAATTTAGTAGAATTCATGAAAATTTATTTGTCGATTTAGGCATTACATATTTATGAAAAAGTTAAATTGAAATAATTGATCGAATGGGGCCAGATTCCGATTTAAAGAAATCGAATCCTTAATTAAATTTATTTAAGGGTAGAGAGTCAAATTATTAAAGTAATTATACAATAAAGTTCTTATTTTATGTATTTTGTGGTACCAAAGCATAAAAACTATAGAACAAATATCACTAATATTTTTATTTTAAACTTTTAATTAAAGTTTTATTGGAAAATTGGCGGTAGCTTTTTTAAATTTTCTCTCTAGATTTTCAAAAAACTGGAGAGGTGCAATTTTGTAGCCAACACCCGACATTATTTTACAACAAATGTATATATACAGTGCTGTGAAAAAAAAAATTGGGCATATTTTATTGCAAATTGGAGTCTTTTTTTTGATAACATTACAAAAGTTTTGAACGCAATTGTCTTATTGTATCATTTTAAAGACATGTATGACGTATTTTTATGAAAAAAAAAATTTACCTGCAATTTAGGGGCAAAACCCTGAAAAATGCCAAAATATTAAAATACGTTGATTGGAGTTAAAGTAATGAAATAAATTAAACACCTATTTTTATATTTTTATTTTTTGTTTTTTATTAATTTATAGAAGTTCTATCTTTAATATTAATATTTTGTTGGACCGCCATTTGCTTTTATTACAGCGATACACCTCCGATTCATTGAATTTGATAAATTTTTCAAAGTCGTAGGAGGAATGGATTCCAAAATCGTCACCAACAAATTTTTTAAAGCTTGAATCGATTGTGGACGCTTTTTTGCTACTTCTAACTTCATTATAGACCAACTATTTTCCATGGGATTTAAGTTTTTTACTCAAAGACAATAAGTGTAGATGTTAAGCTGAAAAATACGGTATGTCCGTGGATCACACTTGACATTTGGAGTGACATTCGTAAAAAAAATAAAGTTCTAAAAAAAATTAAACGTAATCCTAGTAACGTTGCTCTGAAATCTGAATTGGAACGTCTATCTAAATTATTAGCTTCTAAAAAATATTATGCTAAAAAGCGTTACTTTAGTAATATGTTTACAGATTTAAATCAGAGAGATTTATGGAAGAACGTGAACTTATTTTTTAATAAAAATCTCGATTCACTTAAATTTGATAAAATTTTCTTAAATGGCCGATACGTAAGTGATTCTCTTGAGATAGCTAATCTTTTCAATTGCTTCTTTGTTAACGCAGGTTACTTAATCAGTGAATCTATTACCTCCGACAGAGACATACACAGGTTTAGAACTATTAAATGGATTTCAGATGGCATGTATCTATCACCAATTACACCTGCTGAAGTTTGTAATGTTATCTGTTCGCTTAGCAGTGGTAAAGGTGGAGGTCCGCAAAAAATTAATAGCTGCGCGCTGAAATGTAGAATTGAGTTTTTTTCGAACATGTTGTCTGATATTTTTAATGTAACTTTAATAACTGGTGTATATCCCAAATGTCTAAAAGTCGCTAAAGTAATTCCTATTCTAAAGAATGGAGATTCTTCTTTACTTAATAATTATAGGCCTATTTCTAAATTAATATTTTCGCGTTTAATAACGTTTTTAAATTATAATAATTTTTTTTATTCCTACCAATATGGTTTTAGAAAAGGTTTAGGAACTGAATTGGCATTGGCAGAAATTGGGAGTACGATATATACTGCTTTTGATTCAAAAAGGTATGTTGGGGCGCTTTTCTTGGATTTACAGAAAGCATTTGATTGTATTGATCATCAGTTACTTCTAAGTAAATTATACTGTTATGGCGTACGTGGCATTCCTTACAATTTATTGAAAAGTTATTTATCAAATCGAAAACAGTATGTGATGATAAATGGAGTAGGAAGTGAAATGTTAGATATCAAATGTGGTGTCCCTCAAGGTAGTGTTTTAGGACCACTTTTGTTCTTCATTTATATTAATGATATTTCCTATTTGCCGCTCAAGGGTCATATTAGAATATTTGCAGATGATACGGCTTTATTTTATGAAACCCATGATCCAGACAGTATATTGATTGATATGAAACATGACCTTAGCATACTTTTAGAATATTTTAATTCCAACTTAATAGCTCTCAATATATCTAAAACCAAATATATGGTATTTCGTTCCCCTTATAAATCGATGACTAGTTTACCTCTATTTGAAGTTAATAACATGCATATTGAGAGAGTTAGTTCTTTCAAATATTTGGGAGTTACATTTGACGAACATATGTTTTGGGATGATCACATCAATATCACAAGTAAGAAACGTGCTCCACTTGTTGGGTTACTCAGAAAATTATCTTTCTTTGTTCCTACTACGGTATTGCTTATGATTTATTTTTCGTTTATTCATTCGCAATTTAGTTATGGCCTTATCGTATATGGAACAGCTACCTTAACCAGGCTGATGACATTGCAAGTTATGCAAAACAAAAGTGTAAAAGCAGTATACAGATTGCCACTTCTATTTTCCACTAGGTTATTATATAGCAAAGATGATATTATGATATTGCCTATAAATGTCTTATATACGCTTCAATTAACCCTTTATATGTATAAAAGCCTAAATGTATCTTCATTTATGTCTAATATAGACTTTAATTACGCTCATCATGTGTATTCAACTCGAAACTGTAACAGAATTGATTCGCATCATATTAGAACTGAATTTGGAAGAAAATCGATCACGTTTATGGGCCCATTTATTTATAATCAAGTACCTGAATTTATAAAGCAATCTGAAAACTACTTACAATTTAAAAAAAATATTAAAAATTACTTTAAATCAAACTTTCTATTATTTTGGAACTAAATCTCTGTTATCTTTAAGTTTTAAAAATTTTATAATATTTATATATCTATGAATGTAAATTTTGTAACTTTTGTATAATTATGTATAAAAACTTCAATTATCCTTAAAGGAACATTAAATTCACTGGATAATCCGCCGTTGTTATTGAATGAGAATGAACAATAAAAATAAATAAAAATAAAAATAAATAAGTCTGGACTATACGGGGGCCAGCTCAACACATCGATACTTCTTATTTCGAAGTACTTTTTTACCTTTAAATGAAGAGATAAGAAAAAAAAATCAAGTTTTTAACAAATTATTTATGTTTATCTGAAAGCCAATTTTTCTATCTACAATTCAAAATTAATAACTTACAACTTTGGCGGTATGGCACGGAGCGTGGTCCTGTTGAAAAATAAATTTACAGGTCTCGCCAAAAAGCTTTAACACAGAAGGCTCAAATTCGTTGTGTAGGACCTGCAGATAAACAGCTGCTGTAATGCTGGAACTAAGGAAGCACAACCGACCGGTTTCATTTTCAGAAAAGCATCCCCAGACCATAACTCCTTCATTTTTTGGTGGAAGTCTTAAAAGACATTCGTTGCTAAGCTTTTCGCCCGGTTTTCTTCTTACGAGAATTCTTCCATCTCCAGCATGCAGCTTGAATTTTGATTCATCGGAGAAAATCACATCATTCCACATCTCTGGAGTCCAAGAAACATGCTCCTGGGCCCATAGCAAACGTTTTTTTTTCACTAGTAATGTGAACTCAGGCTTCTGGACAGTTTATGTGCTCTCAAACCAGCTTTAACAAGTCTTCTTCTCACTAAGCTGGCTGAAATTTGTTTTCCTGTTGCTATACGAGCTGTATTTTTTATGATAATCGCTTCTTATGATAATCGTGCTTCTGATGTAAACATTGCATATTATAATTAATTAATAACCACTTATCTTGGACACACTTTTTATTTTATGATTTGCCATCTAAGGACAGTTTATTTCTTTTTACGCTATTGGCCGTAGGCACTTGGCGAAACACACTAATACTTAATAAAGACATTTTTAATCACTTGTTTTTTGTTTCGCAGTTATTTTGAATAATTTTCAAAAAGTTTAAAAAATCACTCGATCGATTTCGACTTGTTAGGTCATCATCAGGAGTATCTACTGATTTGTGTAAGAACACAAATCAGTAGATACTCCTGATGATGACCTAACAAGTCGAAATCGATCGAGTGATTTTTTAAACTTTTTGAAAATTATTCAAAATAACTGCGAAACAAAAAACAAGTGATTAAAAATGTCTTTATTAAGTGACAGTTTATTTACAAAACATGATCTTCATTGCGGCGTAAAATCACATAAACACCGTTAAGGTAATTTTCAATTAATTTGTTAAAGTTTTATGACCCGATTCTGAAAATGTAAAAATTCTATAGCTGCAAATTTATAGAAATTGCTTACAGAGAAAAAGGTGCAATGTTCTAAAAAATTAAATTCACAAACTGTAGACTTTTCGCCGCTGTAAATCAATACGAAATAAATTCGCCGCTCTAACCGAATTATATTTTATTTTAAAATATTCTATCAAATTCGATGGCGGCACTCGAATATATTTACATAAACTTTATAAATAAAGTCTTTCTGTGTATATTATCTGTGTTATTATTTTATCTAAAAGCTCAAAAACTACAATTGTCATTAGCTTCAACTTTTGTTAGTATAGACACGCTAATAGTAACAACATATATATACAAAAACCGTTTCAGAAAATGACAATTTTCGCAGACTCGACTTCCGTTTTCGTTCCGTTTGTCACAAGTATCGTTTTGCTTAGCTATTCACTTAGTTTGTCTTAGTATAATCACAAAAAACAAATTCCAATTCGACAAATTCCATACCAACCTTGCTCTGTTAATTAATATCTACTACGGCTTCACACGAGTATATCGAAAATTTGACTCATAGACTCGATCCACAATAATTTTTTTCTTACTAATAAATACCCAGAGTGCGTGATTTTTCGTTTTTTGATTAACCATGCCAGTAAATATTGTTTGCTATTAAATTAATTTCTCGTGATATAAATTTCTGCGCTGCAATACTTTTTTTGGTTTCGGGATGGTTCGAACACCTGTCACTATTTGTTTACTGAAATTTTCTGTATTGGAACTCTTTTTCGGGATAACAAAAAAAAAATATCATGATAGTAAAAAATGTCAGGATAGTAAACAAATTTCGCGATGACATTCAAAACTAGCGTGATATAGAAAATTTTTCGGGATGACACTGAAAAGTGTCGTGATATTCGTTTTATAGTGTTGCCATCGCATTTCTTCGGGATATTTTTCGGGCTAACTTCACAGACATACCATAGAGACATTATTTCTTGCTCCAGATGCGAAGGGTTGGCCTTAATACGGTTGTTTTCCACTTTTGGGATAATTTTGCGAGTTTTACTGACTGATTATATTACAAGAGATACTATCGTCATTGTTTAGGTTTTCATACATGAAAGTGTCTTTCATTTTTATTTTTTCAGTAATTCAGCAAAATAACTTTTGAAATATTGGTTACTGAAAACTTATGAGTAGAATGGAGTGGAAACTTTTCAGAAAATACCAATTGATCCAGTGGACGGACCCCTCGGATTCGAGCATTCGTCACTAATTCCATTTAACCAATGAAATATTAGAACTGCTTCCTCTATACTGTTTTCAGTCAGAGGACACTAGTTATTTCCGATTACAAATTTTATAATTAACTCATAACGTATTTATACAGCCAGCATTACGCCAACGACATCCTTAATTTCTCATATATACGGACAATAAATTTTATGACCCTTACAGAAATCCCATATTACCATCATACTTACTTATTAATGTAATAATAATTTTGTTCATCTTTTTTCGAACATGCGGCCATTTCAAAGTAGCGCTTTATGTGGTACGTATAGAGTTTTACAAGTCATAGAATTCTACAGTGTATGGATGTGTAGTTATAGAAAATAAATTTTTATGCATTGTTACAAAAAAAAAAAAAAAAAAAATTACGAAGCATAAAAATTTACTAGAACATAATATAAACATTTAAGGATATTGATATTTTTTCTTGTAATAATGATAATAAAAGTTAAACATAAAATTATGTATATTTTTTCATAAATTTAACATATAAGCAAGCAGCATACATGACGACAAACGACGTCTTTTTATTTTAAAGGATGGAAGTTATAATTTTGTTAAAATCTTTTTCATGTTTCACAGTTTTTTGTTGTTGTTTTGGTTTTTTGTATCTTTAATGTATATCGTGTGTGTTAGTCTGTTAACGATAAATATTAGACTTGTTGTATATTTTTTTCTTTTTATCTGGGATGTATGGATACATTTATATCAATATGCATAATGATATGGAGATGATATATGTGTATACAATGTATATATATGCTACAAAGCTAATCAGTTGGTATGTACATATATATGATGTTAAATGGGATCAAATGAAAATTTATGTGGTACTGTGTAGTGAGTTATAACGTTAGGGTTAAATTTTTCGATTGTGTATCCGAATACGAGTATATACATTTTATACAGAAGATACGATATGTATAAGTGGTTTTGAATACACCCAACTACTTTAAGTGTATCGACATAACAAATAAGCTGCTTCAACAGAATATAATTATTCTTAAATATATAAAATTGTGGAGGACATTATAAGTATCATTATACAGTATATAAACCCCATCTCTTCGTACATACTATATAATATAGACGAGTATCATGTTATCTCGCTCGATAGTGCTGAGGAAAATTTTGTGAAAAATTATCTTTACGTTTTTATCGATATAAGAATATAAAGGTAAAATCAAAAGGTGGAAGTTTATTTTTCAATTTATTTAACAATTTTATTTTAGTATCATAAATAAAATAGGCGAAGTGTATATAATATACATAACGAGTGAATTGGGAGCGATAAAGCTTCAAATTATCAT
The DNA here is from genome assembly GCA_947310385.1 of Nephrotoma appendiculata. Lineage (NCBI taxonomy): Eukaryota > Metazoa > Arthropoda > Insecta > Diptera > Tipulidae > Nephrotoma > Nephrotoma appendiculata. The sequence goes on along the minus strand of OX371225.1, from coordinate 21,995,063 downwards.
CTAAGTAATACTATGGTTGTTTTTTTGCACAAAAAAAGCTCTAAATAAATAAGCTCTAAATATAAAAGGTACTTCAAAGATTTTGTTAGGAAATTTATTTATATTGTGTTGCAAATTATTTGTATACCTACCTACATGTTTTACTCGTATATAACGAAAAGACAAATTTAATCGGGTAATCGGATTGTGTATATTACAACCAGATATTAAATTATTTTATTGCATAATGAAAATTCTTATTAGCGGGAAATTAGTTTTTCTTTTTCCTAATGCCGTAGGTATACTTAATTATACCTGTATATATTTATTCGGAAACACGTAAGAACACTTTGCAAGGGAAAGTATAAGAACGTAAATATTATTATGTTGATGTTATATCGATTTTGTTATATGTTTTTTTGGTTTCCAAGAATTTTTGTTTCAAGATTTTCATCTGATATGTATCATCTACATAACAACCGTAGGTGGGCGAAATAAATTTTAATTGCGTCAAACTTCGTAATCATAATAATACTACTACGAATTTGACTTGTTAAAAAAAAGTTCATATCACACTCAAAAAATTTATAAAACCACTCACAAACCATTATTTTCTACCACAATTGAATTATTTATCACTTTGACTTTTTAAATTATCACGTGTCGAATCACGTGTCGTAACAAACTAAATCTAGAAATCTAGTTTACGTGGCCAACACTATAAAAATTCAAACTGGTTGCATTTCCAACATCTGATAACTAGCTGTTTATAGCTCTCAAACATCGGACGTTCTCCCTGTACATCGTACAGAGAACGATACGAGGAGCCAAAGTTGTTCGACACCTCGAACTATTAAACCAACCTTGTTACGTTTCTTTCAATATATGATTTGTCTGCTCCTTTCCAATAAATTCGGTCTACAGACCCATAATTTTGAAATCCTTATAAAAATAATAAAAATGGCCAAGATCTAAAAAATTTTTCGAACATTTCGGGGTCCCTTAGGCGAAATTGCAAAAAATAATTATCCGTTCGTTCGCCTGGATATCTGAACCAATGATATCTTGAGAATTAAATATGTAATTAGATGTTTAAAAAGGTTTTGGAAGCTGCACATCAGGGGAGTCGGTTTCTTTTAATAGAAAATTATCCAAAAGCAAACCACACCAGGATGTGGATCTAAAGTATTTTTTATTATACTCACATACTCGTGCAGTATATAAAGGTTTTAGACCAGGCTACATTAATTTTAAGTATCATCAGTGATGTTCCTAAACTTCCATTTATTTTTTCTAGTGGCCAATTTTTGGATCGAAATTTTGTTTACCGAATGTATGCTCACCGTTTACATAAACAACTGGAAACGAATTTGTTTCTTCAGTAATCTTATCATGAAAGTCTTTATATTTTAGGGCATCAAACTTTTTAGAATTCAAATAAGTTCTTTCATAAATCTCTCTTTTAATGTGCTTCGAATTCTTCAAACGAATCACGTTAAAGAATTTTAAAGTGATTAACACGTCAGACGTCCGCCTTAGGATCAATTTTGGGAAGATATTTTATAATTAACGACAAACAGAGTTATGTTAGCAGCGCTTTTCCATTAGATACTCCAATTCTGATACTTCCCTTGGGAGGCGGACACATAATTTTCTTGATCATCTTGCGTATCAGTAAGAACGCTAAATTATGCTCCCAGGTTATTAAAATATTTCGACGTCTTTCACCTTTCGCAAAGAAATCTGCCACTGATGGCTTAAAATGGGGTTTATCGTTTGAAGATCTCTAAGTAAAACTTCTTGCAAAACATGCATTTTATCATCCAGGGATTGATGTGGTTGATGGGTTGCTTTATATGATCCAGTGATCGAACTAGTAGCATTACCAAGCGTACTCGGTTTTTTTGGGTTCTTGAGCTAACTTTGTAGAGGGAAATTGTGTCCAATATTTAATGTGCCAGTAGTAAAGCCGTCGGAATCTTAAGTTTAGACTTTGTAAATTGCTGTTCATATACTAACCTGTACTTCAGCATTGCCTTTAGCATGTACATGTTTGGTTTGTGTTTAGAACTGCCACTTTCCGCAAATATATGATTCGATAAGCTGAGCTTTCGCACTGTCATTACTGCTAATTTTTCCACTTAGCATAAATTCAACCTAAGCTGTGTAAGGCTGTAAAAATAGTTAATCCAATCCATTTTAAACAATTAAATACTAAAAAAAAGAAAATTCACACCTAACCTTGAGAAGTATTTGTAGAAATAAAAAAATTATTCAAATTCAATTGGAAATTGGCAAATATAAAAAAATATATTTATTTTAAAATGTTTGTTAGTGTTGGCGATGCTTGTTGTCCCATTATTGGTGGATCGGCCTACGAGACATAATTTTACTTATATATTAAACATTTTCTCGTTAATTAATATCTACTACGACTTCACACGACCATATCTAAAATTTGACTCATAGACTCGATTCACAGTTTTGGCGTTTGAAAGGTGGATCCTTCCTCTACAAATTCCATACCCACCTTGCTCTGTTAATTAATATCTACTACGACTCCACACAGCTATATCTAAAGTTGGACTTGTAATATCTTCTTGTCATTTTTCAAATATAAAATAGTTCTACTTTACTTCAGAAAATTGTTGTTTTTCTAATATTAAATGTTTGAATTATTTTTTTCTTATATTTTATTAATTTTGATTATATCGATGTAAATTATTTTAGTGCAATTTTTTTCGTGGTGATATAAAATTTTATTACCCAATGTTAAATAATAATATATTTTGTACATATAATTTTAATTGAACATTTCGTGATACTAATTTAATATTACAAAACTATATAATAATTTACTGTACATTATAGCTAACCTCGTGATATATTTGTTTTATAAGCAGCAATATAAATTATAAATATATACTTGACTATCAGGATAGTATTAAAATATTCTGTAAATATATAATAGTCTTGCCATTTCGGGATAATTTTTCGCGCTAACTTCCCAGAGGTCTCTATGGTTATAATGGTTTAAAGTTAATAACTTAAATTCCAAAATTTGTTGAAACACCAATTGAATACAATAACAATGTTCAATATATTTAGCTTATTACTTTGAGAATTTTATCCATACGTTTGATTCCAACCAAAATAAAATCAGCCCGAAAACATCTTTTCTAAAAGAAAAAGCCTCCCAGCCCGAAAAATATTAAGAAATAACTCAAAATAACATTACATCCCGAAGAAAAAATAACTTAAAGACGATATGTACAAAATAGTTTTTTTTTCAGCTGGAATATTTTAAATACACAAAAATTATTGCTATTTTACTATCATGTTTAGTGTCTTGCAGTGTACCAAATCATACAATAATATGAGTTACTCCGCCTATATGCCTTGATACTAAAAACGTGCATATGTAGGTATGGGAGGCTTTTTATTTTAAAAGAGATTTTTTTTTTCGAGCTGATTTTCGGGCTAACTTCACATACAAGTTTTTATAGGAATAGGAATAAAATTATTCTACGCAAAGTTATCCTATTGGCCATTAGAGCAACTTTTTCGAAAATTATAATTTTGTGGGTGTTGGCGTCTTGACAACAAAAGCCAATTTTAAATTTGTAAACAACAAAGTAAATTAGATTTTTCATTTTTATCATACAGCGTTTCATTAGCGTTTCCGGCCCTTCCTTATTTTTCAGCGTTTCCCAGCCAATTCGAAGAAATACGGCTATAGTTCCGATTTTTGTATAGAAAGTCAGTCGTATAGTTCAGTCTTCTCGATATTTTACACAGTGATTAAAAAAAAAATTACTAGGTTGCTTTTGTTTGTATTTAATAACACTTATGTCCCTGATTAGGTACAAGTGTAATTTTTCCATTTTGAAATGTGTTTATTTATTAGTTATCATGATGTTAGAGAAGTGAGCTTCAGTGACATCTTGAAATCACTCAATGTGATGCTATATCACTCAAAAAATGTATCCATAACATGCCGAGTTTTAAAAATATTACAGTTCAAATAGTTTTCCTTCGAAAAGCCCTGAAAAGGTATATATGTACCTCAGTTATTGCTTGATCGTTTAGCAAACGAAGGATTATTTATTTTATAAATCAGGTAGCTGGCTAAAGATGCCACATCCAACATGTGGTAAAATATAGCCATTGGCCATCGCAATATTTGCGTTTGGTAGAATAGCCTTTGAAAATGTATCCATGGTGTCAACTCCGCCTTATGGTCTTATTATAGAAATGGACTATTTCAGGCTTTAATTTTGAGACACTCACGCTACTATCGGTAAAATTGGCAACATAATTACATTTCTGGTTAATTGGGAACATAGGAACAACTGGTAACGTTATTATCTTCGGAAAATCTAAATATGGAAGACAGAGGTTCTCGATTTCTGGTCGCCAACATCTCTAACGGTACATATGTTTTATTTTTTTTAACGTACCTACTACCGACAAATCCCAAGACATGAACAAACGTGCGACTGGTAGCGGTCGTAAACAAATTATCCATCGTGATATTGCGGCCAATTTTTCGATACTGAAATGCTAAATCTTGAACAATTCGTTCTCACTGGTACTTTTCTTTTCCAGTCGAAGGTTTTCCGGTACATAATTGACTGATAAGTGGATAAGCATTTGCTGCATCAAAGATCCACCAAATTATGGCATATTTGGCTGGTTTGATCCTAGTCTTTCCACTGTAAGGAAACAATTGCTCGTCTATAACTATTGTAGATTTTCTGATGGCACGTACGTTTTACGTAAATTTTCATTAAGCATTAGCCAAATATCTGAAATAGGCACTGCTTTATCTGTAACTAATCTTTCCAATCTGGTATTATTATTATCGAACCTGAGAAAGAGTGCTATCTCCCAAAATCTGTCGTGAGACATCGTTGCTCTATACAGAGGACGTTCATTGCATGTCCAGAGTTTTGTAAAGGATTAATTTATTTTCAGTTTATTTACCGTTATTTACATATAGTGGTGTCCAATAATTAATAAATAATAAAATTTTTGCCTTACTTTTTGCATATAAATTTCGAAAAATCCCAATTTAGATATGAAATAACATGAATACCGTACCACTTCAGGGTGTTACGTAGCAAAAATTACCTAGGGACATAAAGGTTAAGACCACTACAATTAAAGCAAAAATCTGTGCACTCTTGCAATGCACCTAAATAATAATAGCCTTTTTGCTGTAAATTTTTTGTTAAATGACGTCATTTTATGACCACGGTTCCAATTTTTAACTATAGATGGCAGTGTAATGAAATAAATGATTTTATTTTATTGTAGAAGCCATGTTTTGTAAAAACTTATCAAAATGTGCGTTCAACATTTCGTTAAACTTCTAAATCTCACAATTTGTTTACGAAGATTACTGCAGTTCGCAAAATAAGCGGTAGATATAAATTTAAAGACATATATTGACTCTTCTTCTTAAATTTCGGTAAAAACTTTTTTTTTTGTTGTTGAAAATTTTACTGAGCTTTTCTTGCAAAGCATGGCTAATCTCTTTCTCATAGTGTTTTCACTAAATTTCAAACATAAATTCTTAACGAATTTTTCATATGTTTAGCTTTCTTAATATAAATTTATTGAATACAAAGTAATTGATGCTGAATTATATTTTACCTACATACATAAATCTATAAGCGCAACCTACATTTTAATACCAGTACGAGTATGTTATACTTGTCACACGAGGAAGCTTACATGCCATACATACCTACTTGAACGAGTACGATATTTTATTGTAATGTGATTTGCTTTGAAGTTCTTGGCTACGTATATATACGTATGTAGGTACCTACATATGTTACATATCATGATACAGAAGTTAAAAAAAAAATAAAATAACATATATTTTCATGGTTTATCGATTTGTCAACTAAGGTGAATTTATGTGATACATTTCTTTCGTTTACCATGTATGAAATGTATAAATGTATAAAATACCGGAATACTTTACTCTACAGGAGTATCTAACCTATATATAAGAATTAGGAATGTGTATGTTACAAAAACCGAAATTATTTGGTTATTTTGGTCGGTATTTGTTTCTTCTGATACACATTTTGTGGATTTATATTATTATTTTTATTGTTACTATTATAATTTGAGAATCAATGTTGGTGGTATGTTTTGGTCTAGTTTAATGGTTGGAAATTTTGTATGGAATGTTGATCAGAAATAATTATTAATAAACTTTTTTTGGGATTATATACATTTTCTATATATTAAAAGTGCACCACAAATATTGAACTGATAATAAATCTTTCGTTCACAAAATTATTCATATATAGCGGTACCCTTTATCTCATTATAAGTTGATATATAAATAAGCATATTAAAAGATTTCAAAATATAATATCAATAATAAAATACACATTTAAATTAGAATTAGCCAAGTGGGAGCGGGGTCTGTATAGCTACTGTAGGATTTGCATAAATATATAGCTTTAAATTCGATTTGGTCACCCACATCGAAAATTTTAAAACGCTTTGCCGCCACTTGTGATTTTAATTACAAATTATTAAATTTAAGACCGACACCTAAATTTTATATTTATGAGTTTCAAATCATCTGCCTCAATTTTATATGTATCGGTCAATTTTCATTGATTTTGTAATTATCATAAGCTTTTAGCAATAATTTGACTTGAGCCAAAATTTATTAATATTCGTAAATTTATTATACAATTTTCATTTTATTACATAACGGACGCATAAATAACAAATATCTTAAACTTTCTATAAGAAATTTGAATAAAAAATATTCTAATTATATTGTTGGAGCTTTGCACAGGTAACACGAAAATTAAATTTAAAGTAAAACGCTTTCTTAACACACAAATAGCTCTTAAAATATGGAAAACTTACTAAAAGCTGTAACTTAAGAATGAAATTTATAGCCCAAATAACATAAAATTGAGAAAACAAATTATTTTAGAAACCTCCTTAGTTGGAATTTAATTATCCTGTACATTGCAAGTGATCGAAAAGTATACGGATTTCAAACTTAGAACTTTTCTTTAATAAAAAGTTTAGGCTTTCACTCCAAACGAAATTGACAATAAATTTTCGTAAATTTTTTGGTAACATTATTTTGGTAGTATTTTAAAATGAGCTTCTGATCATTTTTAAATTAAATTTTATTTGTGTTAAATGTAAAATTAGTAGGGCTTCATTGAGATAATTTTAATCTGAATAAAACAATTTTAGTGTGTGAAAAACATACTAGTAGAGATCTGAGCCAATTTTAGCTAATTAGTTATCGATCGAAAATTACTGGTAAATATATAACTTGAAATTAAATTTTTAACTTTAGGACTTTCACCAAAGGTAAATCTTTTGTAAGTTTTATACGGAAAATGAGCTTTAATTTAACTGAAAACTGTATAATTTAAGTTTCATTGGGTAAAATTGAAAATTATGAAGGCTTTGTTGAATTTTTTAAAATCGAAATAAAGCACATCGGCAACTTAAAAGCTCTCCAAAATTGCGTAACTTGTCAATATTTAAAATTGATTTAGTATAAAAACACAATATATGATAACATTTAACCTAGTATTTGCACTCGCGTAGAACACCATAATATCTTTCTTCTAAAGCTCGGGAACTTTTACAAAAATTAAAATCTTTAGCAATATAAGCTTTTAAATTCAAATTTTGGTTATGTTCGGTGAAATGCTATTTAGATTTCAATGAAACATTTATATTTAAAATGTTTCATTGAAATCTTCTTCTCTAAGAGCTTTTATTGAATTTTTAGGACAAAAAAGCACTCTGTATTAGAAAACTGAACCAAATTAAACTAACTATTAAAATTGCTATTCGTTAGACCATTTTCTGGTATCAAATTACTAATCGATAAATTTTCCGTAAATTTGAAACTCAAGTCCAAACCGCCTATTTTAGAATTTATTGAAAAAATAAAAGGTTCACCTATATTTTATTTTGAGAATAAGCTCAAAAAAAAATTGAAAGCAATAAAATTAAAAGTATGCTTTTGATGAATTTCAAACTATTAAGAATTCGCGGAAACTTTTAAATCCACATAAAAGCACACCAAACAAATTTTAAAATATGAAAAGCAACCGATGAAAAGTAAACTTATCTGTAAGTTTAATGTTTGAATAAAAGTTGTTATACCTTTAACCAGTTTTTTATGCTTAACTTTTGTTGTATAAATTTTCGTTAAACATACTGTGATCGAAATCTAGAGCTTTCTTTGAATTTTCTAAACTTTATCTCTCTTTTATATATTAGATATGTTAAAAGCTTTTACAAAATATTTGTCTAGTAATAGCTTTAAAATGAGCTTTTGAATTTTAATGTTTGGCTGAATAATATAAAATTTAATAAAAGCTTCATAACAATTTTATAGCAAAATTATAAATTATTAATGTTTAAGTTTAAGAACGAGCTTTATTAAGATAGTAAGTTCACAAATGAATAATTTACTTATGTTAAATAAAAAACTGTTATGGCTACTTTAAAACTTTTTAAATCAAAATAAAAGCTCACCAAACTAACTTTAAAGTATGAAAAAATTATACCCAGTAATTGTTTAAAGATTTGAACATGATAAACTTTAATGTTTAATAAAGATTATTATATCACAAACTTATATACTAAGTTTTCGTTGCACAAAGTTGCTTAAACTTGAAATTAATTCTAACTTAAGAGATTTTTAAAAGTTGTAAGTTCAGCATTTTTTGAAAATTATTAAATTACAGCACAACATGGATAATTTTTAAGACATCATGAAAACATTTACACTATTTTAATATTCTTAATTAAGCTTTTATAAAATTTAGAAATTTAAAGTTTGGTTATAATAAGTTTATATATTAAAATTAAGCACAACTGAATTCTATTTTTCTTTTACAAACTAAACTGATATAAGATGCTTGACTTTTAAAATTAAAACTTTCGGAAAAGTAAAAATTTTCTGCAATGTTTTATACCGAGAATGAGCTTAAAGAAAACGGAAAGCTTTCAAATTCAATTCAAACAATTGAGGCATGGTGAAACTTGTTAAATCAGAATAAAAGCAATCTACACTGATTTTAAAAGCTATAACACTTTGAAATTTATGGGAGGCTTTGCGTTTAGAAAACATAAGAGATTTCTACAAATTAAAATGTTTGATAATCTTCCTTATTTTTGAGAAAGATCCTTCATTTTACTTAAAAAATATATCACAGCAGAGAATGAGCTGAGAAAATGGAAAGCTTCCAAATCTAAATTTCAAAAGTGTGTAATTTGAAAATATTTAGACTTCGTTGATACTTTCAAATCGTAACAGCGATACCCAAGATTTGAAGTTTACAAACAATTTTTATCCTACCTTAAATCTGTTTTTATGCTTAATTATCATTGCAGGAATTTGATTTAAACATAAAATTGAAATTCAAATTTTGAGCTTTAAATATTTTGAAACTTAAGCTTTCTTTAGTATGATTCTATGATGTTAGCATTTTTGAAGTTTATTGTGTATAGACGAGGTTTCCCGCAAAATAAAATAAATTAGTATGCTTTGTCTGGTAGTTAGACTCCTGCCAAGATATTCATAAATTTAAAATTAGCTATCAGTTAAGCTTTCATAACAAGTATAAAACAAATTTTCTTGAACTTGTTAATTCTTAACGTTTTGATACTCTACAATTAGCGTTTGAACTTTAATGTGTGTTTTTTTATTGAATGAAATCTAGTACTACGCTTTTATTAATAAAATTTAAACTTCACTATAAGCTTAGGAACAAGTTTGCAGAATATGAAAATGAAATCTGTAAAGGTGAATCTGAAATTTAAGCTTCAGGAACCTTTAGAACCTTTAGTTACCGAAAATAACAGCTCTGCCTAGTATTGAATCATATCGAGAATGAGCTTTATCACTTTCACAATAAAATGCTTTAGCAATTTGTATATCGAAACTTGAGAAAATGGAAAGCTTTCAAATTAAGACTATTGTTGCGTTGATTTCAGGACACCAATCTAATTTAAAAAGGTGAAAAAATTAAGACCCGTGAAGTTTTAAACTTATTTCTATTGAATAAAAGTTGCTCCCTAACCTCAAAATTGGCGTTAAGCAAAGGTCTTAAGATTTATTTCAAACAAATTATATGCAAATTAATGACTGGACTCGGTAGGAGTAACGTTATGCTTAATCGTTGGCTGTTCCTTTTAAACATTTTAGGTGTTGTAGAATAAGCTTAAGAAATACTACAAAATTCAGTGTTTAGTTGTGTTGAATGGAAATCGACTGAAGTTTCATTGAAATAATTTAAATCTTAACCAAATATTACTACAGTGGTTTGAGATTGTGAAAAGCATACCAGTAAAATTAAACTTGCATCTTCCGTTAAACTTTAGAGAGAAAAACAGCTTAATCGTTATTTCATGTAAATAAAGCTTTAAACTATAAAAATAAATGTCTTTTAAATTGAAACCTTTGGTGTTAAATGTAAAACATAATAAAAGCTCACTAAAGTGGCTTTTTAAATATAAAAGCTGCCAACCAAACTTTAGACCTTTTTTAAACATAAAAGCTTAAACTATGTTTTAGATTGTGAATATTTTAAAATTTAATTTTTGGTTGTGTTGAATAGAAAACTATTTGGACTATTTGTAGATTAAAGCGTACCACACTGTGTTTGTAATATTGGAATCATTTAACTATTGAAAGCTTAAGTTTGTTAATAAAAGTTTTAAAAAAATCAGCTACTAGTTGACTGTTACATATGGTTTCATTCAGTGCTTTTTTATCTGTTATGTCTCAATAAAATTATTTTAAGAGTTTTAATGTTTGAAAAGCTTCGTAAAAGATTTTCTTAAACATAATTTGAAGAGTTTATAAATCGTTAAAAGCAAACCAGTAAAAGTCAACAAGAAACTTAGGTTCCAATTTTGAAACTTAAGGGAAAAAACAATTTAAGGGTTATTTCATGTAAATAAAGCTTTAAGCTATAAGAAAAAAATGGCTTTTAAATATAAATTTTTGCTTTTAAATGTAAAACAAAATAAAAGGGGGCTTTTATCTGAACATAAAAGATTTTGCTTTGTTTGATGTTGTTGAATATTTTTAAACTTAAAGCACAGATTAAAGCAACAATGTTGTTAAAATTTTGAATTTAATTGGCTAAGAATAGCTGTTGTACGTTAAGTTGGATCAGTGTTTTCTTGTTTGTTATTTTTTTTTAAAACTGACTATTTGATAGAGCTTTAAATGATTGAATAGTTTTAAACTTTAGAAGTTTAAAAAATAGGTTTTACATCGTACAGATAACCTCAGTAAAAACATCTTTGGACATGTTTGAATTTAACATTTAAGTCCGATCTTAAAAGCTTTTTTAAAATTACATTTTTTAATAATCTATCAAGTTATTGGTGATATATATGAACCTACGTACCACGACATTGGCCGGAACTAACTTTCGTTTTTCATATCTAGCCTCATTTCTAGACACACTTAAGTTTAAATTTTAGAATTTTCTCATTAGTTTGATATTTTGTAATAAACGTTTTTAATTTTGAAAAGCTTCAAAGCTTTGTTGTTTTAAGCTTTTAGAGTGTTTAAACAATTTGCTAAGTTAGGTTTGGTGGGAACTTGTACTGCTACCAATTAAAGAGAGCTTTTAAAACTCTTTATAGCTTTTAAATCTGCCATTGTGTTAGCACCAGTTGTGGAAAAATGAGGCTTTTTCTTTTAAAACTGTTCCAACTGAATGACATTAAAAATAGTTGACGAACTAACAAATAATACTTTTATTTTATGGTAAATATTTAGGCCGGTATACCGTATTTTATAAAAAAGCTCGTTAAAGCTTGTTAAAGTTTAAGTCTTTATTACGTAGGTATCTATAATAATTGTGTTAAAAAAGTTCGATGTGAACAAGAAATTTATTTTAAAAACTCTTAAAGATAAAAGCTCTAGCACTGTTCCATATTGTTTGAGTTTGACATCTTGAGTAAATCAACCGTATTCTATTATCTATCGTGCGACAATATTATTTTATTGAATACCTTGAACAAACTTTTCCACCATACAATTAAAATAAAATAAATCAAACTTTCTTTAAAAAATATGCTTTTACCTATTTTATATACAATTTAATATTTTTTTTTTGTTATTATTTATTATTCAAACTAAATTGCAATAAATAATACAAAAAATAAAAAAAATTATGTATATAAATAAGAACATATTGAAACGTTTAAGCGACGACTTTTTGAACAATATTTAAATTTTTTTTTGTTATTATTTCGTTTTTCAAGAAAATATTTTAATTTTCAAACGAACAAAGCACACAAGTTTTCCCATTTTCCAACGTACCCTACAATAGATGTATACTACATAAATATACAATAATTTTTACTTTGAATGTATATATGTATACATCGACATATACTAACAAAAGTTTTTTCATTTTTTTTGTATATGTGCGGATATGCATATTGAAGGACAATAAAAGTACCAAACACAAAACTACTGTTAACCTTTAGAAAGTTCATTTGTTGCTGTTTTACCGTAAGCTCGTATATATTCAAGTTATTTTTTTATTTGAAATTCCCACTATGGGGAGCTTTTTTATTATTCAGTTACACAGTGCCGGAAATGCAAATTATGAATATTTAATATGCATTTGACATTTTCATGTTTTGATAGATTTACTTCTGAAAAAAAAAGCAAATTTAATAAAAAATGAAAATCGTATTTACTTTGTACTCTTAAGCGACAGGTATGTACATAACCGAGGATTATAACAGGAAAACCAATAAAAAATATCGCCATCCTCATTATGCCAATCACACGGTAACATTTTTATAACGAGCAAGAAAATTATTTGACTAGCACGTTATCTGGTATATATAATTCGCTAGAACAGCGTACATAACCTATATATATAAAACAATTTTTTTTCGTGATTATAAAACATTATTACATATACACACAGATACATGTATAGAGATAAAAAGTTATCTATGTTTTAACATATTTTTTTATATAAACACTTATTTTATATATTTAAAACAAAACAGTAAAAGAAAAGTTAGTAACAATTTTCATTATGTTCTTGGTGTATGTGTATGTATGCTATGTACATATCTATAATTACCACTTTATTCGTAACATCCCCATTTTATATAATTTCATAATATAATAATAAGTTAAATAAAATTGAACATTAGGAAATTGTGTAAAAGAAAATTCATACAGCACAAAGATTTATATTTAGTATACAGTAGAATGTAACGGAAAAATTAAGATAAATTTTTCTTTCTTTTATTATTGTTACACAAAAAAAAAAGTTTGTTACATTTCCTTTTTTTTAATATATTTGTTGTAGAATATTAAATTAAAATAATAAAATCTGAGAAATAACATACAAGTACGAGTACATGTACGAGAGTACACACAGTACACACAGACGGAACAATTCTCTGAAGAAAATTAAAGTTTTAATTAAACACAAGGATTTTTTTTTTATTATCAAAATTTCGTAAAAATTCGTTCGTACGAGCAATATTGACTGTGATATGGATTTTTTGCACTAAAACTTTAAGTAAGTGAAAACTTTGAAATGTTTTGTAATTAATGGGTGGAAGTAAGAAGCAAGAAATTTTTATTTTATTAACTGATGGTGTTTTATGTTACAACATTTGTTTCGCATAAAATCGATGTTTTTATCTTGTATGTTTAGGGTAATAAAAAATCTGGTGAGAATAACATTGTGTTTGTGGATTGATCTCAAATTTATATTTTTTGCTGCAAATGTCTTGGCTATTGATTTATATATAAAAAAATTCAACAATTTCAATTCCAATAATTATCATCATACCCCCAAAAATATTTTAATTTTATTTATTTTTCCATACAGTCAAATTAGGAGAACTTCCAAACATTTTTTCGATTTAATAAAAAAATTGATAAACTGGTAGTTTTAGAGTTAATTTTTACCGTCCAGGCAAACTAACGTGTCTACGTTGGCTACAAAAGTATGGCCAACATAAAGAATTGCAAAGCGCTTCAGTAAGTGCGGCCCTGTTGACCTATGAAGCACATGCCCTATCGGAATTACAAGTTTGACCTTTGAACGTGAATATCTATTCGTTTTTTTTCTATTTTAATTTTTTTCTCATTTAAGTTGGGAGAGCTTTGGCCCCAGAACACATTGCAAAGATAATAAAAAAAGAAAAACAGTATGATGATAGTAAGATAAATTTAATTTTTTGGTTTGTTAACCCTTTCAGTAGATTTACCCCATTTGAGGACATGCGTTGGTTTTATTTTTAAAAATTTATATACCTGGTAACACTCATTTGGGTGCACATTGATATAATGAAGTCTTTATAAAAAGTGAAACCACCTAATTTTTATATAGGTTATACATTTCAATGATAAGTTTTTCGACATAATGAGCTCGACACTGTTGGAAGGGCATCCGATGATGAAGATGAGAATGTAGTTGAAATACCCACGTCATCTAAAATCACATCGAATGTTAGAACCACAGATGAACAACATATCGATGAACTCGTTTTAGAACTAAATGAAGATGATTTATGTGCTTCAAATATTGAAACTACAAGAGTTTTAGCCACTGGAGATCCTTTAGGCTCGGACATAATTATAGAAAACGTCGATATTGATTATATCGGATTCGATAAAGAACCAACCTAATAGGAATCCGTTTATTCGAAATCACATTTTGGTCTTTTCAAAAAACGTAACATCAAAATGTGATATTAGATGATGTCGACGATCATTTGAAGAACAAAAAATTCCATTTACGGGTCTCGACCTTGAAGAAGAAGTTACCGATTTTTCACCATCCAAATATTTTTTCCGTTATATCCCAAAACACAAAATGTTTCTTGAAATGACTAAATACACTAATTGACAGTGTTTTATCCAGATGTCGGGAGCACCAAATTGAAGAAATATTATTAATATAGACGAACAAATAATTCCGTTTAAAGGACGTCTTGATTTAAATCAGTACATTAAAGGGAAGCCGTATCCTTGGGGTATTAAGGTGTTTGTACCTTGTGGTAAAAGTGGTCTTCCGTATGATTTTTTTATGTATCAAGGATCACAGATGGAAATTTCCGAAGAAAATAAAATAAAATTTGAATTTGGGGCCGCAGCTGTACTACATTTCGCGAAAATAATTCCACCAACAGGACATTCCTTATTTTTGACAACTATTTTAGTATTTATCAGTTGTTTGAATTGCTGAAACAACAAAAAATCAATGCTACGGGGACCATTAGAATCAACCGTTTTTCTATCGCGATATATTCAATTGGAATAATATTTTTTTAAATTGGAATATTATGAACTTGGTCAATTGTTCTTATTTCTTCTTAGGGTTCTTATTTCTCTAAACAGAACATACTTTAGAAAAATCAGTACTGTCATATTCAAAAATTATATAGTTGGGCAACTAGCTCTATGCTCTATCATACCAACTTCAATTAGAGACTTTACTGCTAGAACTTAACATTTAGGACTGATGGCTGTTTTTAGTGATGTATAGCATTAAGGTACCGGATGCGTGCTGACATTATGGTAATATTTAAAGCTCTTGTTATGTTGCCCTAGATGCAAGCACCTTGCGTCGGTATCAAAATCCCACAAGGAAAATATAAACAACTGAATAAATAGTAAAGTCGTGTCCATATGGGATTTTTTGTTGAAATTGAAATTTGAAATTTTTGTTTCATCAGCTGCCAGCGGTATGAAAAATAAACGCTTAAAATTTTAATTTCCCTTCAAGCTATCATACTAAATTTGCCGATGTGCATTAAGTTGAAACTCACATCCCTACAAAGCAGTATATAGCGAATATCAACATTTTCTGGAATTGACGATTTGTATGCCTTCAAATCTTCAGTCTCTTGCCTGCTAAGAAAGAAGGTCTTGCTTGATTGGAGACCGATGGAGACTTTCGGCCACTATTTAACCCGGATACCGTATTGGATCATTATACTCGATTTGACAATCAAGAACTTATTTGACATATTTGACTTACAGTAATTCAGTCTTACACCGCCAAAGCGAATTTCGAGTGTCGCACGATCGCCGGCACATAAAGCTGACTTAGATCACCAGAATTCACTATCTGGTACCAAATGTCGTACTACGGGTGATTGCGCCACGAACAGACAAATAACAAAATTGTTTGTTTTTATACCAATTTCAGCTTTCGACAGGTAATCAAACTTCAAGTACAAAATTACAGCCGATATTACAAGTTTTAGAACAAAATATTTTTCTTCTGTTCTTAAAGATTGGTGAAAAGCGTGAAATTTTATAATGTTTAAGTACAAAATATAAATTTTTTTCAGTCATTTTATGAGTGCAGCTTTGTTTAATCCAAAGTTATGTTCCTATATTAAACATTAAACGAGCAGTGTGTCATTGTCAGAATTATGTCAGTGAGGGATTTCAAATTTTTGAATTTATGTCACGCTTTTAAAAGATCTCTGCAACAAACACTAACTAAATGCTTTCCTTTTCGTATTAGAAAGTATTACATAAAATTATGTATTATGCAATTACTTGCACTTCTTGAAGTTTGAGCACATTACAATTTTTAAGTGCATGCACACACTATTTTGGTAGTCAATTATCTAAAAATAAATAAAGTTTTATTGATGGTCCAATACATAACTTCTATCAGACCATCCTCATCTCTTCCATTTAAGATGGCGGAGAGTGCCCCAAGGCAGAGAACTATTAACACAGTTCAGCAAGCGAATGCAAACCATTTGACGAGATTACTACATTTAGAACGATCTTTGTCAGGTATTTGGGTGTCATATGTGGCAGCGAATTAAACTTCCGAAATTAATTCCGAAATAATATCATCAATAGAGAAAATTCCCGCGGTACTAAGGTTCATACGACTTTTGTTCGCTCTATGATTTAATACGCTGGTCATATGTGGTCCTCTTATCATAATATTCATTCATATCTGGACCGTTTAAAATTATTTAATTTACAACAACTAAGTAAACATCAAGCTGTCGCCAATATTATTGTCCTTCACAAAATATTAAAGGGACTCATCTCATGAGTAAAATTGTAAGGTGAAAATTGATTTGTCGTTAGAATATGTCATCCGTCAGCTCAATGTACCCGATCGCAGCTTCTTATACTTTAAATCAAATAAGGTTTTAGCATACGCACATGTCTTCATATATGGTTATCGCAAGAACGAAATACGTGAAAATTTTATTTCGCGGTAAGCCTCATAAAAAGCGATAAACTTATTTGGATTGATGAGAAAGAGGATAAATTCAATTTAAGCAAATTACCGTATGCTGTCAAAAATACTATAAGAGGACTGTAAATGCATCTTGGTATTTATAAATATACTTCGTGAACCCAACATCAAAATTTTATCAGATAAAAAAAAAGTTGACACGTCGTGCTTTCTCGCTTTACTCCAAATTTCCTTTTAATATTTTGTAATTAGCTCTCAAACTTGGAGATTGCTTGCAAGCTCGATCGGAATATATTAATCTCGTGCCTAGTTTTGTTTGTTTCTAAATAGATTTTAATTTGTTATTAAAGAAAATTTTTAAATAAAATCAGATTACCAATAATTTCCAAAATAAATTATGAAAACTAGCACCGCATCCCCAATGCAAGAAACTTTTCCTTATGCCTTTTATTTTTACCTTATGAGGAGCATACTCAATAGTAACTTATATAGAAAGAATAAAATTCGAAATGAACTTAACTGAATTTGTTTATAAAATTTTGATATTTTAATTTTTAACCTCCCAAGTTTTCCGAAAATTAATTTTTAAAACATCAAATCCATTAAAACTCTAATACATAGTACACAATTATGTTAAGTAACAAAAAGGTGTTGTTAGTCAGAATTTTATATTTTTATAAGTTTCAAGACGTACAGATTTCTGCCAAAGAATTGGCATTAAATTCAAAACGCGGTTTAATTCGTTGTATTTCTCATAAGGCAAAAGTTAAAAAGTTTGATAACTTTTTCCATAAGGAAACCACCAACCTAACGAACAAATTTTTTTTTTCTCAAAATATTTCTCATACTTTTCTGTAAGGTAAGTCTGACTTTGTTTGCCAAATTGCTAATAGAGGACCAGGGATTTTTTATATGTATAAATAGATACACTCAAATTTAATTTTGGTTAATAAGAGTAAAGAACTCTATGATACTTAGGGCTGGAATAGGTTCTAATAGCAGCATTTTACTGATGGTTGTTTAATTAGTTATGACGTATTACCTAAACATTAAACTGTAGTCCATGATTGTTTCAAAAACTTTGTATAATATCGGTAAAATGCTAATTGAACGAATTATTAATTTGCAAGCGCAGCTGTTATAAGCTCCAACAAAATGTGTTTAGTACCCCGCAGTTGAATGAGCAGTACCTATTCAGGCACATTATGAAAGTGTTATGATCAGCAACGTCTCTAAACTAAAGCCATGATCACCTTTTACGAACACCAAACTAAAGTCTTCATTAAACTCGCAGAGAGTGAAATCACATTTTGGATTCACCTAATCTGGTTGGAGTAAGGCTGTTGAAATGTTATATGTTTTGCGTTTATTAGGCCTATAATCATGCTGTTGACTTTGTTTCTGGCTCTCATATAATCCAGTTGGTTCGATATAAATTATGCAACTTTGAGGTTCGAACCGTATATCATGTTATCGATAGTAGGATGTTACTATGTGGATTGGCTGTCAAAAAAATCCAAATTAAAGTCGGTAACAACAATCGCGCTTCAGAGTACTTTACCATAATATCACCAAACATAACTTCCAGTTCTTCGAATTGCTCGGGTTGAAGCGGGTGGATTGGATTATAGACTATACGCATATTCGCAATTTCAATCAATAATATATCAAATGATCCACTATTTGAGTTGGCGTAGAGGATTTTATGGCGAAGAAATGCAAGTTAGCAAAATGATACACGCCAACCGCTGAGTCAACCAAATTCCTAGCATTATGTAGTTAGTTGCACACGCCATACTAATGCAACATCAATAAATCATATTTCCGTTATAATTAAATTCTTTATTCTTTATTTCGTTATAATTAAATTCTTTATTAACTATTATTTTAGTATAAGAATGCAAAATTGTTAGTTTAGAGTAAGTTTATACCTAAAATTGTATTGACGTAAAAATTTGACCAATAAAATTCATTTTTTTAACTCTCCGAGTTAACGTTTCGTTAACTTGCATTTTCAAAGAATTTTTCTGCATTCAGCACAGCTTTAAAAAAAAAAATCATTTATCGTCGGAATCGAGTTCATAAAAATACTCGTATATTTTAACGAGAATAAATAAAGTACGACGCTAAGTTCGCGACCATGAAAAAAATTATCTGTGCAATACCGGCTGTCAAGTTCATCTTCGGAACAAATACTGTTACGACCGTCATTTTCCAAATTTAGGCCTCATGGAATTTTTCTGCCTGCTGCATTTACAAGCTTCATATAAATATTGAGGTATTTGAATGGTGTTATCGAAATAAAATTTATACTTTGTGATAGCTGTTATTAGATCTTCCATGAACTGGAGCTGTCACATTTTCTTGCTAGTGATGATTTTGTTCGTGCGGGGTAGGAATAAACTCTATGTAGCCGAAATGAATGAAGAAAAACGACGTCAAATACATGAAAAATATTAATATTTACGCGTGTAGACAATATGGCACAACTCTGCTAACGAAAGAATTTGGTCTAATGATAATATTTTATGGTCAAAAAATGATTTTTAGTAAACATCGTTTTGGACAAGTTGAGTACCATACAGCCTTAAGTGTTTTCACATGTCTGATCACAATCGAATGTTGAAAATTCGCTTATCCGCCTTACCAAAACGCTTTCGAAATAAATTTTCCCGAATTTATTTATGTTGTAGAGATTATTTTTCATTCGCTCATAATCTAAATTACACTACTTAAAACTACTACCAGCTATATAATGTAGCCACTAAAATAAATCCAATATTAAATTGAACCAATAAAGCAACCAGAGCCGTACACATTTATAAATATTTGATAAATCTAGAATCGTGAAAATGAAGTAAAATACAATTTGTTTTTGCCGTAACTAAAATGCATTTTCTGTGCCATATTTAAAATTACAGTCACAAAATCGTAATAATTCTTCAATTATCCTCCGGAATATACCATAAAAAAAAACTTGTTATTATTTATAAACATATGAAAAATGTATACCATAGACATGTGTACCTGCTCTATGAGCTTTATGTATTCAGTATTTTTGTTTTAAGGAAATTAATTTTCTCCTCCTCTTATCATGTACATATGTACGAGTATCTACATATTATGTACCTCGTATGTGGATCAGTATATATAGTGAAAAGATAATATTATTGTTATTATTCATATGTTTATACCGTATCCAGCTGCACAATAAACAAGCAAAAGAAAATGATTGGATTTATTATATAAGATAAACAACAACAAAAACAACAAAAAAGCTGCATAAAATAATAAACTTTTATACTATCGTGATGCTGCTGTTGTTGTTTTTACGGATTTTATTTTATTTTTTTTATCGAAAATTCATATCACAATATTCGCATAAAATTTATTTATATACGATATTCAAATCACAAGATTTCTATAAAATAATGATATTTTTATTCGATATGCTTTCCATCTATATAGACAGACCCGTATGTACATAAATCTAGAGACTATTTTGCAAAAAAAAAAAAAAAAAAATTATAAAAAGGATAATTTATCCTACATACACACACACACACACACACATATATATATATATATATATATATATATATATATATATATATATACATGTATATATATTATATAATTTTGTGGTTTCATTTCTCTAATTTTCACCAACAAAAAGATGAAAATATATTTCAAGAATGTGTTGAATTCACAAAAAATATTTATATCTCATATTTTTGATTTATCTTGTATAATATATTCTTGTTTAATTTAAGTGGTTTCATCATTTTTTATATGTTAGTATGTTCCAATGTCAAATCAGAACTCATATATAGGGGTTCTAATACCCGGGTCCACGTTTAGTTTTATAAGCTAAGAATCAAAAATTGCATTAGTCCGGGGTCAACAATATATGCTATTTATATATATATATATATATATATATATATATATATATATATATATATATATATATATATATATATATATATATATATATATATATATATATATATATATATATAAATCATGACTTATTCATCTCATTGAATTGCTATTGGTGTACATCGATTCAATGTAAGTTTTGTTTGATTTAATAAATAAATCAGGCGAAAAGATTTTTTTTTTAAAGTTTTGTGCTGAGCTTTCATTGTTTGTTTTCTTTTATATATTTATCTAGTAACTGCAATCACAAAAATACGGAATGTTCGTATAATACAATGTATATTTGGTGCAGATCAATATCTGGATATAAGATTTGCAAGATTTTCAATTTTTTATATACGGAACACGTATCGTATTCGTATATAATATACGAGTTTACATACTATAAATCCCTTAAAAGCACATTAATTTAATTGTGCAATATTTTATTTTATTTATCGTATATAAGTAGCTACCACAAAAATAAAAAAACATTT
This sequence comes from Nephrotoma appendiculata, assembly GCA_947310385.1. Taxonomy (NCBI): domain Eukaryota; kingdom Metazoa; phylum Arthropoda; class Insecta; order Diptera; family Tipulidae; genus Nephrotoma; species Nephrotoma appendiculata. The sequence goes on along the minus strand of OX371225.1, from coordinate 21,973,402 downwards.
TTTTTGTGTTAAATTAAATTTTAAATAATTTATTTTATTATATACAAAACAAATGAATTTTATTTAATTCTATTTAATATTTTAGACACATTTCTACCATGTTGCATATATGGTGGAAATAATAAAATTATATTTAGGCATATACACTGCGGTTCACTTGATTAGGACACACATGCAATATTGCTTTTAAATGTAAATTTTACTGTATATGCTCGCGGAACCAAGATTTTTATTGACAAAAGAGTTTAAAAAGTTAAACATAGTAATCTAACTGCACGTTTATTTTTTTTTTGTGTTTTTATTAAACGCATTTTATCGGATCGGGTGTAGGTAACTGCAGCACGGAAACTTTCGAATTCCAAAATGAAATTTTGCAAACTGATTAACTCCATTTTGTGCTAATTAGTACTCATGGGGAAAAAAAGTGATAGTCCAGAAGCAGAAAAAACCGGAAAATAAAATTCCAAATTTCGCCTGAAAGACAAAGCATATAAAACCCTAGATTTCTAGTAGAAAAAAACTGACGAAATATGTGCTTATCATAGAAATGTGGTTTTTATAAATGTTCATTCATAAATTGAGGAAAAAATAAAATAGCCCCTAAAAGATACTATATTAAAAAAACAAAATACAGAGATAAGTCCAAGAATAAGCAACTCAAATAACCTCGTCCTGTCTGGCATGTTCATTTCCATCTGGAAACTATAGTGACATAATTTGTGCTAATCCAGAATTGGCCCAATTCCATCGAACAACCACGACCATTGAATGACCAATTTTCTGACAAAAAGTGTTCTCGGAACCAATGAAGCTGGTACTTCTGATTGCATCATCTGGTTGGCCAATTCTGGATTAGCACAAATGCAGTCACTATTTAATATTTTATTACTTATTTTTAATTTGTTGTTAAACAAAAACATTATTGAACGGTATACCTCTGTATTTTGTCTGTTTAATATAGTATCTTTTAAGGGCTAGCTCATTTTTCCTCAGTTTATGAATAAAAATTTATGAAAATCACATTTCTATGATAAACACAAATTTCGTCAGTGTAGCCGCCTTTGGAAAATTTTAAAATTAGGATTAAACTATTTCTGTTTTTTCCTAGAATTTTGTTTCGTCTTTCAGGCGAAATTTGAGATTTTATTTTCTCGTTCTTTCGGCTTCTGGACGACTAGCACTAATTAGCAAAAATTTAGCTTAATCGGTATGCAAAATTTTATTTTGAAAACAAAAGTTTCCCTGCTGCAGTTACCCACACTTTTATTGGTTCTCAGGAATAGACGCATTGCAAAATTTAAGTATTTGTGAATACATTTCGATTTAAGTTGCTACATTTTTAACCAAGATTTTCAAAACAAGTTTTCAATAGCTGATCAAGAATTAAAATGGGTAGAAAAAATATTATAAATACGGCTGAAGGGATTTTCCAACATCGTTTTAGCTTGTAAAATGGAGGTAGAGTGCGCAATGTAATCATGCGCGTGAAATATTTACTAAATCTATCAGTGTAAAAATTTTTTAGGAAAGGTTTAGGAAAAATTTCACACAGCCGTGAAATATTTCCTAACGAAATCCTATATATACTAGTGTTAGTGAATATAGTTTAAGAATCGAACATTTACGCGAAAAGATATTTTAGGGAAACTTCTATTTTAAAAAATATGGAAATTAGCAGATACAAACGAATTAAATAATTTAAATTAAAGTTAAACACAAAAAACATCTTCAACCAAACTTTGCTGGAAATTTTACCAAGTACTTATCAATTCCACTATGCTTCTCGGTTAGCCGATATCAAATATCAATTTAATTTTTTGAAAAACCACCATCAACTTTACATTTTACCATTATAATAATATTGAATCATCAACTACCATCTAATTACAAATGGGGAAATAAAATATGGTGATGGTGAAAGAGAAGAACTGAAGTAAAAGTTAGCTCAGATATGATATTCGATAGTAATTTAGATAGAATTTACACTTCTTTTCCAAATAAGAAATATACTTGAATACTGTAGAAAGATATATAAAATGTCAATGTTCATGTTAATTTTCAGAATTTTGTCATAGTTCTGGCATGGGCAAATGTGGCCCCGAAACGTGTGAGTTATGATTTACAGTATTTTGTGCAATTCAAACGATTACTAATCGAAATTTTGAGCGGTTCTCATGTTAATTTTCAGAATTTTGTCACAGTTCTTAGGCCCATATATGCGCATGCCAGAACTATGACAAAATTCGGAAAATTAGCACGGACATTGGGCAAAATCTCGATTAGTATTCGTTTAAATTGCAAAAATACTGTGAATCATAACTCACACGTTTCGGGGCCACATTTGCCCATGTCAGAACTATGAAAAAATTCTAAAAATCATCATGCTTATTGGATTAAAGTAACATAAAGGCATGGTGAATTTGATGAGCATTTCGCTAAATCTCGACTAGTGTATCTACATATTCAAATTATACAATATGTTTACTTTTAGGTGGGATTTTTGAATTTATTTAAAAAAATATTTACGCCAAAATGTTTGTTTTTTGTGTTAAACCACGGTAAAACCTACACGGTTGTCCATACGTATAATTGTCAATTGACTCTTAATATGTACATAATCGTCCGTTTAGATTTTGCAACTCTATATGCTCAACTTTATTGACGATTAAAGATTTTTTTAAAGAGAATTTTACAACAATCGCGATGAAATTCTGTACTCCCGCAACATCTTAGTATGACGAACAAACAAAAAATTTAACCATAAACAAAAATCAATCACTGCCCTGAGTGGCGATGAAAATAAACTGATATACTTTTCTACTAACCGATATGGCCGATTTAATCTAGCTTCAATTTCCATCAGTCTCATCCCCAATGAATCTAAATGTCATTTATATAGCTCTCCATTTTTCAGGAAGAAATAAATCAACTGTGAAAAAAATTTATTCGAATGTTTTGACATTTTACTACTTTGTTACATAGTTATTCAATAAAAGATGTATGAGTATGCGTCCGTTCAGTGATCAAAATATTTATAGGAAGTAGTAGTCAGCCACAGATATAGGATTGTGTACAATTGTACTTCTGAATGCGTCATGTGGAAGATACAAGAAAATTTCATACGCTAGCGTCCAATTCAGCGCTTTTCAAGAACAAAATCAGAACGGCAACTGGGATTGATGCCAGCTCGTAGAGCAAGTTTTAAATGTTTCAAATTTTAAAATTAAAAAAAAACACCACCATATACTGTACGCAAGCAACAAAGATTGGGATTCGCCCAGTAGTACATGACTTGGGACATGCATCTGCAAACAATGAATAATAATTTTAAAAAAAAATGTTTTTTTCGCATGAACAAAAAATTAATTTACATGGAGCGCAATTCTATATTAGGGCGCCATTAAATTGAATTTTGTTTCAAATAAAATGACTAAAAATTCATTCACAATATATAATGCCCCTGTAAAGTTGTGGATTGCGAGTCAAAACGTTGAGTAATTACCATTGCCACCTTATTTCCTTGTTCTTAATATCATCTAAAACGTTTGGGGCTGGCTCAAACCAACTGAACCGAAATAATGGGCAATTTATTTGCTTTCTCAGAATAAATATCGATTATGGATTTATTGAGAAGGATAATACTTTCTACGTTCCGCGAGAAATTGCAATAAAATTTACATTTAAAAATAAAATTTCGAGTGCATCTAATCAAGTGAACCGCAGTGTATATGGACCGTAGTAGACTAAACACGAAGGATTTCACAAAAAGCAAAAATGTTTATAATAAATTTATTTACTTAATTTTCAAATAAGCTTTCCAAATTTAAATCACAATTTTTTGTGTATATAGTACATGTACGTTACGTAAAATTATGAATATTTCAAAACGATAAATTAGAGAGATAAATATTTTCCGACCAAAATCACAAAAATCTCACTTGCATATTTTATAATAATAATGATAATAATTATTATTTATGTAGTATTATGGGGGTGGAAATCCAAAATAAAAAATTTAAATTTTAAAAGGAAATCATGAAAATTGATGAGTATGACAATGATTATGTTACTATTATTATCAATACCTTAGAAATTATAACTACTCTACATTATTGTATATTTTTTGTGGTTTTTAATATGTTTTTTTTATGTTACAAAACTTTGTATGGTTCTGAATTTACAGATATTATTTCAATATTATATGATGGTATATACGTAGACACACAAAAGAATATATAACTAGATTTTTCCTTTGTAAATTTTCTGCTCTTTCAGCTTTTCTAGTTAATATGCAGGTATGTTAAATATCTACAGCACTAAACTGCTTTACGAGTATAACGATTTACAGCAACAATTTTTTTTGACAACAACAACATTAAATAAAAATCTATAAGTTTATTGGTTTTGAGTATGAATTAACAATATCAAATTAAGAAAATCATTATAAATTAATGGTTGCATTTGGTAATTTTACTTCCGATGAGGAAAATGTCTATTAATTGGGTTATTTTCGTATACTATTAACACGTTCACAACCGAAGTGCTGCCCTAGCCTAATGGTAGAATATATGTTTTATTAATGTGTTTTGTGGGGTTTATGACGTTATTAATAGTATGACTCATAAACGAGTCGCCGTTTGTTTAGAACAAAATTTTGTTGTATAAACAACAGGACGCACATATATTTCCGTCAACGTGTTAAAGTTATCCGTAAGTTTTTATGAAATTGAAAAAAATGTTAATGCAGATAGTGTTCGTGGTGTTACGCCAAGAAAAATCTAATCCATCAATATTGATCAATATTTTTCAACCGATATTTAATTGGAGTTCATTTTGAAAAAAAAGTTCTAGTTCATTATTTAAAAAATTTAATAAAAAATCATATTTCACATTTAAACCAAAATTGCTTGCTGTGAAAAAATTGTGATGAGGCTACTGGTGTGTGATTTAATCATATTTCGATAGTTCAATTTCTTGCCAGGTTCACCTTTATCCGCAATAACCCCACTATGACTATTTGCTAGGCCTTTATGCCTGTTGACTGAAGTGTAGCTCAATTGTGATGGAATTCTGATAGGGCTACGCGGTTGTACTTTGACAACATTTTGAAAGTTCAATTTCAAGTAAATTAATAATATAGTCCGACGCTGTACGTTAACCTTTTTATGCCCGGTTGCACAGAAAAATGACTAACAACCGGTTAATTGTGCGCCTGTTAAATGTTTTATATGTAAATCTGTTTTTGCAATCAGAAAAAACTCAATGCAAACTTGATTAAATATATTTTATTCTATGAAAATATTTAATGATTAGTTAAAAAGTTATTTAATCAAAATTGGCCATTTTAATATTTATACGCCAGCTAAATATTAACATGGAATAAAATATATTTAATCACGTTTGCATTGAGTTTTTTCGAATTGCAAAAACCGATTTCATATAAAACATTTGACTGGCTCATAACTAACCAGCCGTTAGTCATTTTTCTACGCAATTGGTAATCGCCAATTTTTGGGGGTTTAGTTGATTCAAAGTGTCAGGTTCTCTCACAAGTTAGAAAACTAGTGCATATTTTATAGTTTGGACTGTGAATTTAAAGATTGTAAATTAGAATTTTTTTAAAAATTATTTTTGAACAATAAAAGTTGTTACTCATTTGGATACAAAATCTTTCAGTCTACATATTCAACAAGAATATAATGAATGCGTGGGTGTGGATCAAATACAATTATCTAAAAATAATGATCGATTGAGTTACGAAACCGAAGGAAATATTTTACAGAATGCCGAACAAAGTGAATTGATATTTGAAAGTGCGACCGTTGTTGCTACCGGAAAATAACGATTTTTTATACGAAAAAAGCCAATGTTTGGTGGCGATGGACGTGCGTTTGAAAAGAGAAACAACTTCGTTTGATGTAAATCTTACCGATTGTTTTCCCGAAGAAAATATATTTTTCGATATATTTCGAGGGAGATATTTACTGATATACTGAATTGTACGCCTAGCAATTTTGGATTTGATTTTATTTGTAATTTGTACATAGAAAAAAAATCGGTCATTTGATAATTTTTAAATTTTGTGTTTGTCACGCCAGAATTTAAATTTTACAATTTTCACGTTTTCTTTATATTTTATAATAACAAAGTGGTATTTTGTGCTTTTAAGTAAAAAGTTTAGTTGAATTTTATTTGCCAATTGCATTGTTGAACTCCTCAGTAGAAATTTAACGAATTCCTGCTGTATTGATTGAATTGAAAATCAAATTCCAAAAATGAGTTGCTGTGTTCACCATGAAGAGCGATTTAGTTTTAGATTTTAGTAAATATCTCAAATATCCAAATTCAATTCCTTGCAAATTTTATTTGACAAAATATTAATTTTAATTCCAATGCCAATTCGTTGGCAAATAAAATACGCTTTTATGCATATCGAATTTTATCATGGGAATTTGTGATCAAAATTGTCTTGAATAATTTAAAACCAATATTCCAGCTAAAATTTCAGAAAACGAATAAGGTCAACCCATGTTAAAAATTCAATCTGCATCGCAAAAAGTGGAAAGCGGAAGGAACGTGTCGACTGAGATGTTTCCCAGTTTGCGAGAAGCAATTTGGCAAGAAGTCATCAACAATTCAATACGAATTATAATCATTTACACGTGCGATTGCGCAATCTCCTATAGAAGGAATCTTCTCGTCACTGTATCTAAAAGAAACCCGGATCCTACGAAAAGTGCCTTTTCTGGTATATGGCTTGCCACCACATTTCGTGTGGATCTCTTAATTTGGAGAAAAATCTTTAATATGAAGTTTTGTAGCATCGTTCACGCACAGGCGAATAGACTGATCGGGATGAAATTTCATATTTAAGCTCTTCCCGTAAATCCAAAGATCCCAGTGAAATTGGTCTACGGGAAGCTGTATTTTTGGTTTATCAGCCAAGTTTGGTACGGAGCGTATGGTAATGCCCTCCAGTAGCTGGATAAGATTCAGCGGCATGTCGCTTCAAATTTCAATTTAATTCTCAAAACAGACAAATTCTTAATTTATACATATGTAATGCAAAAATCGATTGAGCTGCGATGTACAGGAGAGGTACATGTATTGAACTTACTTTTTAACATACGGCTTTTTCAAACCAAGAAATTTTTTAGTACGCCATTTGTAATATTTTCTTAAAGAACTAAAATTGTAAAATGCAGTATTTTGCAATTATGGTCATAGCAACGATTATTCACATGCATTTTTGCGCATTATACACATTTCACTTAATTATTGCTTTGAGCAAAGAGTATGAAAATTTACACAGAGTAACGAAGCAGAGGAAAAAATTTCATCAAAAAATGCATGGGTTACGCAATTTAAATCGATCATACAATACACACACTTACGCAACATTTTTTTATTTTTTGAGTATTGAATATTGTCATACTCGTGGCTATTTATAGAAAACGACAAAAATTACTTTAAATAAAAATGCGTAAATGTGTTTTTAACGCAATTAAATTGCGTAACCCATGCATTTTTTTGATGAAATTTTTTCCTCTGTTTCGTTACTCTGTGTAAATGTTCATACTCTTTGCTTTGAGGCTATACATTTCTGGTTGTTTTTTTAAATATATTGGAGAAAATATCAATATGTAGTTTTGAAATTTAAAAAAAAATTTCAGTTGGTGCGTGAAGAGAACCAAACTGGCTATTTTTTGGTATAATTTTTGTAAAATAGAACGTTTTCACTTTTCATTGCAATTCTATCGTCCAATTTAATCAAATTATTTCTATACAACAACTTGTTATTAGTTTTTAAAATTTTATGGGCGACGTAGCCATGAAATACCTAATGGAAGCATCATCTAAAGATTCATCATAGTCTTGTTCCGTGTCCATAATAACCAAATCTAATTCGTCATTGATCGTTTTTCAATATCATTCTTATTTGAAACGTTTACCTCATTATTGCTATCAGCTTCACTAGGCGAGTATATTGAAATCTTGAATCCCAAGGCATTGGGAAACGTCGATATAAGTCTCATCTACCAATCCTTCGGCGAGCAAATAAAAGGAGGGATAACGCAAAATTTATTTGAAGACTGATTTAAAAATTGTTTTATTCTACTAGTAGAAAAGTGAAAAAAAAATTGAGCTTTAACGTTTTATTGTTCATTGAAAATGCAGGTAGCCATAGTAGGGAGTTGAACCATCTCTACAACTAGTATTCCAACATTTTTTAGAAAGACCGTAAAGGTTATTCAAGCTTGAAGAGTTTTCTATTTTAGATTGTGTCAAAATTATAGCTTTGCAAGGAATTAAAACAGTCTACACAATGCGTGTTGGAAATCTTTGTCCCATTTGAGGATGCAGTATTTAACAGAATAATATCGGTGGGTTCTAACGTATAGAAGGCGACGGATTTTCAGATATGAACAGTGATGATGTTCTGGAACTAATTGTAGAACCAAGTTTACATGAGAAAGAACTAATTAATTAAGTAAACTCCTCCACTTTTAATTACGCAGATGATTCCGAAAACTTTTGTTATATTACAACGGTCTCCCATTTAAATTTAATTGATTTGCAAGAAGGGAGCAAAGCTAACAAATTAATTTTTTTGTTGTTGAATACATAATACCCTTCAGTAGTACGTAGCGGAACATTTTAAAGAGAATTGAAAAGTTCTTTAATTCCTTATAGAGATATTCTGAAAGAAGTGCAAGATCGAAATGATGGAGCAATAGTGAAGAGGCGTTTCAATCAACCCTGAGAAAATAGATTAACTGTAATTTTTGATGCGACCTATGTTTTGAGATCACATCCTCTCGGTTTACTTTGCAAAGCGGAAATAAGTGAAACCGATTTCGTAGAGCTTAGCTCGTATGCCCTGATTTATTTTATTTCTTTATTTAAACCATTGGAATACAAACATAGCCTCACATCGCTCATTTTCAGAGCGAAGTGAACTAATTATTTAGGCAAAAATAAAACATTTAAATGTATTATTTTACATATTTTGTTAACCCTGGGACTTATATACAATGTTTCACTTACATATTTTAGTTTTGGAAACCAAAACGTGAAGTTGTAAAACGAAAACATAGCTCACATCAGTAAAAAAACATAGCTCAGTGTACAACACAATAAGCTGCTTCTATTTGTTTTATAATAATTAGAATTTATTTTTTGAGTTTATTTTTTGTTGTATTTTTAATTTTTATATCTCAACATACTGTAAAATATGAGACTAGGGGAATTTGCTTGTTTAAATAGGCGTTAAATAATTCGACATCTCTGGAAAAGTTACACTAACCTTAAATACGTTGTGGTGCTCTATGGTCCGCCCTATATCAAAAAAGTTTAAAAAGCACCGAGATATTTTCCGGACAATGCCAACCAGTTTAAATTAATTAAAAATCTCATAACATATACCCGTCATCACAAAAGGTACTCTACCAACATATATTTTATTAAATTAATTTGCAAAACAAAAGTTTCTGGTCATGTTCATACAAAAAAAAACTATCCATTATGCACTGTCTATCATCGTCATGTCAAAAATGTTTTTTTTTTATTATTAAGATTTGTAACATAATTGGTATTATAAGCTTTTATAAACATACTCGCACATACAACTGTGTTTTAAAAACAGTTCATGTAAATAATTTTTTTTTATATATCTGATAGAAACATCTTTTTTTTTTTTTTTTTTTGTTGTCTGTTTGGTTGTGTGCCATCTAAAACTTCATGTATATTCCCATTAGTATTACATAAATGGAAATTCGAGTACATAAAGTTTGTTGTACACGACAAAAATTTACGTACTCTCGTACACACTTATATATGTGTTTATCGCATTAAAAAAAAAAAAAAAGAAGACACACAAAATTTTTCCATTACACAATGGAAAATCTTTTTTTTTTTTGCTGTGCTGTGTGTGTTGCAAAAAATTTTTTATTTATAGCAATTTCCACTTAAATCATGACTGTCAGACAATGTTTTTGCGTTGTTGTGTAGTGTTGTATAGTTGTTGCTTTTTGACTAAATAATGAAAATATTGCATTTATTTTTCATTAAAATCACATATTCGTATGGAACTAAACAAAAATGAAAAACAGCTGCAGACAATGTCGGAAAATTCCATATGCATAGAGATATATATTTTAAACTCTTTTTTTTTTCGTCTAACGTATATATAATTTAATTTATAGTGCATATAAAATAATAAAATACAACGACATTGCCCTCGAGGAAAATTTCTTAAATTTTCCAAACTTTTTTTTTTGTTCGGTATTTAAAAATGTTTTTTTTTGTGTTTTGTTTCACTTGGATGCTGTTTGCTTCTTTATACAATTTAGAAAACATAAATTTAATTATTTTGACTTTTTGCATAATAATGCATAATGTTATAAAAATAAAAATCTAATTATTAAAATTTTGTTAAATTGGTCGTACATATATGTATCTACAAATTGGAACTGAAAAATAAAATACACAAAGCAGTATGATTGATGTTGATACATAACTTTTTATGTGCCGCCATGTACTTGTCGTTTATTGTTGTTATAATTAATGAGGATTTTATGTTTTATACACTTTTATGTTTTATGTATACTTTTGTGATGTCACAAGTTGCAATAATTAAATTATATGATATACGTATGTGTATGTGGTACGGTACACTCCGCAAAACGTATATGGTGCACAAAATTTGTTATCCAGTGGCAACATAAAGATTACACGACAAAAATGACATTAAAAATAACCAAACCCATAAAATGTCTAACTATAATATATTTTATATACCTACATAACAATGGTATATCATCATCAAACATTAGATTGATGATTTTGCTGATATAGTGTGTAGAAAACTATATAAAAATTAGATAGAGACTAAATATAGTAGCAAACCGCACATTAAACCACCTTTTCGGCATAAATTAAATTTTCATTTTAATCCTTTTGTCGTATATATTTTTCAAAATCCTATTTTCAATTTAGATATATAGAGATATACGAGTAGTATGCCATGGTCGGTGGTTATTAAATTGTTTTCGAATGCCACAATGGATTTGTACTTTATTATCGTTTTTAATTGACAAAGATTATCAGAGAGATAAAATATTTTTTTCAAGTGTTCAATTGGTTTGATTTTAATTTGATATGTTGATATGTGGTACCAGTTCTAAAGATATTTAATATATCTGATATTTTCTGTGGCCTTCTTTGAACCTATTACAATTGATGATCATAAAAGGTATATAATGTTTCAGAATGAAATATACGTCAATAAAACAGAATTAAGCTCGATTTATTACGGTTTCATTATAATGTAGCAGTACATTTTCGAATATGGAATTGCTTACGTGTTGGCGAGAAAATGTACGAGAAAATTTTGAAATATGCCACTATAAACTGCTAAACTACTAAGACCATAATGGAACCATATATGTGACCTGGTCTAGCAAAAAGGGGTCATATTCACTTCCTGCATGTAAGTAATTTACCCAAAATAAAATTTGGGTTAAGTAATTACATGCAGGAAGTGAATATGTCCATCGTTATAACCTTATATGAATTATAGTTTACATCAAAACACAAAATGACTCAATTTGGTGTATTTACTAAAATAGATCCATTGAGTATTTGTATAATTCGCAATATAAATTATTAGTGGCATATTAAAACATCATTCTATTACACGCACGAAGTGAATATTGACATTCATTTACTAATATTTATTAAAATAACCACAAAAGCACGAGCAATGTTCATAAAATTTCCATAAGGCATTAAATACAAAACATATTTACCAAAAAAAATAAAATTTATAATAATTACAAGCAGGAGGTGAATATGCTCATTGTTATAACGTATATGAATTTGAGTTTTCAAAAAATGCCTCAATTTGGGGTCTTAACTACATAGATCAATTAAGGGTTGTTCTGCAATTTAAAATATTATTGGTATATTAAATAATCATTATATTACATGCGCGAAGTAAATATTGAGGTTTATTTACTTATATTTATTAAAATAGCCACTAAATCATAAGTAAATTTCATAAAATATCCATTAGGCATTTATTACAAAACATATATGCCAAAAAAAAATGGATAGAACAATTACCTACCAAATGGCACAGTGGTTAAAAATTTGGCGTTTGGATCGGGAGGTACCAGTTTCAAATCCCAATCGGGGCAGGATGCAAAACAAATTTTTATCTACTGACCACCTGTCGGAGTGCAAAACTGATGGGCCGACTCATCTTCCATGATAGTATAGACTGGCATAGAGCTATGCAATGTGCAGATGGTGATAAAAATCGGACCTATAGCCGTACATCTTCGATTTGGCAGATGATGCGTAAAGTAAGGCGGAAAAAACAACCGTGAAAGAGCAGGGAGTGCTTCGGACTAAAACAAAAAAAAAAATACAAGCAGGAAGTGAATCTATCCGTTGGTTACCATATATGAATTAGAGTTTAACTCTTTGCGGTTAGGTGGGTTAAAAACTGTCCCGCGTTTTGCTTAGCTTTTCATACATGTTGGGACATATTTTAACCCACCTTGAAAAGTTGAAGTTAATGTGTGTTTCAATCGGTTAAAATGCTGCATAAAAAATTAACAATTTATTCGTGGTATTCTTTTAATTTTTCATCTGTTTCAATTGGTTAACATTTTTGACAATTATTTGTAATTATATTAATATATAAAAACGTTGGTTACCGCTAATCTTAGAAACTACAAGCCCAATTGACTCCAGATTTACGACATATATTTATCCTCCTATAATTTTGATTGATAATAGGGATGCATATCTTTTATACAATTATCATGCTCCAAATCAGGTGGGAACATTACAGAGAAAGGATAAAAATGGTGATAATATTTCAGTAGCTTGTCCCTCGTTAATAATTGATTATAATATGAACATGAATGCAGTGAATAAATTTGATCAACTTTTGGCTAGTTATAAACTTGACCGACGTAGTAAAAAATGGTGGTATCGCATATTGTTCTATTTTTTGGATATACAACTGTCGTTAATTCATATATTGTTTATAAACAATTGAGTGAAAACATGGAACTAAAACATTTTTAGGTGCAGTGTGCTTAAGGGTTTGTTGCCCAGGAGTTGATAAAATTGCACCGTCAATATCTGGACGTCCACTCAATATAAAAAAAGCGAAACAAAATATTTCATAGGAAATACGAGTAAAAGACTCGAAATATTTACCAAAACGTACTAGTAGGAGAAGATGTGCGTTATGCAGCACACAGAAAAGAGAAGTCCGAACTCCCTGGTGTTGTACTGTGTGCAAAGTTCCACTTTGTTTCGATAAAAAGTTGTGTTTCAACGAATATCGTTTAAAGCATTAGTTGCATGTAAACAACGATTTATTGAAATGTAATTTTTTTTTCTAATTTTTAGTAATAATTTATCTTAAATAATTGTAATGAATACTTATTTTCACTTTTTTATAATAAACCAGATTTTGTGCAACTAGCGATTGGGATCGAGAATTCTCGGAACGAGAAATTTCGGAAATTTTGTCAACTTTTGCATTCCAAATTTTGAACAAAAAATTGTCTTATAGTATCACTAAATTTACCACATTTTTCATAAAATGATCTGTCAAATTCGCCACATTGAATAGTTTTTGAAAATAAAAAAACAAAATAAATTATAATCGATTTCGTAAACTAATATTAAACCTAAATTTTGAATGGTGCAATTTAATATATAAGCAAAGTTTTCGGGAAACAAATTAAATTACGTCTGTTTCAGTTCTAAACTCAACATTTCTTGTTTTTTGATCTGATCCAGTAAGTTAAATTACGTTTAAAATTATTCTTCAAAATTAGCAAACAATTCGTTCTTAGCCCCAATATACAAAATGACTTTAAACACATATAAAGATTGCTGGAAATATTTTAAATCAGATATGCATGTAAAAAAATATGTCATGCAATGGATCATCAACGACGGGTAAGCATCGGCTGTTAGAGGGCAAGCACGCGGCATGAAGAAAATATTTACTCGAATGCAGTGCGCCAAGTAATCTTCAAATCGTCCGAATCAAGAGCAGAAACACGCAAAAAGACAATTTTGTTTCGAAAAAGAAAACACTATTAGAAGAAACAGTGCAGGAACTAGGTAGCTGTGTATGACAACATCCCTATTTACAAAATTTCTCATTGTGCTTTCCCACGAAGAGGCTTGAAACTGCAAGGCCATCAACTCTCTAAATATCCAAACGATATAATGAATCTAGTTTATAAATTTTACGATAAAATCAAAGAAGAAACTATAACAAAATCAATGTTATAACAGCCGATGATGGTAGAGTTTTGTTGTCCATAGATTAGTGGACCAGTTTTCGCAATCGGCGTTATTTGAATATTCAAAAATACTACGAAAATTTTAAATCAGATAACCTTGGACTAATTCGAATATTGGAATTAATCAATCAAAAATTAAATTTATTTAAAAAAATTGGAAAATGCCCATTGTTGAATCTGAAAGCTCTAGAATTTCAAGTGGTAAATAACGACCAAAACTGTGTTCAATATGGAAATGAATCCGACGAAGAATGTATTGCACGTAATAATTTCGAATTAGTTAACACACATAACATAAATTGAACAATAATAAAGATGAAAAAAGTGTGATCATTTTTAATAGGCGTCCTGTGAAAAATTCTGTTTTACAAAACGTAAGACAAATTGAAAAAATTGAACTAAATTTAATATTTGATTTTAAAACTCACTGGAATAGTATGGATGGCAAAAATGGTCGATCGGTTTTTAAGAATACTAAATCCGGTTTTAAAAAATTTCCGTTAGAAGAGCTAAATTTATTAGATATGTGGAATAGCGAAAACAGGACTATTGCCAGAAACATTTTAGAAGTTAAAAATTTTAGAGTTTTTTTTTTAAACGAAAATAATTCTTGTATTAGCCATGAACTATTAATCGAATTAAAAATACATATTGTGAAACGTCGTAATTCCCCACTAATTTCTCTACTGAAATTTCTGAGTAACCACACTAACGTAAAACCAAATTATCGTACTTTTAAAAGTGCTGACGACTTCTTCTAATCCACATCAATAAACGAAACCGTTAAGACGGCTAAACAATTTATGAAAAAATATACCATCTATACTGAAATTGCTAATGTCGATAGTGATGACAATGGTAAGGATGATGAAAACAATAAAAGCCAGAAGATTAACGTCCATGGTTGCCAAAGCAAGACAATAAATCGAGCCCCAGACGATTGATAAGGAAATTAAACTAATTTTCATATTGGTGTTATTTTTTAAATTGAATTTGAAAATTTGATTTTGTATTAATGAAATATTTGTTTAATATTTTGTTTAAAGGATAATATATATATTAATAATATCAATACGAAATGTGATATTATTATACTTAATCTGTCGTTTTCTTAATTTTTACAAATTTCTCAAGAATTCTCGAGAATCTCGTGAACCGGTAATTGTCGATTTCCCGAAAATTAATTTTATCGGGAAATCCCAATCGCTATGTGCAACTAGAGTCTTTCTATTTTCTTTAAAATTGTGTGCCTCAAAGAGAAATCAAAACACAAAATAACTCAATTTGGTGTCTTAACTAAAACACGTCAATTGAGGATTTTTTATTTTTTTTATTGTTAACTATGCGATCTGATTTGGGGCTCAAGGCTCACCCTGCTCTTCCGCGGTTATGGTTGTTACGTCCTTACTTTATGCCTTCCGGCCAACTCGAGGACGTACGAGGGCCAATTTAAAACTATCTGTACATTGAAGGTCGGCCCATTGGTTTTGCACACCGAGAGGGGGTCATAGATGAGCTACATTTCATCACAAATCGAAATCTGTTGATGACATTTCACTTTGCATCCTGCCCCTATCGGGATTCAAACCCCATTATTACTGGCCTACTGTATAATCATTATATTACATGCGCGAAGTGAATATTGTTGTTCATTTACCAATATTTATTAAAATAACCATTAAACCATAAGTTATTTTCATAAAATTTCCATGAGACATTTATTACAAAACATATATACCAAAAAAAATAAAAAATCGATAAAACAATTACAAGCAGGAAGTGAATCTATACATTATTATAACGTTATATGAATTAGAGTTTAAATCAAAACACAAAATGACTCAATTTGGTGCATTTAAATTTGCAATTTAAAATATTTTTGGCATATTAAAAAATAATCATATTACAAGCGCGAAGTAAATATTGACGTTCACTTACTAATATTTTTTAAAATAACCACTACACCAGGATTAAATTTATAAAATTTTCATAAGGCATTTATTACTAAACATATATTTACCAAAAAAAATAACATTAATGTGTAATAATTACAAGCAGGAAGTGGATATGCCCAATGTTATAACCTTATATGATTTGGACATTAAATCAAAACACAAAAAGAAAAATAATTTCATAATAATAAATTTTGATACCTGCGCTTTAATTCACAAAGTCATCACTTTGGCGCAGTTACCGCGCCAACTGCCAAATTACTCATATAGTATTGAATATTTAATATTAATATTTTCAAAACCACTGAAGAATCACATTAATGAAGAATCGTTTTGTGGCAAATTTTTTTAATGGAAATGCTCAATTTTAATTTTTCGTGAATTTTCCGGGTTGGCATATTGCAACAATTTTAATAGTTATCCCACTTTATTGTGTATCATGCAATAAATTTTAAAACTGGTATGGTTTTTACGTTGACGATACACAATTTTTTTTCTTAATTATTGTTGATTCTATATCGAGAATATATTGGTTCCCAACCATTGCTTAAATAAAATCATAAGAAAAGTTATGCTTTAATTCATTGAGAGTTGTAATTTTTGAAAATAATTTTCGTCTCATTTGCATTTCGCGCCTAATGTGAACTTAAAATAAAATAAAAGCGACTACAAAATGTCCATCAGAAAAGCTCCCCAGATGCCAGTTGATTTCGTCTGTCTATTGGAAGACGGGACAGGTTCACAGAAAACCAGCATTTCTGATCCGCTACAGGTTGTCTATTTATTGGACCACGAAACAGGCTCACAAAAGACCGACATTTATGAGTTACGTTTGCCTAACAATTTTAACTGTCAAGTCAAATGATAGTCGAATAGCAAATTATTTTGTTAGACGATTACAATAGTCAAATGTAAGCCAGATCCACAGAAACCAAATTGTTTTTAAATTTCGTCCTTTTTCTGGCAGAGTTTAGACGCACAGATGACTGAACAATTGACTGACACTTGACTTATTTCGTCTTTAATGGTCGAATGGTCGAAACTCCGGCATTTCTTGGTCAACAATCAAAAAATTGTTGTACGGGATACTTTAAATTAAGAAATTTTAAATTCGTCTGTATTACTTTAACAATTTAAAAATTCTTAATTTATATTAGTGTAGGCTTAATACACACATATAAAAATGAGAAGTTCCAAAAGTTTTCTGATTTAGTGGTATAATTCGCTAAATCGACGTGTTCTTGTTTCATACTATTGGTGTGAAGCAAGAGGTAAATTTTTGTAGTTTGGTCGTTGCAACCTGATGAGTAGACCAATTTTTATCAGTACGAAACCAAACTACCAAGAGGAAACTTGAGGAAGTTCACATTTTTGTAAAGGGTTGTGTGGCTTTGAACACACAAGTACCCTTGGGGTTAAAAATGGGGGAGGGAATGAATTTTCTACTTTGTGGTAGAGATATTGTAAGTAAATGACCTCTTTTTTTGGTGGCCCGAAAGGTCTCAAACATTGTGAATGTCATAGAAAATAATATTTGTCTATAAAAAAGCCGAAAATTGTTAAGGGATACTTTAAATGGATAACAAAATGTGTGGAAAAATTGTCACTGTAAGAAGACGTGATGATGTTGCGTCATGATCTTGAAATCATTATTTGCACTTAAAACGATTCAGGTGGAATGACATGATACATTTTTTTAGTTTCTATATTTTATAAACCTCGTATACGACATAAAATTACGGATTCAAATTTTTTGCGTTTAGCCTCATTTAGCGATTATACTGAACTAATCTGAATAATATTATTCGGACTTTGTAAACCGATATTTTAGTAAAACATGCAATTGTAAGTTTTTATTGGACACATCTGTTTTTCTAACTAACTAGACATCATTAATAAAAGTTAAGCACAAAATTGATTTATAATATTTAGCTTCTTTACCAAATTAGATGGCTCACTGCTCAATGATCTGTAAGTATTTCAAGAAGGTTCGGCGAAATGCATTAATATAAAAAAGGAGTTCGTTAAATTTGTTGGTCATCATAAATTCTTGTAATCTCAAGAGAGATAACGAAACACGAGTTCTTTGCGTTCATTAGTTAAAACTACTTGTTGAACGAAATAATCATTCCTTGGAGGAAAAGCCATCATTCTACAAAGTACTCCATTTGCAAAAGCTCCATATATTTTGCAAAGTTGTTAACACTGAGCTTTTGGTTTGCTGGGCTTTTGGTGCTGTGCTTTTGGAGTATTTTAGGATATTATTATTATTATTTTTATTAAACGTGATTTAATAAAAAATATGAAGATTGTTAAAAAATTTCAAAAACAGAAGCTTTGCTGCTTGACGTGTAATGGAGAACCTTTCATCATAAAAACTAATAATTATTAATCTACTTTGGGTATTTTTAATAAAATATTTCATCATAATTTAAAATTAAAAAGCTTTTAATTGTTTTGAGAGCTTATAATAAAATGGAGAACCTAAACATGAGTAATGATGTATTTCTCAATCACAGTATATAAGTTACCTTTTTGCTTAGTAAATTAATATTTTTGAATTTAAATTAAGCGAGTAAGCTGCCGCAATAATACAACTTGGATTTATAAAGCTTTGAGTTAAAATTAAAATATCTTTTTAAATCAAACTATTGCTTAATTAACAATTATGTACACCACAGCAACAAGTTTAAATTTATACCCGACGTAATATGAAACTCGTATTCCGCAAAATAATTTATGAACAAACAAACCATGAATTCTCAAAATCTATACATAAATGTGACTAACTAATTATGTTTAACACCCACAAACTTAATTTTATGTGAAAGCTCATCACCGCATCATACAAAAGAAAAAAAAAATCAGCCTTAAATCTTTTTGTTGGTTTTTGCATATCGTTTTATGCTAGATAGATATTTGGTTAAGTGTTACCACAACTAAACTGTCTGACATGTTGTATACATAGCTACATATTATATCCATTATGTGTAAATTTAAATAAATAGTTTTTAATTTCAATTATATGATACATAACTAGTAAACCAACAAAATATCCTTTTTTTTTGTTAAGATTTTAATCTACAATTAAAATAATTAAATTCAATCCTTAGCCCCCTACATCCCTAAATATATATATAAACTGATATCTTTTTAATAACACAAATAATCATAAAAATTACCATAAAAAACCCATTTTCGATAGACATTTCTCATTTAATGGATGTAAATAATCAATAATAAAAATCAAATTATCATCTCTTTGGATAAAAATTAGATCAACAACATCACACACACACCCAAAAAAAAAGGAGATACGTATTTCATTTTAATCATTTTTTGAGGATTAATATGTCGTTTAGAGACGAATCTCGATTATATCGACAACACAGAATATTTAAGAGCGCATCGTACG
This sequence comes from Nephrotoma appendiculata, assembly GCA_947310385.1. Lineage (NCBI taxonomy): Eukaryota > Metazoa > Arthropoda > Insecta > Diptera > Tipulidae > Nephrotoma > Nephrotoma appendiculata. The sequence continues at coordinate 21,953,693 of OX371225.1, read as the reverse complement.
TACATTCCAATCGATATATTATATTATAAAGGGATGGAATTTAGGGTTGATATAATTCCTGGTACTTAACAGATTTTGTACGTCTTTAAATCAATATAAACAATTTACTGAATTAATAATTTTTTTTTTGCTTGCTTTTTTATTGATTCAATATGACTGAACAACTGTCGAACAAAAAAAAAAGATTAATTAATATTAACATTTTAGTCATTATACCCTCGAGTCTGAAATCTTTCAAATTTTTTGTAAAGTGATTTATTTGCTTTGTTGTAATGATTGCGCGCTCTGAGTCGCTTTCAAGAGATTTTTTTTTTTGCTGTGTGCGTGTGTCGGCAAAGAAAGTTGAAGGGGCTATTTTTTTACGTATATACCCGGGTACTCTAATTATTTTCGTTTGCTTTTCATCTTTACATCAAAAAGCCAAGGGTTGATCAAATTTTAATGATCATATCGTATTTATACACTAATTTTCAATGATTTGATAAGAAGATTGTGTATATAAAGCAAGATTTCTTCTGATTATCATAATAAAAAATCAAATATTATTTCACCGTACCTGTCCCAGATGAATACATAAATATTAAAATATATATTTTTATATCGAGTGAGATAATTAAAACACCGACAAAATACCAGATTGGTTTTTAATTAAGAGAGTGTTCTACAAATAAAAATGCCGATCGCTTACACGGTTCATTATATCGCGAGACTATACCAAAATTTAAAAACAGGACATCTTCATTAAGCAAACCAATATTTAGGTGAGAATTTTGTTACCACACGTACCTAAATATATGTCACATTATTTGTATTTAAAAATATATTTGAATCCGTCATTAGCATAATACATATAAAGGTTATACGTGTAATTTATGTACATTTTCAATTACATTAATTACAACAAAAAATAATTATGTGATTCCCTTATCTAAAAGCTGATACATTTTTTATTGATTAATTCTAATTAATTCAGTTTAATGTTAAACAGTTCTATTTAATTTATTACTCGTATAATTCAATTATGGAAATTAATCAATTATATGACAAAATGGTAATTTACTTTTAGTAAGAAGCTTACAGAACAATTAAAGTATCGTATCAGATATTTAGATCACATTGTATAAACTGATGATCCTGCCCATCTGATTTCGATGAATAATTTCTCATATACCATATTTGATTAAAATAAACATAAGGTGAACAAATGGCTTGATTAAAATGATTAAAATAAACATAAGGTTAAAAATTAAAAGTAGCATGTGATTCTTTGGTAGACGATCGTAAAGATTCTATTGAAATGCAAATCGTTAACAACTCAATGGAGACATGCAAGTGGAAAGGCTATAGATAAATTACTAAGTCTAAAGGCGTGAAGTCATACGATCTTTGTGGCCAGTTCACGTTAAGATTATCATGCTTTCAAATCGTTCATACAGGCTTACCATATCGTGGTATGTGCTGTGTTGCATGTAGCTCTGTCCTGTTGAAACCACACGTCGTCGGTATTCATGTCATCTTTGGGCCACAAGAAGGTGCTTATCACCGATCAATAGCGCTCGCCGTTGATGGTGGCAAAATTAGTAATAACGGAAAATGCGATTTTTGCAGAGAGGTTCCGTGCAATCTAACAGACTAGTTTCTCTACAGCCCACCCGGAATGACTGATCGGGATAAAACTTTTTACTTACTAAGCTTTTGTTATAATTAGAAAGATCGAAATGAGAGTTTTGCCTGAAATCGGTCTCCCGGAAGTGGTAGCTTTCATAGAAGCTGTTTCGATTTTCCCAAATATTTGGAAAAATATATCATTATCAACAAAAACGATTAAGAACTAAAAGATTTTAAATTAATTTTGCAATAATATCGGTTTTACCAGTTTCTTAAAATTTAGGCGGAAATTCGTGCGGTCCCAGTATAGACTGACGGATTAATTTGAATGAAACTTTATATTCATACTTAAGTTAAAAAAAAATAAAATTGGGATGTTTGGCCAAAATTGGTCCGTCGGAAGTGATGGCTTCCATAAGAATGTTTTCGTTTTAAACAAATATTTTGAAAAGTAAATATAGTCTTTCAATAGGGGCGCTAGAAATTTGTTAGGTTATAGCAGCCATGTTATTCACTTCGAGATCCACAACATATTCACCCCGTTTTTTTGACATCAATGCATTTTGTATCAATAAAAAATTTAAGCCGATTTAAAATTATTTTCAAATTTATTAGATTAGAAGTACATATTCAAATTTACTATGATGTATGCATTCTGATGTGTAAAACTCAACTTCTATAATGTTTTACGAGCAATGGTTAATTTCCTACAACCTACAAAATTTTCGATTTTCTCGCCCCAGGTTCGTCGCCGTTTCATTTTATGAGATGGCATTGAAGTCTTTTGTATTTCAAAATTGTGAAAATTCCGGAAATATAATTATTTTGATGTATACAGGGCAAGATCATGAAATTCGACCGGAAAAATGAATTGTTAGAATGAATTGTTATAGAAGTTGCATTTATACATCCGTCTGCATCCATCATGGTAATTTTGAATATTTTTAATCTAATAAGTTTGAAAATATTTTTAAATTTGTTTAAATTTTTGAGGTCGTATTATTCCGCCCCAGGGTTCATTCGTAATGTTTACAATAAAATTTCAACAAAAGTTTGCTTTACATAGTATAAAGGTTAACCTCGTATATTAAAATTTTACTAGAAATAAAATAATAAAATCTTATTTTCATTCAAAGCTTCTTTTAATTGCTCAAATTTTAAAAATTCATTCAATTAACTTACATCCAGGTTTTCAAAATTCCGGTTTTCAAAATCCCGATTTTCAAAATTATGGTTTTGTATAAAATAAAATCTCGATTTTTAGGAAATCCCGGTTCGAAATTTTAAAATTTGACATGTAGGAAATGGGGCTCTTAATTAATTTTTTGACAAAATTCAAAATGAGTTTGCGATAAAGTTCTAGAAAATTGCTAAAAGGGCTAGAATTTGGCCATTTCTTAACAGATTTTGTTGAAATTTGATACGTGCGATAGAAATGGAATTCTAAAATGATTTTTCGATAAAGCGGTTAACCGATTCAGTTGAAATTCGACATGTGGGAGGGGCCTTAATAGGATTCTAAAGTGCGTTTTTGATAAAGTTCTAGAATAATGTGGATAAGGATGAAACCAGGCCATTTCTTAACCGATTTTTGTCGAAAATCGACATATGGGATCTAATGAGATTTTAAAATGATGTTTGACAAAGTTCAGGAATATTGTCATTAGGGATGAAACGATTATGTTGAAATTCGTCACAAGCGATGGAAATTGGGTAAAAACGATTCTTTGAAGTACAAACTCTAGCGCGAAGTCTTGCAATTACAAAATCTTGCATAACCAAATGGTGAAATTATTTTTCTTTTTAGTAGGTGTCATCTAGCTATTAAAGACACTTAGTAAAAAGAAAAATAATTGCACTATTTATCTCAAAATTAATAATTGCTCTATATAATCCGCTCGTACATGTAGTAAATTGCAAAATATCTTATTATTATGTTAAAATAACGGGTGGGGCAAAAGTCCCGCTAGTTTCGCTCAGTTTCGCTTTAACCATTGTGTTGTGTAGACGCCCAAATTTTATAATGGATAAATATACGCCACAAGAACGAGCAGAAATAGTTACAATATTTATGAAAAAAAAATCGTTCCATTGTTGCCACTCTGGTGCGTGATAGTGTTGCAGAGTCTCCAGAAACATCAATTCGGAGACGTGGTTCACAGTTACACATTTCGCGAAGGCGAATTTTGAAAACTGATTTGAAAATGTTCCCGTACAAAATTCAATTATTCCATAAATTGCTACCGAGAGATCATGATCAACGAGTTGAGTACAGTAATGCAATTCTAAGGCTGTCTGGTGAAATTGAAGATTTTTCGTCTAAATTGATAATGAGCAATGAAGCCAATTTTCTTCTCAGTGGCCACGTCAATAAACAGAACAGCCGCTTTTTTTGGAACACACAATCCTCAATTAATTCATGAAACATCATTGCCTCCACAAAAACAACTGTTGGTATGGTATTCATGCTGGAAACATTATTGGTCCCTATTTTTTGAAAATGACCGAGGTGTTAAAGTTACTGTTACTGCTGAACGGTACCAAGACACGATTCGAAATTTTTTGTGCTTGTGGGGCCACAGCACACACAGCCCGTTCAACAATTCAATTATTGAATGACGTTTTTCCACAAAAACTAATTTCGCGAAATGGCAATTTAGCATGTCCAGCCAGATCGCCGGATTTAATAGCACCAGACTTTTTCTTATGGGGTTTTTAAAATCAAAAGTTTATGTGAATAAGCCTCAAACGATTCAACATCTTAAAGACAATATTCGTCACCATTTAGCCGATTGGTCACCATTTAGCCGATATAATTTTAACCAATCATAACGAGAAAAAAAATGTAAAGACCAAATAATTTTCTTATGAAAACCAAACTTACTTATATCTTTTCCATGAACAAAATTGTAGGCAATCAAAATGATAGCGGGACTTTTGCCCCACCCGTTATTATTAGTCCGGCCGGCAATAAAAACCGCCAATTTTTGAAAACCGTGATTTTGAAAACCGGAATTTCCTAGTACACCTGGTTTAAACTTATTCCACAACTTAAAACAAAAACTCATAACATGAGATGTTCTAATCAAATTAGAATTTTCAATTCGAATTAAAATTAGTGAACTATCCTCCATGTTCCAGAATATCGCTTGAATAAAAATTTAAGTTTTATTTAATTTGCCCATATTTCAGTTCATACTTAAATCGTTAAAAAAATGGCTACCTGTAATTTTAATATTGTTAATGTTAATTACATATTATAATATGTAAGTTGTGTTAATAACACTGTGCTTGTTGAAAAAAGTGACAAGCTGGGCACCCATGTGGTAAACCTAATTCGAGTACGCTGAGTGCAATAGTGCTAGTCCCATTTCAAAGTTAGTCCCCATTTTTGAGATATGGCTTTCGACATATTTTGGTGGCTCTGAGGCAAAAATTTGTCAAAATATACACACTCATATCAGGTTGTTAGCTCTTGAACCATTACGATTTTCGTTACGCTTTCTTCAGCAAAGTTGTTGCGCCATATCAGAAAAAAACAACTTGTTTAGTAAATGCTCGTTTAACGCGGATTTTGTGAACGTTGAAGTTTCTTGATATGTTCTAATATCATGAAACAAATTCCAGCTTTTATAATTGTTAGAACCTGGTTCACCACTGAAGCAAGATTATTATGTCTCTAACAATTAATAATGTAAAATAAGGAATGTATTTTATGTAACAAATGTAAAAATGTAAAAAAAATTAATAATGTAAATAATGTAAATATAAGGTACATATAAAGTTTTAAACTGAAGTCGTCGAGTTAAACAAGTTTAAAATTGTAAAATTAATAATGTAATGTAAATAATGTAAATAATGTAAAAAATGTAAAAATGTTAATATTGTAAATAATGATGGTTATAGTGTAAGTAAAGTAAATATATTATTATAAGTGTAAATTTGTTGATTTGGAAAAGTTCTCTGTTAGCACTTATAAATAATGCAATGTTGTATTCGTGTGTAAGTTCCTTGAAAAGTGTTGTGATATCACAAAATAAATTAGAAATGTAAAGGAGTGATTCCCACTCTGTCGCGTTAACCACCACTGGAGCAAGATTCTTATGTCTCGAACAATTAATAATGTAATGTAAAAAATGTCAATAATGTTTATAATGCAAATAGTGTAAATATATTGTAAAGTTAAAGATTGAAAATTTAGAAAATTGATTCTTAACTCTTTTAGTTCGTCAATTTATATTATTTGAAAAAATAATATAAATTGATTTTTAAAGATTTTTAACTTGTTAACACGACCGTTGAGACGGTGGCGTCACCTAAACTCTACAATATCTACATTATTTACATAATTTACATTAATAATTACTTTAATTCTATATATCACATCCGCTAAAATTTTAACTTCAAAATTGTTCACTTGGACTAAAAACCCGTGTTGATTTCAGGATGAAAACATATGAAATATATAGCCCAAATTTTCTAGCTTGTTTTTTCAAAACTATTTACAACGTAAATAATGTAATGTTGTATTAGTGTGTAAGTTTTTTAAAATTTTCTAATACCTCGAAACAAATGACGGCTTTCAGAAATGTTAGGGCCTGGATCAAGAACTCTCTAGCAAATATTAATGTAATGTAAAGAATGTAAATAATCTAAATATTTTAACTAATGTAAAAATGTAACCAAAGTAAATAATGTAAATAATGTAAAAAATTTTAGTAATGTAAAAAATGTTAATATTGTAAATCAATCGCTATCAACTCGATCTTCGTGTTAAACAAGTTAAATATAGTAGATTTGTCTATTAGCACTTTTAGGTCATCAATTTAACTTTTTTTTAACAAATACTTTATGCGTGAATTTTAATATATAAAAGCTTGCATAGGTTGCTTTTTGTATATAACATTGAAATGTATAAAATATCAAAAAAATTATCAAACTCATTATAGGAGGTATTTTATGCGTACATAAATAAAAACACGCGGGAAATGGAAAAAATTCGAATTAATAATTTTCTTCAAATACAAAAACAAAAATTAAAATATTCATTAGCTTTAATTAAAAATAATAATAATACAAAGTTTATTATTTGTGTTGATGATAATCCCCAACAGAACCAAATATTTTTCGGTTTTATGGTGTACAAAACAAATTTTTCGAAATAAACCGAACACCAGCATTCGATTTCTTATGGGAAATCTTTCTAATTGAAATTGAATTGAATTATTTACAAATTTTTGTTTTTCATTTTTATATAAAATAAAATTGGGATATTTAAATAGTTCACCACCCACTTTTATAAAAAAAAAATTGAATCGTTTATTATATGACTACTGTCTTACCTATTTTTGTTATATTCGGGGGTGGTTTTCTTCAAACGTATTATTTGATATCTTTTCCATATATATAAATAATTCGTAGCTATGGCTATTTAGCACGCACAGTAGTTTTCATTTAGTTCTGGTAACACAAATTATTATATAGGGAGTGTTTTTTTGGATCTAGGTTCCAGTCCGTAAGTGTGTGTGTAAGTCTATGTGTTGAAATCTTGATTTGTTACTTTTTTTTGTGTGTGAATATAGTGTGTGCTTTTAGTGTGGTTTAACGGTTGATAATCGTTTTATTCTACTGTGTGTTGGATGACATTTAAAGCTTACCTGAAACGAGAGAAAAAAAATAGTTTTTTAGAAAAATCAATTGAAATTTAATTTTTGTGATTGCGAATTGAGAAAAACCAAATTTTGTTTTGGGGCGCAGTTTTAGTGACAAAATTATGTCTAAATTTGCCACCAGGCTACAGAACCCATTTTCGTTTTCAGATATCGATTTTATATTTAAAATATTCATGACTACGTACATAATGTCATTTATTCACTTGTGTTAATTTATCAGCAAGAAAATCATTTAGTCGGGCGGCCTACATAAAACAAGGAGTAACAAAATGCTTTTGTTTTGTATAATATTCTTCTAAACTCTAAAAATGAACAATGAATATTAGATGTTTGGTACAGATACATTTTTATATATATATGCAGTAGCGTATGTACATTATATGTATGTATATACTATTGTTTGGTATGGTTCAAAAAGTCATCAGATAAAAATAATGTAATCAAATTTATTGGTCTAATTGTACATTTGCATATTAATATTTTCAATTTGATTATCATAAAAAGCAAAAATGAAATCCATTAGATGTAATAAAATACGATTTAAATTTATAATTATTATTGATTTTCATTGTTAGAAGATGATGCTGCTTTTATCTTAAGTATTTCTAATGTGTCATATTATACATAGATCGATAACAAAAATGTCTTAGGTAATTATCTAAAAATTTTGGTTGACTAATTTTTGAATTTTTAATTTACTATAAGGCATTTGGCAATAATATTTATTTACATTATGAGGGTATGGATTAAGGTGGCCAGATATTACTGTTTATAGAAGGTGGTGAAATGGAAAAAAGGGTTACTAATAAACAACGAAACAAAAAATATGGACGTGACCGCCAACAAAGCGTTTACTGATCGAGTCCCGAATATGCAAAAAACCACATTATAACAAACATACGCCGAATCTTCTAATGTCCGTGTGTTTTTCAGCTAGCAACAATTAATTAACAAAGAGCCAATTTACTCGAAAATAGAACACGATATTTGAGAATTGGAGCTCAACGGTCTAAAAACCTACTACATCATTGATTTAAATAGAATTTAAACCAATCATCTTGAATAGATACCATCACGCAATACGCAAGTGACCACAAAGCGATTGAAATATCATGTAGCAAGCGGATACAAAAATATTACCGATAAGGACTATTTACACGAAACCGGAGGAAAAGCTAACATAATTTCAATAAACCAAAACCTCATGGACTCGGAATTAGAATCGTATATCACTATCACAACTGATTTAATAGTCTTCAATTTGAACAGGGATCACGCCAAAAATGAAAGAATATCTGGAATGTTGTACAACTAAAGAATTCAAAATTTGTATAAACTTAAAAATAGGCAGAATGTTACTTTATCTAGAAATCGCAGAATCTGACATAATGAGCATGATGACACTTAATATGCGGACTTAACGAATATTAAAAACAACGGTATGAAATAGAGAAGTGTAAATATTCAACGGAACAACAGAACCTCAATATTCTCGGACACTATATAGAATCGCTCTGTGGAAAAATAATGGGTGGAAAAGCGTACATAAAGGACAAAACTATCTACAAAACTAAAACACAATTTAGTCCAATAACTAAGGCAAGCTTAGGCTTGCTTTCTATGGCTAGCTAAAGTACCCGACTTTGCCCAATACTATTGAAGTTCAGCAGTTGAATTTTAACCAAGGCAAAAGCCTACTGGTAAGTGGTTCTATTTTATTGAATTTACTGTTCTGAACCAAAAAAAATATTTAAGAGTCTATTTCTCACTGTTAACTTTCATGAAAAAACATTTTGACTTTGAGAAAAAAATTCTCATTTTAAGATACAATATATTCAATGCAAGAAACAATATATTTTGAATTGAGGAAAAATTCTCAATATAAGAAATTTTATTTTAATTGTTTATTGCATTTTATTGAAAATGTGACTAGTGGAAAATTGTTGTTTTTGTCGCCTATTTTGGCCTTTAGTCGCAGTTGTGGACCTATACGCTTCTATAGTACTTTAATGCCTCTCTGTACAAATCTTTTAAGAGATAGTGCTGAATCATTGATTCTATGAAATTCACACCTGTTGTAGTTCAGCAGCTCAATTTTAAACGTGGCGAAGCCGAGTACTTTAGCCAGGACACTCAATGATCGGAAACGTTAATTTTATTTAAAATAAAACAAATTATTATACAAAATTTACTTTTTGCCTGTTTAATGTTTTCTTTGTGGTTTTAAAATGTTTTGACAACTAGAAAAATCAAAAAAACTGGATAAGATTCCAAGTACATTGTTGAAACATCTTGCATAGATAATAAAATAGCTGAACTTTATGCCCTTTCCAACAATTTATTAAACATGTTCTAGGACCTTCGTAAAAGAGATACAAATTGTTAAAATCTAGATAAGAGAAATAACAATCTGGAAGAAAAAAAGACCATAACCTAATTAGCTTAAATAGTCAAATTGGTTGGCCACCAAAACCGGGGAACTTGGTATTGGAAATATTGGAAACTTAAAATGTAGGACGAAACTCGACCGTAATGAATGATGCTAAAATTTGAATTTTCTGGTTATTATCTGGCATCTTTCCGTGCTGCACAATTTGGAACTTAGGATGGAACTCAGACAATTTTTAAATAATAGACCTATAGCTGGTTAGGTGGTGGTTATTAGGTTTATATTATAATTCTAATATGTATATTGTACGAAGTTCTCAAATAACGTTGAAAGATTAAATTCCTTCTTTTCAGTTCCTGAACGATGTCTCAAAATCTAGTTAAGGTCATAACTGGGACTGCATGAGAGAATCGGAGATTTTTTTTTAGTTCAGATCAAATTTTCACTGTAACTTTTGAGCTTCTGAAACAACCAGACTTATTGATCCCACAGGTAGTTGTAGTGATATGGACCAGAAACTCAAAAAAAAAAAAAATCTACAACATAAATTATCTCAAATTCCCCAAGTGGACTGAAAATAACTTAAATGGTCGCAAACGAATAATGAGTAAGGATCTTAGTTATTGAAAAAATATCTTTGCGTATCGGTTATCTGTGAGAGTTTTTGAGATATAGGCCAGGAACGAAAAAAAAATTATTTGGCCGCAAATTATCAAAACTTATAGTGAAAATTCTAGACTATCAATCTTCCCTATATTTCTGGTAAAGACTTATTATGACGTTTGCTATTAGAATAACAACGAGATATATTGGTTTCCCTTTGGGATTTTTTGAGATATTGGCCAGAAACTAAGAGGAGGTTATATGGCCGTAAAAAATAAAAATTTTAATTAGTGAGTTCTAAACGATAATCTAACCTAATTATTCATTTAGAATTGAAAGTTTCCAATCTAAAACTGAACCCTACACTCCAAATTTTTCATTTACGTTGACAAGTAACGCTCATTTTTGAAACGTCATTTTAACATTTGAGTACATTTAAAATTCCCAAATTTCATTTAACAAGTTTTTATTACTTCTCAGGCTAATCAATTCGACAATTCAAGGAACCGTTTTGAGATTTTAACAATAGTTTGACCTAATTTCAACGGTATTCCATTTAAAACTTCATAACCCATCACAATCCAACAACAATTTTCAACATCTGAGCAATGGCATGTTTTAAATATTTTTGGGAAGAAAAAACGGCAAGGGGCAATCCTCGTTAAAGTTTGCATAAATTAGGGTGCATTTGATAACCGGAACTTCTAGCTTAGTTGGAAAAATGTCAATGGTTGAGCAATGAAATATTTTTATTATTTTAAGGCAGAAAAATGGCAAGAGGCGGTAAATTTTATGAAAAATAAGATTCTTTATTTGCATAAATTATAGGGTGCAATTGGATAGCCGTCTCTTCAAATATTATGTTGTCGAATAAATTATGAGCAAATTATACATAATTTGCTCATAATTTATACGAAAACATGATACTTGAAGAGCGAAGTTCGGTTTTCGATATGGTTAAAAAGTTAAGTCGCTTTTTAAAGATCCATTCAAACTTCATAAGAATAAATTAGGGTGGATTTGATAACCGGCACTTCTAATATCATATTGACGAATAAATTATTGACAAATTATAAATAGTAAGAGGAATTTTCAGTTTGAAGTTTGAATATTGCTCAACAGATTGGTCGTTGACCACAGCCAAAAAGAGCAATAATTTGATCAAATTCCAACATTGATCCGTATAAAACTTCATGGCACCAATCAAAATCTAACAAAATTTTCAGCGGTTGAGGAATGCAATATTTTTGATATTTTTCGGCAGGAAGAACGGCAAGGGGTATTTTTTGTATAAATCATGGCGAGTTTGAATCCGAAGTGTCGGATATAATTTCGACGAAGTTTATTTAGTGAGCAAATTATGTATAAAATGAATACATGAAAACCCCTCTCAGTTTGTAGTTGGAATATTGCTCAAAAGTTTAATTGTTACCACAGCTACACATGGCAATGTTTTGAGCATAACTCAAAAAGTGATCCATTTAAAAAGTCGCAACCCCCTAAAATTTTCAACCTTCGAGCAATGAAATATTTTTGATTAAATATAAATATGTTTTATATTTTTTATCTTTGCATAGATTAGGGTGGTTTTGATAACCGGTATTTTGAATATCATGCGTTAGCGATTAAATAATGAGCATATTAAGTATAGGAAGTTCGGTTTTCGATTTGAAGTTGAAATATTGCGCAAAAGTATCATCGTTGATTACAGCCAAACAGGTCAATATTTTGATTTTATTTAAACGGTGATCCATGCAAAACTTTATAATCTATATAATGAACTTTTTTGATATTTTTCGGCCGGAAAAAATCTAAGAGGTAAGCTAGAGTAAATTTGTTGAAAAACAAGAACTTTTATTTGCGTATATTAGGCTGGATTTCATAACCGGAGTAAGTCATGTATGGTACATGAAGGGGAGTGTTCACTTTCAAGTTGGAATATTATTCAAAAGTTTAATCGTTGACCACATCTAAAAAGGAAAATAAATTGATCTAATTTCAATTTGAAACTACTACTACTCTAAAATTCATTTGAAACTACATATTTTTAATCACAATCCAACAAAAATTACAACATTCGAGTAATGAAACATTTTTGATATTTTTAGGTAAGAAAATTGCAAGTTGCCTTCGTACATTTGATGAAAATCAAGAATCTTTTATTTCCATAAATTAGGATGAATTTGATAACCGGTAAATCTAATATCACGTTGTAAAGAAATGATTAAACTCAACGCCGACTCTTGCCTTTTACTCTTTTCACCAACCTAATGAATAAAAAATCCGATTTACGACTTGCACGGTTTTATAGTAAGATACAGCAAAGCAATTTTATTATCATCATTTAGAGTAACCGAGGTAACTCGTTTTTTAATCAAATCAACACTTCTTCATTTTCAACGGTTATATTAAACATAGAGGTACACATACAGCTTACAAGCTCTATGAAGTTGGCCCAAAATTCTATACCAATTTTTTTTTTTTTCAATACTGGCAACACTATTAAACTGTCTCGATATACAATTGTTCATACTTGTATACTGTAATAGTAGTATACAGGTATAATTGTATATCGCAATAGTTTATTTTTTATCGTGAATTATATTATGATTTTCTATCATAATACAAAGCGACCCGGAAGGAATTTGAGTATAGAAAATTTATTTATACAAACCAAGAACTTTCGGCACTTTTAATTATAGAATTAATTACGATTGTATAATTTTTATTTAACAGTTGTCATTACTATGTAAGTTTCATTAACCTGTTTACATGTTACTAAATGAAAACACATTTCGTTGTAACAAGTGAGTACATTCAAAAATTTCAAATTTGAAGTTTTTCCAATAATAAAATATTCGATGATAATAACATGAATGATTGATACGAACTATGAATAAAATAACACTAAATCAATAAATACTCATCAATTTTTACTCTGTAACTTTTAAGTTGCAATTAAGTGATAAATTAATGATCAATTTAAGATAGATCATATATCACACTCTTACATCAAAGATATGGTATAAGTATTATTTCTGTCTTATACATGATCTTAAAAATGACTTTAAAATATATATATATTATAAGTGTAAAAATTGTATTTGTTAGCAACACCCCCAGACTTTTTCACACTTACATATATTTTTAACCTTTTACAGTTTTATTTAATCAATCTAGGATTCGAACTATTTCATTTTTGCGGAATCGTAATGGGAAGACATATGGGAAGTGATAAAAACTGTGAATTAATAAGACGACAATTTTATTTTGAGAAAATGAAGGAACGTATAAAGCAACATATTAATGAGTGCATAGTATGTATAGCATACAACCCAAAACCTGTAACTAAGGAAGCGTTGTTACATTCAATAGATAAGGGAAATTGCCCGTTTGAAACGTTGCATATAGATCATTTGGGACCTCTGGAACATACGAATAAGAAAAATAATTATGTTTTACTGGCTGTGGACGCATTTACCAAGTATATTAAGCTATTTCCAACCAGAACAACGAACACAGCGGAGGTATGTAAGCATTTATTGACTTACTTTAGTTATTATAGTGTACCAAAGCGTATAGTATCTGATAGGGGAACGTATCATGTAAAGATTGCTACAGCATCCCTTAATTCGAATGGTCAGCTTGAACGTTACAACAGAGTGTTAGTACCGTTGTTAGCGAAACTGACACATGAGAGTGAAGGACCGTGGGACAAGGTTATAGATAACGCGGAATATATACTGAATAATACGTTGAACAAAGCGATCAACGAAGTACCTTCTAAGGTATTGTTCGGTATATTGCAAAGAAATTCGTGCATGACAGATATAGATGGTAGGTGTTTAGATGAAAAGGATAGGAATGTTTCGGAAGTTAGGAATAGGGCGATGGAATGGCGGCTATGGAACGGCAACAAGAATATAATAAAAAGTATTATGATAAAAAGGTTCATAACTCTGTAAAATACGAGGAAGGAAATTTAGTGATGCTGCGGGAAAATCCGATAGTAGGTGTTAACGGCAAATTGAGGGCTAAGTTTAAGGGACCGTATAGAATATGTAAAGTGTTGGATAAGGATCGGTATTTGGTTAAAGATATTGATGGTTATCAGGTTTCCGGTCGAAAGTTTGTAGGTATATTTGATTCTAGAAATATGCGGTTATACTCAAAAAATAATGATTTATAGGACAAAATACAGAAGGGAAATCGTTTAAACTACGAACATTTAGAAGATGACGAAGAAATAGAATATGATAGTATTGAATATCTTGACTCAGAGTACGAAACAGAATATTTAGATTAAAAAAAAAAACTTCCAAAAATGGATGTGAATCTAATGTTTTATTGAGACATTCGTAGTATTTAATTTAATTATTTAATGTTAAAAAAATAATGGTCAGAATGTGTTTTAAATTGAGATTCAATTAAACAATTAAGGTTTAGTAATTATGTTAAAATTTATAAAAAATGTAAATGTGTGTATAAGTATACAGGAATTAATTATAATATGTAATATGTCAGCGAGGTCGCTGAATTGGTCAGGATAGCCGAGCTGTAAGGTTATATATTTATATTAAATTATGTATACAAGTAGGCATATATAAACTCATGAATATAGCAACCAGTCATGCAATACAATTTTTTGGGCTGATACATTTTAGTGTTGCCATCGCATTTTTTTTTCACTTCACATACATCAACTTACAATCGAATTTTTATCCTATTTAGTGGCATGTGACAGTTGGTTCACACAGGTACCTTCCGCCGAATAACATTTAAATGTTTAAATGCCTTTTTTAAATAAAATTTTGACGTTCCAGATAATGAATTTTTAAAAATTTTACGAGAAGTTCCTTCCTCTGCACAACTACGCTACTGAGCTGTATAAATAAAACATATTGCCACAAATTGTTTAAGTATGAATAATTCTTAATTTAATTGTTATGAAACAATCTAACCTAATTTCTGTATAAATAATACATAAAGCAGTCAGAGCATTGTGTATACAGAGAGACACATAGCAAAATAAAACTTGGTATTATTTATTCCCAAAAGAAATTTTCATTTTTTTATTTTCAACTGTCAAAAAAGTAAAAAATAGATAAATTGGATTTTATCCAGCTTTAAATTTTATGTTATGTATGTATAGAGCGCGCATTAGGATGACACCACCAAGAATGGTGTGGGCTACGGATCCGTAGAAAAATATATCGCTAAACTAACAAGTACCGTAAAATAGCAACGAGTCCTTTATTTTTCGTATATACAGGAGTGAAAATTATATTAACAAGAAAAATTAATGAATCTTTAAATTTTTGTGTTACCGTGCCAGAGATGCTTCCGTAAATTTATCTTTAAATAAATAACAACAAAAGTTTTATTTAAGCTTTTTTATTTTTGCTTCTTACATGTATAGATATATTTATTTATACATCTTTAATACAAGAAGAACATTCCTTTGTGTTATTATTCCATTTATTTAATAAGAAAAAGAGATAAAACTTTTTTTTTTTTTTTTGCATTTTAAACAATATGGAGAAAAGTTATGTAATTTTATCTTTCCCTGCTTATTTTTTTTTTTGTAGTTTGGCAAAAGAATAATTTCCTTTTACCCTTATGGATAAAAATTATAATATGTATACAGTGCTTCGGCGTTGTCTCCCTTTCGGCTTTTACATCCGCACCAATTTATTAATAAAATATTTTTTTTGTTATTGTTCCGTTAAAATACAATACAAGGGATATATATATATATATATATATATATATATATATATATAGGTAGGTACTTCTCCGCATAGCCTTTCCATATACAACAAACAACAACACAATACAAGCCAAACAAGTAAAAATCTTTAATTTTCGCGGGGTTCAAAAAAAATTTTTTTTTAATGAAATTTAATTTTTAAATTTTGCCTGGGTTCATTTGTATAGATAGGTACGTACCAAAAACTTTTTATATGCGTTGGAATTTTCATTGTAGAGTACACCGAATATATTTTGCTTTGTTTTTTATTTAATAATTAATAATATTCCTCAATCAGTTATGGACATCGGGCATACACACAAAAAAAAAAATGTGCGGGCGGTAAATTTTTATGTGTATATAAATATATACGCGGCCGAGTTAAAATCATTATTAACTTTAATTTTTTCATCAAATATGGAAATTTTTTACTTTTTCCTACGGATTACGGAAGGGTGCGATTTTATAATTTAATTTTTCATTTTTTGTTCGGTGCTCTGTGCGTATATTTAATTCAAGGATCTGCTTGTTAATTATGAATGGTTTTTTTTGTGCTGGTTGTGATTTTTATTCTTTGGTTCGCTTTAATAATATGGTAACATCTTGACGGGTATACATAATGAACACTCATCGCATCGATATAACCCATTTCCAATTCATTTGTCAATTTGAGTGTTAGAAAAATAAAATTTGAATAAAATGTAAATTTATATTGAAAACTATATATATGTATATAGGTTTAGACATTTTCTATAGCAAAATGGAGTAAATATAATAATAAATCACATTAAATCGAAAGACAAAATGTATACGTATACACCTTTGATAAATTATTGTCGAAGAGCTTTTCTTTTCCTTGGTATAAATCAAACGTCACAAACATACTTTGCATTATCTAAAAATTAACACTTAAAGCTCATTTCCGTATACTCTTCGTCTGTATACCTATGTTCATATATATATATGATACAGTGAACGAAAAATAATTAATCAACATCCCCCCACACAACAAAATTTAAGGGTTTAACATTTTTTTTGGTGCTGTCATGAAATTTTAATGTGAAATTATTAGAGCTTTTTTTTAAACAATACTAAATCTTAAAATATAAATATTTAAGCATAAAAAAGGCCAAATAATATTAAGCATTGACCTAAAAAGGAAGAAACAAAATACAAAAAAAAAAAAAGATTTATGTTGAAATTTTACCATATTTTATGTCCATTAAAAAAAAAAATATGTTGTTTGATGAAAATTGCAACATTTTTTGTTATTTTATTTTTTATTCAGCATTACTTATCATAAAAATTTAGATGCCTTATACTTGTGCACATACAGAAGCTAAACGGCTTATGTGTAAGCATGCTGAGAATGATTTTAGTGTTTATGTATATGTTTATATAAATGTTGAATGTGGACTAGAGCAGATTATGATGCTCTTTTTTGGTATATCATTAGAAAATAGGTTAAAAGTTAATATAATTTCAACATAAACAATTATTGGTTTTCACAAACTGTATTTACGTAACTGTAAAATTTCCAATTTTCACATATTTATCTAATTGTATTTACGCCTAAATGTTGATAAATAAATACTTATAAGTACAGTCAAAAGAAATAGTTTGTTTACGATATAAGCAAAATATATTAGTTTTTAGGGTACAAAAACAAATGTCGCCAACTGTACTAATATTTTTTTTGACAAGTGACCAATTCATTCTTATTTAGTTCTTAATTAATTTACATACAATTTGATTTTCTTATGGTACAAAGCATTTCAAATTTTATTTGTACCACGACCTTTAGTTCATTTTGGAGGGCGACCATCGAATTTAATAGTTTTGTTTAAATAAAATACACTTCAAATACAAAACTTCTCTTTCCTATATTCTTTCGAGTTTAAAATAGTTGTACACCTAAATGCAAGATCCATGTTGCTTGTCTAGAAAAGGAGAGTATCCAAACTTCAACATTCTAAACTAAAAAATTTAAATCTTCGTCGAATAATAATACTAAGAATAGACCCGTTATATGTTTATTTTTAATCTTTGAAATCTGTTTTGAAGCCGTACTACTTTCAGCGTCTTTTCTTACGCCATTACCAGCCAAATTGAGGACGTACGGCTATAGGTCTATTTTATGTAAACCACTTATATATTGCACAGTTCCAAGGCTATTCAAACTACCAACAATATTACATGTTCATGTGACCTTTTGATTCGTATACAAATTTAAAACGATCAGTTTCAACACCAATTATGTTTAATCTTAAAGAAAACTAACTTCCATGTTGCAAACTAACTCTAAAGATCCTAACTTTATATCTTTGAGTCTGTTATCACAATGAACTTTCTTGTAACTGTTATAAATTTATAGGCAATGTTTGAGTAATTTGATAGTATTGGTATGTATTACTAATAGCATAAATCAAGCGAAAATTTTTTGACCTAAAATTTGCAGTAATCTGGAACTAGTTAAAATTCATTTAAGATCTTATACAAAATACAGTAGTTAATAATGTTAAATATTTTAAAAACCAAATAAATTAAATAATTAATAAAAAACTTAAAAACACAATTTTAAAAAATCTTTGCTTGAGAATCGAACTTCTGTCCTCGTTCACTTCAGTCAGGCACACTATCAATTCGACCAAATGTCATTAAATAAATAGATTGCTCAAGCTTTTCTGGACAAATGTTTAACATTTTTTAGTGCGTGTAAATTACTTTCTAAAACCCTTCAAGTACACATAGCTATACTACTTAAACTGGTTCTATAATATCTTTGATTTAACTCTTACAAATGTGAATGTTTTGGGATATTATTGCATTTGACATGTTGGGACATTTTAATCAAAAAAAATAAAAAGTTTTAAAAAAAACTGTTACGTCGAGCTGGAACTTAGAAGCTCGTGTGTCATAGTAAAGGGCTTTAAACATGGCGCTATTGAACTTAAAAATATTGTAAAGATAAAATGAAATGAAAAATAGTTTTGGAAAAAAAAACACAGATGGCAATCGAACTTGCAACCTTATACGACATTCAACCGTGCGACATGCAATGAATTCAATATTTAATAACCAACATTTAATAATCGACGTTCATAAATCAACCGTCGCGCACGAGCTCACTCATAAATAGATCGTGCGCATATAATGGTACTGACGAAATTAATAAAATAAGCGACGTCAACTTCATTTGATTGATTTTTCGAATTCTCTCGTTTTCGGTTCAAAAAATGTCAGAAATAAGAAAATCTCTCTCTCTCTCTCTCTGATTATCTGTCAAGATAACAACGGGGCGTGAAGATATATCTTAATATATTCGTGTAATCAATATATGTTATAATAAATATTGTTATCAATTAAAAAAGCGAACGGGTTATAAATTAAATTAAAACCACAAATTTTACAGTGGTGACCACGATGTGATTTGAACACAGCAATCTGCACTTGCTGACTTTCTTAAGCAAAAAATTAAAACATAATTCTGTGGAAGTGTGCTACGGGTCGAGTTTGTTTGTCGAGAGCCACTCGGTCGAAACTGGTAGAATTAGATGTTTATGGTACAGAAAATTAACTGTGAACATTTCGAAATTTGTATACTAAATTTTTAATTATTATTAACCGAAATTAATTAACCAAAATACAAAAAATGGTTTAATTGACAAAAGAGGCATGTGCATTCCAAATTCCCATTTTCATCATGTACCTGAGGTTCATTCCCTTCGATTGAGAAAAAATAAAGACTTTTTCTAACATTTGCAGTTATTTTCTGACGCTTAAAAGTCCCCTCTAAACAAATGTTTGTGAATCTATAACTCACTACAATCGAACCGAAGCAAAACAAAACTAAAATTTGTTTTTTCAAAATTAAGATCATCCCAATTGATTCCTGGCACTCGAAAAAACAATTTCTGAAACCTTTGGCACACAATTTTATATTGCATTTAAATATCATAAATCAACCAAAACACAAAAATGTAAAACGGGAAGCTCGAACTTGCCGGACAAACCCCCAAACCAATTTTCGCAAAATACATCGCAACCCTCCACCGATCGACCCCTTAAGCTGGACAATTAGTATTTTCCTAAAAAAAAAAATCAAAGTAAAAAAAGAAATCCACTCAAGTCAATAAGAAACCCAAATTTTATTAAAAAGTGCCCAACGCGAGGACAGAAAGATGGGTAAAGGTGCGCCATAGCCCAAATGTCGACCGAAAGAAGCAATTTGATCCCAAAAGTATTAATAGTTTAAGCTGCCAAAGGCACAGCACTGGTCCGAGAGATCGATTCCCTTGGACAAATCTATTTGAAATAACTTAAAGGTCAGCCACAGTATCCACCAGAAAAACATATCATTATTAAGATGTCAGCACTCGACTATTAGCCGTAAAGATACTGAACTTATTCGTTTTCATCTTTGTGGATACGTTATTTTGAGATGCAATTTTGCACGATTTTTAACATTTCGTCAACCAAACTCACAATCTGCGTAAGTCGACTTTGGGACATTTTGCATGTTTGGTATCATTTTGAAGAGAATGAAATTCTGCTATATTTGGTAACACTAATTGTTTTATATTTTTTCCGCGCTTTCTTTTATCTCAAAATTAAAAATTTGCTTAAGTCCAAATACAATTAGAATTTTGTATAATTTCACAGTGTAACACAAAGTTAGCTATTGTAGTGAGTAGTTCGGTATTAAAATTACGTGCAAATGTTAATTTGGTAAGTTATAATCTAATTTATTGATCTAATTTGTTAAATGTCATATTTTTTATGTTTCTTATACATTTTCTTTATAAATTAAAATAAATAATTAATTGCTAAATGTACATTATCAATTTATGATGGACTAAGGCAATATGCGAGTTTATTTATAATTTTGGACTTATGCATTTTTCCATATTTTAAAAACTTTTTTATTTTCATCTTTATTAAACGGTCTTAAAGCGTACTAACAATGAAATCTTATACTTCAATGAAAAATGTCACGCGGTTTGAAAATGATACACATGACCCAGTTTTAACAGATACTTTCTTAAATACTGCAATATTATGGATCTCAGAAAAAAAAAATCCAAACGTTTCAATGCAAATAAAAATTAGTGGAAAACCAGACGCAATCCTAAGCGCAGAGAGAAGGGACTGCCTTACAAATCGAAACAAAAAACCAACGGCAGATGAAAATAGGGCATAATTAAACCAGCAACTGTTCGATGTTATAAAAGAAAATTTCGATTTTTAAATGTTTCGAACTTATCGAGGATGATTGATTAGCAATATTTAAAGAATTTTGAGCTTTGTCTTGGAGTGGAAAAACTGTATTTGTAAAGGGGCTAATACAGATAGCACAAAAGCATAGGCTCCGATTGCAGTCAAATAATGAGGACGGCATTTCGCGGCAAATAAATTCGTTCAGATATATTTTAAGAAAATCCAATAAAACTCAAGCATCAACCGGCAAGATGTATTTAGAATCTGATTGGATTAGTAAAAGCCGGCTCTATCAAAAGTACAAAAATAACTGGTACAATAACAGCATTTTGCAATTTATTTGAGCGACTTAATTTATGTTTATATCAGCCAAAAAAGGACCAATGCGACATTTGCGTAGGCCACAAAACTCAAAATATTAAAGATGCTATTTATGAGGAGTACCAAACAAAAAAAAGTTAGCTGGAACTGAAAAGATGAAGGATAAAGCAGCAATATGGAAAATGTGTTCACCATGGACTTACAGAGTGTTTTGCTATGTCCAAAATCGAATGTATTTTCCCGCTATTATAAAATCAAATTAATTGTGCACAATTTCACGATTTATAACTTGAAAACTAATGACGGGCTTTGTTTTATCTGGTACGAATTTTCAACCATTTTGTCGCACTTTATTTTGACCGAAGTATATAAAGGGTTATCCAATTCAAGCTTGATAAAGCAAACTTAAAAAAAACACACAAAATATTCGGAATGTATTGTAATTTTTATTTCATTTTGCAGATTGATCCTTGCCATTTTTAGTTAAACAAGATATCATTCAAATGTCCTCCACGGGACTTCTTACAGGCCTTGATTCTTTTGAGGTAATTTTCAATGACTTTTCGGCACATTTCGGGCGGTATCTCGGCCATTACCTTACGAATATTAGTTTTCAATTCGTCAAGAGTTTGAGGATTGTTTGCGTAAACACGAACTTCGCGTAGCCCCACAAAAAGAAATCCAAAGGCGTTAAATCACAGGATCTTGGAGGCCAATTGACATCAGCCAATCGCGAAATCAAACGTTCAGGAAATTTCTCTTGCAAAAGATCTCGATTTGCTCGTGTTACGTGACTGGTTGCTCCATCCTGCTGGAACCACATATCGTCAAGATCATAATTTTCGATTTTCGTAAAAAAATAATCGGTTAACATGCGGCCATAGCGCTCAGAACTGACGGTAACGGTTCGTCCATGGTTGTTCTCAAAAAAATACGGCCCAATCACACCACCAGACTACAATGCGCACAAAACAGTGACTTTTTCCGGGTGTAATGGCTTCTCTACAATCAATTGTGGATTTTCTGAGCCCCAAATTCTACAGTTTTGCTTATTAACGTATCCACCAAGCGAAAAATGAGCTACATCACTGAAGAAAATTTTGTTCGAAAAATCAGCATCGACGGATTTAATAATTTTAACGCGTTGGTCGATTGTTAAATGCTCCATATTCTTAAATGGCAGAATGTTAACTAAATAAATGACAGCGTACTTGACGTTTATCTTTGACAGATGTCGGTATACTGATTTCTACTTTATCAACCTCGAATTGGATAACCCTGTACTACCAAATGTAAAAAAAAACTCGAAGGCGAAATTATATTTTACAGTGATGAATGTGCAAATCAACATAGGAACTCCATGCTTGCCAATGCACTATTGAATATCGCCATACACTTGTCCAAAAAATCTTCAAAAAGGCCAAACGCACATGGAAGTCGACTCCATTCAATCAATGTCGCAGCTGGTTATGTTGATATCCGTGGGCAAGCTAGACTAAAGCCTAGGCCGTACGCTGTCAAATATTTGAATCACACTTTCCTTAAAAATTTCAGTTCGATTAAATTTTATAAATCTATCAGGCCAGGAAAAGCCGTTGGGGATGCAACTGTTAATCAGATTTGATGCATTAAATAGAACACAGATGGAAGACTCCTATTGAAATTAAATTTTAATAGTAAATGGATTGATTTGCCACAGCCAATTTTATTTAATTAAAACTTTATAAATTATCTAATAACCATTGATTTGTAAGAAGTTGTGTTTAATAACTAAATGGTTGTTCCTTATAAATTAAAGTTTCAGGAGGCTTTTTTCGCTTGATACCAGTGAAATCTATTATCATCCAAAGATCCACTGCCAATCCTTGATATGATTAAAATTATTTTTAAAAGAAAGGACCGCTACAAACCCACCGTTTGGGTGCTCTGATAAAATGATCGTTTCTCATAAAATACTTACGATTTGCATATCATTAACGTGGCTTTGATTAATGCCAATAGGTGTTGAACCAAGCAGAAATTTTGCTACCGGCACTTTAGTTTTCAATTTCACCATTTTGGCGCTAATTTATTGTTTCATCTCTTTCATTTTCCGATTAACTGTTTTTTATAAAGAATTAATTTTCGTTAACATATTGTTGGAAGAATTTCTTTTTTCGCATCACAATTTTTTTGATAATTTAATTTCCTGTTTTTAATTTGGAACTTAAAGCTTTATGTTATTATACATTACGATGTCAAACATTAAATTTATAAAAATTTTGTTGGACATTGGCGCGCAGTTATTTAAATTTACAAATTTATTGTTGATGTTGTGTCTTTAAAAAATTAAATAATAAATTTATGTAATAAAAAAATATTGTACGCGAAGTATTTCCCCATGTACATACATACCCCCCAAGTTGAGTACGAGCGCAACTGTGATAAAATATGAGTCCCTTGTGTTCTATACGGTATACATATACCTAATTTGTATCTTTTTATCTATGTACATAAAACAACAGCATATTTTTTATGTCGTTAAATTTTGCATGACTCGACTTCAAAAATGCAAAGATAATTATTCTTTTGAGCATATTTATGTTTCATACCAATGTTGTTACTGTTCTTATATTATTTATAATATAGCAATGCTTAAAGCTCTAAATGTACAACATTATCGATTTAAGTTCAAATTTTATTTGTTTGTTTGTTTGTTTGGGCAAAACCATATTTTAACTGATTTATAATAATCGCCGTATAAATATTTTTGTGTACTTAGAGTCAATTTTAATGACAATTGTGATATATTTCGAACGAACGATAATTGTCATTTGAGTAGATTTTAATTGCTGTACATAAACATATTTTTGTTTTTGAAAAGCAATTGGGGGATCTAAATAAATATTGTTAAAAAAATTAATTAAAGCTCATCGTTAAATATAATTATTGTACAAATATTATTAAAAACAGAAAAATGTGGTTTAATTAAAAAAAAGCTTCGCGTTCAACAAAATATATACTATAATCACAAGATAATCGATTTAGTCTCATACATATACATATAAATTTGGTGGTTAAACCGTACAATACACTTATCTCTGTATATGTATATAAAAGCTTGTCATAAAAATAGTTAGTCCATAAAAATAAGACCATAAAAACAAAGATCAATATTTTATGGTATATACTGTGGTATAATTTCGGTACATTATGGTGTGCGCTTTCAAAGACGAACGAAACAAAAAACTATATCCAGCTGTAATTTTGTTATCTAGAACCGATAAATTTTACTTCTTTCAACTTTCCGATTTTCTTGCTGGCAGAAAAGGCGAACTAAGTTAAAATCATAACTATTTTATGTGTATATCGTATCGTACAACGATATTCGTATATTTATGGCACAAAAGCTGACAATTTTATGATCTTATAGTAAATCTCCTATATATTTATAGATAATTTGGTGTATTAAAAAATTATGAGTGCCGCAGCTTCTTATGCTTAAATCACGTACTTCATAATATAGGCACACCATCATTTGTGTTAAGTCGCAAAAAAAAAATGAAAAAAAGGAATTTGTTATCCATAAATGAATGATCGAATAAACATGGTAAAACCATAAAGAAAATATTGTCGTTATGAATAAACATAAATAGACACAACATTAACAATCTTAAGCAGGAGAAGAAGCAATGTTTGATTTTTTTTTTTAAATAAACAGAATAATATTTGCGTGGCTAATCTTATAATACTATAATCCTTGAAGAGAGGAAAAAATAGAAGATTTTTCCCATCTTGTTTTCCTTATGCTTTATTATGTTAGAACATTTTTTGTTGTGATTATGTATGTGTTTGTGTGTGTATATACTTTATTCTAAATTTTGATAGCTACGAAAAATAACGATAATTTTTATGTTTTTGTACGTGCATCGTTGTTACTGTAATTCTAAAGCGATTTTGCAATTCCTTTATATAGTATACAAAAGCTCTACTATTATACGACGATAAGGAGAGGATAGGGCAAAAAAATTGTGAGTTCGATAAACATATTGTAGATTGTCATGTTGTCTTCTAGTATTTTCTAGAACATAACATGACCAATGTTTTAGTAGATACCTTCACGGCGGATTCTAGCTGTGAAAGTGCAACGAATTTAAATCTCCTTCATAATTTTATGTTTTCGAATATTTACGATTTTAAAACGATTTTTTCATTAACAAAATAAAATACGAGATGACGATGGTCAAAGCTTTAACAAGTACCACGACGCATTTGGCATCATTGTGCATAATCTGATTTTTCAACCGGAATAAATATTATGCTAGCCGGAATCATTTAAGATTAGCTAGAACCAGAGTTTCATCAGCCTGAACCGCAACATTAGGAGTTTACGCAATGAATAGTAAAATGAACTGAAATAGTCGTGAAACATATAAGCTATCATCATTTTTCTTTTACTTAATTTTGAAATTCTAAACTGAATTAATTATATTCAAAAATTGATATATTTTAATGATTTAAGGGATCATCGAAACCCCCACTTTCTCATATTAAACTCTGAAGATTTTTAAGCGGGCAATTCTTCCTTCCACATGCAAGCGAGCTGCAGCTATCTAAGTGTTTCGTTCCACATCCTTTTTGGAAAACGTTTCAAATACAAATTTTGGCCTTACCATTTCTATTCCGCTATTCGTCAGCTACCATGAATCGTCACGGTTTTAACTTCCGTACAATTTAACTCACGAAAAAATGGAAAGTGGAAAATCACGAAAACTTATAGGTAAATTTTTCCGGTTTCGTTCTTCAGAGTGCCAGTGAATAAGTTTTTTCATAAGTTTTGAGAGCAGCCAAATTGTATCTGCAAAATAAAGCTTTATACTTTTATTGCTAATCTCAAAACCTATGGCGAATTCATTAATCCCGCAATTTATTTTTATTTTGTGTATTGTTAGCAGGATTCGATCCTGCATTCTCATATTACAACGTTCATTTGGTCTTATATCCTGGCATTTAGAGTAGCCATTGATGTTATTCCTGTCATTGTGTTCAATTTTGCAACTGTGTTCCAAAGTGAAGCGACATTGATGAAGCTTAAATCTGTCTGTATACGTTTTCTACAGTCGCGGGTACACATTGCAACGCAACATCTGAAAATGGTGGACCTAGGTGAGTATTAACTTCCCAAGTTTCAGTTGTTGTGTCATCTGTCTTAAATAGTAGCAACAGTACATTTACATATAGCATATTACAAAAAACCTGGATGCATTTTCAATAAAAGCTGCCCTTTTTAATATTCGGACCGCTCGATTACTATTTCAAATCTGCTGCGTTTGTATTGATGATTTAGGCAGATTCTTCGTAGGAAATGCATTTTTTGACAAAAAAAAACACAACTAGTTTAGTGCTATGTATCGATTTTAAAAAATTTTTGATTTGAAATGATGACTACAAACCACAAAATTTTTTGAAAAATGCTTACGCAATTTTAAAGCAATTCTATTTATAATTTTGTCGGAATTTTATGCATCGGTATGAAAGCCGATCTATTATTATTTCATTATGATACTCCACAAAAAGCTGGCACTATTTTTTTTTTCTATTTGTGACATCATTTTCCACTTTTGTTGTGTTTAGTACAGAAAGTAATTAAATGTCAAACTTATATTGCCGTTATGCTTTCGATACTTGCCACCAAAAGTTTTCTCCAAACGTCAATTTAAAACGTATATGTTGCACAACCAGTTAAGCGCATTGTATACTCATTGTATAATCACCAAATGGTTCCAACTCCAGCTGACTTTGTCTGGTTCCGGCTGGCTTAATTTTGGTTTGGGCTGAAAAATAATATAATAGCTGGCATGGTTCCGCCAGAAATGACGAGGTTCGGCTGAAAAACCATACAGTTCATAATGAAGCACAATACATGAAGCTACTTCTGGCATATAGTTGGTTTGGTTCTCTTGTATATGGTTCCAGCTAACGTTATATGTTTCGAATCATATTGTAGTGATTCCGGCTCATATTGCACTGGTGCCGGCTGACCATTTATGCTTCTGGCTCTGATCTTTGAGTAAACTCCAAATTGTTCCAGCAGATCAAACTCTGGTTCCGTTTCGTTTTAAATGGTGGACAAGGCATTGTTCTTTATCGTGCACTGTCGTCCTTGTCTTATTTATTGGAAGTACTAATTCTTATCGGGACATGCAAACCGATGGTAGTCAAAATTTATTGCGCGTCGATATGCACAAAATAGACATTTCCTGACATATCGAAGCAGCACGCAAAATATTTTGGTGGTAAGGTAAATTGTAATCGTAACAAAAACCGTCTTTCCTAGCCACGTATAGCAAAAGTCTTCTTTGTACGCTTTCACTGCGATATTTGTATTTTTATGGTAAAGGGACCAAACTAGGATCGCAAAATTTAGCATTAGCAAAAAAAAAAAGCTGAACAAGCACCTTAAATCTGTAAACTTTTTTTACATCTTTTGGTAAGCCCCAAAATAGCTTTCCCGATTGTTATGTCCATGTGTTGGCGGACGTTCATAAACCTTCAGACATTCACACGTTTCACGACCAAATGGAAACCCAGGTTTAAATGTTTCTACCATTTTTGACTTGGCGAGAATGCAATGAAGTGTTTGAAGCGTTTGATAGTGGGGTTAGTCCACTTAAGATCGCTAAATAAAAAATGGAAGTAGGCAACGTGACGACTACTTCGTGATGGCTACTGAGATTTAAAGGAGTAAGTGGAGCTTGATCGCTATACCATTCGTTTGATCTAATTAGAGCCTATCATCAGGTTCCGGTCGAACGCTAGGACGCGGAAAAACGCAATTTATGTGCCATTTGAATTGTTATACTTCCCTTTAGGGATAACCTCACTTTGTGATGTACCGTATGCTTTCCGATATTTTAATCACGTGGGAAACCTTGATTGGTCACGTGAAGCATTAAACAATAGTTTTTCAAATGCTAAGCAACGCAGCCTTGGCAATGGACCTCAATAAGTGTGATAAGTTTTCCAATGCCATATCTACGTCCAAAGATCCACAGCGTTTTTAGGCATGATCAATTACCACCCGAAAATCTCGAAAAGGCATCAACGTACTTATAATGTTCGTTATAATGACGAGATTGCCACGGAATAGACGAGCGATATCGAACTCGATAAACTTATTCGTTCACAGGGTACACCGAAATTTGAAAAATTTCCGATTCAACATGCGATTTTTCGACCTGTGCCGTTCCGACCCATTCATCCTAAAAATTTTCAACGACAAATTTTTGAATCAGTACCAGTAACATGTCAGATCCTGCGGAACAAGGAGATGACAAGTTGAGCCAAATGCTGTCTGCGGCGTTAAACATGCAAAATATCACGGCATGTTAGAAGCGAAACGGCAATATATCCTCCAAACCGTAAACATTTAATCGAAATTCACAAAGATTTAATAGGACCGCTGCAACCATATCTGAAGGACACACTCATCTAAGGACATACATCTCACTGTGATTGATGGATTCATGCGTTGGTCAGTGGACACACTATTCCAACTACAAAGGCGGGGGAAACAGTGGCAGACGTAGTAATAAAAGTTTGGTTAATAGCTTGAAAAGCGTAATTATGTGTGCCGCTGAAGTGTAATGGACAAAGTGACTCCCTTTGATACTTCTCGATCTTTAAACATCATTTGAAAAACATTTACAAAGACACGTCCGATTGACTCGAGAGGTGTTGGTTCGCACTGATGTGGCTCTGAGCCTTACTTCAACCGCATTACGAGAACTCTTTCAAGTAGTTAAACGCAATGATAAATATTTTACATTACCTGTAAAAGGCGTAAACACCCGTTTCCATTATTCGGTTGGAAAGCAATGAACGAAGCATCGTATAGTTTGTGGTCGAAAGTATCAACTTTTTCGAATTGCATGCCAACCGAATCAATTGTGGACAGTGACGCCGTCTTGTTGAGTTATTATGGCCCGATAGCGGTTGCCAAGGACTGTTAATATCGTTTTTTGCTCATTTTCGAATAAAAATGGCTCTTTTATGCATTTGAACCATGTTCCATAACAGACAGTAAACCGTTTCGGGTGTATTGGCGACGTGTGTATTTTCTGTGGCCCAAAAGATGAGCATTTTTTGATAAAAAAATGCTCATCTTTTTGCAACCAAAAATTGGCCCATTTAGCGAAGTGAAAACGCAATGGTTGGTCAATTGCCTTCAATTTTTTAACCACTTGGATGTTATAGACCTTTATACCCAGCTCTGTGAGCAAAATTCTTCGAAAAGTCATATAGCTGATGTCCATGAGTTGAAGTGCTCGGATGTTAACTTCCAGCTACAGCGCAACAATGTTTTCCATTGAACGAGCTAGACGTCGATGAGGAATGTGTGTACTGTCCATTAACATACCAGTCGAACGAAATTTATTCGCAGATTTCCTCACACAGTTTGAAGTTGGCGCTTTATTTCTAACGAACTTTGTTCGCAATTTTTGGCTAGTTTCGAAAACTGACGTACTAACGCTATATGAGCGGCGAAATAATCGCTACTTTAAAAACGAACCAAACATTATCGGCACCGTTTATAAATATTGTGTTCTATGTTTGGCACGTCAAGAAATCGTGTGTGTTATAATTAGTGTTGCGTCCGCAGGGGAAACTGAAAATTTTGCACACGTTCTTCAATAACACGAAACACTGAGGATATCCACACAGTAAAAATTATTTAGTAAATAGTCCCTCATCGCACGGGATCACATAGAATTTCTCTAATATGGCAATTTGCCGGCTGTATCCCTGCCGCCACGATTCTCGAGCTGCGTGCTCTAATCGTGTGCTCTGTAGATATTGCTGTTGATTTTCATCAAAACAGTTGTTCGTCACTTCTGACACTAATTTGTTACGATATTCGGACATTAAGCGGATTCATAATAAATTTGGCAAATGAAACACTGAATTATACTTTTATTCAAATCTATTTTTACTCAACCTTAGAATGTAGCTCACCAAAACATTAACAAAACACAGTCGCTGTACATATGGGCTGGTGATCGTTTCCTCGACACAAATCTCTTTAAAACAGCGATAAAAGCGTAACTGGATAAGTCACTGACAACCTCCAAGTGTATTCCCTTTGTGACCATACAGACTTGCCGCTTTCAATCTTGCTATTGGCTTCAATCGCCCAAAATTGCTGCCTTATTAGATGAAACGTCAGTGATAGACCAGGGTGCATATTCTGTACATGTATGTGACGTATACTCATTTTACGGAATGAGTGATGCTTTGGTAGAATGACTGAATGCTTATAATCATATTGACATTCTAAATGGTTCAGTCTACCACCGACTCTCAAAATACCATTTTCATCTACACACCAAAAAATTTACATATAAAATGAATACAGTTATAATATAAATATAATTCCGTACGAATTTTTTATAGATTTTATATTAGTTTAACTTATAAACAAATGTTATAAAATATTGTATAAAATTTATAATACTCCATATAAATAAATTGATAGGTCACTGGTATAAATTTGATACTCCAACGTATAAATATCTGTATATAGTGAAAATATAAAGTTTATCCATTAAATGTTAATTTTTGTTTATAAGGTATTAGTATTAAATTTATATAAATTATTTATAGAAAATATTAATTTGGTTATCGTATAAACAATTGTTGCTTTAGTATAAAAATTTCGGAAATTCTATATGCTACAATTGAACTCAGTTTTCAATACTGTTGAAATTTAAGAAATATTTTCACAAAAATAAAACAATTTTTGATTATTTTATAAAATCGATATATTTATCAAAATCATATTATTCTCTTAAGAGTAATGTTTATTTAATTTTACTTACAAAAGTGTACAAGATCTACGATTATTATTATTATTTTGAGTATAATTCCAGTGATTATAAACATGGATTAAATTAATTGTAAAGTAGTTTATATGCTACTTTTTAATATAATATATGATTTGTTTGTTTTTCGTGACACGGCAGTGTCATAACTTCTGTTGAATATAAAATGTTACAAATATAATTTATTTAGTATTGACTGTGCCATAGCTTGTATCTTAACACGTTCGCGGACACTTTCAAAATGTGTTTAACACAAATTTGATAACTTTTGTAATTGCAATGATATTTCATCGCGGAAAGGAGTGTATTGTTGAGAATTGACAAATATGTCGCTTTATTTCTTAAAAAACGAAAAAATTGTATGATTTCTATAGCATTCACGTCCGCGAACGAGTTAAATGCATTATAAAATTCGTCAAACGTGACAACTAAATACTTTCGAAATAAAAATACAATATTCTCATTCTCTAAAATTATAAACTTAAAAATTTTATGAAATAAAATTCGTTATGGTTATCGTCATCACTTTCTGTGGCACTATTCTGGTATTCTGGTGTTTTTCGTGTAGCAGCTATTTCGCAGACATTTTTTTCCAATTCCCCGTTTTCCAAAAGTTAATTCTCTAATTGGGGAATAAATTTACGGAAAATAATTTGATTATTTGCGGTCGATACGCGATCTCAATAAAACAAGGAAACAAATATTTGAAAGCAATTGACTGCGTCTAATTAATTTTCATTGATATTTTAATCGAATTTTACTAAAAAGATAAATTTTGTTTGTATATATTAATAGATTTCCGTTTATATATTGGTTTTTCCTTTTTATATTACAAAATTTTAGTACAAATTTTCTGTTAAATTCTATTCCCGTAGTGTACGTTAAACATCGATAGTATCGATAGTTCAATCGATAGTATCGATTGTAAAACTATCGATTGTTTTTACGAAAAACTATCACTACTATCGATAGTATCGATAATTTTAAAATTTCTAGGGAGGGAAAATTAAATAAATAAAACATACTATTATAGCACTATTTATATTTCGGACAAATCAAGGCTAGTACTATAATATTCATTTACAAATAGTAAACAATCGATAGTTTTACAATCGATACTATCGATTGAACTATCGATACTATCGATGTTTAACGTACACTAGTTAATGCTTTCGAAAAATAGGTATAGAATAATAAAGTGAAAACTATTAATGGGAATAATTTTTTTCTAAGAACTATTTTTTCTTAAAGTCAAAAAACACTTTGGGGAAAAGGGAATAAAACTGATACAAAATTTAAAATTTATATTCCCCGGGAATTACCAGAATAGTGCCAAAGAATAATCCAGGGCGATAATATGTATTATAATTAATCCACAAATATTTGACGATTTATCAGATAAATAATTTTCTTGAATAAATTCTTTACTTAGTAAAGTATTTTTTATATTTTCCACTTTTCTTTCTAGATTTCAATTTTTTATAAAAATTGAAAACTTTTGTTGGCGAATTGCTAAGCTTTTTATTTATATTTTTAAAATATTGGTCAAATGACTCATAACAGATAGATGTCAAGTCAAAACCGACAAATGATCCGTCATCAATTTTCGTAAATTATTTACAGATGAAACGGTGACTAAACCAAAAACTCGCGATGCGAAGTAAGGTTACAATAAAAAAACTGCAAATGAAGAAAAAATAAATATAATTCATATTTTATTGTATTTTGAAATAATTACCATTTCTCCCAGCAAATACGGAAATTAGACGAACTGGCATTTTTGTGGCAATTTGTGTACTGCTTTTTAAATTCACTTCAAGACTAATTTTGGTTTGAAATTTTAAATAAAATTTGGAGAACTAAATATAAAGTCGGATAAAATAAATCATTTGATTGGTTATAATCTCCTCGCAAAAAATGTTTTATAAAACGCAAAATAAATTTTGAAAAGTATGCATTTGAACATTTTAAAAACACTTTGTAATTTATTCTTAACAAAAAAAACAAAATTTTTTCATTTTTAAAATGTTTGCATTGATATATTCAAATTGCGTACCTAATATTTATCTAGCAGCATTGCAATATAATTAATCTAATTTGCCATAAGACGCTGCTCAACAATAATTTTAATATTTAAAAATGCACTGTAAATATTGCACTGCAAATTTTACAAGGCTCGTACTTTATTAAAACATTAATGGTAATTGCAAGTTTTGGTGTACAGAGCAAAATGTGTACGGGCGCGATTTCTTTCAGTGTTCCAGTAAATTAGTTAATTATTCGATTTATTATTATTATATTTCACTATACAATTACCAAATTATATTAATTACCACTATTAACAACTTCACAAATCTACAAGAAAACTTAAAAACACTTCTACTCACTACACGATATCCACAGAACTGAAAATCATCAAACGATCCTACAGTATAAAAATTCCGTTTTTAACAAAAAATATTCGTTTTCCTATTAACTTTATAAAACTAATTGTATAAAACAAAATTTGTATAAGATAAAAATATTAATTTCATACCAATCAAGGTATAAAGAGTGAAGTTTTATACTGTAGGTTATAAAAAGTATACAAATGGAACTATAGAAATTGTTTGTATACTATAAATTTGTATAAAATATATTACAGAATTATATAAACGAATTATATAGGTTCAATATTTATAATTTTTATATAGTATTTCATATAAATATAAATTATCTGAACAAAAATATAAATAAATTTATAGAATATCCGAAAATTTTTTAGTGTGTATATAAACGGCGCCAAAGATAGAATATCGCTATTTTTTCTAATTTTTCGATTTCTCGTCAAAATGAATCCCGCTGGTAATCTTGCGTTTCTTAAAAATCGTTGAACATATAAGCGAGGCTTCGAGCAAGCTTCTTATACGATGAACACCTTTGCAGAAACACATCAATAATATCTTTTTGTTTTTCGGCATTAAAAACGAGAAGATTTTATCATCACCTTCAATATTAATTATTAATTCAGGAGTTGGAAGCCATGTGAGACCCTGCCTTGCCGCCATTGCCGCAAACTTATTAATTTGGATGGAAGTACTCCTCAAGATGCGTGGTCAGTTGGATTTTGTACCGGTCGTACATGGTTCCGAAACTTTTGGGGTAACCCTTCTAAAACCTGCGATGTACGATTGGCCACGAACGTTTTCCATCTTGCTGGATGGACTGACGAACGAACGACATCAAAATAATAGTGGCATCTGTCCACGCTTAGCGTTCTACTGGCTGCTTCATTGTATCCTTTACCACACCCAGTAAATTCATCAACAAATGTGCTCCACATAATTCTAGCCTTGGGAGAGATATCTGCTTAATGGGCGCTACTTTTGTGTTAGATGCCGTTAAAGTCACCTTCACCGTACCAACTGCATTCACTGCTGTGCATACTACAGCACCGTACGCCTTTTCGCTTGCATCATCAACTTTTGAAACGTACCGCTCAATCCGTAGACCTTTAATTAATCTCAGCTGACTTCAAATTTTTTGGTTTAATTTTGACACGTTACCTGGCAGTTCATCGTTCCAACCCACACAGTAAAAAAAAAATTGAATTTTCAACGCAACTTTTACCAACTTTGTCTCACCAATTTAAAATTTGACTGTAATAATGCACAATACTATAATTATTACGTGTATTTTCTTTCTCTTTTGAATATTTCTGTATTTTTCAACTGGAATTTAAAATTAGATGAAATGTATCGTACAATTACAAACAAATTCAACCAATTTTAGTTTCTTCTTTAAATTTGAGAGAAATAATATCTAACCCGCACCGAAAACATAAGTTATTACATAACTTTACTAGCAAATTTACGGTATAAACCATTTAATTTTCAAAAAAAACTTATTTTTCAAGTATCATGTAATTTAACGTGAAAAGGTTCGGCAACTTTAGCCCACATAAAAATTCATGCATTTTTTTTTACTGTGCAGCTTCTCGGATTTAAATTGCTCTCCAGGTTCAAATTGAAACTAAAAACATCGTCAACTGTGCCCCATTGTAGGCCCAATATTCTTGTTTCCTGTGGATTTTGGATCATCGAAATTTGCTCAGCATTTTTTGTCGTTATAATGCTAGCTGAACTGGACCTTCATTTTCTCAATTTTAATAAACCAGTTTGCATAACAGCAACTGTTTCGCCTTCCAGAGTGCGAACTTCTTCGACCGTGTCTTCTCCGGAAATGAAACTATCATGTAATCGTGTTGATTATTGTAGGCTATCTGGTGCATGGTTCTAATTGCTAAAAAAGCTCAACTGGCAAACCCGAATGTCACAGTGTTGAGCCTGCAATGCTTGAGCTCATCTGATGGATCGCTTCTGCATATAATATGCGTTGGAATTGCGCTCGGAATCTCATCAAAATTGACGAAGGCTGAATAATGAAGGCTGGATCATTACACCTACTAGAATTATTTCATTGAACGAAACTCCTGATGTCGCTATGGTCGCCAAACCATGAAACACCACTCTCAATTTGGTCGTTTCACTAGACTCCTTTATTACACATGATAGGTTGTATGTATTCTAAATTTTTGAACACGTTAATAAATTTTCAATAATCATTTTTTAATAAACTGTTAGTCTGCAGTTTTCTTTCCAAAGAAAGAAATCTCCTTTTTTCAAGAATTCCCGGAATTTCCCAGTTGAGTACCGAATTTTTTAAAGGGCATCTGCACTACGTATCTCCCATCGCCATTTCTCGTATACATTGACTTCTAGTGTTCTTCACATTCAGCTTGCTCTGGGCTAAGTACATTTGCACCTTTGGGATTTTTTCTTGCTTAAAGATCCACTTTAAAGTACTATCGATACGCTCAAATTGAGATTTACAACTATTTGCTTGAATCAATGAAGTCTCCACGCTATTTTCGCTATAATCCTCACTTTAATCCCACCAAATAGTGTTTGCTGAGCCACTACAGTTTTGTTGAAGCTGAAATCACATAACTTAAAATCAAAATACTAACGAGCCTAGTTGTAAGTTGCCCAATGACAAGTGCATCTATTTGTACCTCATCCTTTGTCGGGTATAATGATTTTAGTGTGACACAAGCCGAACTTCTCTTAGTGACCTTTCCAGATGCCAAGCCCCGTTATTATAATGTTTGCTTTGGATCTCGGAAGTTTTAATCGCTACATACACACCTCAGTAATGAATGACGCTTGAGATCCCGAGTCCAGTAACACTGCATATTTGTAGATTTCCAGATTGGTCCATAACTTGAACCAATGCCGTTTGTAATAATGATTTTAAACTTGGTATGGTTGCTGTATTAGACACGACATGAGTCTCTTTTTTATTAGCTACGTACCCATGTTCGATGTTGGCTTCGTCACTTCGTGCAGCGTTAAATGGTATTTCCTGTGTCATTTATCGCATCTATATCTCGATCTGCAAACAATTGACTGATGGCTTGGGGACAAACAGTTAATGCACAGCTTTCTCTCTGACGCAAAACCTCGTCTCTCATTAACACTTATAGAGATAGGAATTGGTTACA
The DNA here is from genome assembly GCA_947310385.1 of Nephrotoma appendiculata. Classification (NCBI taxonomy): domain Eukaryota; kingdom Metazoa; phylum Arthropoda; class Insecta; order Diptera; family Tipulidae; genus Nephrotoma; species Nephrotoma appendiculata. The sequence goes on along the minus strand of OX371225.1, from coordinate 21,916,732 downwards.
TTTACTTAGATAATGGCCTTGCGAGCATTTAAGGCACAACGGCTCTGCAGATGATTGAAAAGAGTTAACTCGATTCCTGATTGCCGTGATACCTTATTGAGTTCTATCGCATCCAATTATTCACTTCGTTTGCTTAAAGATCGGAAAAATCTTGTCATCGTAAGGAAATCCGGTTCAGCTATCTCATTTGCTAATGCTTGCTTAGTCACACTATTCAATTTGTTTACCAAAATATGACTAACCTATGGATCCCTTTTTTCCGCTTTGGTACCTAACACGGTGCCTTTTATCGTATATCTAATTTATCTTCTCCCAAGCCTCACTATAGTTTGCCTCAGTTACTGTGATATGATGACCTAATGCGGCAGATTCTCCTCTTAAAAGACCTTACAAATATTGGAAATTAAGCATATTTCAGATTTTAACATTGTTTTTGTTGGATGGCATTTTAAAGATCTTCATAGTTTCTGATTCGCCAATTACTTTCTCTAACACCCGCAAATCTTTCCATTCGTCTTCGAGAAGCTGAATATTAGTTTCCACTTCTTCCAAGGTAGTATCTGGATCGAATTTATTAGTTGAGGCTTCAATATTTCTAAAACGTAGAAATATGCGCTTGAGAGCTCGGTTGGTAGACATTTCTTGCTTTTATAGAAATTGAAGTTGCGGTATTAATAAATAATGATGGCAAAGCGCAAATTTACAACATAATTTTAGCACCAAATCTGCTCAAGCGACGCTATCGCCGGTATCACAAATAAAAAATGCTGGATATCCAAAATTGCCGTAATTGCCAAAATTGCCAAAATGATTTCTATGATTCTTAGATGCACAGACGATCATTAACAGTGGTTAATATTCAATAAGATGGTTGACATTTATTCTTCAAATTTGAAAATGTATTGAAAAGATCCCTTATATTATATAATAACCACTCTATCCAGTTTATTTTAAACAAGTTTTTATTCCACGTACCATCTGATACACTGTAATTTTTCGTAGTTAGAACCAAATGAGGAATCTATAGAGAATATAATATAGCTCATCCTTCAAACTGAGCACAAAAAATAAATTCTGGAAAATTTATACATGTATCTATCTATCCATTCAAAGAGACTATATATTTGCCATTTAACATTTTGGGGTAAAGCACTATTACGTTCCATATGTACCACATATCTTCCAAGTTCACAAACAGCGTTACTCCTATTTATTCAATGTGAAATATTTTTAGGTAGATACAGTGTACCAAAAAAAAAAAAAATCGCCAAGGTAACATCACCGTATAGAGTACCTCACAAAAAAAAAACTTGCAACCTAATTACACTCTTGTGTATGTGTATTATACCCAACATATATATTTTTTATTTCTATTTATGCTTATAGTTAATTTACAATAGATATACGAGAGCATAAACGAAACACAACAAAAAATTAATGTCTAACATTTTTTTATTTTTTTTGGTATTCTGTTCCAGGTGAATTTATTTCTGGCCATTTATCCTCTTTTTTATAAAACGTATACCCTGTTATGCGCGCCTTTGCTCCATGAGTTCAACATTCAGATATAATAATTAAATATTGTAACGAGAGCTAAGAAGCTTTTTTTTATATATACATAGTACAACTTCGTATCTAGCTATGTACGAAAAGTATATAAGATTAAAATTTATTATAATGATTATTACTATTATTGTTTTATTTCAAGCTCGTTAAATTATAGACAATAATATGTGTTCTGAGGTAAATATAGGGTTGAAAAATCAACAATTTTTATTATCAATACATAAAATTTTTTTTGGACTTTTTATATTCATAACCATTAATATTGTCCGAGAAAATAAACAAAACTACAAAAAATCCATTTTATTATTCATAAAACTATATTTTCAATGAGTACAACAAAATAATGCTTTTATAGTTCTGTACATATACATATACATATATATGTACGAGTATGTGTGACTCAATATAATATTAAAGTTTGTAGCACACTCAAATGACTTTATTCCATATACAAACTGATATTTTTTGATGGGAGGTTGGGTGGCGTATATACATTATGTATGGATACGGTGGTTTGGTTTGTGTATCGATTAGATTTTTCCTTTTCATGTATAAAATGCTTTCTTTCTACAGTTGAAATATTTCAACGAGTTTTAACTTGCCAACGGTTTCATTCATTTCAATATGTGTTTAGCTGTTGTTTTTTTTTGCTATGTACACATCGAGCTTTAATCTCAATTTATTTAACTTAAAGAAATATTACTTAATTCAATCAAAAATGCTGTGTTGGAATACGACGTGATAAATTTATAGTTTTATAAGCACACAAAGTAGCTCTGCAAAGTCATTGTCGATTCGGATGAATTTATTATAAAATTCATTATTCAACGACGTGCCTGATTTGGGGTCGTTTGAAGAATGTGGCAGTGGAAAATTAAGACAGTTGTTTTTCAAGCGATTTTAATTAAATTAAAAATATACAATATATTAATTAATTGTGAATTTTATTTTTTGACAAAATAAGAAATAATCAACACAGCTTAATGAGCTTTCATACGTCATTTAATCTTAAACATCGAATTGTTAAGGATAACGAAGATCAAAACCAAATCGGAAATAATTTTTCAATTTTGATACTAAGACTGGGTTCCAATTCGTGACTTATTTTGTGGAGACTGACTTATTTGAAAGTCTACAATAAGCCTCCTATTGGCTAGACTTATTGTAGGATTGTTTCACTTTTATGCGACGCTTGCGCCCAAACTGGTAACTCTTCAAAAAACATCAAGCAAGTATCCTCTAAGTCTATTCGACAGGAGACTTATTGAAGACTTTCAAATAAGTCAGTCTCCACAAAATAAGTCACGAATTAGACCGCAGTCTAAATCACATTAATTAATAGTCGGTATGTGGACTGACTACACTTCCTAAACTAAGTTTACCACAATCATTTTGATGTAAAATCATTTTGAATATTAAACATTTGAAATGAATTCAAAAACTCTAATTAACTAGACACATCTTTCTAAAAAATATAGACTAACTACTAAAAATAAGCATATTATAATAGATTATTGTGCGCGCCATCTTTTATCAAATAGACTTACTTATTGGAATGGAAGATCTCTAAAGTTCAATTTTCAATGACGGTGTTTCAGAAATCTTGCCAATTGAAGTTTAAATATCGTGTAAAATATGTGCAAACAGAAATTAAAAAGCAAAGATTGTTGACTGTGACGAAATTTGTCCAGATTATCATGAATGTTGTAAATTCAGCCTCAGTTCGTATGTTCACTTCTTCTTTGTATCATGGCCACCATTTTTCATTCTGAGAATACTTATGGGCGAATATTTGGCCCCCGTGCAATGTAAAAATGTTCACTTATTCCGATTATTTTAATACTACCGCGTTTAATTAGCTAAGATTATTTAAAGAAAAAAATCGTTAACCTTCAAACAAATACTAACTATCGGGGAACTAATTTGATCACTACCAGCCACACTATTTGTCGTAAAGTTGTGATAGTCCCTATCGTCGAATCAGTTTTTTATTTCTGTACAAATGCCAATTATTCTCGAACGGTGACATCGACTAAGCGCGCTTGCACACGTTACCCATATTTTCATAAACCTTGCACAAATGCATGCACGAGTCTCAATGTATATTTTCCATTATGAAATTGCCATTATGGAATGGCATTACGAGAAAAATTGATGCGGTATAGGTATAGGATAGCGGAAATTTGAAAGCGGAAAATAAGAGATTACGCTACTTGTCGCAAGTGGCATCACTTAAGAGAATTTATTTTGTTATGTACTTACCAGCAGAAATTTTATATTCATTATTTATAACTTTTTTCACTAAATAAAACATCTCAGTGGAAAAAAATATTAAAAGGGATCCTTAAAATGGAAAATTGATTGATCTACGAAGTAAAGGAACTCGGTATATAAGTTTTTCCAGGGTTTGGCCAATATCTCAAAAACTTCCACTAGTAACCAATCCTCTCGGTTGTTTTTCTGATAGCTTAGATCATATTAAGGCTACATGGAAATTTTTGGGAAAATTCATGGATTAGAATTTTCACATTAATTGTTTGGTGATTTTTTGGAGATATTGGCCAAAACTGAAATTAACTTATATATGAACGCAGGAAATCAAAAAGTTCTGGTGAAAATTCTAATCCATGAATTTTCCCCAAATTGTCTATGTAGTCTCAGTATGATCTAAGATAATTGGGAAACAACCGAAAGTATTGGTTACTAGTGGAAGGACATTTTTGAAATAGTGGCCAAAAACTAAAAATAACTTATATGGCCGCAGAAAATATAAAAATTCTAGTCCATAAATTTTCCCTGAATCTTCCACATAGTCTCAGTATGACTTATGCTATTAGAAAAAAAAAATGAAATTATTGGTTACTAGTGGAAGTTTAGCCAAACCCCGAAAATAACTTATATACCGAGTTCCTTTACTTCGTAGATCAATCAATTTGCCATTTTAAGAATCACTTTTAATATTTTTTTCCACTCAGATGTTTTATTTAGTGAAAAAATTGATAAATAATGAATAAAAAAGTTCCGCTGGTAATTACATAACAAAATAAATTCTCTTAAGTGATAGTGCTGCCTCTTGTGGCGAGTAGCATAATATCTTATTTTCCAATATCAAATTTGCGCTATTTTATACAGCATGAACAATTGCCGATTTATATGTAAATCAATTCATATACTTTCCAGCTGGCCCATATTCCTAATCTACCATCATCCAACTCATTCTTATTACTAATATACCTGGTTCACATTTAATTAGCACACCAAGAAATAAATTGCATAGCGCTGGTACGGTGAATTCTTAATTAAGTTGAAAACCATGAACCATCAATGAACATTTATTTTTTGTATCGTGGTAAGGTTCCGAAAACCTTGGAACTTTGTTTTCGACCTAACCCCAAAATATATTGAAAATACTTTGAACTTACATGCAAAGTAGAATAGTAATGCATTAGCAAATTTTCTGTTTCGCTGCGCATTTGTTAACCCCTTTGGGGGAAATGGTTTATTCTTAATAGCCAGTCTAATAAGACGACGAAATTTACAATTTGAACTTGGACCCACCCAATGATGGATACTTAGTAGAGATTGAACAATTTAGACCATTCCATTTATTAACGACAATTTAAACTGTGCCGATTTTTATTTAAATTTCCAAATAACTTGATTGATAGCCCGGTGTTACTGTTCATGCATAGATGGCACTAAACAAACTGTGTCTGATATTTAATTAAAATTTAGTTAATAAATTAAGATTTACCAAATTCCACAACATTTGTAATCAATCATTTTGCAATAAGTTTTTAGTTTAGAACTTAAATACCAGGCACATTTTGGTATATGAAATTTAGAGACATCTATAAATAACTGGTATGAACTAACTATCAATTTAGCAAGTCAGAAATTTAGAAGTTTATAAGTTACTTGGACAAGTATTTTATAGTAATAAAAACTTGCATGGACCAAAACTCTCTGGAACTAGCAAGTCAAAATATGCAAATCATTCCATCACTATATATGGTACTATTCTGGCATTCCCTGGGAAAAGGAAATTAAGAAAAACATTTTCATAACATTTTTGTCTAAATTGTATTTTTCTGGCCTAAACCGCCTTATAAAAATATAGCCAAAAGTCTGATAAAAACTAAATGTTTGACAACCTGTTCGAATCTCCTACTATGAGCTTTAACATAAAAACCGACTTTAACCGAAAAACTCTATGGCCTAAATATACCAATAAAAATCTCCCCTCGTGTTCAATAAAACATTAAGCATTTTCCATTTTGAGGCAAGCAGAACCACAATCGAAAAACGGAGAAAAATTCATTATATAGAACACAAAACAAGATCTAAGGGGTAGATCATTTAACGCTTCCTTCTCACATGTTTTAACATAATAAGATGAAATACTGTAACCATGAATAATTTTGACGACGTGTAAATTGGGAGATCCCAGTGAGTTTGGGCCGGAATCAGTCCACTAGAAGTGGCATCTTTCATAGTAGCTTTAATATTGGTCCAGAATAATTTTCCAAAATTTAACCGGAAATGACGATTTTAAACTTTTGTCATAAATTGGGAAGTTCCAGTGATGTTTGGCCGAAATCGGTTCATTGGAATTGTTGGGTTCCAAACGACATTTTTCATTTTATGCAAATATTTTATAAAAACTGTCTATAGCAGTTACGAAAAAACCGTTCAAATGCAAAAAGATTCGGCATCTGGACTCTCGAGTTCAATTAAATTTTCAACCACGGTTGACTTTCTTGGTTTTCTGACAGTTATAAGTGACAGTTTTATCAAAAGTCTGCGGTATGTCTAATTTTTCACTTAAGAAATCTAATGTGGTGTTTTCAAAATCTATAAATTCGTGGTAAAAGAGAGTCGGGTGTTGGCCTTAAACACATTCACCCTTCCATTTTTTAAAATGCCATATAATAAATATAAATCAATATTTTTTAAATGTAATTGTTTTATTTTTAAGAGCAAATGAGCGGCCTAATTTTACAGTAGCCCGCATCCTGTAAACCCAATTTTCAGTGCACTTATGATGAATGCGGGCTCTATTTTGCAAATAACTCCACCAATATTGCGTTTTATGGCCTAAATCTTTTGAGGATGGATTGCGTAATATCGACATTTACGGCTTTCCACAGGACGAAGTTTAATGGCATCATGATCCTGCCGAAGCCAACAGATGTGCAAGTTCATTGTGCTTAATTTTTCTCAGGCTATAAAAGTCGTACACTTTGCTACAGCAGCAATATTCTCAGTTGTACGCACTATATACAAATACGGGGGAACACTTCTGTTGTTCAGTATGCCCGTCTTACGAATTTTCTTAACTAATGCGCGTACAGCTATCGTACTTGACGCTTCATTTCATTCGATTTTTTTTTTTAAAATCGCACTAATTCAACCACAAAGCACTCATTTCAGAAATGATCATGATGTTAGTCGTGTAGTGCCTATGGGGAAATAGATTGATTAACGATTGAAAAAGGTAAAGGTCAGAAACGCCTAATGATGTGCATATTCAAGGTGCGCTATGAGGGCTACCAGATGAAATATAAAGATTGTTATGTCCCATCATAATAATAAACCAGTCTGACAACACTGCAGATAATAATGTAACTCTCACGAGCCAGTCTAGTTGTACTTGACTTCTAATAAAGCACTCGAATGAATAAGACGCGTGTTTTCAATTATAGCAAACAAGCTATAACAATTGGCGACGAAAAAAAAATTATTAATACATAACGAATAAAGAACAATTCGAACAATTATTAGAAGTTTTCTATAAAACTCAACACGATTTGCTGCACAAGTAAATGCAAATGCTATTTTTCAACAAACGTAGGAATGACCACAACCGCAGCAGCCGCCATTGCAAGTAATGCTACCACCATTTGAGAATTTCGACGCAAATAAAGAAAATTTTTAATTATATCGACAAAGGTTTGAAAATTACCTTACAGCGAAGGGCGTTTTCACAAACAAAACACTATGCCATCAAATGCTTGTGAATTCCATCGGAGCTTCACACTTTCAAGTGCTTGTATCATTGATTGCCCCCAGGAGTATTTCAGAGTTCTTATACGATGAGTTAGTGGAAAAACTGGAAACACATTTGTGCCCCAAGAAAAACATGTTGGTAATCCAACATCGTTTTCTTTCAATATTTCAAAGCGAAGAGCAAACAGTGGCTAGTTATTATGCATTACTCCGGCGGGATATAACGGAATGTTCATTTGTGTCAACATTGAATGCAAGGCTGCAATTTCAAATATTTTTCTTCGAACACAATGAATTCGAGGCATTAAAGATAATACGATACGTGAACAACTCCTTTAATCTGAGGAGTTAGATTTTGAAAAGATTGTGGGAAAAGCGTTATCTTTGGAAGGTTCTAAAATTGACAGCCGTGAACTCAATTCAAAACAATCTAGCAGCATAAATGATGAACAAAATTCACTCAAGGCCTACAGGTTCAAATCATCGTAGGAGTCAGTCGATCAAGAAATCGTTCATCGTCAAAACCACCAATGCGTTGGAAGAGACAATCATAAGACAACAGAATGCCGCACTAGCAGACATAACCTCAAATGCAATTCATGTGGCAAGAAACGCCGTGTGCAACAAATTTGCATAAAAACTTTAATGAAGTCAGCAAACAACAATTCAAATAATAAAAATGATGGTCATCGTGATCCACCAGGTTTATGGAATAAATCAGATTTTCGATATTTACAATAATCAGCATTACACTGATAAAGGTGATGTTGGTAAATATTTTATAACATGGCAAATAAATGGACGGCTTCAAAAGTTTGAATTAGACTCCGGCGTGGGTTTTACTTTAATTCCACGAAATCAATTCGAACAGCTCAATATTACAACGACACTACAACCATCTTCAATAGCATTTCGATCTTATACAAAAAACATTGTGATTCAGTGGAGGAAATGTACGTATAGTACTTAATGTACTGTGATCCTACACTTATACGTTAACCTCCAGCAAGTGGACAATCTACGCGTTAACAAAATAAATGTTCAAAATAATAATTTAAAGTAAATCACAGATATTATCGATAATTTTCAACAAATTTTTATTCAAAAAGTGGGTGGTGCCAAATTTCCAAGTTACACTTCAACTTCGAAAAGATGCTAAGCCATACGCACTGAAGTTGACTATGCACTTCAGGATCATGTCGACAAACAGCTTAAAGATGTTGAAGCGTCCGGAATTATTTCCAAAGTTGAAAGGAGTGACTGGGGATCTCTAATAGTAATTATTCCCAAAGCTGACGGTGGCGTGCGACTCTGTGTTGATTACAAAGTTGGGGTAAATCCACAACTCGTATCTGCAAATTATCCAATCCGTCGTATTGATGAAATTTTGAACACCCTCAAAGGATCAAGATTTTTCTGATATCATCGTACATGGTATAACAGAAGAAGAATGCAGAAATCATTTAGTTCAATGTCTCCAACGACTAAAAGAACATGATCTATACCGCAACAAAAGTAAATGTTAATTTTTTAAAACTCAAAAATATCTGGGTCACGTTGTTCAATTTAACAAAATTTCAAAATCGCCAGCGAAAATTCAAGCTACTGTCAACATGTCACGTCCAGCTACAGCAGATGATGTTAGAACATTTTCAGGTATGGTTACCTACTACTCCAGATTCATACCGGATTTATCTACAATCACGTTTCCATTACGTCAGTTACTTCAAAAACATACAAAATTTTATTAAACGTCAAATTGTGAATCAGCGTTTTTTAACTTAAAAACGTCATCTGCAGCGATAAGGTTTTAAGGCCTTTTGATCCAGAAATGCCAGTAATTGTAGCATGCGACGCAAGTCCTACGGGCATTGCAGGGGTACCCTCGCATATGGTTAATAATATTGAACATCCTGTCGCATTCTCATCTAGATCGTTAACATCAGCTGAAAGGAATTACAGTCAATTAAATCGAAAAGCTCTACCAATTATATTTATGATTAATCATTTTTTTATGTACCTTTACGGTAGAAAATTTCAACTGGTCACAGACAATCGTCTATTAATTTTCATCAGCACAACAAGATGCCATCAATAACATCATCGAGATTGCTGCGTTATGCCGAATTCCTGTCGAGTTTTAACTACGAAATAGTCTACAAAAAGGGTTCGGAACACACTAACATCAATTGTTTATCTCGTGCAACATATACCTAGTAGAAAAACCGTCTACAGAAAAAATCATAAACGAAGAGGTAAATAAATTATGTTATCTATCAATTTTCGAAATTTCAAACGAATACGTAAATGCGGAAGCATTAGCATCAGAACCGGCTAAAGATCCAGATCTTTCTAAAATTTTGTTTTATTTATTAAACTCCGATGCAAGTGAAGACATCTTTACACTCACTAATGGCATTATCTTGAAGGGTTAACGAGTGTTGATTCCGAAAATTCTTCAACCTCAAATTCTTTAAGAACTTCATCATACTCATCCTGGAATTAAAAGAATGAAAAAACTCGCCAAAAGATATTGTTTTTGGAAAGGAATAGATCGGGGTATTGAGAGAATGGTGAGGCCGTGTGACAAATGTGTCCAAGTTCAATCAAAACCAGCAAAGGCTCCACTTCACTAGTGGGAGGAACCTGCTGAAAACTGGGAAAGGATACACATTGACTTTGCAGGACCTTTTCAAAATCATTTTTTTCTAATCGTCGGTGATTCAAAATCCAGATGGGCAGAAGTACGAGTAATACAAGATACTCCTACGCCACAAACATCAATAAATGTTCTCTCTGACATTTTTACTACTCATGGTTTTCCGGTAATAATGGTTTCCAATAATGCAACCATCTTTACTAGTGATCACTAGTCAGTCTAGTTGTACATACTTGACTTCTAATAAAGCACTCGAATGAATAAGACGCGTGTTTTCAGTTATAGCAAACAAGCTATAACAAGGATGATGAAAAAAAAATTGGAATTCCTAAATTTTTTCTGCTTCGTCCTAAAACGAAAAAGTAAGGAAACCCATTTCATTTTAACTGTTCACTGTTTCTTCTCAACTGTTCACCTTTTACTGCTCGAATCAATTTGTGTCTACGTTCAAAATCGCTGTCCGAGATTATTCCATTAATTAAATCTGTGGATTTTTTTAATTCCATTATACTAATATTGGATGAATACTTTATTCGGCATCATCGGTGAATAGTTATAAGAATAATAATTCCCAAATAAAAGTGTTACATCTATGTAGTTCACAATTCGTAACAATTTCCCTTCCTTTAAATTTGTTCGTCCCGAGTATTTTCGTTCGCTTAATCTAGACATGGCGACATTTTTCATCTTACTACTGCGTGGTATAATAGTTGAACCCGATATACACTATTATTAATTCGTTTGATGATTCTGTTCCCGTTTTGCTAGCGTCTGTATCCAAGTTGAACATCCCACCTGCCTGCGGATATACCAAAAGGAACACCTCATAATTTCTTTTTTAATCTTTCAAATACTATTCGATGCGCCGTGGTTCCACTCAAATGGTTAACCTTTATTTTCGAGGCAATGAAAGCTTCGTGCAACATTATAAAGTTTGGCTCAAATTGGTCATATTAAGCATAATCCTAGGAAATTTTATAGTTTAATAACATCTTTTGGTGCTGGGCAAATCATTACTGATACTAACTTCTACCGATCTGTTTGTTACCAATGCTTGAAACACTATAACCCAAGTAATTAGCTACTTTTCAATCCAGCCGTCCGATAGCTTGTTGTACTTCCTTAAAATTGTTTTATGTGTTCCTTAAAGTTGCGGCCTAGTACAACGTTGTTATCAAATGCACCAGGCATGTTATACCTGATTTAGATCTCTTCGAAATTGTTCCATTAATCTCGTTTAATTCGATCTTCTCCTCTTGTTTCGCGACCGGTAATTGTATTGGTGTCTGCCGGATAGTAGTATAATACTTCCACTGCGGCATACAACTCTTCTACTACAAGATTGCTGTGCAGTGAGCGAAGGTTCGGTTCTGTTTATGATTAGGTGATCGGCGATCATTCCTTTTCTGATTACATTGGTTGACAAACTAACATTTAATTTACGTGCACAACACCCCAGTATTTTTGACATTCATAGGCTACGCAATTTTCATTTTCACAAAAAATCAAAGGGCAGATGCAATTAATACAAATATAGTCCTGGAAATAAATGTTAAAGAAAATCTAGTCGAATCCCATTTACATAAAAACCTTGCTCAAACTGTATTAATTTTAATCAAATCTGCACAACAAAAAAGTTATAATTTCGTGATAATTTACTAAAATTGAAAATCAACAAACTTATTCATTCTGTTTCATAATCCTATTAAATCAACTCAATAAAAAAATTTAAGTTACTTAACGAGACAGCGATACGATATTTTATAAAACGGAAACCAAATAAAATTTATGAAATAATTAAAATCCTTTTAAGTTGTTTTTGCTCTCTTTAATATTCGCGTGATTGATCCGACCTAAACTTTTCGATTTTCCAATTTTATTTTTTTTTTCGGAAAAGGTCCTAGATATATGAGAACCCCCCAGTATAAATTAATTTACAATCAATTTTTCTGGTTTCACAATATTTACGGGTTTTGATAGGTCAGGAGATGTATATACAAACTAAGTTTGAATATAAAATAAAATAAAAAGGGGTTATGTGTATATAGAACTTTAATAGTCTGGCAGAATATCTTATTTTAATATGTAAAATAATAAGAAAATATCCTTTTTATGATATTTTGCTCTTGTTGAATAGAAAACTAATAAAAAGGGTCAGTGAAAATGTAATGTTTCGAAATAATTGATATTTAATTTTTATTTCTTGTTTTTGGTATATATAGGAAATTTAATCAATTTTTTAATTTGTTGTTGTACCAAAAAAAAAAAAGTTTAAAATTAAATTTTGTGGTATGGTTGGTTTATACATTTTATGCTCCAAATTATGTTAGAGAGTACATATAGGGTGTATATGGGGTGCTTGAGAGCAAATACATTAATCGTGATTATATTTTATACATTTTTTTTTTAATAAAACTAATGTAACATAAATAACATCTATTATTATTCTTATCACAATGTAAGATAATAACAATTTTTTTGTGTTCGTAAAATTAAATAAAAATTACATCTACAAATGTTTTCATGCTGGTTAGATCTCGATTTTCTGTTTTTCTCGGTTTTGTGCTGAAGAAAACATTTTCATCATTTGATAATAAAAATTTTATCAATTCAATGTGTTGTGTGCGGTTGTTGGTACCTTAAATAAATATATACTATATACTTTTTACAGTAATGAAATAAAAAAATACAAAATTATTATATAAAAGTTTTATGTAAAGAAATATGATTTTCAATACACAATTTTTATATCTGTTGTTTGCGGTTTATAAAACATTTTGTTATACCATCGTCTTATGATCTCGAACATGTACATCTTGTTGGTCTTCGGTTAGATTTCAACCGTATATACAAAAAAAAATTCAATTTATTTTATATTCTATATAATGTTTTTATGTGGTTCATAATACGAATATGATTGTGCTCAGGTAATAGTTTTTTGACAGTCAGTTGCAATAAAAACTGTCTGATAAAAGTTTTACAAAATAGTTAAAACACTAAACAAGTAGAATTCACAGGTACGAGTATATACGAACGAATTAAGAAGGTTTATGACATTTCTAATTAAAAATGATACAAAATACGACGAAGTGTCATTAATTATGTTAGCTGGAACCTAAGCAGGTTTCGCACGTGCAAACCGAGAATTTCAGGCTAGGGAACGCAGCTGATCCACAATTAGAGATGTATAGTTAAGAATCCTGAATCGAGCTACCTCTAAACCTGGATAACCATAAACTAAAGTGAATGCAGAAATCGTCCTCTTCAATGCAGTTCTCACAGTAGGAACCTTGAACAAGTTCAAAATAACGACCAAAATGCTAAACTTGTCTTCCTTCAAAGATAAATCGGCTAGGTTCACAAATGAAATAATTTGTCACTCGGCTGGTCATAGTCATTGTTGCTTTGAAGGTATTTGCATATATACATACACCTTGAGTCATGTAAAGTCAAAACTAACAAAGCGGTTAAACTCAGAGTTTTTTACTCGCCTAGTATTTGCTATTAGATGTTAAAATGTTAAAACATTTAAAATGAGCTGAAATCTCGGTTGGTCATATAGACCTGGTGTTATAAATTAAAAACTTTCGCAACTGGCAACTGCTTGTATCAGGTATACTCAATCTATACATGGAGTCTGCGAATTTTCCGTGACCCCATATAACATTTGCGTAAACTGGGCACTTAAATAGTTCACTCGATTGATTCCATTTATTTATGCTCTAGATATTCGATCTTATTAGATAACCTAAAAATTGAACGTTGCCGTAACTAACATTTTGCCGTTTCCTTATTTTGTAGCTAGCCAATCGTTTATTCAACATGATATCGATTGGAATGACTCCATCTAAGATAGCAACCGCATCGGTTGGGACTGTTCAATTTTTTTTTCTTTATCTTCTTTTAGGAACAGAGGGCGTCTACTAGGCTGAACCCATTTTACCAGGGCTAATTGCTTTCAGTTCTCTCCATGTTTTACCGAGTGGTTTTGCTTCGGCTAACACCGTTTTTTTCCAGGTCATTGCTGGTTTTCCTACTTTTCTGTTCCCTTGTGGATTTCACTCCAATGCCATTCTTGTTGTATAATTGGACTCTTTCCTCAGTGTGTGTCCAATCCATTTCCACTTTCATTTCTTAATTTCGCGCTCAATTTCGATTTGCCTGATTTGCCACATAAGTTCTTCGTTTGTGATCGTATTTATATGTTTCACATCCATGTCTCACAATTAAGTTATAATTTAATGAATTTTATTTTAATTTAATTATAATATGCGATTTTGAAAACAAGATTTTTAAAGCAAGCCCGAGTGGTCTCACTTTAATTATGTTAACATGTATTTACAGTTTGATCGGAACGGTGACTGGTGGTTAACTTGCTTATTTTTTAATCCATATTTTTAGATATAAAAGAACCACAAAGGTTTTTGGTCAAATATTAATTTTAAAAAACAGTTCTGTTTGTCTTTACTAAACTTATTCGAACTCGCAAAATTTTACAAATTCTACGATGAAATCGATTAGGAGTCTTTGTTACGACTCCATGGTCATAACAATTATTTCCCTTCCCTCTGTGTGTTCTTTCTTATTTCGTTCTATGGTAGTGGTGTATTTTGTTTGACTACAGTGCCACCTGTTCTCGGGCATTTGCCACTTTTAGTACTATTTTATTTTTGCTGTAACATTGTGAATGCCTCTTGGTTTTATTGGTTCCCGTTTTTCTCATTACGATGGTGTCGCGTCAGCGTCGTATAAATGTTGGAGCGAGACTTACGTATACCGGGTACGCGAGTGCAATAGCAAGACGGTATAGAATGTTTTTTTGGGGTTGTTTTTTTTTGTATACGCACACGAATAGGAAAACAACTACAAAAAGGAATATTCTAGAAGTATTTGGTGCGAGAATTTTTTTGGGAGTCTTGATTGGAATGTTAAAAGAAAAAGTCTAGTTTTGGATTTTAAAAATATAAGTCAAAAACGGGTAGTTAATTTCCATCGTTTTGAATTTTTTGTTGTAAAACTAAAAATTTTATTTTTTGTGGATACATTTTTTTTGGTATCCATTGCGATTGCGTTTTATTATTAGGAAACATAAAATATGTTGTAATCTTTATCATCATCCCCCGTATGTCAAAGTGTGTGAATATGAAAATATCCAATTGAAGAAATATATCTGTACCTCGGAGGAATACAACACTATGTCCAATTTTTTCACAAAATGAACTGTCCACTTTGTGGTTACATTATGTTTAATTCTTTTTCTAAAGGAATATGAAACTATGTGATTCTTAAAGTCTTTACGGTTTACATGTTTGAAATAACACCATGTGCAGTTTCCAGTAGAGGCTGAAGGCAGTATCTGGACCTAAATTAATATAAAAATAAAAAAAAATAAAAATTGAACTGAGACGGTTTTTGTTTATTGGAGGTAACTACGTTGCAGCCATTATATCAGACAAATTTTAAATCAGATCTTCAGCGAGCGGACGTCACAACTCTAAAACTATCGTTTCTATACGGATGCAACATTTTCAACGTTGATTTTTGTTGAATTTTTTGCTAAAATTTTGACGGGTTTGGTATGATCAGAGGGGAGACTCAATTCTGTGTCGTTTATACCCGAATATAATCATTTCACAAGGTTCCTCAAGTTTCGTTCGACAAGTTTCGGCCGAAAGTCCGTTTTTCTTTTGTTTTTATTTAGTTGGCGTTTTTTTTACATTTCTGTAAACACAGTGTAGGCCAGGAGAATCGCAAACCTCACCGTGTGAGGCCTCTGCGAGCCTCTGTGAGGCATCGTGTGAGGCCTCTGCGCCAAATATTAAGATGTAAAACACCCGGTTGTGTATTTAAAAATATGCAGATATAAATTAAAGGATAAAAGGTTTTGTAAAATTCGATGACTCTTTAATGAGTGCAAACCACAACATGCAAGGGTATATTTTCCAAAAGAGATTCTTTTTTGTTGTAAGGCCCCTCACCAAATATTACGGATATCAGTTTATTTTTGAGATACCCTATACAATAAACCGATAGACAGACAGATTCAACAGCATTTATGTTTCAAACTTTCCTCGAATTTTTACGCTAGTAATGAACCGTCAACCGTTGTAAATAAATATTAAATGTAAAAACCTACGGTCTACGTATATATTCTATAATTTCGGAGAACCGTTTTACACTTTTAATGACATTTATATCGAATGCCAAATTTTTACAAATTAAAAAATTCTAAGAACCGCGAGCCTGCCATTTTAATAATTTGCTAGGAAATTCAAATCAATTAACAAAACAAAAATTCGTTTGAAAACTTGAAGCTTTTTAAAAAAAATTTTAATGACAAAGTAAATTTTAAATGTAGGCGGTTATATCACGTTGTGATTAGACGTAAACACATTTTCAACCCACAGCACTCTGTCTATGACAAAGTTTTATATACACTCTAAGGATTTGTAGATACAACATTCTAAATTTTTAACTTTGTTTTACTTCAAAATTATTTAATTCTGGTAAATTTTATATTGTGTAGGTTTCATTCATAAAAGTTATATAACGTTTGGCGCTAAGATACGTATCTAGACATAATATATAGATTTTTATTGGTATTCCACTGATAGCCCGTTTCCTGCTAGTTGATTAGATTTATTATACGAGTACTTTACCAGATAATATAAAATTTATCGTATATATATGAAAAAGGACTTTGAAAAGCATTGTGAATTTTACTGGCAATAAAATCTATAGTCGTCCTTTATTATTCGGGTATGTTTTATTCAAAACGCTTTAGTATTGCTTTATTTATACATAAGAGCTTTCTTCGAATTATGTTTGTCTGTAAGAACAATTTTAATTTAGCGCGCAATGCAACCTACACGAACTTAATTAATTTAATTGATTATGCGACTCTAGACTAAAATTTAAGAGGATAATGCTCGAGTAGCTGAAAATCATCACATAAAAGCTTTTATGGCTTAGAAAAATTGGCGACAAGATTAATTTCTTAGTAAATGTTTATTTTTAGATGGACAATTTTCATTTTCTCGAGAATTAATTAGTTATTGAAGACGAGATTTACAAAAACGTTTCATAAGCTTTAAGCATAAGACGTTTAAGTCGATTATTTTGAGCTGTATAGAGGACTCTCTATTTAGTCAAAGAACTGGAGTTCAAAAATGTTCATGATAATTATACACAATTTTTTTTTATCAAAAATCGAACTTTCCGCTTAAATTTTGAAAAATTGACCTGAACCGATATCTGTACATTTGATTTGGAATCCTGTAGTTCATAGTCGATTTTCTCTTTAACCAGAAAATTTTCAAATATTCTTTTAAAAATATTCTTCCGGTGGAATGATTTTGGGCAAATATCACTGGGGTTCCAAAATTCCGATCAATCAATCCATCTGGGACGTATAGGGGTCAAATTTTTGTACGTACCTTTCAAAATATTTTGCCAAAACCGAGAAAGCTCATATGGTGACTGTAATTACAGTGATACGGATGGCGGGAAAAATTCAATGGGATATCCAAATTTGTAGAAAAAGTTTAAGTATGAAGTTTCATCCCAATCTACCAATCATTTCCGTTTAAATTTTAGAAAATATTTGGTCTCATATTATTGCAAATTTAATTTCGAATCTCAAATCGAAAAAGCTACTATGGTAGCTTTCACATCTGCTGAACCGATTTCGGCCACAAATCAATGAATGATAATGATGAAAACACGATAGGTATGAAATTTTATCTCGATCTCACAAACCGTCTATGCTTTTTAGACTTCGGCGATATAGCGAAAGGTAAGTCGGCAAACATTTCGAGGTGGAAAATTTGCATGTTTATTTTACTACGTAAGATCTTATAGTACAAACTCGATTTTCTCATAAGTGAGATACTTCCAAAATATTTTGCAAAACACGAAAATTTCTTATCAAAGCTGTCACCACATTGAACTGATTTTGGCCAAAATTCTATTTGACCGTTCGATTTGTGGAAAAATTTTAAGATGAAGCTTTTTTTCAATCAATGAATTTGTCTGGCTGCCCAGGCCTGCGTGTTAAAATTTAATTTAAAATCGTTTAGTCTAAATCGTTTTTTTCGTAAACGCTATACTTTTCAAAATATTTGCAAAAAAATTAAAAAGCTTTTATGGAAGCTTTCCATCTGGTGAACGGTTCCGACTAAAAATCACTGAGATACTCGAATTTATTAAAAAAGCTTAGGCACTAAGTTTCATGATAAATCAGGTAAGGGAAAAAATCTTGAGATTGAAAAGTTTCACGATTATTATTCTTAATTTTACTAACTCGAAAGCATCATTTCGATCGAAATGTGCAAGTTAGCATAATAAAAGCGAGAACTCGAGTTTGGCCAATTTCCAATCTAAAGGTGGAGTTTCTAGAATTTTTTGAACCTCATCTTTAGACTAAGCTTATCAAGGAAATCGTCGCTTTTCTATATAATGTGAAATAATCAATTTTTTAGCATGGATAGACTTGGAATTGATCCACGTTGAACATTCTTGCCATCTACTAGATTTTGTTGACATAAGAATCTGTAAACCCTGGAAACTATTTCCAAATGATGTTGACGACACTATCGCAAATCCATACTTCTTGAAATACATTGTTGATTTCTACTTGAATAGTAGGAGAGGTCCTTTTACAGTTTTAAGGGCAAACAGATCGAGAAGATATAACTTTACTTTATAAGATGAACCTAAATTCTGTTAAAGCTGAGTTGTTTTATATGGACCATTTTCTAAGA
Source organism: Nephrotoma appendiculata (assembly GCA_947310385.1). NCBI lineage: Eukaryota > Metazoa > Arthropoda > Insecta > Diptera > Tipulidae > Nephrotoma > Nephrotoma appendiculata. The sequence goes on along the minus strand of OX371225.1, from coordinate 21,897,736 downwards.
TTTACAACAAGTGGAACTTGATTATGTTTTTTTTCTGAACTCAGTGCTATTCAAATGATTCTTGAACTTAGTAAGCCTTATTTGACACCTACAACTAAATTTTAATTCAGATTTTGCGATACCCCGTTAACGAGTTTTATTCATTGAACTTGTTCGATTCCTCTCTGTCATTTGATGGATTTGCAACTTCTATATTTTCTTAAACTCAATGGAACAAAGATGCAATGTTTTAGTAACGCATGCGTTTAACATTGGATTTAATTCACCTTTAGGGTGACCATAAGAGCTTTAGAAGGTTGAGATGAATGCCAATTCATTTCCAATTTTGATTCGTAGCTAAGTGCGGTGTTTGAAGCCTCTTATGTATTAATTTCATCTCTTTTCACTTCGCAGCTACCATAGGCACCGGTCCAGATCAGTTTTCCAAACTTAAAGCGGAAATGACGATTTTCAACAAATAATGTTCATCAACAATTCAGCCCGCAGATGAATTTATTGATCGGCATCTTCATACTAATGATTTTTCAACAAATTGGAAAATCCTAGTGATTTATGGTCGAAATCGGTTCATCGGAAGTGGCAGTTTCCATTGGAGCTTTTACGTTTTCTGATTTTTTTTTTGAAAAGCCCATAGCATTTACAAGTATTTTATAATCGTCCGTGATATTAAATTGTTTATGATTTTTTTAGGATTTTCGGATAAATATTTTGTTAAATACAATGTTAACGACTTTTTAGTCTTAGAAATCAAAGAGGCCATTTACTCACAATATTTTTGCCATAAACGTAGAAAAATGCACTCCCCCCCCCCATTTGATGATATAATTCGCTAAATCGATAAGTTCTTGTTTTGTACTATCGGTAGAAAGCAAGATTTGGCTTTTTGCAGGGTGGTTCTTGCAACCTGGTGAGTAGACCAACTTTTTATAAGGGAGTTCTCATTTTTGTAAGGGTTTGTGTATCATTGTGTACACAAATGCCCTGAGCTTAAAAATGGGGGGAGTGCATTTTTTCTACTTTTATTGTAGAAATATTGCGAGTAAGTGGCCTCTTTGTTTTCTACGACTAAAAAAGTCGTAAAAATTGTATGGGTGTCCATTAAAAATAATATTTTGTCCAAAAAGCCGAAAAAATCTTAAACAAACGATTAATGATTTTTCTACAAATTGGGAAATCATGGTGGTTTTAGGTTGAAATAGGTTCATCGGAAGTGGCAGTTTCCATAGCAGTTTTTCCGTTTTCTGAATTATTTTTTATGGAGGTGAAACTTAATACATAACGTTTTCCATAAATTGGGCGATACCTACGAAGTTTGGAATCGGAAAACATTTCTGATTATACAAGATATATTTTATCAACAGTGCGGGGTGTTCGAAATCTATGATTGTATAATACATGCATGGTAGAAGAAAGTCTGGTCTCATATCACTCTAAAATACACTGTAGTCGGACAAATGGAGCACTTAATACTTCCGATAAAATTTAAATAAAATTTGGTATATTATTATGCGATATTAATGCTGTGTGCCTCACGTCGTTTTTTATCTAAATTTTCTACAAACTTAATTGATTGTTCATACCAATCGATCAAAGATAGCACAAAACAAACCGCATCTGATGTTTAATTAAAATCTGCTTTATAAACCTTAAATTTAACATTATACAAAACATTTCTAATCGGTGATTGAAAAATCGGAACTAAGTTTGCAGCTTAGAACTAAAAATTGGGTAGATTTTGGTTTATAAATATTAAAGACATCTAACAATACCCTGGTGAACGAACGATCAGTTTAGTTAGTCGGAAATTTAGACAAAAATATCGGCGTCAGGCACACAGCATAAATATATGATGCAAAATTGATTGCACAACTTACTTGTACAGTTTTCAATCGTCTAACAAATTTTGTATTCTAATTAGACTAGATATGTTTTTTAGTCTATATCAAACTATACGGCTGATTGAATCAGCTGCTCACCTGTCAACCAATGACAAGATAAATTCGCTCAATACACGGCGATATGAATGGGTACAAAAGAAGTTACCTTTCGTAACAGTTGAACCAAAATATAATTTACTCCTCAAGCATTCCGTGGTTCTTCATATAGTAACGACAGTTCATTTGCCTGTATCTCAACCATGCAAACAAGATCCGATAGGCCACAAAACTGCCTATATACTGAAGTTTAACACATGGTGGAATTAGGGATTTTCGGACATCGACATCTCTCGTCTCTTGCCCGCTTCTTCCGCGTAAAAAAGAAGGATCTCAAAATGGATCCTCAAATGTTTCAATAAAACAGCAATCACAACCCCTTTAGTCTTTAAGAATTTGATCGAATGACTTAGGAATGCTAAAAAAATTATTTCATCGATTTATCAACGAAGTCGTTCGAGAATTATACTTAGTATTCACTTACATCGACAACATTCTCGTGTCATCGAAAATTGAAGAAACACGCATATATTCTCTTGGGGTAAATATTCAAACGACTCTATGAGTTTGGCGTAATTATTACAAGTTCAAAATGAGTCTTTGCACGAGTTATTGTTATAACGGAATTCCCACCTCCAACCACAATTAAACGAATTCAGCAGTTTATCGGCGGTTTATAATTACTACCATCGATTTATACCAAAGCTTAAATTAAAAACAGAATAGAGTAAGATTACGTTATTGGCTTATCCTCTGAACGACATTAAGCTCAGTATAACGACCGACGCACCGAACACCGCTGGCGGTGTATTATTAAATAACTCAATATAGCTGATTGCCGCCTTACGAGATTCCTCTCGAAAAAGCAATCGAATGTCGATCGAAAATATTCCGGATTCAACCGGAAATTGTACTTGCGATTTATCTGTGGTTGAAACAATTAAGATAGTCCGTTGACTGTCGGGACTTTCCTATTTTCACCAACCACACACCTTTGATTCGATTGGTTCAAGATTAGCAGGGCCTTTGAATTACATAAATCACTTTACTATGGAATTAAGACATGCGAACTGTCAAGATAATACCGTCGCGGATACGCTATCCCTCACAAATGATATTGAACAATATTTTTCTGGTTCTGAAGATCACGCTTGTTTGAATTACAAACCAAATCATTTTAAATTGTCTCATTTTTAGAGGGGGGGAAGGGGGGGGGGGAGATAGGGAAACTTTTCACTGTCAGTTTGTCAAGTTTTGTTTTCATTTGTTGTCAGAAGTAGGATTCTGCAAATACCAGCAAAAAATTATCTTCATAGAGATAAACATCTACACTTCACAAAAGTAAAGAGTAATGCTACTGAATCGTGAGCTTTCTGCAAATTAAGTTATCAAGAATTATTATTGCCCAGGTTGACAAACAATAGATGAAAGGAGGAAGCTCGAGCATTTAGGGATACATTCGGAGGGCGATCACGATCAAACAATTGTACCAAATTAAACAAGCAAAGTGCTAACATGACCCAACAAAGCGAGAAAAAAATTACGCACAATTGGCAGAACTACGAACAATGCCACCACCTGAAACTTCATTTCAGAACCTATACTAGAGGTAGAACCATGCACGAAATATTTGCGTTTACGTTAGAATATGAGGCAGCTGAAGCAAGTTTAACTACAGATACAATAAAGTTGTGTAAGCTTTCTGTCACAATAAGAAAAGAGTTGAGACAACTAACACAGAGCTATTGGAGTTACAGAAAATTACATCAGTCAAGTGGTGAACCAAATGACATCAAAAGTCAAAGAAGATGGTTCATTTCTGGGGAGCTATGGAATGATCGAGTCAGCCTGATTCCCGAGATAAGCAACATGAAAACTAGTAAATGGAAGACACCGCGGAAATAAAGAAAACCAAAAGGTGGTTATGGCTTGGACAGTGCTAGTCGGCTTATATACCGTTTTAATTTGACCAGTGAACAGTGCAAGTCAAAAAGTAAAAAGTAGTGAAAAGTAAAAGTGAATTAGTGAAAGAGTAAAATTAATGAACTGGTGCAGAAATTAAAGATAGAACTCAATTAATCGCTGCAAAATCGAGTAAGAATTTCGAACGCTCGAAATTTGTAAAATTTGATTTCATCAACGCTGAAAGTTGCTTTAACAGCCCTATGCACTTCAATTCAGTGAAGCTCAGATTCCAATGGTTTTATTAGGAATCAGATCAGATGATCTTAAGCTAAGCGAGCTCTCTATCAAAAATCCTTTCCTTTCTCTACCATCAACCGAAAAAGTCATCGAGCAATGACACGCCACTTTGTTAAATACGTTTGATCCATCCACCGTATTTATGAATTAAATGCCCTGTACTCATTATGGAGAAGCTCAGTTCTTAACAATAATGGTGCTAGCCTTGGGCCGTAATGAACAAAAAATTGCGTGAGCATCATAGTGAACGCCAGTTTAAAATATTAAAAGCATCTCAATAAATTGTGCTTAATTCAATTATTCGATGTCTAAAATCCACTAAATACCAACATATAAGTTTTGATACTATAAACTCGATTTTCGAGACAAGAAAAAATTAAAGCTTTTCTTTAATTTATTTGCTAAATATCATAAAGTGCAATAAAATATTTTAAGAAATTAAAATTTAATATATTTTTCTTATAGGCAAATTTTCAAAGAACCGATTTAATCATATCAGAAATACGTCATTGCGTCTGAAAGCTCTTAACATATTAAACCGACAATGTTTTTGATATTTTTGCGGTGTTTGCTTCTTGGTATTAGAGCTTTTAATATAAAATAAATTCTTCTTGTAAAAATATAACTTATACCTATATCTCTACCTTACATAAATAATTTTTTTGCCGCATAAAATTTTTATCTTTCAAGGATAATTCATCATCTTAGTGTGTACTTTATTCGTACATATGCTGTAACAATATATCTACCTGCATAGACACGGTAGAGTTAATTAGTAAAATTATACGAAATAACAGAAGCATATACGAAAAAAGCTAAAGCTAACTAATTAAAATTTTGTAAAATAAAAAAAAAACTGAAATATGATTTACGTATTTTGTTGTTGTTATTTAGAAAAATAACAACGTCGAGGGGGTAATATTCTAATTTATAAAATAATTTTTTTTGTACTTCCATCTGAAGCAAAATATTTATAATAAACAAAATTATGATGATAAAAGTAAAAAAAAAAAAATTTCGCTCCAAGGAAATTTAATTGGAAAATATTTTGTTACAAGAATTGAATTGCTTTATACTCCGTGTAGCTCTATATATGAAATATAACAAAAAATGTACATATTTGAAATGGATGGATGATGATGATGGAAATGACGAAAAAAAAGGAAAATTGTTTGTACATAGGTAAATATATATTGATTTTCCCATTTTCTTGGGCTACACTCAACAAGTAATAAATATTTTATTTTGTTTCGTTTACCTGACATTTTTCCATCAATGATTTGACATAATTATGCAATTTCTTTTGTTTTGCGTTTTTGTAATTCAATTCAAGCTTTTTTATGTTTGTTTTTGTTTGGTGCTATTGAAAATTTCTAGGTGCTATAAAATATTATATTTTCCTCCTTAACAGAGTTATACGAAATCCCCTTCCTATTTTATTAATATTTTTTGATGTATGTTATATGTGTATGGTATACATACCCCAAAACAAAATTTTGTTTTTTCAAACAAAGCTTTTTTTTCTGTAGGCAAACGTCAATCGATATCCTTCTATATCTATATATACACTGTATAGTGAAAAGACTCACCTGAAAATAAAAAAACAAGAAAAAATTATATAAATTTTTTGTATTCAAAATAAAGAAATTCACACAAGCACATAACATCCACACATACTAGTACCAACAAAATACGTAAAGGATCAAATATTATGGTTTGTTACAACAACCATATATATATATATATATATAGGATGTATAAACGGCAATAAAGGATGAAAATCATGTAATATAAACTTCCACTGTGGTTTCGTTTTTATTACACAACGATAATCTCATTGACTTACTTCTTGTTTGTAGAGCTTTTATTTATTTTTGGGATAGGAATATTTTTGGGCAATTAAATATTTTAGTTTATTTAAATTGAATAGCGCGAATAATTCTCCCATGAGGCCGTTTTATTTATTAAGTTTAATATAGACTCTGTTCTTATCTATTCTGTGTTTCTCCGACTCTACGAGCTTTAAATTTTTGTATATATCATTATTTTTTATTAATTCAATAAATTTTAAATATAAAGACGGCAATGATGTAGCAGATAAATTTTTTTTATGTACACCGAAAACGAAGACATTTTTTTATAATTAAATATATTTTTTTTGTTGCTTCACAGGGAGCTTTTTGGTTTGCCCATGTTGGATATAAATATATAAATAAGGCGAGTTCAACATACTTTATTAATTTTGCGATCACAGACTAGTACCAAAAAAAGCTTTTATTATTTATACGTACTTAACAGTTCCACCACCAGAAACACACATACACAACATAATTTAATTTTTATGGTAAAATATGTTACTCTCAATTAAACTAAAAGCTTTTGTTGGTTACACTTAGGTAAAAATGTCAAATGGCGTACTTAATAATTAACGGTATATAACGGGAGCTGAAAATCATAATTTTTTATATAATGAGCATTTATTTATTTGGTGCACTAGGAAAGCTTTTAGTTTAACACGTGAAAACAATTTACTTGGATAGTAATTTGTTCCAATCTGTTGGTCAGTGCGGACTTTGCGTTATAAGAAATTAAGAAAGCTTTCAGGTATCGGTCAATGCAGTATAGAAAGTTTTGTAAAACCACACTTTATTTAGTAAAGTTCTTATATTTTATGTCCCAACAAATCCTTTTATTCAATATTTTGCTAAATTAGTCTTACTAAATATTTTGCTTTCCTATTTTTTAAACTTAAAACCATACTCTAAAATGAAAGCTTTAATATTTTATTGGGGTTTATCAGAAAAATTGCGTATTTTGCACAGCTTATACTTTAATTAATATTTGCATAACTGTTGGATATTAAAAGCTCATAGGGCAGAACCCAAAAATATTATGGTGAACAACAAAATACCTTTTTTAAAGAAGCTTTAGTAAAAATTAAAGAAACCTGGTAAAGGTGCATCTTAAGTTTCAGAGAACAAAATTTAATTTGAACATAGGTTAGCGGACCTTGGGGGTGCTTTTAGGTCACTCACAAGTTGCAATATGAAGAGTAAAATCGTTATGAACTTTTGGAATTGTATGAAAATTTCAAACAGACGTATAGGGAACGAATTGTATTTTATGGAAAATTATAATGTATACTGTTTAAGGTATTCAAGTAAAGTTTTACATCATTGGTTTACGTCAATTCAAAAGTTTACTTTTCTCAAATGTTCTAACAACGTTTTAGAACCAATTAGTAAGCTTTCAATAGACCGGAGCTTTGTACTTAAATTTAAAAAAAATTCTTGGCATCCTTTTTTAAAGTTATAATTTTGTTTCAACTTTTGAATTTTGAAAATTTTAAATTAAATATTATAAATTATGAATTTTTTATCCGTAATTTTTGTCAGTTTTCGGTAAATTAGATCGAGTTGCAAAAAATTTTATTTGTTTAGTTTTAATGTAGTTTAGTTTTGTAATGTAGAGGAATTTTATAACATATTTTCCCATCGAAAGCTTTGCAAAAATAACTTAATTCCTAAGTATGTAAAAACTCGCCGCAAATAATTTAAATTTGCTCAAATAAACTTTTTCAAGAAGTAGCTTTAAGCTTTACTTAATTTGATTGATTTAGACAAACATTTGCGTTCGAGCACCTAAAGTTTCCGATAACAAAATTTAGTTTGTACTTAAATTATAGGAACGATCAAATCGTATACAAACAGGTACTTTCAGGCCACTCTACAGTTGGCAACATGTTGAGAAAAGCACGCTGTGAAAATCACGGCCAACGTTATGAACATTTTGAACTAGATGAACATTTAAAAATTAAATTGGTTGTGATTTTACAAACAGACACAAATTAAGAAAGTGCACATGCAAAAGATTAAGGGTATAAAAATAAGGCAACTCAATGTTTTAACAATGTTTTGTAGCTTTTTACTTGAAATTTTAAACCACTTTTTGTTTAAAGCTCAAAATTTGCTTTTTTAATTACAAATATCTACTTACTACCATAATATTATGTCCACTTTTTAATCGTTTATAACACTAAGCTTTGAATTAAACTTTCCATTTTAAAATTAAGTTTGCAGCTATTTCATGAAATTTCAATGTGATTTAAGTAGCGAACGTTCAACCAAAATTTAAAGCTTGCTATTATTTTTTACAAAAATTAATTTCTCTTATTATTATCATCTCGAAAGCTCTAACTCGGATTGTTAAGAAATTGGCCGAGCTTTGAAATATTATTTATGGGAAGAGTCATTTAAGGATATGCAGAAAGCCTGAGGTCTTTCTAGATTGTGTGGTGTAAATGTTTAACAGTTTCCAAATAAAAAGAAAACTCTTAGACTGCTTGAAGAGAATTTATATTTGCTCTAAGATTAATAAAAGCTCAGCAATAAACATATTTAAAAAAAAATTGTTTTACATTTTACAAAAGTTTATAATTGGGATTTCCTAACCAGGAAAGCTTTTAAATCAAAGTTGTTATGATAGGAAAGCTTTCGTGTTGTAAAAAATGTTAAGGAAAATTTATCAAGTAGTATTCAATAACTTCATACTATTAGAAAACAGGCGGATAACATGTTACCAAAATACCAGGTTGGTCAATAGATAGTTCTCAAAAAGTTTGGGTTGTGTTGCTTATTTTACGACGCTCAAAGAAGAAAAAGAAAAATGCTGCAGTGTAATTTTTTAAAATTTTGTTTGTAAATAAAATGACGTGTCCAATAAAATCGATTTTGTAGTGTGAAAACAAAGTTTTTAAGTCGATCACTAGGTAGGCTATTGTGAGACAGCTGCATCAACAACACGATGCTTCTGTGAAGGGTGACGAAACTTCGATCAACAATGGGTAACAAGAAATTGAAATTGCAACTCAATTCCGGATCTTACTGGATAATAATCTCCGAGAGCAACTGAAAGCTGCTAGGATCAATGGGTGTTACGGGGACCAAATTGGTATGCTTTATGTTAGAGTTGCACTAATGAGAACACGTTGATTCGTATAACGTAGCAAATTCAAATTTAGTCATGCTCGGAATCGATTGGACATTAGCTCTGGATTTATGAAGCGTAATGCGAGCATTTGCACTAAAATTGGGCAGAAATTAATCACAAAATTGGATAAGGAAATATAGCAAACATTTTCGGAATCTGTGCAACAAAATGAAGGTATGTACCTATAACACTGAAAATGTAAATAAAAACAGTCTTCCCGAATAGACGTCTAATATCACTACACCACTGGTAGTCCAAAGAAAAGACGAACACATACGTATTTATGCCGATTGCTGACTCTGCAAATTTTTCCAATACTGGTTTGTCACTCAGGAAAGACACGATTTCCTTTGATTATCCAGTGACAGAATTTAAGACTGGAAAGAGTCACAGTTTTTATTGCGCTCTAAGTGTTTAAAGTTTGTAAAAGAAGCTGATGATTTGAAAGTATTTTTGTTTCTGCAGAAAATCAGCAAGCAGCAAAACGTCCAGACGTTGGGAAACTTTTTAGCAAGTTGGATAACTAAACGATGCAACACGAAGCCGCTGGAGCGGAAACTGTTAAAGTAATATTGCGAGACGTCTTCATTATTGTGACAAGAGTCTTTCGAAAGCTCGATAGTTTTGTGCCTAGGTGTCTCGAATAGTTAAGTAGTGGCAACGCATCGAGAATCGAAGTGAAACGGCAACAAACAAAAGGCGGAACAGAAAGCTAAAACGCCAAAATAGAGGCACCGAACGCAAAATTTTCGTGCCGAAAATGTGGAGTTATTAATTTTTACAGATATTCCCCTTTATGCGAAAAATAATGTTTTGATTGCAAGCAGGTCAGTCACAAGGCAGGTTATTGTAAATCAGTTGCAGATGTGCAGATCGCAAATGCCAAATTTTATTTATTCGAAACAATGAAGATCGAAGCTAAATTCACTGGCGATTTTATTGTTGGAGGAAGTGACGAGAAAAACCATTATGGCAATCTTTTCGAGATATTAAAGCACTTCCATGAGTACGATTAACGGGTTTTGTGTTCGAAAAATGTTCGTTTGGCCAAAAAAATAAAGTTTATGGGCCTAATCAAGTTAAAGGCAAGTGGCTCGGCAAGTTAAAAAAAACTACCTGAAAGACTTTCGCGGGCCATTGGACGAACTCTTGTGTAACGATGTAAAATTTCAGTTGTAAGAGGCGCAATAAGCAATTTTTGAAATGCTTAAAAAATGCTTAAACCGAACTTTGACAGAAATCCTGAATCTCCAAAAATGTTTCAACGATACGGTCTCTAGTCTGAGCTTTAGACTAATTAAAACCGTTGTTGGCGATTTTTGGATCCAAAAAAAGCATTCCGATGTATAAGACTAAAGCCGTTTTCCACGAAACGCACTTTTATGCTCACTATTACGATTTATCATTATCAAATACGTGGAGCGCTTGAGAAACCAGATGAAGGATTTGACATTGGGAGTTTGGTAAACTCAAATTAATACGAACAAAACTGTTCCCAGTGACATTTGAGAGTCTGAAATATGAATCCAGTACAGACGAAACATTGTTAAAAGTTTCCGCTCTCATCGAGAACGGTAAGCCATGATTACCTTAGCAGATAAGGCAGCTAAAGCAGCTCGAAAACTGTTAATACGAAGCAAAGTGTGTTGGCCATCGATCGACGAAGACGTCAAAAAACTGGACGGGTTAATTTGATATTGTGCTAGAAACGAGAAAACATTATTAAAGTGCACGTTGCAGTCACGACCAGTACAGAAAAGTCTGTGATCAAAAGCGCACATTGATTTTTGCTCGACCTCTAAATAAGTTTTGATACCTGGTGATTAACTCGTTTATGAAGTATAGCCAGATTTTTTTAAAATGCGATTCACGATGGTTGAATAGTCGATCGACCACTTAGAAGTCGGTACGGACAATGGTCCTCAAGCTGTGTCAGAAGGATTTGAGTAGTATTGCAATGAAAACAGCATCAAGCATATTATGACAGCACCGTTTCACCAATAGTAAAATGGTTAGGCTGAAAAATCCGTTAACTAGTTGAAGACAAATTTTATGCAAAAAAAAATTGCAAAACTTTCTCCCTCTCACTTCTATTTCAAAACGACAGGACACTATGAAAATAACTGCGAAGCTCCTAGTTTTCGTCTTTGCAGGAAAATTAGCATTTTACAACATATTTTATACCTTAAGGTGGTATACTTTTGAGTTTCTATTAAAAGCTCTATTCTGCATGTGTTCGCTACTTTATAGAGACGTTTGATTTTTATTTACTTGCTTTATCTTTTAAAAGCTTATTATTAAGTTGCTTTATTTTTTAAATCAAAATAGCAAACTTATTTTGAAACAATTTCGTATTGAGTTTTGTGTTTAAAGAACTTACCCGATTTGAAACTGCTCTAAATTTTATTATGTTAATTGGATGTTTCGTTCATGGGGCGGACTTTTTTAATTACTACTCTAACTTTGCGAGCGAAGTACAATTTGTGTAGCTTGTGACATTTAGTTGTTTTAAATAGTCAGTAAAAGCTTCAACTCTCTTTTCACTAATCTCATAGAGAGCTCTGTATAAAAATTAGAAGCTCTTTTTTAGTGTTTTTTAAAATCACAATCGGCAACTTACTAGTAGACTTTAAAAAACAAATAAGAAAAGTTTAGTTTCTAAAATTTAATATTAAATATTGTGCTTTAATTTTAAAGTGCGAAAGAAGTAGCAGACGGTTACTTATAACGGGCTTTCTCTTAAATATTTGAAAATTTTGTTTGAAGATGCCTTTCGGAAAGCAAAATGTCAAAATAATCAATGTTATATGCCAGAGCAAACGGGTAATTCTGAAACTTTAACTTTGTCAAATCGTCTTATTTTGCTTTTATAGTTTAAAACTCGAAGAGGAGCGTTTTCGGAGTCAAATTATGTAAAATATTTTGCGAGAAAGCACATAATTGATTATTCCATTTATTTGAAAGAATGAACTATTTTTGGGTTGTATTAGTAAATAATTTTACTCTTATTGCTTATTAATTACTAATTTTTGTTTTACTAGACATTTTGCAATTTCATAAATATTTCTCGATATGACCATATTAACAAATCATTTGCAAGTTTAAAAAAGTGATTTCGCGAAATTTTAATCTCTTAAGGCAATCACGTCTTTTAAGCAGTGAACACATGGCAATATTGTTCCATTTCATAAGCATTTCCTCCTTGGAATAAACGAACGGATAGTGTCTCCGTTTTTAAATACTTTTGATGAAATAAGGTCTAGAAAACAAATTTTTAAAGTAAATTTTAAATTTTGATTTTATATAATTATTGTTAAAGAAAACATTTTAGATCAGAAAGCTTTTGTTAAGCTTAATATAAGCTATTCTATTATTATTAACTGAAAGCTTCGACATGCTAAAGGCTATTTTAAATATTTCTTCGGCTAATAGTATGCCTTGTTTTATTCATAGCCTAAAGTTGAGCATCAATCGTACAGTATGTTTAAATATGTAAAAATCGGGTACAAAAGTAGCAAGAAAGCTTTCGGGGAGTTTTCGCGAAAAAACCGAATATAATTAAGGAATAATTATTTTAATGGTGAGTATCTGAAAGCACACTATTATTATAGTTACCTTTGGATCGAAAATGAAATCTTTTATTGATTTGTATAATTTTTAAGCTTAAAGCTTCCTACTTGTATAACCTACTATTTACAATTTTAGTTAACATTTTTTAATTTTAGAACGATTTTCTTTTTTCTATGTTCACACTGAACTCTGCGTGAAAATTGAAATTGAAAAAATATGTTTCCAATAAAAGCTTAGAAAAAGAAATAAAAAGCTTTTTATAGTTAGAAGCTTTAACATAAGAAGCTTTAAGAAACACAAATATCCGAATATAAGCCTTTTAATTTAAATACTTAATGTTTTTTTACAGCTGCCTATCGATTAAGTATACATACTTCCCCATCTCTTAAAGCTCATAATTTCAAATTTAAAATCGTCGCGCAAATATTCATATAAAAAAAAATTGCAAGAAATTTTTTTCTTTCGAGTAAACCTAAAACCAAACATAAAAAATTATTTTTGAAACTGCAAGCACAATTCGAATATTATAATTTGTCTCGGAATGCAAATTAGATTCTTCTTGGTTATCGCCAACATAAAAACTTTTATTACGTTTTCCGGTTGTATTAAATGGTGATAAAAGCTTTAACCTTTGTGTCTCAATTTTATTAGAGAATTTGGTATTACATAGTGAAAAACTGAGAATTTTTCGTATAAATGGTTTTTATTTGAATCAAAATAGAGTCCACCAATTTATGGTAAATTATTTGTAATACTCTGTTAAATACTGAAAGCTTCTCTTTTAAACTATCTTTTTAAAATCCAATAAGAAAGCTTGTCTCAGTTCATAACGGGTACAGTGAACTCCGTGTTTAGTGGACGTTCCATGATTTAAAAATTGCATAAATTCAGTAATTGTTCCAAATTTTTTGACGAATGACTTATATTTTACTTTAACTACACCTGGAGATTTTTGCATACTTCGCTCGCTTGAATCTATTTTTTTTGTGTAGATTAATTATCTGTTGGCGTTTTACAGCCCGGACAGGTTGACTTGCTGACTGAGGTGAAACTTTTTATTGGAGCTTTTTCCAGACATTAGGAGACTCTTGTAGTTGTTGGCTGAAATTGGTATTTTGAAAAGTTTGTGGCATTTACAAAAAAAAAAATTAAAACAAAAAGATTGTAAAAAAAAATTCAATTAAAATATATTCGGGTTTTAAATATTCAATTTTTGCCTTTCCGTATTATGAGAGATTTTTACGAAATTTGGTGCAAATTTGTGTGGTGGTATCCATATTAGATTTTTTATTTTTGCAATAATGTTGGGAAATATTTTATTTACAAAAAAAAACGCCAAAGATTGAAAAGATTCAAATTTCATATTGACGCTCCATTTTTTAAAAGCAGTTTCATCATCAATTATATACTAACAAGACAAAGAATAAAAAATCGACAACTTAAAAATTATTTAGAATAAGAATTATGCATCGATTATTGATTTGTGTTTCCTCAATTTTAAGTTTTTATAAATTTATTTTTAAATTGTACACAGAATTTTAATTTTGAAAGTAGATGAACAGAAAGCTTTTCAATATTACAGTATGGATTTTTTATATATTCTTTAACATTAAAAGCTCGTGATAATAACGATTCCTAAAATAAATAATTTCTTTTAAAATAGCTGCTTATTATTTTACTGTGTGAACGCTTGAAATAATGTTCAATTTGAGCTTCTAAATGCTATTATTAATTTAGATTTTAGATGAAATCTTTTTACTATTTTTTATACCTCAATGTCGAAGCGCTAAATTTAAGGAGATTCTCACGTAAATGTGACAAGTAAAACTTTACATTTTTTCAAAATAGTTGAGAGCTTAACGCAAAACTAAATTAATCCGTTGTCTTAATTTTAAAGCTTTTTAAAATTTTGTACTACGACAGTAAAACTTGAAAGCTCATCGTTTGAATGGTGGTTTTATTAGCAGACTTATGTTCGGCAAGCGATTAAATTTCAAAATCAATAAACCTTAAAAACAATATATATTCTTATTCTTGTTAGTTACGTTTGTGAAACCAAAAAGCTTTTAATAAAGTTCAATTTTTATTTCAGTTTTATTTGTATTTCTAGGACTTTACCTTGAAAACAGTTATTCGGGGTAGGTAGCAATTTATAACTTATAAATATTTAATATATAAACTTAAAAGCTTTAATACAACTTTTATATTATGTCACTTCTTGGACTTGATATAAATGAATAGATAGATGATGTCGGAGTTTTGTAAAAATTTAATTGAATCTGATTATACTGGATTAAGCTTTCAAACACAATAAATTTAAATAGATAAACTTAATTTTTCAGCATTATGCACTCAATACCGATATGCAAATGTAAAAAAATTTAATTTTTGTATAAAAAGCTTTTAGTCGCCTTTTTATCGATAATACAGTGATTCTTAGAACTGGTGTATGCCATTAACTGTACATAGTGCTAAGCCAATATAAATAAATTTGAAGAGCTTTATATTAAGCTTATGCAATGCGGCTGTGCTTGGCTCTAAAATGTTTTATTTATATCGTTAATCAACCTGTAACACATATACATAAACACAGTATGGGGACGTAGCGCATAAAGCACACACAAAAAATAATAATAATTGCTTTTCATAAATTTTCCTGTGCGCGCTCAACATGGAAACACGTAATACACCATTTTTCTTAATTAGATTGATCCATGGGTTGGTAATTTTTGTCTTGTTGTTGTGCATGTTTCCGAATAGTATATAGCACCGCACCACCGCCACCACCACAACCGAAAATAAAATTAAAAAAAATCATTTAAAAACAAAAATTCCATTTCTAATTTATCAAGTTGAGTTTTTTATACGTTTTAAACCATTTAGCTTTTTTCCAGTTGATTCCAAACGATACCCGACGAAAGAAAAATTATAAATTTCTTTCAAATTTTTATTTTTACTTTTTGGAATAATATGTAAATGGCTACTGGAATAGAAGCAATATATGAAAAAAAAGAAAATGTTACGGTATTTTATTTGGTTGTTGTTGTTGTACACGATTGTTAAATTCCATTCAAATTCGAGATATATAATTCGGATGTGGAAAAAAGGAGAAAATTACGGTCTGGATATGTATTTTTTCACACTAATTGGGTATTCAGTTTGTTGATTAAATTTAACGATGAGAATTGAAAGTTTTCCCTAGGACCAAAAATAGAAATCCTTTATATGTTTTTTATATTTATGCTACGTATATGTATGTATATGGATGTAGACAAAAAGGTTTGAAAATAAATTTTTGTGGTTGTTCACAGAATGTGATTAGAATAAAATTATTTGTACCAATATACATATATATATAGAGAGAGAGAGAGGAGAGCAGGAACACATTTTTATTGCATTATAATTTCTAAGGACCATTTATTTATCTATGCCTTAAGAATATTTTATAATATATTAGATTATATACGGAAGAGAAAAAAATTATAATTAAGTATAATACTTTCTACGTATTTGTGTGTGTGTGTGTGTGTACTATTACATAAATCACAAAAAAAGGCTTAAAATTTTCTTGTTGTGTTCCCTTCTCCATACACAACACATATTCAAATTTTATTTTTCGGCAAAATTCTTAGAATTATACTTTTGTATTACCTACAATTTATATGACAAGGCATTATAAATTTATACAAAAGTTTGAAAATTGATATCATTTTTTGACTGAGCTTTTGTCATCAGTGATCATTTTGAAATCATAACAAAAAAAAAAAATTATCCTCCCGGTTTTTCCCCAATTTTATATTTTAAATTTATTTTTATTTTTTGTAAAAATGACGAGTGAAAAAGTTTTACATGTATATATTTTAAAATTGGATCAATAAAGCATAAAATAAGAATAAAGTAAAAAAAAGCTTAGCTAATATTCAAGGTGATAAATGAAGTTTTCGTTATATACCAGTATTTTTTTTCTCGTCTGTGCCTTGAATCGGATATTAAATTTTTCTACAGTCGTATTTTTTTTATGCTGCTACACAAAATAAAGCGCGCTTCCCCTTCTTATATACACAATCATATACACAAAATTATTTTTATAAAAAAAAAATTTTCTGCTTAACACACCCGAACCGACTAAGTGGAAGAAGATAGCGCGCCGCGAGTATAAAGACGGTGGCGTTACAGTAAAAATAAATTATTATAATTCTAAAAACAGACTTGGAATCAACCTTTTAAGCATTGCGGATAATTATTTGAAAATTGATCTCTCGACTATATATAATTTTTTACCCTTGTTCCGTATGTCGTGTGTAGATATGAAATAAACTCACAAATTTGATATAATTTTTAAAGAAGGCAGTGAAATCATGACTCAAATATAGGTATCTATGTATGTATGTGTGTGTGTGAGTGTGTGCTATATTATTTTCTCGTTGTTGCTGAATACAAATTTCAATTTCCTTTTTATTCTTTATCTCGCATTTCATATGAATTTTTTTTATTTATTTTACGCAACAGTAGTAAGCGAACAGAGTTTTCATGGTAATAAGCCCCTATATTTATTCCATTATACGATTTGCACCTGATTTTTACTACATAAAAATTTTTTAGCTTATTATTTAAAAGCTCTAGTTTTTGTGGTACTTTTTTCGTTGTTGTTTTCTACGTGAAGTAAATCAAAATTTGATAAATTGGCAATTATCTTAGAAACATGTATTGATACTGATGTGTCTCTCTGTTCCAAGTTTAATGTCGAATGTCCAACTTTCGTAACTGTACCAAAATTCAGAAAGTTTGAAAATTAATTCGAATTTCTTAAAAATCACGAAATTGCGGCGCACGCTACATCACGATACAGTAGTATCGTTGTTCAAATATTGTTCTTTCTCTTATAGTAACTTACAGGTAGCAATTTGAAGTACTACTCGACTAAATCTGAGTTGCCTGATACTCAAATGAAACATTTTTGAGCGCAATTACACCAAGGCCATTATCGTTAAATTTGCTACTTAGATAAAGTGCACACTATCTTAGATAGTTTTTGTGAAAACTACTATTTTACAATGTTGCCATATTTATAAATATATAAGGTTTGGGGAAAAAAATCCATTATTTCTACGATTTTTCGGGGCGTTATTTAACATGGCTACAACCATGCATGTTGACTCAAATATGCGACAATTTCTCGATATCTTTTTGCCATTTAGAAGGCAATTTTATTATGGTGCTTTCCCAAATTGCTTTGTTTCTTGTGCAAAAACTGAACAAGCAAGTTTTCATAAGCCCCTCTTGAGGCCATTTCTACACCAACGAGTGCGTTTGGCATGAACAAAAAGAGATGAAAATTGCTTGGTGCCAGGTCCTTACCGTAAGGTGAATGCATAATAACCTAACAATCAAGCTCCCCACGCTTCTGGCGGGTCAGCATCTTTTATTGGCTCTGGTCGATTGCTGCCTTCGCTTGGTCCAATTGCTGGCACTAGAGATTCATAGTAGATGATTCCCTTCCAAACTCACAAAACACACAGCAAAACCTTCCTTGCGTCAATCCCTGGCCACCGTTTTGGCTGCTTGTCCTAAGGCTACCCATTTCTCGGCACCAGCCACCATCTACCCCAGAAATGGCTCGATTTCTTTCCGTTTAGCAAAGAATTCAAGAAGGAAACACGGTCCATTACGTTTTGCAGCCTTATGCAAATGGGTTAAAATTTTTGCCGATCGTTAGCTCTCTCTCTCTCTCCTGGCACTATACATCCCATCAAGGGATTTGGCCGCCTCAAATGAGGTTTCATAATCATATTTTCATTTCGGATAATGAGTGATTAATTCATTGATCCTGAACCAGCCGTGAAATTTTTCCTTGTCACCACCGGGAATCGAACCCGGGACCTCCGGTCGCTGGAGCGAGCATGCTAACCACTTTGCCACCGGGGCGGATCGTTAGCTACTTCGAAATAATTTTCAGAATTTTATCGACATTTTCGACGATATGCTTTCTTATGGGGCATCTTTGATATCGAAATTACCGGAACGGAATAGACAAAACCAAAATTGCACAGAACCAGACATTTGTTATTAACAATTATTTGAAAAAAAAAAAAAAATTGAAAAACAGTTTGTTAGCCATGAGTAAGGAACAAATAGATCCTTAGGCTGTGTGCCAAATGTAAGGTAAAAGTCAATTTTAAGTGAATTTTTCGGTAAATTCAATTATTTGTTCAATTACCTGTTTTTACCGAAGTTTAAGAACATTAATTTGATGTTTAAATAATTTTACAATAAAATACTAGTGTTAGAAATTAATAACAACATTTTTGTCTTTATCGAAGCGAAATTGTAAAATATAGCAAATTTAATTTTCCCTTTGTTTACCTCCATTCGTGACACGCTATAACTCACAAATCAATCTATTAATCAAAACAACGACAAAATAATTTTTTTAGTACATGAATCTCCCGTATTAAAATAGTATAAGGGGTATATCCTCTATCCGGTCGCAAATTATTAAATTACTAGGCGAAATATGGTTACTAGATTTACTTTGCCATGCCAATTCTGACATTTTTTTTAGATTTAAATTTATTTTGCGAGTACAAATCTACGAAAAGACTGCTACGCATTTTCAGAGGTCGCAGGATTTTTTTGTATTTCTACTTAACAATCGCAAAAAAAATAAATTTAAGAAAGATGTGAGCGTTGGCATGGCAAAATAAATCTAGTAACCATATTTCTGATCGCAAATAACTTATTTGTGACCGGATAGAGGATATGCTCCTAAGTTTGACAAACTGCGACAAATACATCACGAGATACTATATACCGGGTGTTTCTTTTTAAACTGAGACGATCAACTATCTCGAAAAATAGCCACTCTACGGAAAAAATGTCCATAATCAAAATTTAATCATACCGCGGGGGAAATACATTAGTACAAAAAAAATAGTCTCCCACCCCCCGCTTTGTAGGTGGGGTTTTAGTTATAGAATCCGTATCTGCAATAAAAAATATGGCTTCCTATCTTAGTTTAAAAGTTACCCCCGCCCCACCTACAAAGCGGGGGGTGGGAGACTATTTTTTTGCACTAATGTATTTCCCCCGCGGTATGATTAAATTTTGATTATGGACATTTTTTCCGTAGAGTGGCTATTTTTCGAGATATTTGATCGTCTCAGTTTAAAAGAAACACCCGGTATATCACTAAAGCCATCTAGCGAAAACCTAATGGATCAATTTTCCCCAACCCATTATATGATTATTTCCTAGGAGAAACTAACTAAAAGTTTTATTTTAATTTTAACGCATTTGTAGTCAGAGATGATGATGATAATAATGATAATAATTGGTAAGGGCCGCTTGTTCTATATTTACCAATCAATTAATTACAATATAGAAGAACAATATCGTCGCCAACATTAAAATATGCACATAAGCCGGTAGGGCGAAAATTAACAAATCAACTGATATTAGCCAGATTATAATGACGTCTTGTTTTTAACGTTTAACTGTCTCAGATTATATCACCTCGACCTAGCTGATACAGTCACGAAGGGATGCTCAATTCTTTTGCTTTCTGAGATCTGGCTATACGCAATGACGAGCATGTTAGTATTTTTAATTTTAAATGGTGCGTTCAGTTCAAGAGAGATGATCAGGCTGCCAGAACAGCCATTTCGTCAAAAGATCCAGAAAATGAGCATAGTGAACACAAATTGTTTGCCGTACGAACTTCCACTTGTCACTTGCCTTACTTGATCAAAACCAATATTGACGTGACAGACGGACTGGTGAATGGAACTATGGGCTGTCTGATATATATCGAATGAGGCCATCTTGACGAGTAATAGAGAACAACATAAAAAATATCAAAGGACACTGGTTGGATTTCGGTACAAGTTCACAAGTTGGGAAGAAGGTCAGGCGGCTTAAAGCTGGATTGGCTAATAATAATAAAGCTGCCAGACGTCCCGTTTTCGGAGGGACTGTTCTATTTTGGAAGAATTTTTCCCTCCCCTCTGTCCCTTTTTAAGATTTTTTATAAAATATTTTCGATTATTTTATTTAAAACAGATTTTAAAATAGATTGGTTAGCGATAGATGGTTAGCGTTAAGGCCAGCTCTAGAAAGACTGCACATGTAAGTTATTTGAATGTTAAGTCTTATTTTTTGAGTCAATATAAAGTTTCTATGGTCATCAAATCATTTTTTGAAAGTGAAGAAACTCCTTTATATATACAATTTCTACACCAACAAGCTTCTCTTTTCCACGATTCCATTTTAAAAATAAAAAAAACTGATTTATCGGTTATAGAAGCGTATATGACATTTTAAATGAAATTAAACTCCAGATAAAAAATCGGGTCCAATAAGTTTTCATTCCACTTATTATTAGATCTACTACTATTTCTAAATTGGAGCACGGAAATCTTAAAGTACGTGACTACTTCATCCAAAAGTTTTATAAAACTTGTTATGATCTATTTAAACGAATGACAAAACCGCTGGAAGAAGTGCATTTCATTGAATATTGCTAAAAACTAAACTAAAACCAAAAGAGGTAATATATTCTCTTGGAATATTATGGAACGATTCGATAATATTCATATCGACGATAATAAATTGTTCGATGAAATTAATCGCGCAAACATTTATCTTACTGAGGGCGTTAGAAAAATTTGAATCAATGAAAAAACAAGTACTGATAGAAAGTGGGTAGAATTATCCAAAAGAGATGGTTACTAATTTATTAGAATAGTAATTTATTAAATTAGTAATAGGAAATCATCGTTGGACAAACAACTAGTATGAACGTAACAACACAACCCATTAGCGATATATGCACGACTGAACTTCAGCTTCACAATGGGAATAAAAAGATGCTTTCGGTAGTTGTACACATCTCGCCGAATAAAGCTGTCGAAGACATAATCAAGTTCATACAATTCGTCCCTGCTCCAAATACTGACAGAATTCCAAAATTTCTTCAAGTAGACTTGCTGATGATTGTGAGCAAGAATTTCATTATTATTTTGCTGCTCCTCAAACGGAACAACTTATAAACTTCCTGCGAGACGAATTCGATTTGCCCTTGAACTCAGATTAAAATATATCTACCATACGAGATATGGGATGACAATTGATGCAGTTTTTCAAAGAAAAATTAGAAAGTCAGTATATCTCTTATCCGGTCAGATAAAACGTTTTCTTACCTTAGGATAAGTCCACTACATACAAATGTGCATGAAAATAACCATAGTTTGCAATATTTTTTTTCATGATTCTCTTTCGTACAATGGTGATCGCCGGCCGGAAAAGGGATATGTATCTTATTTTAGCTACCATAAACCAGTTGCGTCGATTATACCGAAAGAGTAGTAGACCAATTTGACGATAATTAGAGACTGTACACACGCCATGTTTACACATCTCCTTGAGAGTACTAATGGACTCACATTTTTTTAATATCGTTTGGTTTAGTTACGGGACTAATATCTAGCTATCACCCTACCTAAATAACCTAAAATTTTATATAAAAATTTGAGTTATAAATACATCACTACACCTAGAAGATCAAACTACTTAGCAAGAAAACCGGATCTGCATTTTTTAGCATAGGTGGTGTTAGTTAGGTGACTTAATGGCCAAATGTATGTGAGCTACGAATTTTGAGCTTCATAGTGCTTCTTAATGTCATTTTTACTATAATTTGGATAATCAGGATCGGCCATTTCCGGAGATCGTAATCAAGTCTGGTTAGTATATGACGTTGGTTATTGTGTCGTACCTACCTAAAACCACCTAGTGCTAATTTTTATTGTTTAGGTGTATACTGATGATAATTTAGAGCCATTCCCGAAGACAGTGATTTAAGATCTGTCTAGTACATAATGCATGACTTCTGGAGCATTCTCTTCTAAGTATGTACTGATATTATTTTTACTCAAATTTAGATTGCCATTTTCGGTTCTTCAATACATTATAATTTTTTGAGTAACTTGTCGTCACTGGCTTGGACACGCGAGAAATCTCTTTAAACGTTCCAAGTTTAATAAACAATACTACGAGTATTTAGGCGAAGAGATCAGCACTCATGTTGGTATAGTATAGACCCCAGTTATAAATAGATTTTAAATTTGATTTTTTTTTAATTTCGCACAGGTACCGATTTCGCCCTTTAACAAAGTCATATAATTTTGCTGATTGCGGACAGGCACGAAAATTTTCGATATTGCCAAAATTTTCTACATAGTCAGCAGCATTTTTTAATTGTCTACATACATTCTCTGCACTGATGTTGTCCATCAAAAGTTATCCTAATAAATTAAAACTTTCCGTGCATATCAGATCATTCTATATTCTATTCTAGGAATCGGTTGTGGCAGTAGAGTGTTCCCGGATTGGAAATGCTAGATAATTTGGTGGAGCTATGGAGTTACACCACAATATCAAGGCCCCGTACGCCTTTACTCAGGGAAGGTATTTAAATGCAACTATTTTGGCAAAATCCTTGAAATTAGAACAGACAAAATAATGTGGAAGCGCATGATCGCACATAAGCTAACTAGATTTTAAGTAACTAAAATTTTTAATTGGCAATACCATATGGATTATCGCAGGTGCAAGTTAAGATGACAAAAGCAAGCAATCAGCAATATGTGAACAACATCTTGTGTAGCTTGTGATGAATATGCAATTCATAAAAATATAGTGCGAGTGTATATATTTTGCACATGTTGCGTCTCTATATTCATTTGATGCTTACAAACCTCCCTTCCCTTTATATTATTAAAGCGAATTTAGAGACAAAAATAACATTGTAATAAAATAAGTTAATCTTAAGTCTAACTTCTAATTCAATAAAGTGAACATCAGTCCAATAAAATTATTTTTTTATAGCAGGATGCACCAAAACAACTCTCGAGACTATCAGTTCAGCAAAAAAATATGGGATTTAACATATACTGGCACCAGGGCTTTATAAACCGTCAATGAAGCACTTCAACATAAACAATTCCACCTAATGGAATTCGACGAGTCCATTCAATCAACACGAATAGGTTACATGAATCGACCAAATTTTAGCCGAGACCGTAACTCGGATATAAATATCAATACACTAAAACAGCAAAGAGTGTTAAAAATTGGACGAAAAGTACTTGAAAAATATAGCAAGAAGACAACTTGGAGATAAACTTTATTATAATGATTTCGGGCATAAAAGAAGATTCTGGATCATTATTTTGGCACCACATAAGATTCCACGGAAACAAGGAAAGTAGAAGCTGTCAGTACACAGATGAGAAACGGATCTTAAAAACAAGTAACTGAGTTAGCCAGTAAATTTCGTCCAAAAAACCACTCCAGAATACGCTTAAATGCAAAAGAAGTAAAACTTAACAAACTCGTTTAATATCTACTACTATAAGACGCCAATTCCAATTCCAAGTTAATTTTGAATATTTAATTTTTTTTTTCATTTCAATTTCAACAACCATCGAAAGCTAAACGTTCAAATGGTAAGATTCAGTAAAGAAGTGGATTGCGGAATCACCAGACGCCACGGATTAGAATGAAATATTCTATAACAAAGACTATAACAAAGAAGACTTCCACCATATGCAGATAAGATCAAAAATTGAAGATATAGTGCTTAATAAATTGAAATAAAATGATGTAAGAATCGAATACTGGATGCGAGTTTTTTTTTTAATGAGAAAGAGATTATTGAACCTATATGTGAAAACAACGTCTTTTTAAGAAATTTTGATGGGAAATTATATAATTCAATCTGAAAGTGGACCAGTGAATATTAAAGCTTGCAACCTTTCTAACAAGAAAAAAAAATCTATCGAATATTACCACTAATAATTCAAGCAAATATCACCGAACATGGGATTAAATTGAACCCTAAATTAAAGAAGAGGACAAAAACACACAATCAGCAAAATGTGAATAACACGTTGTGCAAAAAATTCTTCCAATTCTGATATTTTACATGTGGCGCGTCTCTATATTCATTTGATACTTATAAAATTATTTTACATTTAAAAAAAATAATTTGTTCGAATTTTATGTTTGCATTCAATAAAGTGGAAATCAGTCCAAAAATAGTTTTTTTTTTAAATTTAACAATTTATTTTAACTTGCATGTTAGGATACTTTCTCATAAGGTAGTGAATAGTCGAAAATCAGTTTGAACAAATTCATATGAAAGAACAGTAGCAGACCTACAAGTTCAACATCAACGCTAAAACCACATCACACAGCCAGCGTTTGAAGAATTAATAATTATTCCTGATTGTGTTGTGGTCTAAAGGAGTTACAACAATTTTCATTAAGTATTTTTCATGCAAATGGCCCAATGAAAATATTACTTTAGAAATATAATTGGTACACTTGTTAAATTATGCTCTCCGTGTGAACAACTAACTTTCCGGTCACTTAAATTAAGTATGGAAAACCTGAAATTTAGGCAAAAGTAACTGTCACATTTACATGTATAGTCCTAATCTTTAATATTAAATTCAACATAAAGTTCACTAAATCGGAATGAAATTGTCCATTACAAAAATCTCCTATTTATAAAAATGTCCATAACTTTGATGGAAAACCTGTCACTGTACCATGTCTCATTAAATACATATCAATTTGTACATCAAAGAACCAAACCAAAGATAAAATCTATATAATATTGATCAATATCTTTCTTAACCCTGTTCATATCTAAAATGTCACTCCACATATATAATCTGTGTTAAAAATTAAGAATTCTAAAGCAACTCGATTGCAAATTTCTTATACCAAAAAAAAAAGCTTCACAATCAAATTGAGAATTTATTTCAGGTATTCAATCACGACTTGATTGATTATTTTATACCTTTCCAGATATATGTAAGCATGTACGTACCAAAATCAACAATGGGAGTATACAGTAAAGTCTCATATGTATGTACCAAACTCAATATTCATAAAAATGCTTATGTATATAAATTTTTTGTTGTGAATGCTTCCTTTATTAATGACACAAGGCGACATCAAAAAAAAAAATATTTTTGAATGATGAAATCTTCTTAAATCTTATAATCCAGACAAACAAAGAAAGAGATGTACTTGTTGTAATAACGACGACATGATTTGTTTTTTCCGAGCAAAATATGTTCTTAAAAATTTCCAAGAAGGTTGAATTACGAGGGTATATCAAAAAGTCTTGCAATATCATATGAAAAAAAAGAGTGAGAGAGACAACAATACATTTTTCAAAACCATTTTTTGTCGCGATGAAACTTCTAGAAGAACATTTTGATGTAAATTTTACAGTTCGTTTGTTTTTGTCAATTTAGTAACACGTGTTTTGAATTTTTCTTAAAATGAATGAAATTGAATATCGCGCCGTTACTAAATGTTTCTGTAAAGATGGACGAAATGCAATTTATATATTCAACTATATATCAAAAGTTTACGGCGAATCTGCACCATCATATGCCACAGTAACAAGGTGGGTAAAATTATTCAAAAGTGGTCGGGAGTCATTAGAAGACGACAATGGCTCGGGTCGGCCAGCAGATGCTATTAGCCATGAAAACGTAATTTTGGCCGAATCTATTGTACTGGATGACCGGCATATTTCTGTTCCGCGGTTAGCGTGGAGACTTTCTCTTTCATACGGTACCACATATACTATATTACATGACCACCTTCACATGTCGAAAGTAAGTGCGCGATGGGTTCCCCGTTTCTTGAATGCAGAACAAAAAAAAATGCGTGTTCAAACTTCAAAGACGATTTTAGATATGTACAAACAAGATCCAGAAAATTTCTTGGATAACATAATAACAGGCGATAAAACATGGCTTCATCACTGGGATCCGGAATCCAAACAAGAATCGATGCAATGGATTAAACGTAGCGAACCACCAACAAAGAAATTCAAAACTCAACTGTCTGCTGGTAAGATTTTGGCAACAATTTATTGAGATGCTGAAGGAATTTTGATAATTGATTATATGCCACCGAAAACCACAACCACAGGCATATATTACGCAGCGGTTTCGCGAAAATTGAAAAAAGCGATCCGGGAAAAACGGCCAAGGAAAGTTAGAAAAAAAATCTTGCTTCTTCACGACAATGCACCAGTGCACAAGGCTAATATTGCTCAAGCTGCATTAAAGGACTGCGGCTTCGTGGAAATTCCGTATCCACCGTACAGTCCAGACTTGGCACCCAGTGACTAATTTCTGTTTCCCAATTTGAAAAAAAAACTAAGGGGCTGGAAATTTTCCAGTGACTATGAAGTACAGTCTGTTGTAAATGAATATTTTATGGAGCAAAAGAAATCTTTTTTTTAGAGGGTTTAGGCAAGTTAATTGATCGATGTGACAAATGTATAAACCTTAAAGGAGATTATGTCGAAAAATAAAAATATTGCTTTCTCACTCACTCTTTTTTTTCATATGATATTGCAAGACTTTTTGATTTGCCCTCGTATGTAAGCAAAATAATGTCTAAATTTCTCCGTCTATACAACAAGTAGCTTTAAATAATAATAACAATTTTTAACCGAAAAGTTTAAATAAATTATTTATTTGATCAAAAATAAATTGTTAATTTTATATTCCCCGTGGGATAAAATTTTCCTCACGAATTTGTTATAGTTGCAGGCGTATGAAACAACAGAGAAAAGTTACGACATGAAAATAAAAATTCGATTTAAATAAAATTTTCTTAAATTGATGATTATATCGATAATATAATTTATTAAGATATGGTGGCAAGGTATACCATTTTTTCTCGAAAGCTTTGCGCAATAACACAAAATATTATCTATAGCGAGCTATATGTGTAAAGGGCCAACCATAAAAAAATTATAAAATTAAAAAAAATTAAAAATTTTGACGACACTAATGTTTAATGACATTCCAGCCATACTAGACGTAACGAGTGTGCCGTAAATATTGTAGAATATTGAATGACAACTATTTATTTATTTATAAACTATTTGTTATAGTGACAGCTGTTTATTGTTTGTTGTTTTTTTTAGGTAGCACGATACAAATTTTAATTTTTTTTACGTTTGAACGCAAAATTTCGCTCCAATAATTTTTATTAAGTGACAATTCATATTTAACGAAGCTTCGTTAAATTTTTTAATTTAAATTAATTTTTCCATGGGCGAAAGCACAGAAACGGCATTTAACGCAAACATAATTTTTTTAAAGTTACGTTTATAATTTTTTTTAATTTTTCTATGGTTGCCCCTTAACGAGTACACGATGAGAACTTGTAATTAATCATTGGTACAATAGAAATTTTATATATTTGATTAGAATACATAAACTATAAAAATATCAATAAAATAAATATATTCAATTGTTATTCCAATTTTATATATACATATATACGAGTATATGGATGGATACCGAGTTCGAGTGCACATCTCGAAAACGAACCACAAAAGTTATTTTCTCAATATATGAATTCATCATTTTGTTGTTATTTTTATTTGCATTTATTAAATTAAATTTTCAGTCTTTTGCTGCTATCGACATCATTCAAATGAATATTTGAACTTGTTTGGTATGGCGGAAAGGTTATTGAAAAATAATCATACAATTGAAATATATATTCGTATACGTATAGATATATGTTGGTTGATAAACTATAAATAATAAATTGAAAAAATATGTATTCAACACTCAAACGAATGATTTTTTAGTATATTTTAGAGATCTTGGAGCTTTTCCGTATTAATAATATACACTAAAATTAAAATTGTAAATTGAATTTTCAAAAGTGGGGTAATACTGAAATAATGTGTCCATCCCTCTATAAACACCAACACTACTACTATTTCAATTTTTATGTCATTGGCGGATAAAGTAGAATTTTCATTAGCTGTTGCTTCCAATAAGTTTTGAGAATGAGATAGCTATACAAGGCTGTTTCTTCTCTAAATCCTATTTAACTGGGTTTACATTGGAACTGGATTAATGCCAATTTTTCTAATTGGTGCTTTCGGGAAAAATAGTGCTAGTACAGGAAAAACAAAAAAGCCCCTAAAAGATACTATAATGCATAATACAAAAAAATTAATTATTGGAAATAAAAAGTTCTTGAATATAAGGATCTTGGCCATTCTGATTACATATTCCTATAAGGTATGTACATTGTCGTCCGAAAAATAAGAGGCTGAATTTGTAATTGGCAATCCAGAATTGCCCCAATTCCATTGAAAACAAAACTCGTTGAATGAACGATTTTCGGACATAAAGTTTTCTCGAAACCAATGCACTTGATTTGTTATTTTCTGGCTGTAAGATCTGGAAATTAAATCCTAATAGAAATGATGAAAAATGACCCTGGTTCCAAACCACTTTTCTCAATGTTTGGAGTGTCATTGATCCCAAAAATGCAAAAGAAGTTGTCCGTTAGATGTTTGATTGTTATGAGATTTTTCTTATTTTTAATCCGGACAATTGAAAATCTTGTAGATCTGTAATTCGTCGGAGTCGGTTACCTGCCATAGGCAGAAATCACCCAAAATACCACCCATGGTGGTACTGGTGGTGGTTAATATGGTGGTTAATATTTTTCCCAGATACTCATGTATAAAAACATTTGAAAGATCTGGGATCAGACATCAATTTCAATACAACTTTAGTTAATAATTCTACCGTTTGGCGCTGGTAGCTATCGTATATTATACAATACATACTTGCCGTATATCATTTAAAAAGCATTAAGTACGGTTGCCAATTTTTCTGAACACAACAGGAAAATTTTATAATCAACGCTTTAGTTCACAAATCCACCGTTATGGCGCTGGTGGCTATAACTACTGATACATCATAGAATATATAAGTTTGACTTGTCAATGAAATGTTCTTGCAAAATGTCTAAAATTTAACTTAATTGTGGCGGTGATCAAAGATACACCGCTCTGGCGCTGGTGCGCCAAATAATTCTGTTGGCCTAAAATTTATAATGATACTATAATATAATATGATATCGTAATAATCAAATTTTCACAAAATCAATGCAGAATCAAAAAAAAATTCTAAAGAATTTTTAAATGAAAATTTTCGATTTTCATTTTATGTAAATTTTGCGGGTTAGTGCGATTGGTAATTAAATTCTTAGAAAAGTTTTTATTCAAATAAATATATTTCTTACTTCATGTTTTCTTAATCGTTTTTCAACCAATTTTCTTTCTGGTAATTTATGACGTTTTCTAATTTTCAATGAATTAATATGGTTTATCAATTTCCAGACCATAGTTCTGGAAATCTCTGAGGTTTGAACCCCTAACACTTTTAAAGGCAAAAGTGTAGATGACGGAATTCGAGTAAGATGAATTTATTTTTAATTTCTTAAAAATTATCACATTTTCCGGGAAAATTTTGACATTTTCATTTTTTTTTTTTGATGAAGTTTTGATTTTTTTTTTTGATTTGAAGTTAAAAAAATAATATATAATGATAAGTGTTTTAATAGATTTTGATGTTGGAATTGTAAATTTATGAAAAATAACAAAATTTTCCCGTAAAATTTGGAAATTTGTCTTTCTTAATATTTTCAAACGTACAAATTTTGGCAATCGGCAATGATTTGAAAAATTTAGCAATCAGTGGTTATCTTTGCTCGGAAGAGATGTATGCTAAACAGCTTTTATGAGCTCCAAATTTTAGTAGGTGAATATTTGCTGTTTTAATATGAAGGCAGATGAGTTTCAATTTTTTGTAAAGAAGCGAGGGTAGACGCAAATGTAATATTTACCTGTTTCATGATAGTATAATTTACATATTTATGATTTAAATTAAGATTTGATATATAAAAACGGCAAATTTTTAATTTTTGAATGAAAAAAGCAAAACATATTTTTGGAAAAAATGTTCATCTTACCAGATTTCGGCGATGTACACGTCATCTACACTTACGCCCTTTTAAATATAATAAGCATTGGTTTACAGCTTGATAAAAGAATCTGAAGAACACCAAATCTACATTTTTGTTTAGCGGCAGAGAAATATTTTTTAAAGCTTTTCAAACCACTTTCTAGAGAAACATAGATGTAGTGGTGTTATGGCTGTCAGATTTTTCAGACTTTGAATATGGTTCGTCGGTAGTTGTGAAAACTTCTTCATCTGACTTACTTAATACGCGAGCTGATCGATTGGTTGAAAAAAAGTTCCACGCTGCTGCTGAAAAACCAAACAGATACAGTGAATATCTGTGCATGTGATGCACTCATGCAGGTGCGAAACAATCGGCATGCCATACTAATTAAATTAAAAATTGAGAATTGGGGGGCCACTGGGGCATGGTATATAGAGAATGTAATAGTCAGTATTACCTTATCTCTCTCTCTCTTTAGAGTTAGAGGTCAGATTCCAAATCTCGATTCCGAGAGCCCAGAAGAAGTCTAATCAGTGCTTTGTAAAGTACGAACTTTCACAACTGCGATGGATGTTTAGGTCGCAAAAACCTTGAATGGGCGTGGACAACTCCAAGTCCGATGACGTTATTACTGAAACGAGGTATTTTAAACCTTTTACTACTGATCAGTTTCAAACCAAGCCTTCTTGGCTATAATGATTAAGCGGTGTGAAGCCGTTTTCGTCCATTCACGATATCATCTGTATATCTAAGAGTTTCATCTGACTTATTAAATATGCAGTGCGAAGTTTCAATGTTGTTTTTTTAGGTAATAAAAAATTGAACATCAATGACACCAGTGCATCAGTCTGTCAAACACCAGATGTTTTTCAAAAGAATTTGATTTAGTCCCTTCGACCACTGTTCGACATATAAAAACAGCCGTTATTGAGTTACACTTAGAAACGAGTTTCTACGGTAATCCTAGACCTATGAGCGTGATGCAGAGGTTCTGAATGTATAATCAAATTATAATTGAAGTCATCACACCGGTTAATCTATAAACTTGCTAATCTTTCAGGTCGGTAACCCATTCCGGCCCAAAAACGAGAATTTTACACAAGACTCATGGACTGGCGGCTGTCACATTTGTAATGGTATAGCGACCAAATCCGAAAAGCTAAATTTTTTCAACAGAACTACAGCCCAACCCTCACAATTGATATATTAAATCAAACGATGATAAATACTGGTTTATAAATTGAAATATTTATAAAGGAAAGACCAACTCTCACAATTGTACGGGTGAAAATGACATTCAAAAATGTTGATTTCTTCTGTATTTTACTTCATCGTCTCTTTTTTTTCTGTTTATGCTTTCACCTATAATTGAGTAGTAACACTTATCAAATAAAAAAAAATAATAACCTAATTTTATACTGACTTTTTGGCTGTGAAATTTTATCATGGAAAGACGACCGATTGTTGGGAAAAGTGAGTACAATTTTAATTAGTATTAAATGTCACAATTAATTTAAGTTTTATAATTATGTCGCTACGAATCCCAAAGAGTGTTGCAAGTCAAGTTTTTGAATTTTTATTGTTTTTGCAAATTATAATTTCTTTACAATATAATTATGGAACAGTCACACCACTTGTTCATTTATTTGATTTATTGGCATCTACACGGAAAACAGACTGATTACACTAAACATAGGCAGTTTAAAGTCAGTAAAGGCTTTCGATATTAAGGAAACTAATTTGATTAGTTCTTTATTTAAACGAAAGCAGCTTAACATCTTACAGTAAAGTTGAATCCGGTAGTTATCCTAACTATAAATAATTCTAATTATTTGTGTGATAATACTATAGGTAACGCGACTTCCGATGACCAGGCAAGCGATAACAGTAATAAGAATATTATTATAAATAAGCGAAAAAGAATGGCTTACCCTGAGTTGTGGAAAAGCAACATAATAAAACGAAAACGAAACTTAGGGTAACCTTATGAAAATGAAAAGGGTATGCTAATCGAAGCCAATACAATCAAGCCCAGTTGTAATCAAGGCATTTTTAACTGCACATCTAAAATAAGTGATGATAATCGGACTCATATATTTCACATTTTTTGGAATCTTGGAAATATTAACGCACGGCGAGCTTTTATACAAAGAAACACTGAGTTAATCGAAAGAAAATGCTCTGAACAAAAGCAAATACTGCACACATCAAAACCATGAAAAGGTAGACAGAGCTATCAGAGAAAGTATAATTGCCCATATAAACTCAATTCCTCATATTGAGTCCCATTACACGAGGGCTAGAAGCACACGAGAATATATTGAAGGTGGGAAATCCATAGCCGATTTACACAGGGATTATGTGAAAGGCTGCGTCAGCCAAATTAAAGTATACGGAAATTACTTAATGTATCGCAGAGTTTTTAACTCTAACTTTAAAATTGCTTTCTTCACTTCAAAGAAAGATCAATGCGTGGTATGCAAAGAAGCTAAAAATTCCTTAGATATGGACAAAGATCTTGAAAAATACAAAAATAAATTAAAAAATCACTTAAATGAAAAAGACCTTATCCGAAATATAAAAGAAGTCGAAAAACAAAAGGCAAAGGGTATGCTTTGTATTGCAGCTGTTTTCGATTTGCAAGCTGTGCTTTCAACTCCCGCCGGTGAAATATCTATTTTTTATTACCTCTCAAGATTTTCAGTTTACAATTTTATGGTGTACAATTTGGGAACGAACCAAGGTAATTGCTATGTGCAGAAAGAATCGGATAGCAAACGAGGTGTAAATAAGATAGGTACACGCTTATACAAATTTATTATGGATTCTGCTGAACCAGGGAAACGTCTGGTGCTGTTTTCGGATAACTGCACAGGACAAAATAAAAATTAGTTTCCGACAAAAATCTTCCGAAAATCACACACTATTTTTTGGTGACTAGGTGAGTTAGCAAGCATTCTATAATCGAAAGGGAAAAAAGCGCATTTTAAAATACGGGCCCATTTACACTCCTGCTCAAATGGTGTTTGTTGTTATGTCCAGCAACAAAACGAATCCATTATATAATGTACAAGAGATGAGATTTGAAAATTTCATAAATATTAAAGAGCTTCAGAAACTGATCGGCAATAATTTTATAATTGATAATTTAAAAAATAAGATAAAGTGGAATAAAATAAGTTGAGTAGAAGTGCGCAAAGAAACCCCGTTTCAATTCCATTTTAAAGAATAAGTTACGGATGATGTTTATCGAACTTTGGATACGGATAAACTTGATAAAAATAACCAAAACATAAAAATAAAAAACATATTGAACTTCGAACGGAAACAACTAAATGATGGGCAAAAATATCGTAAAAGAAGATATAAGGTCTTAGGGATGTGATAACAACTTGATCATTCAAAAGTACAAAGAATTTTATTACAATCTAGAAAGAGACTGAAGAGCTAAAGACTATTTTTTTTATTTTTTATGATTCATTACAATGAATTAAATTTTTTAAAACCTATTCTGAATATTTCATTCAAATTTAACCGAATTAATGTGATACTAGCTGACCTGTGACTGAATAATCAGTCACGTGAATACATTTTGTTGAATTTTTGGTTAAGAAATGATTAAGAAGATTTTTTAAGATGTAAATTTGATGCACTTTTATCAAAAATAAAGTAAATTCATATACGTGGTTAATTTTTAAATCTTAAAAGGCAAGCACGCGCTCAAATGTACACAGTATGACTTACGTGTCAAGTCAAATATTCATATCTCAAACAGGAAGCGCGCGCTCGGGATCACATGATCACTTACGCACCCAAACTAAATATTAAAATCTCAAAAGAGAAAAGCACACAATTGCTGAGGCAAACTTAAATCTAAATATTTCATAAGAAATGTACAAAAGGATAATAAAAAAGTAGTAGAAGGTAGATCATAAAATAGTAAAATACATTACAATTTACATGCACAGAACCTCTTCAAAAAATACATTCTTTGTTGTGATGCCCCCATCCTGATCAGCTGATTGATCGCTTGTCTGAACGATAAACACCTTGAGTCCGTCAAATGAGCGGCATCGTGAAAAGGCTACAAATATCTGATCATGCGTAAATACAGGGGCCGGCAAGTACATTCCTACCTTCTTCAAGCTTTAACCCTGACTCTTGTTGATGGTTATGGCGAACGCGAGCTGAACCGGAAATTGAAAGAGAGACATTTTAAATGAGAAGATGCCTTCCGAGGGTGAGAGCTTAATGCGTGGGATGAGAACGCGCTCGCCTTTTGAGAAGCCAGTAAGCACCTCACATTCTAGAATGTAGCGGTTTATTTTTGCGACACGCATGCGTGTTTCATTGATTCGACCCTTGCTAGTGTTTAGACTCCTCATCAAACGAACGATCGCGTTTATCTTTAGCGGGATGGCATGGCGCGGCAATCCGAACCCTTCAATCTTGTTGAGAAACTCGACGGGTAGGCGGAGTTCCTCATGCATGTCGTCACTCTCGAGTTTATCAGCACTATGTTTGACTTCTTGTTCGTTCTTGGGTGCAAGGATGATGCGCTCCTCGATGGTCCCCTCGGCTGGTGTTGTGTTGATGTTACCATACACGAAATCGATCACACTTTGAGGAAGTCTGCCGGAAGTGTGATCGAGTCGGTCGAGCATTGCCGTTTCCACCAGAGAGCAACTATTGCGCAAACTCGTCCTCATCTTCATCGACGCGCATGTTCTTGGTGAGTGTAAACTTATTTACCAATTTCCAAAGTGGGTTCAACTTGATGGTCGATTCGCAAGTTCGCGCGCGTCCCGCCTTCAGGTAGTCACCACACATGAGGATGATTTTCCCAGCTAATGGAACACCCACTACCCGTCTATGATTGTGAGCGCTGCCCCTGGCATGATTAATTTTGAATTTAAATCGCGCGTCAACCATTAAGCTACTTTGAATTAGAATCGCGCGCCACTAATTTGAACAAAAAAATTTGCTTTTCGGTGGTCCCATAAAATTCTCAAATGTTGTAAAATTTCACGCGAACAATAACTTGGAAATTTTCTGAAACCACCTGAGGTACCCATTTCGGGTACTTTCCGGTGGAATTTTTCCGATTTTTCTAGCCCACGAACAGCGAAATATTTATGTCGACCTACCCTGAAAAAATCTTACGAACCGGATCATGTTTAGGGGTCATTTTAGGGTTGAGTATGAAAAAATTATTAAGAATATTAATATAATAGATAGATAGAACCTGACCTTCGACTGAATAATCAGTCACGTGAATACATTTTATTGAATTTTTGGTTAAGAAATAATTAAGAAGATTTTTTAAGATGTAAATTTGATGCACTTTTATCAAAAATAAAGTAAATTCATATACGCGGTTAATTTTTAAATCTTAAATAGATATAGAGTGTCATGACAAAATTGTAATTTTACACTCACAACTACTAACACCAAATTGTATGTAAAATCATTTTATGTTCTCTGTTTTGTTTAATTGAGATTCAATTACAAATTTTCTACTCATTTCGTCATCACAGTGTGTCATCACAAAAACATCGGCAATTTTAATGAATTTTGTCATTGTCACGGTGTAATGCGCATGATCATAGATTCAATATAAACATATTTTGTCATGGCATTCTGGCGTCGTGACAAAATTTTGCTGAAAACACCTGAGGTAATCGTTTCAGGTACTTCCCGGTGGAATTTTTCCGATTTTTCTAGCAAAGGCACATCGCTATATTTATGTCGACCTACCCTGAAAAATTTAAACGGATCGGATCATGTTTATGGGTCATTTTGGCGTTGAGTTTGAAAAAATTAAGCGTATTAATATAATAGATTTTATAATTCGAGTATATTTGAATTAACCTGATTATTTTATGCTATTATTTTAATTTAAATAAAGTTTATTTTGAAGAAATAGTTCGTTTTATTTAAAAAATTTGCAGAATATTCTTAATAAATTTTCTTTGAGAGGGTTACTTACAACTTCTAACTAGCTCAGAAAAATTTCATGTAAAGTGTTACATTTCCATATTTTCTTATTTATTTCAAATTTACCAAAACTTAAATGACAGATTGATGAAAAGCTCAAATGAATTATCACTGGGTATCAAAAATATCAGCAAGTTATTACAAAAAATAACTGCAATAATTATTAAATTCTATTCAAAGTTTCAAATTTGATTTCCCAACAAATAACTATTTTGAGATGTAAAACTTTTTGAGCCGCGTAGCGATGGGTACTTTATGATCTGTTGTTTGTATAAAAATATATAACGTATGATTTATTATTTTTAAAGCTGTGTTTGCAAAAGGATAGTGGCTAGAAGATGAGCAGCAGCTTCAGGATATTATGGATGGTATATCAAACGATGAAAGCGATTTAGATTCTGCAGAAATAGTTGATATTCCGGTTGATTTAATAGCTGACATGAACGAATAACCCCATGATGAGGACTACTAAGAAGAAATCAAAGAAGAAAATTCAAATAAAGACTAGCGGCGTGGTAGCTTTGTACAACAAAAATTGCCACAAGTACAAACGTGTTCAGTGAAAGTCTTGGTAAAACATCCACACTTATATTTGGAGAAATATTTTAGCACACTCTAATTTCTGCTTCAATTTCGTATTTTCAAAGACAATGATCAACATTTGGTTTTGATGATCTATGAGCTAATTCAAGCTCCTTGAACACGTTATTGTAATTATCATGAAATATTACTTGGTCAGCGACACAAGGCGTTTGCTTTAGAAGAGACGCGTTGGTACTAAATACAGTTGGAGAATCTGTCATTTTTAGTAACTGGCCTTAAAGTTTGAAACCATTTAATAGCAATGCTAGCTCAACAACAGCAACAAGAACAAGGTGCATAAATACTTCCGATTTTTGAGCAATTATTGGTAATTAAAGTTAGAGTTAAATGAGGTAAATTGTGGTGCAGCGGGCTCGTTACGAAATTATCAAAGACAATGGGTTCAATTTTATGAAAGCTCCTTATACCAGTAATCATGTTTTATAATAGCCGAATCATTAAATATTAATGACTGTTTCAGCTAAACACAATGTTTATGTTAGCCATGTACCCTGTATAGAAAACCCCAAGTATTATTAAACATTTACAAAAAACCGCAGCGAAGTAAAGAAAATAAATGAAACAAAAAGTATAAAATTCATTCGCCTAAATGTTGATTTACATAAATTTTTGTTATTGTAAATTTTTGTTGTTGTTGTTGTTGTCAAGAGTATTATTATTGTATTAGGATACTGTATTGTGTTTATTTAAATACTAAAGGATATAATAAATTATTGCACACTATGTTTGCTCGATTAAAATCGATAATTTATTTTTAACGCGTACTTATATCCCAGACTTGCAACTTCTATAATGTTTTAAGAGCAATTGTTAATCTCCTACAAGATTTTCGAAATTCATTTTTCTCGCCGCAGGTTCGTCGCCGTCTCATTTTATGACATGGCATTGAAGTCTTTTGTATTTCAAAATTGTAAAAATTCCGGAAATATATAATTATCATTAGAAGCTGACCTTGCTGTTGCGCGATATGAATTCTACCACCAATTGTGTGCGTGAGCCTTTAGCGGGTTCAACTTGCATAGAAACACAATGTTTGTACCTGGAAAATGCAGTACATTGTTTGGATCATAGGAAACGGTGTATTATGCACTGACATTTGTGAAGTTGGCCCAAAATTCTGGCCCAAAAAATTATATTAGTTGCCGCTGGCAATACCGTCATCTATTTTGATAACTATCATGACAGAAAACTGAAAAAACATTGAATATCACATAAAATCAAAGGTTAAATATGAATTTGAATGAAACGAATATAAATAATACAATTGTATATTAAATTTATAAAATTATACTAATAATAAAATAAAAAATATACACATTTAACTCAAACATGTTAATGCTTTAAATGAAAGTGATAAAGAACATTTCTCAAAATTCTAATAATTTTTTGACACAAATACTTGCTACAGTTGCTATCACCTAAGAACTATCAGCCCAAAAAAATCGTATATCACGACATTTTAATGATGTCAGCCCAAAAAAAAAAATGTTTTTCGTTATAGATTTTTGAAGTAACTATAAATTTTTTATATCTTGTTGTTGTCTTGAAATTTATGTCGAACACATTCAGCCCAAAATTTAAATTTTCATAGTTGGAGGAATCATTGTAAGCAATTCTGATTATTTTCAATTGGTCCACGAAAATAATATTTTTAAAGAACAATAATATGTGGCTTTAAGTTTCAAAGACGGACATATACCAAAATTACCGTTTTTCGAATTAAAATTGAACTTTTTACTTTTGTTTACTAACTTTTGAAATATGTAAACTTCTATTAAAAAAATCGAGGTTTTCGGAATTTTTCATAACTAAAAATCTATGACGTATGTCGGCTTTTGTTAACAAACGCCTCACATACGATTATTCGATCCGTTCATAAACAGTTTCATTTTAATATACATATACATAATACTATACATCCTCATACTTAGAATGACCTATGTTCGGCCACTTTACGAATAACCATAATATTTAATGGAAGTTGAGATTTTCGGTATTGATCATCGGTTTCACTATGATTTTCGGACAAATCTGGTTCTAGCCTTTACGAGTAAGAAGTTTCAGGAGGTTGTGATGGGGTCCTCTTACTGAGAATGGCATGTATTCAGCCGATTTAAGAAATACCATAATATTGATTGGAGTGTAGAGGAAATCTGTGAACCGTAATTGGCAGCAACTCCTAATTAGAACTTTCACGATTTTTATAGTTTTTGCCAAATATTTCAAAAAATCATTATAAACAAAATTATTCTAATTATAATTTGCTATGAAATCGGCCTAAAATTTAAACGAACATGTTTTTCAGACAGATTGATTGATCGGTATTAAACTTTGTCAGTCTTTTCAAAAATTTGGCTAAAACGGTGTTCTGGGAGTGGACACATTTGTGAATGTTTTTGAACTTTTGCAATGTTGAAAAGTATACAATTAACGAAAGCTGACTAAGAACTATAAGATTCTAATAAATTTATAGATTAAGTGTTTCAGAAGAGTAGTGGAAGAGTTGGAATGACGATTTTTGGCCTAACAAAAGTTTTTACCAAAATTTTGGTTAGTTGTATTTCTTACCTTAGAAATCAAGAATGATCTCGATTCGAGATTTACAATGTGTACATTCGTTTTGAGGTTTGGGTGCTGTTTTTTATATATTGGGTTTGCAAGTAGAAACTGTGGTTTTTTCGGTCAAATTCAACTTTATTGAATATATAATTGTGACAAAGATTAATTATCGAAATATTTGCCATTATTATCTATCTAACAAGGTCTGTCTGAAAATCATAGTGAGACCGATGACCAATACCAAAACTCTCAACTTCCATTAAATACTATGGTTGTTCGTAAAAGCGGCCGAATATAGGTCATTCTCAATATGAAGGTGTATAAGTATTGTAACTCCCACTTTATTAATAGAAGTGTACATATTTCGAAGATAGTAAACAAAAGTAAAAAAAATTCCGTTTAAATTCGAAAAATCGATAATTTTGGCGTACGTGCTTTTTTAAAACTCGAAGCCACATATTATTCTTCCTTAAAAATAATATTTTCGTGAACCAATTGAAAACAATAAGAATTGTTTCTTGGCTGTTTTACATTTATTATACATGATCACCTATGGTTCCTTTAACTATACAAATTTGAATTTTGGGCTAAGTGTATCCGATATGACTGTCACGACAGTTGTTACTGTCGTGATAAAAAAAAAATGGGCTGAATTCAAAAATCAATAACGAAAAATATTCTTATTTTTTGAGCTGACATCATTAAAATGTCGTGATATAGGATTTTTTTGGGCTGACATAGTTCATACGTGACAGAAATTATAGTTTTCGTGTTGCCACTACGTTATTTTGGGCTGACATTTGGGCCAACTTCACATACATTCTGCACTGTATGAGATTGTGTGTTTGCCTGGCAAGTGACGTATTATTTTTCGATTTATTTCTGCTTGGTTTGATGCAGCA
This sequence comes from Nephrotoma appendiculata, assembly GCA_947310385.1. Lineage (NCBI taxonomy): Eukaryota > Metazoa > Arthropoda > Insecta > Diptera > Tipulidae > Nephrotoma > Nephrotoma appendiculata. The sequence continues at coordinate 21,857,100 of OX371225.1, read as the reverse complement.
CTCAGTAATGCTTGCACGATTACTTCGAGGTACTACTGGAAGTGTCGGTCTGAAATCACCACCGATGAAGACGACTTTCATTAAGCCACTCTTTCATTGTTCGAGGTTTTCCAGAAATTTTCTTTAAAAACTTAAATGATTTCGTAGGCTATGTGCTAGGCCAGTGGTTCTTAACTTTTTTGTACTCGCAGCCCACCAAATAATTCATAATTTTTTTGTGGTCCCCAATTTATTTTTTTCATTATTCCTTTATTCTTTTTTATATAAAAAAGTCGCTGTTGTCCGCGACTTCGTTCGCGTGGTTTTCAATTGAATGCGATAATATATTTAGTACAAATCCGGGCATGCATTGCAATGCCACAAAAAGAAAGAAAGTTTTTATGGTATATAATTCTGTTTATTGAAGTCCTTGTGGATACACAATATTTTTTTTTGTTTTTCCGTCAGGTATGTACACAAATAAGTCAGGTGGTTTTCCGACAAGTGAGCATGTCACATATACCGACAAGTGAGCATGTCCATATGTGAGAAGAATGGAGTTTCCAAATTTAGTTCACATATTTGTAGCGATTACGTCTGTGCGTTTAAAATTTTATCTTTGACGATATTGTTCATCATATTTTTCACTAAAAATCTGCTACGATAGCAAAGTCGTGGTAGATAGATGTATCAGAGAAGAATGATAGCCGCCAATTTTCAAGGTTAAAACGGTTGTGTTCCTATTCAAAAAAAGTAAATTCTAGATGACGCGATTGAGAGTGCAATATCTTTTCGTGATCGTATATAGTTGCCAAAATAAACGAAATGAGAAAAGTATTGCTTGTGACTCCGGGCGCATCCAGGAAATACAACCCGTCACTTTGACTTGCAATAACATGCATAATTCTAAAATACGCTAAACGTTGTTCTGAAGCCAAGTTCTGTGTTTGATCAAATGTATCCATTCTTTGACATGAAAATATCTTTCTTGTTGCAAATCACAATCGAAAATGCCGTTTGCAGAACCACTCGGCCCATAGTCATTCTGAATTGAATCAGTGCTTTGATACTTACTTAAATCAGTGCTTACACCAACGTGTAAAATGAGGCAATCACGATTGGCTGGGAATCGTATTTGCTGTGGTTGAGAAGTGCCCCAGTATGTATCGTTTTCAAGAAGATTTAATTCTCATCAAGCTAATTCATGATAAGTGGCACATACTTGACCGTTAAGAGTTCCCAATTCTTGCTTTACTATGCTTGCCATTTTAGAGTATAAAAGCGTCTTTGCAAACATATCAAGTGATTTGTTTTCTCTAACTACAGCTTCGTAGTCATCAGCTTGCATTTGTTCAAAGGCAGTTCTAACCAATCGAATTAATTCTTTGTGTTGATCGAATAAAGTTTGTAAAGTACGACAATTTCTAGGTTGAAATAGATTTGAACAAATTCGTAATTTTCGTTCGGTAGTGATAAATTTGCAGTTGCAAATTCCTTGGATGGTGGAATGTATTTCTTGCGCACGATATTTGTTGCATCGGACAATGACATTTGGAAACACTAATTGCACTTGCGTATATTTACCAAGGGATGTTTCGATTGGAATTTTACATTTCCTACTGCGCAGCAGTGTTTTAATTTTGAATTTGAAGGCACTTCGTGTATTGATTGCACAAATTATCTATAGTCTTTTTTCCCGTTGCTTGTCTGTTTATCCGTCGTATGAACCGGCAGTGAAGTTCAAAATGCCCTGTTATTTCGTTTGGCAAACATAATTGATTTGACAGCTACGGCAATGCTTTGGGCGACTTTGAGCCCATCAATACTTTAATTTGATTTAAAAACTAATAAAAAATTATTTTTTCAATAAAATAAGTTTTTCGTTATTTTGGATGACTGCGGTTGGTGATTGAGCTGTCGCTCTCCGTATTTCCAAAATAGAATAGTAAACAAAATTCTGGTAAACAAAAGCTGGTATTACTTCCATAACAAAATCCAGATTTAATCAATTTTCTGTTTTAGTAAACAGAATTATAAATTTCTAAAATTAATCAAAATAAAATCTGTTTTAACTTGGTACGGTACTGAATATAATTGCAACGATTATTGATATAACGAATATTGATAGTTGGTATGATTATAAATTGAACAACACATTTCAGGCGATTCAGGAACACAGATGGGCAGATGGTTATCAGAAACCCTTCATAAATATTAGAAAACCTGCTCATTTAAATATAAATTCCTTTAGAAAAGTTTGGACCAGGTTGGATGAATGGGTTGGAAACTTAGGAGGGTTCCTTTATCCAGGAGACGGACCCCTCGGATTCGACCATGTTACTAATTTCATATAATCCTTTTCCCCATCCTGTACATACAACTAATACATGCTAAAAATATCATGACAATATGGGTGAGAGTGGCTGAAACACCCTTTCGGAACAAACAGACATTTTTGGGAAGAGATTATTTTGGAGCACTTAGGCCCAGGGCCCCCTTAAAAATATTTCGAAAACCTGCTTATTTTGATATAAAATACCTATGCTATTTTAGAACTCGATTGGATGAATGGCGTGGAAACTTATAAGAAGGGACTGCTTGATCCATGGGATGGACGCCTTAAATTCAAGCATGAGACTATTTTTATATAAACCATTTTCTAAACTTATTCCCTTGGAAAAACTTATAACACACAACTGATCTATAACGCAATCAATTAATTTGTATGCCGAAAATGATATCCATATCCGCATTGTAGGCGCAATTAGTATAATTAGGTATCAAAATAGTAGATAGTAGGTAGATACCAAAATTGACCGCGCCCTTCACCATACTTTGTGAAAAACCAAAGGTGAGTAAAGTCATCAGTACCTCCAAAATTGACACCCACATTGGTGTTGATGGTATATAGGTGGGCACCAAAAAGCACACCGCTTCCCATCTCGAATTCAGAAAAACAAAAGTCGGTAACTTAATTAGTACCGCGAAAACCCCGAAAGGATACTCATATCGATATTATTGGCGTAGATAGTACCAAAACAACACGGTCACTTTCTTCCTTCTTCTCGACTTGCAAATAAAAAAGGTCAGTAACGTAATCAGTACCCCGGAAACCCGAAAAATTAGACTCATCTCAGCAATATAGGCGTAGATAATAATATAGGTACTATAGACACCGCCCCATCTCGCCTCGCACAAAAGAAAATTTCTCCATCTCGCATCTTAGAACAGATACCATATTCCTGATTAGTACTCAAAAACCGAAAACCACTAAAATGACCTCATTGGACAAAACTAAAGTTACGGGCCGAATTTTTGTTGAAAACAGTTTCTTGTCAGAAATTGTCGTTTCCGCTTAAATTTTGAAAACTTGATTTGGACCTGTATATCGTTGCAAAGTTAATTTACAATGTTTCGTTCTTACTAGTTTCTCTTGTAAATGATACACCTTTCAATATAATTGCGAACAACGAAAAAACTGCTATGGAAGCGCCAATTCCGGTGGGCCGTTTTCGGCCAAAACATACAGAATCACTCCTCACGACTCATAGAATACATATGTATGTACATTTTTATTGAAATCGGTACAGTAGCTCTTGAGTTTATCGATCAAAAATGTTCGAACATTTTGGCGGCCCCCAGCAAACTTCTTACGGACCCCCTGGGGGCCACGGCCCCCCGGTTAAGAATCACTGTGCTAGGCTATTAAACTTAAAATAAAAGTCAATTTTAGGTGAATTTTTAGGTAAATAAAATTATTGTTTAAAAACTATTGTCCAAAATGATCAAAAAATCTGTTCTAAAATCAGGTTTTATCGTAGTAAACGATTTACCTTAAGTTTGGCATACCACCTTAGCAATTTATTCATAACTCTGATCGATTTGTAATAACCCATGTCTCAGACCGAAAAAAATTGGAAAGAAAAATTTTTGATCGCAGAATGATGTGAAACCAAAAAAAGTTATTATTTTTTATCGGGGGATGTTTGAGCGTAAAGTACATACAACATTCGGTTCGGTTTTTATATAGGGTCTTTTTTGTAATTCAACACGAGCAGGCCGCAGGCCGCAGTGTAAACACAGTAATCTGTGTTTTTTTATTCAACCAGAGTAAATTTACTCTGCACGCTGCCTCTTTAATTGCGAACAACGCTTACACCGTGTAAACTCAGTTCTTCAAATTTTACTCTGCAATGAATGTCCGTGTCTTCTGTGTCCAGAGTGTGCAAAGGAATAAAAAATGTATTACTATTAGCATATTGGAACATTTTACACTGCATAAGTTTTATTCCAAGTATTCCATTCGGAAAAAGTTTGATCGAGTTAAATTAAAAAATAATGTATATGGAAAACTCGATAGGATGAAATGACGTTTAAGGATAAGATTGGACGTGTCAATTTACTTTTTAGTTAGTTAACTGATAAGTTCAAAGAGGTTTTTGACTAAATGACACTTTTAGGACTTGAGTAATCAATTGGCCAATTTCAAAATTCTAACAAGAAATTTACATTTTCAAACACATTTATAATCGTATAGAATTGAAATAATAAACTTTTTATTAACATTCCAACATTTTTTGCCGCTAAACCTCAAAATTATACCACTCGAAGTACAACATTTTTATGATAGTTACTAAACATTTGAAATGACAATTACACACTCAAAACAAAAAGCTTTTCTAAGCATCTTACACCACACAAAATGTAAAAAATACAACAAAACAATTTAAGTTTTCGGGTTTAAATTTAGTAATAAAACATAAAAAAAGTTATGTTTTTAAAAAAAATATGAGAGGCAAAAATTTCTATGTATTTATATATGACGAGTTTACAACACAAAAATAAAAGTTTTTCATTTCTGTTGTTATGTTGTGTTGTTAATCACAAAAAGAACTCAACAAAAACCACAGAAACATAATCCGGAATTTATACGTTCATGTATGAAATTTTTGTGCAAAATCATCTCCATCAGAACTTAGTACATTTTTTGGTAAAAAAGGTGATACAATCACATTTTGTGACATACACAATAACAGTCTACATATAAAGAGAAAAGATAAAATGATCTTTTTTGTGGTGAGTATCTATAAGAATATAAAGAGGGGTGGTACTTTAAGAAATATAAAAATTTGACCGTAATAAATTAATTTCTATTTTGTAATAGTGTGTTGTGTTGGGAAGAAAGCCCATATTCTAAACACCCATACATAGTATATTGTGAATTTTAAGAAAAACTAGCTTTTTTACACAAGTTATATAACTTTTTATTAGGTTTTACAATATTTACTATTATGCTTAACCCGATACATACCTACCCTTCCGTAAGAAAAAAAATCATACAGATATACAAAAAAGGGGACAAAACTTTTGCCATTTATGGCAGTTTCTATATACGAAACTTTTCTTACATAAGCAACAGATTAATAACAGCATATTTAGTTTTTCAGATGACAAAAATTATAAATTTTTTTTTTATTAGGTGGTTTTGTTGGGATGTTTTGTTAAAATATAAAAAGTTTTTTTTATCACTTTCCGGGTTTCTTCTCCCAAAAATTTTTTAATGTCCATTTGTAAAAAAAAACGAACATTATTTAATTGTGTGCATTGAGTTGGGTTTGCACACAAAATTAAATCGATATACGTACGAGTATAAAAAATGTACTAATTGAAATTATATCAGTGAGCATAATTAAATGATCAAAGAATAATTGAAACATGATAAAAAAAAAATTTCCTAATACGAATTTGGGGGGGTTGGGATTGAAATTATCGTTACGATTATTTCGTTATAGTTCATTAATTTAATGTTGTGTTAATTTTTCATTTGACTTGTGTTAATTATAATTGCGATGTATGTATTATGCTGTGTATATCTGTATTTTAGAGAAATTGGATCAATTTTCTGGAAATATATCGATCTGTTTGTTTTCCCGGCATTTTCATAAAAAAAAACTTTATTATTTTTTTTTCAAACTTACAATTGCTTTTCGCCGTCATCATCATCTCGGGAAATATTTACATTTATATACAGTGTGTTTTTTGTGATGTTGTGTATAATGGAAATTGCCTGTTTTTCCAGAAAAGTAATTTTAAATATTCATCAAATGGAAAAGTTTTTCTTTTTTTTTGTGAATTTGTGCGATGGTTGTTGTGCATTGAAGAAATGAGAAAGGTCTTATCTTGTTTTTTGTAGGGCCAGAGCTTTCAATATAATTATTCTGTTTTTGTCTTTTCTAATATTATAAATAAATAAGCTGGGAATGTAACTATAATACTAGGAAAATCCCGCCATAGTTCGGTTATCGGTTTGAATGTGGTTTCAGCAGTTAATGGAGCTGCCATTAAGGAGAGATGGTATCATACACTTTAAAAGATTTACTAGTTCTTCACGTCGGTGTCGCTGCCGTTCATTACATCGTTAATATTAACATTGTGAATTTCACTTAATAACTCTCATTTTTCGATTCCACTTTCACGTCCACAAAATCTAATAAAATTACTTAACAACATTTATGAAGAAAAAGCGACTGTCAGCGACTTCCAGAATTGTCTACATGAAACCTTGTCGAAAATAGCGTAGAAAATAAATTGTTGTGTACAAAATGTAGACATTTGGTAGACATATACTGCGTCCCATAAGTACTTAAAATTAAAAAAAAAAACACTCAACAATTGAGTGAAAGTTGTGAAAGGTAATTTTTCGCATAGAAGATGTTAAAGTGGTTTTGAATTAGTATCTTAGCGACTTCCACAGAAATCTATGAGATTTTATTTATTCAGGAGAAAATACGTTTGAGTGCAACACAAAATTCTTAAAATATTTATTTATTTATAGTCACATGATTTTCAAAAATCATAAATATTTTATGGTTTACGGGCGGTTCACACATGGCGATGTGTGATCGATGTGGCTTCTGAATTAGTATACTTGTTGTAAGAAAATAATTTTATTCAGTCCACACTCGGAAATATTTGAAATTTTGTTGTTCGGGAGAGAATATCATTGAGTGTAATACAAAAGTTCTTAAATTTCTGAAATTAATTGGCACAACTACAACGGATAGCACAGAGTTGATCAAATTGGTTTTGAATTATTATTTAATAGAAGAAACTAATCTGACTTTTCCGCATGCTCGGAATTAAGCTCTGACATCTCCGTTCATTGAGGCAGAATACAGGTAACCCTCCAAGAACACGGTATTTGAAGAACACGGTTTCGAATAACACTGATACCCATTTTTTCAAACTACACGGTTTCAAACAACACGATTTGTGTTATTTTCTTTTATTTTGTTTTTTGTATATAGGTTTTGCACTCCAAGTTCAACCTTTTACAAATTATGTTCATCAATTTGCAAATAAAATTCACCTATATCCAAAACATTTTCAACCTTTTCCAAATCAAATCCAACTCTATTCAAATCAAATTCGCCTAAATTCAAAACATATTCATCCTTTTCCAAATCAAATTCACCTTTGTTCAAATCAAATTCATCTTTATCCAAATTGTATTCATGCTTTTCCATTTCAAATTCAACCGGAGTCGTTATAAAATCAAACGACTCGGGGTGAATTTGAAATAGAAAATAATGAATATGATTTGGATAAAGGTGAATTTGATTTGAATAAAGGTGAATTTGATTTGAATAGAGTTGAAATTGATGAACATGATTTGTAAAAGGTGGAATTTGTCGTGCAGAACCTATATCATAACCAAAAATAAAAAATAACACGTAACGTTATCTTATTTTCTTTTTTGTAGTCTCGAACAACACGGTTTTACTGAACACGGAACGAATTAATCGTGCTCTTGGAGGGTTTCCTGTATTATTGAGTGTAATGAAAACTTAAAATTATTTAACTCGGCCCCTACGGATAATGAAAATAGTATTTGATATCATTTGATAAAGCAAAATTGGGTTCTTACATAAAATACTATTTTAGAACCACAGTTAAATATTTAATTCTCTTGATCAACAAAAGCCTCACAGACTTCTGAAAAGCCTCACAGACTTCTGAACATGTAATATTGTTTTTTATATCAAATACTACTCAAATACAACTTTTTGAGTCAAATTATTGATGGATTCAGGCTCACAGTCGTCCTTCATTTTAGAGAAATGTGTACATAGGCTTGGAGTATCAAGGGAAAAGGGAAGAATATTAGTGGAAGGACTTGCAACACATAATGTGTCAACCACAAGGCGGACATCAATTTCCATTCATTCCCGGTTCGATCATTCCAAATATTTAATAGTAAACGTTTATATTCTCCCAAACTTAACAAAGTTATGTGCCAATGCGATGTTAAAAGAAGAGCAAGAGCGTAAAATTCGAAGTTTAAAGTTGGCCGATCCAAATTTTAGTAACAAAATATTCTGTTACCACTCAAACACAATTATCATCGCATATAATCGCACAAGAAACATTGTTTGGCTACATGATTGCTGGTAGAAGAGAGGATGCCGGGCAGAAGGAAGCAGACTGGAAATCTTACAAAAATTTCAACATAGTAATTTCGGATGATCAAGGTTTAGAGAAATTACTGAGAAAATTTTGGGAACAAAAAACGTTATTGGACGAGGCACCAAAGACAGTAGAAGAAGAACTGTGTGAAAATTATTTTCGAGAAACAACCACCAAATCCAAATCCAAAGATGATAGATTTGTGGTTCAACTACCATTCAAATCAAATCAGATTAGACTCGGCAACTCGTATAAATTAGCCTTACAACGTTTAATTTCGATGGAAAGAAAAATGAGTAAGAAGTTTAAATCAAAACCTTCTGATTGGACCCACATTACAAGACACATTATGGACAATATTCCAATGTGTGCCGATTTTGCAAAAATGTATTGCCAGATACTAATTGAACCATCACAAACCTCAATGCAACGCATCCTATATGGCGTGAATCTCCATCTGAATTAATTCGGCATTACTTCAGAGTTACTAACAGTAACATACCTGCACCATTCCTAGCTATATCAAATTGCCAATAAATGTGAAGAGACACACCCTGAAGTCGCCAGAATAATAAGGAAAAACTTTTATGTGGGCGATGTACTTACAGGCGCAGATGATGAGGCGGATGCGATTGACCTAAAAATCAAGTTAATAAAAGTATTGGACAATTTGTGGCTTCTCGCTAAGAAAGTGGCTATCTAATTGTTCACAATTAAGTGAAGATAACAATTCAATCCAAATAACAGGAGATTGTCAAGGAACTCATGTTTTGGGATTGTACTGGGATGCAATAAAGGACATGTTTTCATTCAAGAATACTGATATACCAGACAAAGTGACTACTAAGCGAGGCATACTATCAGTAGCGTCACGGATCTTTGATCCATTGGGATGGTTGAGTCCATTTACGGTATTGGTAAAAGTTTTTTCTACAGGGCTTGTGGCTCAAGGGGTTATCTTGGGATGAGAAACTCCCAATAAATGTACAAGGAGCATGGACTGGTATTTCAAGGTCAATTTAAGTTTTTAAAAAGTGTACAAGTTCCAAGATATGTGTCTAATTTCAAAAACAATTGCAAAATTCACGGATTCAGTGACGCGAGCGAAGTGGGATACTCAGCAGCTATTTATGCGCGAATGAAACAGCATAAATCTATTAGAACATCATTACTTACGTCAAAGGCTAATGTACTTGCCAAATTAGTCAAACGAGTACTTACATCCCTCGACGTGCTCAACATTGAAGTATACCTATATGGACTCGAAAATGGAAGACATATGTTGCCAATTGCGTTACATTGATTCACCAACTACTTCCGGATTCTAAATGGAGATATGTCAGTGGAAGGGACAATCCTGCAGATTTAGCAACTCGCGGAATCGTGGTAGACAATTTAACCAAAAATGATTTATGGTAGAAAGGACTCCAATGGTTGTCGAGATCCGTAAGTAATTGGCCAACCAATCCATCAGGCAATGAAACAGTACGGGAACGCCACGAAGAGAAAAGGTCAAAGATCTGTCTAATGAATACAGTTTGTGAGACAACTGCAATTCATCCCATAAACAGACTATTAGAAAATGTCTCCAGCTGGACTAAAGTTTTTCGATTGATGGCATATATGTTAAGGGTTGTGCATATTGCTAAGAAGACCATCAACTTCCCAAGTTATATAACTGTGTCTGAGTTAGAAGGCGCTGAAATTCAAATAATTCAATTTGTTCAATCTCACGAATTTTCAGAGGATATAATAAATCTTAACAAATATAACCGGTTACAATCAAATTTCAAATTAACGTCATTAGCGCCATTCATTGATTTCGAAGGTACATTACGAGTAGGCGGTCGATTACAAAATTTAAAATGTGCTGATAATATAAAACATCTCATAATACTACCACGGCGCCATATAATTGTAAATTTAATTCTAGACTACTTGCACAAAAGATATTAACATCCTGGGCCATCGTTACTAACAGCACTTTCTCGGCAGAAATTTTGGATATTAGGTGTACGTCACTCTACGATTCGATCAACTCAGCAGATGCGTAGCCTACCCGAATCCAGAATAACTCCAAACCGTACGTTCTCCATAACCGAAATTGACTATGCCGGTCCATAATCATTGTTATCCAGGAAGGAAAGAGGTGCGACACTTATCACTTTCTTAGCCCGGAAGGAAGCGCCCGCAGAAATATATTCGGATAAAGGCTCAAACTTCTAAGGCGCAAAACGAAGACTCTACGAGTATTCCAACTTAGTCACATCCAGTGAATTCAAAACTAAAATTAACAATTATGCTCCCGTGCACAACATAAAGTGGCACTTTATTCCACCTATTTCCCCCCAATTACAATTTAAAATTCGCAGTAAAAACCTACAAAATCATGACCGTGAAGTATGTCCCAAATAACAAAAATAAACCTGTATTAGTATATACACTGTCAAAAAAATTCTTATAAGAATTTTAAGTGAAAACTAGAAAATAAACTCAAAAAAATTATTTTACATAATACCCCGGAAAATCATTTCCATTTTTCTTCATTTGTAAGTAGTTTGCTGAAGATAATTTATTTCAATATATCGATATGCCGGGTATAAAAACCGCAGTACTCTCCAAATTTCTGATCAAAACAAAAATTTCTGTATAAAGCCACTATGTGGAATTTACACGATAAGAGGATACCCAGACAGAGAAGACAATCAGGTGAGCTAAAGGACATTTCCAAAAAACAGAATATTTCTGAATTTTGTTCTGCTAAATGGAGTCCTTTCATTAGTAGTTTTAGTTTAAATATATTACTAAAACCGCAGAGTTTGTCGGAAAATGACTATAACACAATGAAATGAACCTAGTTTCCAAATATCCTTTTTAGTTCTGCTAAATTTAGTCGATTTTATTAGCTTGCGTAATCTATCCCAAGTGTAAACAATTTTTAGTAAAGGTTTAGGAAAAGTTTCACACTCTTACACACAGCAGTGAAATATTTCCTAACGAAATCCTATGTATGCTAGTTTTAGTTTCTTAAAAGAGAACATTTAGGCGAAACGATATTTTAGGGAAACACCTATTTAAAAAAAATGGAAATTAGCAGATACAAATGAATTAAAAAATTTAAATTAAAGTTAAACACAAAAAACATCTTCAATCAAACTTTGCTGGGAATTTTGCCAAGTACTCATCAGTTCCACTATGTTTCTCGGTTAGCCGTATCTAATATCAATTTAATTTTTTGACCATCCACCATCAACTTTACTTTTACCATTATAATTTTGTTGAATCATCAACCACCATCTAATTACAAATGGGGAAATAAAATATGGCGATATATTTTGAAATATTTTGTTTTAACAGTGTAAATACTAATACTGTTCTGCATTAAAAATTTCTAATTGGATTTGTATATGTACACGGGATTTTTTTTGGGACAAACTTCAAAACCGTACAAAATCAAATTATGTAAATTTATAAGAGTATTAATACACTCATGTCAAATTATATGTATAACATTTTATGGTAGAAAATCTATTACGATTTAAAATCATTATCTCAATCTAGTACATTATTGTTGTTAAGTTTGTTTTATATACAGAAACAACAGTCAGTGTAAAAATAATATTTGTGGCAGCTGCACCAATTCAAATAAAATAAATAAATAAATTATTTAATTAAAAATTAAGCGAATTGTGTTTGATAAAACTGGAAAATCTTGGTGCATGCTAAACAAACGTGTATATTAATATAACTGGTTGTAGCCACCTGATAAAAAATTCCAATAACAACCTCACCTTGATGGAATACGAATCAGGTACCTTCGGCCCAAACTCCACAGCTAAGACGGCACGTAGCTGTGGTTATTATTATCAGTGATCATTGAACGCTGAAAGTACTACTAAAGCGTTTTAGCAGATTCTATTTTCTTTACTTGACTTCCATAGTATCAGTATTTTTTTTTATTTTACCGGGTGAGGAAAAAGTATAAATGAAATAGTAAATGTCTAACCGAAAAAACAAAAAATAGGTGTTCGATATTTTTTAAAATACTTTTTAGCGACACCAAACTGGGAACCCTCATTTTTTATTGCAGATTCGGATTCTACAGCTCAAAGTTCGAAAGTTTTTTGATTTGTAAAGAGGGTGATGTAATCGAGAAAAAAAAACTGATCTAGAGTTAGGCTAAAAGAAGTGTATCAGTAGAGAGTAGAAATCAAGTTTGATGTCACTAGAGTTTTAAAAATTTAGAACATTATTTTTTTCGACCTGATGTGTGATTCGTCATCTATATCGTTGACTATTCTAAACTATTCGGAGATTCTAATTTTAAAAACTATTCCACATAAAAAATTGGGCAATAACACGATTACGTACTAATTGAAAATTTTTCTAGATCAGAAGCGATTTTTTCACAACACGTAATGTCTTAACGGTTTCCTGTGAAAAAATATTTTCCACTGAATTGGTCCTTATAGAAACGAGGTAATAGAAAATACACAAAATGCAATAAATTTAGGTCATTTGGTTTTGCAAAAAAAAATTTATAATGCTCATCATACAAAATCGTTCCACGAAACACAATAATAAAATATTGAGAAAGCTTTTTAAATATTTTATTAAGTTCCACGTATTCATTCTATACACAAAAAGCATATAAAGTCTATAGTTAAACCTTTTTTCTTATCATTTTTATACATACCAGCCATAAAATATTTAGATGAACTAAATTTTTAGATACGAATGGCTAATATGGTCTGAACTTTAAACTTTATTTCATTTTTTTACGGTAGTATTAGCAAAACTTTTTTGTGTTTGGACTGTGTGTAAATACAAATAAAAGCTTTCACTAAAACTTTTTACATAAAATATTTAAATTTAGAACACTTTATATTGTTGTTGTCTTTTTTTTTTGTATTGACCGAAACCCAAATTTTATTTTTATACAATTTTAAATTAATTTGAACAAATTTTAATTTAAAATAATATTCAATCATCTATTAACAATAATATTATTTTAATCTTTTCAATTTGCAATAATATAATTTAAAGTAAATTACATTTTTGTGTATATAAAATAAAATTAATTTTAATTTAATTATGTCGTATGTGAAAATGGAAAAGTTTTGATTTATGATGTTTGGAAATAGTATAAAAGTTTTTTTTTTGTATGTGTGTGTGCTTTTTTTGGAAAGTAATTTAATAAAAATTAAATGTGACAGAAATGTATAAACTTATTTGTATATATGAAAAATAGAAAATTTGTTCTGAAAGTTGTGGATTAAGTTAATGTGTAGTGTAAATTTTTGAGCATGCAAGTTATAAATTAATAGACACAGTTTGTACCTGATGTAAAAGTTAACTATACAGAAATTTTTATAATACAACCAAAAAGTTTACAATATTAAAATTTAAATTTCTCAGGATGGAAATTTCTCAGGATAAAATAATGTTCTCGTCTGCCGTGTACAAATTTAATTTGAGTAAAAAATTTAAACAGACTGTACGGATGGGAATAAAATAACAAAATTTTCGTATATAGGGTTTAGCAAACCGAATACACACGGAGTGTGCAGAGTAAAATTACTCAGGATGAATAAAAAACACAGAGTATGACCTTGTATATGTAGTTGTAATATGTGCTCCTAAATGTTTGCTTAAGCGAAAAAAGAACATTTAGGAAAAATGAAAGAAACATCCAAGTACGTAAAATATATAACAAGAAAATATAAATTTTCTTGGATCAAATTAATTCAGAAAGTTATTTTCAAATTTTTTGTTCTAATACAAATATCTGCAGCGACATTGGGGTGTAAAATAGAAAGATTTCGCACCCAATGCCACAATGGACCAATTGTGCAAACCTAGAATTCCAAATTAACTCACAACAGAGCTCTGTCAGCCCTGGCAAACTGCAAGCATTTAAACCAAAGCAGATAAAACAGTACTCTTCGATGCAGTCGTCAGACAGAAAGTCGTGAAAAAATCTTGTTCGTTGTAAATGACGATTGAAGCGGCCATCTTTTCATGATCTTTTAAGAAATAAGACACTCAGTTATCGTCAGGCTAGGTTCGTACTAAACAGTCCAGCGGGTCAGATTAGTAAGTTATTTAAATTGAAGCGAATTTTATGATAGGTTTTTTATCATTCGTTGAAGTTCAAGCGAGCTACTGGTTCGTTTCCAATTAATTCCAAGAACTGCGAAGACTAATGAAGTGTTTGTAGTGAACTTGATCAACTGGAAAATGGTCCGAGAATTCTTCCAAGTGTTAAGAACAGCTCTACTATCTGTGTGAGTGATCTGTGTACCAAAAGTACCAGTTGATCTTAGTTGAGGGCGGAAGGTCCAAAAACCACACCAAGTTCAGAGTGTGGCCCGTCAGTAAAAAATAACAGCGGGTACTACTAAGGGGCTTGATCTACCTGTCGAACCAAAGTTTAGGCAACAATTTGTAACTAACCATGACGATTTCAGATAAAGATGAGGCGTAGTAGGTAAAAATTTGTCTATATCCGACAATCGAGCCGAGTGTGTTTCAGGCTCTTATGCACCTCAGGCGAAAAGCAGGGGACTTTGCCTCGTAAAGATCGGTAAACTGGATTTAGACGGAAAACCACGCAAACCATTCTTAATGCACCACAGTCCCACAATATGTAAGGAATACTGTATTAAGTCAGATAAAACATTTAAATTTTACATGCAATTGCTAAGACCCTGTCATCAACATAGCTCTGGGTAATAAAACCAAAATGGTACTCCCTGAGAGTAACCTTGAAAAACTCTGGTAACCTTCCAAAAACGAAACCCAAGCATGTGTTCAATCCAGATTTTGAGGGTCTGGTGAATGTCAAGCTTTCCACAGGCATCAGTGATGGTAGACAATGACGTGATTTTAAAAACAGCAGCAATGCCGCCTAAAGTTCCTGCTAGAAACTATTTATTTTTAAGCGATCTGCCAAACTAAATTATAAGTTCATGTATAGATCAGTTTCACGTGATTTGCCAACTCTGTAGGCATGCGGAATTCTACTGAGCGGGGATATATTTAAGAAGCGATTTATAATATACCTGTCGAAAAGCCTGTCCAAAGTTTTCAGAAAGGTTGAGGACAGATTGATGGGCCGAAATGCTCAGTATATTCAGAGTATTGAGAGTGACTACACTGTGGGCTAAATTTCAATTGGGAAGGTACCCTTCAAGCGTGTAAGGTTCTTTACAAATTAACTTAATCAATTTGAAGAATAGAACTTCCAGCTTTTATCCTGAGTCTTCTTGTAATTTTCCTTAAGTTTTTCAGAATTGAACAAGAAAAGTTTATTCTGAATTTTTTGTGTGGGTGGGCAATATTTTTCAAATGCTAATGTAATTGCTTTCGTCGATGACATTGCTAGCAGTTCAATGTCTTGAGGCAATCGTATTTCACTGAGTAAAATAAGCCGAGGTTCGAGCTGAATTCCATTCGGGTAACTTTTAATAATCGTAAAATTTTAGAGATGGCATTTTAAGGTTTAAGTTAAAAGAGATACATCTGTGGTTAGAAGTGAGAATGTCTCACAACCTATATTGAGAATTTAAAGCTCACAAATACTGAGATAGTTAAAGTGGGCAATTCAGTTATAAAGAGTGATGCATTACGATCGCAGCCTATCACTAGAAGTAAGTGTATGTTCTTAGTTCACAAGACAAGATTGGTAAACCCATCTGAAGGCGAAGGGGAAACAGTGTCATAAGGTAGATAAACAGATGCTGTCAGCAGCGTTTTGCACGAATTACTGGAAATAAAATGGCAATTTAATTTTTATTTAAACCTAGAAACCTTTAAAACCCAGAATAATTAAGATATTGGGCTGAAATTTATTCCAGGTGCATTACACATGTTGCATTTATTTGCTCAATTCAATCTGCACATCGACTTTTTGGAGCTAATTTTCCACCACTCTTTCACACACATCGGCCAGAACGTTAGCAATTTCTCGTTCGATGCGATCCCTTAACTCTTCTTACGTCGTTGGCTTGTTGGCATAAAAAATTACTTAATGTAACTTGCCATTCGACCAGACCATTTTTCGAGATTACTCGGTTAGCGAGCTTCCCATTCAATATATTAATTGTTAGAACAGTGGTATGGCATATGATATTATCTTATTGCAAACCACATGTCACTTATGCCAAGTCCATTTAATTTAGACAAAAAAAGTTATCCAACATGGCACAATAGCAAACTCGATTGACTGATGAGACGTATGGTCCAATCACTCCTTTGGCATGAATACACACCACACGGTCACTTTTGTGGTTGTAATCGAGTCTCTTAAAGGACATGTGGGTTTGTTGCTGCCAAATAACGCATATTTTGCTTATTGACAAAGCCATTAAAGCCAAAAAATGCTCCATCGCTGTGGAGGATTTTTCTATGAAATTCAGGATTTATTCAAACTTTAGCAGAGCGCAATCGGAGAAGTTTCGAGTCAAGATCTTTACGCAAAATTCGACAAAATGTGGTTTGAGATTTACAATTCCTGTGATCGGCGTGGAATAGACTGTATTTAGCTCATTTTGAATTGAAGCTCTTACGACTGCGATATTTTCAGTACTTCGACTAATCACTGGTGAGACAAGGCATAGTTTGAAGTACTGCACGTGAACATCCATTAGTGAATATTTTGACTCGAATTTATCTACTACAACTCGTGCTGCTTGCTTGGTGGGACGATTATTATGACAAACAATTTGAATAAGCGCTCTTAAAAGTTGCGATCACCGGCCTAGAAGCCCTTCATAGCTCGTTCGTGAATTTCACCATGATAAAAATGTTAACTTTAACTTACGTTGATAGATCATGAAAAGCGTTCAAGGGTGCGTCATATTAAAATAAAATAATGTAATGTGCCTAGTGGACAATCATTTATAACATGCATTCTTTGGTACTACTGTTGCATAATACTTCAACTAATAACTTTGTTCTAAGAAAATCCAAAAACCACTATATTGACAGTTTTTTTGTGGAAAGCGCTTGAAGTGTAATTTATGCTAAAAGTGCCAAGTAATCGATCTTATAGGGGCCGGCTTAAACTTGCTTTCAAGAACACATTGATCACTCAATCGATGCAGAAGGTTCCTTAAATCGCATCAAGCTCCCCAGATATATTAATCGTTTATAAAACTATTTATAGAGTATTGTTGTCAAGTTTGGAACGAATAACACGCAACCCGAAAGATATAGACAGCCTACTACCCCGCAGATATATTGCAGAATTTTGCAAGTTCTAAATGCAAAACTATAGTACAACAATTCGTTACGCCAAAGGGTAACAAAAGGAACGGTCAACTTGAGCTGAAGTCCAGCTCAAACTTATTTATCAAACATCCAAGAATTAAAATCCGCTAAACGCTTTGGAATTTCCGTTGGACTATATATTGGGAGCATGCATTAAAAACCGGAATTTTTTATGAAATTTGAGCCTTTATTCTGGAAATATGTTACAAGACTTTTTAATGAAAGTTATGCCCATCGCTACCCACTACTTTTTCCCATCTTTCTGGCAATTTATGGATTCCATCCCATAAAAACTGCGCCGGCTTGGCAGCCAAAAACGAATCGAGCCAATTTTCGATACCTTGAACTGAAGTGAAGCGTATTCCTGATAGGGAATCGATCCATAGATCGAAATAGGTGGTAGTCGCATGGAGCAAGGTCTGGGCTATAAGGCGGGTGAGGCAGAATTTCCCATCCGTTATTCTCTAGGTAATTTTTGACCGGCGCCGCAATATGTGGCTGAGCGTTATCGTGGTGGAAAATGATTGACTCGTGTCTGGTCGCACACGTTGGCCGCTCTGCCTGGATTTTCTGCTTCAATCGGATCAGTTGTTGACGATAGAGTTGGGCATTGATGGTTTGGCCACTTGGCAACAGTTCATAGTGGATCACACCTAGCTGGTCCCATCAAATGCACAGCATGATCTTGGTCCCGTGAATATTCGGCTTTAGTGTTGATGGGCCGGCCTCGTCTTTCTTTACATACTCTTTTTCGCGCTAAGGATTGTCGTAATTGATCCATTTTTCATCGCCAGTGACAATACGATGCAAAAACGACTTCTTTTTGTGGCGCTTGAGCAGCATTTCGGACATGCAAAATCATCTATCCACGTCTCTTGGCTTCACCCAATTTCCTATCTTTTGGATGAATTCCAAGGCTTTCAAACGTCTGAAAATTGTTGCTTGATCAACTCCCAATGACTCTGCAAGTTCTTCTTGCATTTGACATAGATCTTGATTGAGTAATGCCTCCAATTCTTCATCCTCAAACTCTTTCGGCTGACCAGGATGCTCTGTGTCCTTGATGTCAAAATCACCACTTTTGAAGCGACTTAACCACTTAAAGCACTGTGTTTTTACAAGAGCATGCTCACCATTCAAATCCATGAGCAAACGATAACTTTCAGCTGCAGTTTGACTCAACAAAACTTCCCGCAAATGTTGTTTTTTTCGCAAATTTGATAGATTTTCCATCGTTAAAATCTGTTGGATGTGCACAATCAAAACAAACACTTTTAGCTGATTTTGACAGGTATTGAATAGGGCTTAGAATGACATATATGTCCATGATGTACTATAACGCATAGACAAGTAATGGCATCTTGTATCAAATTCCGGTTTTTAATGCATACACCCAATAAAATACTCAAATTTAAGTCAGCTATCAACTTTTACTTGAAGGATCGCACAATGGATATAGGAGCTCTGACATAGTTACAAGAAGCAAGGGAAAAACTCTGTTACGACTCCCTTGTGGAAAAAAAATTAAGTGTTTAAAATATATTCTATAGCATTAACACTAAAGTTTTGGGTTACTGCGAATTGGTCTTAATTGACTGTGTCCATCTATAGAGTATCACGTAAACTTCGCATGTTTTGGAAACACTGAAACTAAAAGACTATTCAGTTCGGCCATATAGCAACGCGAGACCTATAAGCATGAAGTCAATCCCGGTTATGATGGTCCGAAGATTTAGGATTGACTGATAGGCCGAAATGACTTGGGGTCAATACAATCTACCATTGTAGAATAGTCCCAAAAAATGCATTGTGAGAACAGGTGAAGCAGGTGATCCTGAATGGAAGGAAATATACGATGTAAATCAGCAGGGAAAATGTCAAATCAAGACCACTAGCCTTATATGGTGCAAAACAAATACGCTTCAACGCCAAGTGACGAGAGTGACTACTCTGTGAATGGTGCAGTACATATTCTTGGACGCAACTGAATCAGTTCGAGCGGGAATGAATCCCAGTCTGTGTCGGTTAACTTCTTATTGTGGTAAGGTTTAAGAGAATGCGTTTTACCGATTAGGTTAAAAGAGATTGTTCTGTAGTCAGAATTGAGAATGTCACCCGTCACTCTTCAGTTACAGACCTAATCGATAATAGACATAGACCAGAAGCTAACATAAATTATTTCCCGTCTAACAGAATTGATAAAAGTTGGCTCACAACCTATATTGAAAAATTAAAGTTCAGAAGTACTGAAATTGTTAAACAGGAAAAATGCTCTATTGTTAGCATTAGCATCGCACCCATCACTAGAAGTAAGATGGCAGTAAGCCTGTTCTTATTTCACAAGACAAGATTTGTAAATTCTTCCAAAGGCGGTGGTGTAGTAGAGTCATAAAATAGATGGACCGGATGTTATCACCAGTGTTGTGCAGGAAATCGGAGGTTCGGTGGTAACGAGCAAAGCCACAATGTCAGCTGAATTGCAATCATAAATAAGCGTTACACTTCTTTCTCAAGACCCCTTTACTAAAATGCTATAAAAGCAGAAAGTTTCGGGCTGGAAAAGTGTGTTTTTACTATTCAACGCTAGAGGCATCACTTTTATCACTATTTCTGTTTATATTTCTTGAAACCAGCATTTTGAAAAATTTAAGCAAATCAATAATTCTCAGCTAACATTAAAACTTAAACTCAGGGTTGGTACAGGGGGGAATTTCTAACACTTTTGTTAAAAAATGGAAAACATTTCTAATTAAAATGACTTCAAAAATTTATGGAAGGCTACTGACGCCAGTTATGATTCTTGCGTTCCTCATGTACATAGATTTAGATCTCAGGCGCTACAAAAACATAAACCCAGGGTAGTTACAGAGGGATTTTTCTAACACTTTTGTTAAAAAACTGAAAACATTTTATATTAAAATGACTTTAAAAATTTATGGAGTGCGTTAATAGACGATTTTTATTGTGTTGCCCTGTATTTGCATTGGATCCCATTTGAAACGCGATATTCTAAAACGCCAATTATCAAAGCGCGATATTTCAAAATGCGATATCACAAAACGTGATGTTTTAAACATTTAAAATTTAAAAAACGTTAGGAGCGGGAGTTTAGGATCGGGTTATATTAGACGGGTGAAGAGGAAATTTAATTTCAGTTTATAGGAATTTAAAAATCGATAGGAGCGAGAGTATATAGGATCGGTATCAATCGTCGCTTCGCAATGCACATTCTGTACCATAACGCATTTTGAAATATCGCGTTTTGAAATATCACGTTTCGAGCGGATCCAATTTGCATTATATTATGAGTATGGTGTCCTTCACAATCGTTTTTTTAAAGAAATTTAACTTTTTTCGTACAAAACGTTTAAGCAAATATTTTCTTTTCTTTTTCATAAATTCTTTGATTGTACATAAATTTTTCTGCTGGCTACAAAAAATATCAGCAGAAAAAATTTCATTTTTATAATAATGATGTCTCTAGCGGTGAATATCAAAAACGTTTTTTCTGCTCAAAATTTTCTGCTTTCTGATACAGCATTTACAAAGGCTATGTCTCTCGATAGATGGAGAAAGTTCTTTAAATTGTATCAAGTTCTCCAGATATTTAAGGCCTTTATTAGACCATGTATACAGTATATGGCTGTCAACTTAGGGATGGAGGATGTGGTATTTTGCTCCAGTTACTGCGGATGGAATACAGCGACATGCCATCCAAATAATTTGCAACCCTAGATTTACCAAATATATAGGCAGCCTACAACACCGCCGAGAGGTGCAGAATTCTGCATGTTCTGCAAAGTAATGCATGAAAATACAAAAAAAATCTTTATGCCAGAAAGGCAACAAAAATAACAGTAAATGTACATAGAATAATGATAGAGCTGCTAAAGTCTCGAACTGAGGAAGCCAAACTCGAATTTATGTATCGAACATCCAAGAATTGTAATTCGTTGGGCTATAAAATGCGCAAATTTATGACAGCTCTAAACCATAACCTGAAGGATCGTACATAGGATACATGAGCTCTGTCAAAATTACAAGGAGCTAGCTTAGTCTAAATGTCTACCCGGTACCCAATTAGAAATAAACGTAAACAAAAAATGGGAAACTCTGTTACGACTCCCTTGTGGGGTCATAACATTATTTAAGTTGTAATCTTGGTTGAAATTTCAATTTCCCAAAAATTTTTCGTTACCATCTAATAATAAATACATTTTACTGATGGCATTGCCATCTATTGTTCTATATCATGAACACTAAGGTTTTGGGTTATTGCGAGTTGGTTTTAATCATCTGTGGCCATCTATAGAGTATCACGTCAACTTCGGATGTTTGTGTAAGCGAGACCAATGTGCACCAGCAAAAATATAGTAGAATATTTTGGTATGTGTTTTTGATTTGGCGTGTGGATTGATGTGCGGAGTGAGTGGGCGAGTGACGCGCACGAAAAAATCAAAAATGCTTTTCTACAATGTTTGGTGCGAGTAAACTTTTGGGAGTCAAGTTTTAAATCATGGTCATGGAATTTTTATGAGCAATATCAACTGGTGCTGCAAATTTTTATTTTGGGTGCCGCCATTTGTTTGGCGTGTACACATTAAATATCAGACATCGAATTTAATCATTGGGTGCTACCTTACTTAACAGGTTGGCTAACGGGTATCGCATTTTCAGCGTGTTTACGACATATCGGCCATTTGTAAATTCAACTGTATCTGTGAAAGGCCCTGTTACATATAGGTAGCCACCTGAGGCCATTAATATATACGGTTAAATGCGATACCCAACCCATTTCGGCCATAAAAGACGCCGCAACCCTCAAGGTCGAGCTCATTGAGGTCAGTAGGTACCGATTTTTATTTTTTTACTTACCAAATTTAATTTGAATGTTTTTTCGACCATATTTTAGTTTAATTTTTTTCTTGTACTATTTTTAGTCTCTCTTTTTTCGTTTCGCCTGTGATCTCTCGTAAACATTTACTTGAATAAATACAGCACGGCGACTTAGTTTCGGCATTGGGTTTTATTTTATTATTCCCTAGTTTTTCACCTTCCTTCGGTTTGTCTGAAAAGATGAATTACTAAATCTTTTAGAATTGGAATGATGGATGGGAGGGGAAATCCCATTTCGTGTCGGTTTCATATTTGTAGGTGGGAATTATCACTCTCCGCCATCCCTTTTTGCAGGCCATCCACAAGGGACGGAGTGGGAAGTCCAGCATATATGTTTTTCATTCGGGGACGACCGTTATATCTAGACGGTCTCCACGTCACATCCCGGTAGTCTCAAGCTGGTTAAGTGTGAATTGTGGGAGATTACCTATATAGAGATCTCTCCGGGTAAAAAGGGGCTTTTTCTGTTGGAAAACGTCTATACCCTATTATGCTACTTCGTTGTGGCGAGACATCGGTCTCTAAGGGTCGATGGACCATTCGCTGGGTTTCTTCAACAGACATTGTACTTGTCTTTCGAGGAGATCTGGTCGTTTCTGGGTGGCCACACCCGGTTATTATTATTTACTTTCAGTTAATTTAACTTACGTTCAGCATTTAATTTTATCTTTATTTTTATTCTGTTACACGGTGTAGGCCACGAACACGCAAGCTTCAACTTCCCCATGACCCAAAACTCAGAGATCTAGTCGGCAAAATCACGATATAAAGATATATATAAACAGCAATACGTGATTCGAAACATGGCCAGGTCGATTACTATATAGTAAGTAACAACGGAATAATATTTAAAATGTTGAGAGAGTTGCAGATAATGTTGACCACCTTGTATAATAATTCGGTCCTTAGAGGCTTGCCTCATACTTTCATTGAGCTTTAAAACAATCAAATCATATTTATATAAAAGAAATATTTTATTAAAGCAAAATATTAATTTTAAACCGCATAGTTCACTATATAAATTTAATGTAGTTTGTTCTACTTTTTGTAAGCATATTTAAATATTTTAATAAAGCTTTTTTTTATAACATTGTATATATGTATGTCTAACCTGAAACCGTTATGAATTGTAAATTTCTATTATATAAAATTTTCTAGAAAAGCTCTACACATCAAAAAATACAAATAAATTATTTCGAACGAATTTATAATGCTTCTGGTTTTAAATAAAACAATTTAATAATTTTTGCTTTCTACGAAACGATATTGAAAAGCTTTATGCTGCTTCTAAATTAGTTTCGGTTTAAAGTTTTCATTTATGAATAATTTAACATTAAAATACGCTGCAATTAACTAAATATAGCATAATAAATACATTTCAAATGTATATACTGTAGTTTCAAGAAAAGCTTTTTACTACATTTGAAAAGCCTTTCATTAAGTTGGCACACATGCAGATGCATACATTGTTCTGTGCATTCTGTTATATATATTATTTACTTTGTGCATAAATTAATCTAATTTTTCTCAAGTAGAACATCATTTTGTATTTACCGTAAATGAAAATAAAATTTTACATTTGTTAGTACAAAAAAAAAGTTTTTTCTCATAAAAGCTTCATCAGAATAATATTTTCGTTTATATTTACAAATTTTTTTTCATTAACACCCCTTTTATGGCATCATACAATTTTTAAATAATTTTTGTTTTCATTAAAGGTTTCAATTATATAAAGAGCTTTCAATGAGCTTTTCATACAAATAAAAATATATTTTTAATTTATATGTATATAGTTAAAAACAAAAAAATACGTTAAAATGTGCAACAACAAAATAAAATATATATTTGCCTAATTTGTAAACAGGAAACAAAAAATTACAGTAACATTATATGTAGAGAAAAAGCTCGGTACGGTTTTTAACTCTTTTTGAAATTTATTTTCACCTCGATTCCTTATTACACTCCACATAATTCTTATAAACGTATATAGTATTGTAAAAATATAATTATATTCATAAACTTAGAAAAAGCTCAGTTTCTTTCTTGTGATTTATAAATAGTTTGACATTCTAATTCGTACATATATATGTAGTTTGTAGTGTACAGAGCTTTTATATATATTAACTAGAAAAAAAATACACTCGAGGGTGAAATTTTCAAGAATAATAAAATTTTATAAATGAATCAAAATAATATAAAACAGCAAAACAAATTTTGTTGTGAATATTTGAAAATTCTATCTGGGAAAATTACCTGCAGGACTTTTTGTTTTATTATGATTATTTTTTCGTATAAAGTATATGTGTGCTTTTAAGGTATGTCTGTCCGAAATATGTATACAAAAAAAATTACTTTCTGAACCTTTTAAAAATGAACAGATAGCTGGAAAATATCCTTAAGATAATGATTATAATGATGATTGGTAACTGATCTTAATAAATATATTTTATGTTATGTAATGTAATGACTTACAATTTTTTTTCACGTGTTGTTGTACGAGTTCAAAAAGTAAATCGGCTTACCTGGAAAACAAGAAGAAAATAAACGATTATTAAAAATATAGTTTCACTTTTATCACACACATCTTTCACCACAAACGGTATTGCATACCGCTTCATATGGAGTTTTATTTCAGTTTACTATTTCATGTTATAGTTCAATGTTATACAATTTTTTTTATTAACAAATACGAATTATGTAAAGTATTTTCATCGTGCGAAAATTTGATATTATTTTTTAAACGAATTGGATGCTTTGAAGCTACCCGAACAGTTAAGAACCACATTTGAAAAGCAATGTGGTGAATATGTGAAGTGCCGTCTCCTCATCGATTGGTGTCACCACCGATCAATGGGCACCCTAAAACCAAACAAACACAACAAAAATTCGCAATCCGCATTAACATTTTTGGCCCTTCGAGCCGGATACGAACCTCGTTAGTAAGCAATTTTATACTAAATAATCCGGTTGTGAAATGAAAACTCGCGTCAAGCAGGCGTTGCTACAGCGGGAGCACCAAATCGACACGCCAGGAGTCAACTGTAGTGAATAGTTACCCTATTCTCCCTTATTTTATACAAACAATATTATGGTTGTTAAATTATATTATTGCATTGTTGTAAATAAGTCTTAGGATAGTAGTCACTTCCATAAATTTCTCTCATGTTGTGACGTTATACCAAATTCTGCAAATACTAAAGAAGAAATCACAATCTTCCTCGATATAATTAAGTCAAAATTAGCTTGAAAGGCATATGAATGACCTTGTAAAATATATAACACGTTTAACACATGGACATCTTTAAAATATGCATTACTGTTACAATTTTCTGATTGTCGTTCTGTCGAACAATAACACCTAGAATTAGTTCAAATACAACAATCCAAAAACGAAATTTAAAAATCTTTGCTCATAGACTTGAACAGCTTATAGCAGAAGGAAAAGATGCTGATGCTAACTATATAACCAAAATAAATTCTTTAACTGCATTAAGAGCTTTTGAAAATGGTTGGTAAAATCCTGTAAAGTTAATAATCAAAGCATGTCGATTGACAACTTTAAAGAAGGCCATTGCCAAAGCTCTTGAAGAAGAAAAAAGTTTAAATTTTAATGTAAACAAACCTCATGAACATATTAGTAATAATGTAACGTGCCAATTGTGCAATAAGATTAGTCATGTTGCAAAAGCATGTTACTCGTTACGTTCTCCAAACCTTAAAGCAAATGTTCAGGCACCAATTAATACAGGTAATAATATTAATCAAAGTTTTGTTAGATTCCCAAATACTAATAATCAAACTTTTCCTAGACATCCCATTAGAACGTACAATACTGTTTGTTCGTATTGTCGTAGATTCGGACATCATACACGAAATTGTCGTTTGAAAATAAACATGGATTTGAATCGTAATAATAAACCTCATAAAAGAATTAACGAAACTCGAGAACTAGATTCGGAAAACTCAACAACACTCGTCGACATGATCAAACCGAGCACGGCAAGCCTGGTGCACAATTCATAAAACCGTGTTCAAATTTTTTTATTTCTAATAACAGTCAATCGAACAATATAAAATATAATGACGAAATCGTGTGCTATAAATTTAATGAAATTCCTAATCCTGATTACGTCAATATTAAAATCGATATCGCAAAAAATTAACAGATAAATCTAAATTTTCTAACAGATACTGGAGCCGAAATAAGTGTTGTAAAACACGGAGTATTAGCTGGTAAAACACAATGTTATCCTGAAAAAAAAAGTATAATAAAATGAGTTACCAACCACCGACGTTTCAGCGTGCGATGAATAATATTTTGACAGGTTTAAATGTACTTAAATGTTTTATGTACCTAGACGACATAGTCATATGATCTAAAGAACATAATCAAAAACTCGAAGAAATTTTTCAACGACTCCGACACTACAATCTTAAACTCCAACCAATTAAATGTCGTTTTCTTTGCAAAGAAATTCTTTTCTTGTGACATCGAGTAACAGCCAATGGAATAAAATCCAACCCTTTCAAAACAAAAGTAATTCAAGACTACCCCAAACCAACTAATTTAAAGGAAATAAAATCCTTTCTTGGATTATGCGGTTACTACCGTAGATTTATAAATAATTTTGTAGAAATTGCAGCACCGTTGACATCGTTACTAAATGATTCTGTTTTCAAATGGGACGCGTTTTGCGAAAATTCATTCGATACTTTCAAATCTGCTCTTAGCTCTACTCCTATCCTTATATCCGCAGATCATTCAAAACCATTTATTATTAGTTGTAACGCTAGTGATGTGGCAATTGGTGCGATACTATCACAAGAACGCGAGTCAACCGACCTACCGATAGAATTTGCTAGTAGAACGTTCAATTCAGCAGAAAAAATATATCCAGTGATAGAAAGGGAGCTGCTAGCGATAATTTGGGCCGTAAATAAATTTAGACTCTACATTTATGGTCGCAAATTTATAATTAGAACCGACCATAAACCTCTAATTTTCTTCTATTTTTGGCTCAACAATAGCGCTAACCCATCGACTAGACTCACTCGTTGGCGAATTGTGATGGATGATCATGAATACGATATTATTAATCGGGCAAGACAAACCCTAATGCCGACACTCTAAGTAGAATCGAAGCAAAATATCCTAGTTCCACTGAAGTCAACAATATGCTTGTAGTAACTCGAGCTCAAGCAAAAAATGCTTCATATGACATGTTCGACTCACCCCACACTTTAAACAATACTTTTGTTAATGGTTCAAAAATTGATTCTGGTTTAAATTTAGTCGATAATTCTAATGATGCAAATCATCCTATAAAGGAAAGTTATAATCTATACCTGATTCGGGTTAAGTAGAGCTTTCAGATGAAAAAGACATTCAACGAATATTAAACGAATATCATAATTCTCCTATTGGTGGACACCAAGGTATAATAAAAACTTACAACCGAATCAAAACGTATTATTTTTTCCCTAAAATGTTGTCACGAATAAGAAAATATATTCTCAAAGTTGTGAGAAATGTCAAAAGAACAAAATCGATAGATTGAGAAAACTTCCCATAAAAATCACCAGCACATCCAATAGACCTTTTCAAAAAATCTTCCTAGACGTAGTTAGACCACTTCCCGAATCCTATGATAAAAGTAAATTTATTCTTACAATGCAGGATGACCTAACGAAGTATTCACTATCTGTTCCACTCTCAAACCAAGAAACATCAACTGTTTCAAAAGGATTTACTATACATTTTATATGCCAATTTGGTGCGCCTGCGAGTCTATCGTGACCGACTAGGGAAGCAATTTTATGAGTGAGATGTTTAAGCATATTTGCAAACTTCTTTCCATTAAGAAATTCAATACAACTTTGTACCACCCACAGTCAAATGGCGCATTAGAACGTTCGCATCGAACACTGGCTGAATATATTAGACATTTTTCCGACGGAAATCAATTAAATTGGGACGATTGGATCCCATTTGCCATGTTTTGGTGTAACTCTTCTCCACATTCTACAACAAATTATATGCTTTATGAATTAGTTTTTGGTCATAAAGCGCTTTTACCCAGTTCATTAGAGAAATCACCTGAACCCATTTATAACTATAATGACTATACATACGAATTAAAAAATAAACTACAAACAGCTTGGGAAATAGCACACAATATTTTAATTAAAAACAAAGAAATTTCCAAAACTTATTATGATCGTGGTGCCTCAACATCGAGACAATTTCTGGTCGGTGATCAAGTCCTTCTTAAAAATGAAAAAACAAGTACGAAACTTGATCCTCGATGGCTAGGTCCATATGTGATAATAGAAATAAATTCAAAAGAAAATCCAACACTGCCTGCACTACAAATCGAAACAGCCGAGGTATTGCTCAAAATCCTTTATACTATGACTGACACCGTTTACAGTCTGAATGTTTTAGGAGTACCGGTCACCACTTCAGATATTATCTTAATTAAGATTATCGCAAACAATATGAATTATTCGTGCACAATATCCATCATACCATGATCTGATCGATTTCCTGAACACCCGATGGCAATAACTGAAGATGATTCCCATGAACAAAACACAATCGAATTCACTACAATGGCACAAACAGGCTTCGTCATCAATGCATTGTAAATCTGTTACGCATTCAAGCCGCTCAATCGTCATCACTTCGGAGTCTCGCATCTTCACGTGTCAAGTTTGTACTGGAGATCACAAAATATTGCGGTGCGGTCAACTCAAACCTCTAATATACAAACCTCTAATATTTAAAGAAAAGTCAAATCTCTCCAGGAAAAGATGTTGTACTACAACTGCCTGCGTACACTGAAAAAAATAATCGGTGATATTCACAAAAAAGCGGAATAATATTTAATGAAAAATGATTAATAATTCAGCCACCTAAGCGCTTTGTATTTACTGCGATTTTAGCAAATCAATTATTAGAACTTGCTGAGTAAATTTTATTATTTTTATTTCACGGTGGACAAGCAGTATTTGCTATTGCTTTGATATATTTACCCTGCAGTTTATAAAATAATTTAGAAATTCTTTACAGAAGAGCGCATGATAAATAATGACAGCAAAGTGAATAATGGTTTAAAATGCATTTTAAAATTTGCGGATTGAGAAAATTTCAGCGCCTTAATATTTACTCTGCACAGAAGAAAACACTCGAAACTTCTAGATTGGAGGAGACAGAATTTAATATTTAACATATTAAAAACCAATTTTAATGAAACACATTCTTTATAATTAATCTCTTTTATTCACTTTTTACTAAAGGCCATTGATTTATCTTAAAATAAAGATGATAATTAGTTACATCTGCGGATCGACAATAAACTTACGTGTGAATTTTGATCAAACATATTTTCCTTTACAGCCTTTAAAGATATTGAATATTGTTGTAATGTTGCTAATAATTAAACTCTTCTCAGATGAGCACCCATTGAATGTTCAGGGAACTGAGTTGGTCCGGTCCTCTAACTTTGCTTTATAAAATTCTGAAATTAAAACAATAAAGCAACAATGGTCATTTCTACCGACGTGAAGTAACGTTACAAAAAAACTGCAAATGAAGGATAAAAATAAATATAATTTATATTTTATTTTATTTTTAAATACGAGGGCAAATCAAAAAGTCTTGCAATATCATATGAAAAAAAAGAGTGAGAGAGACAGCAATATTTTTATTTTTCGACATAATCTCCTTTAAGGTTTATACATTTGTCACATCGATCAATTAACTTACCTAAACCCTCTAAAAAAAAAGATTTCTTTTGCTCCATAAAATATTCATTTACAACAGACTGTATTTCATAGTCACTGGAAAATTTCCGGCCCCTTAGTGTTTTTTTCAAATTGGGAAAGAGAAGTAGTCACTGGGTGCCAAGTCTAGACTGTACGGTGGATGCGGAATTTCCACGAAGCCGCAGTCCTTTAATGCAGCTTGAGCAATATTAGCCTTGCGCACTGGTGTATTGTCGTGAAGAAGCAAGATTTTTTTCCTAACTTTCCTTGGCCGTTTTTCCCGGATCGCTTTTTTCAATTTTCGCAAAACCTCTGCGTAATATATGCCTGTGATTTTGGTTTTCGGTGGCATATAATCGATTATCAAAATTCCTTCAGCATCCCAAAAAATTGTTGCCAAAACCTTACCAGCAGACGGTTGAGTTTTGAATTTCTTTGGTGGTGGTTCACTACGTTTAATCCATTGCATCGATTCTTGTTTGGATTCCAGATCCCAGTGATGAAGCCATGTTTCATCGCCTGTTATTATGTTACCCAAGAAATTTTCTGGATCTGCTTTGTACATATCTAAAATCGCCTTTGAAGTTTAAACACGCATTTTTTTTTGTTCAGCATTCAACAAACGGGGAACCCATCGCGCACTTACTTTCGACATGTGAAGGTGGTCATGTAATATAGTATATGTGGTACCGTATGAAAGAGAAAGTCTCCACGCTAACCGCGGAACAGAAATACGCCGGTCCTCCAATACAATAGAATCAGCCAAAATTACGTTTTCATGGCTAATAGCATCTGCTGGCCGACCCGAGCGGTTATCGTCTTATAATGACTCCCAACCACTTTTGAATAATTTTACCCACTTTGTTACTGTGGCATATGATGGTGCAGATTCGCCGTAAACTTTTGATATATAGTTGAATATATAAATTGCATTTCGTCCATCTTTATAGAAAAATTTAGTAACGGCGCGATATTCAATTTCATTCATTTTAAGAAAAATTCAAAACACATGTTACTAAATTGACAAAAACAAACGAACCGTAAAATTTACATCGAAATGTTCTTCTAGAAGTTTCATCGTGACAAAAAATGGTTTTGAAAAATATATTGTTGTCTCACTCACTCGTTTTTTTCATATGATATTGCAAGACTTTTTGATATACCCTCGTAATTACCATTTTTCGCAACAAATCTGGAAACTAGACGAACTGGCATTTTCGTGGCAATTTGTGTACTGCTTTAAATTTACTTTAAGACTAATTTTTGTTTGAAATTTTAAATAAACTTTGGAGAACAAAATGCTAAGTCGGATAGAATAAATGATTTGATTGGTTATAATCTCCCCGCAAAAATTGTTTTACAAAGTGCAAAGTAAATTTTGAAAAGTATTTGAACATTTTAAAAACACTTTGCAATTTATTCTGAACGAAAAAAACAAATTTTTTTCATTTTTAATATGTTTGCATTGAAAGTGATATATTCAAATTGTGCAGCTCAAATTTACCTAGCAGCATCGTAATATCATTAATTTAATTTGTCATCAGATGGTGCTCAGCAATAATTTTAATATTTAAAAATTCACTGTAAATATTGCATTGCAAATTCTACAAGGCTCGTATTTAATTAAGACATTATTGGTAATAATTGCAAATTTGGGTTTACACTGCAAAATGTGTAAATATCTCCGCGCTATTTTTTTCAGTGTAAAGGCCACATTAGCCACCCAAATCCGAATGCTATCCGTCAAATAACTACAAACTCCGGTGACTATAGATCAAATCGCATCGTCATTCACAAGTGTACTGCCTGCCACAGTAATCACCATCGTATCGTATTCAAACCAAAACTTCGTGATTCAAGCTTTGTTAAATTTGAGATCCCGCAGGTCAGCTTCATATCGAAAAGTACAGCAAATCGCACATTGGATTAACGAAATCATCAGAAGCAGTTGCGATCAGTGGCATCTGTGAGACCCACGTCACGCAATTCGTATTTAATTGCTAAATTCGTTACATACTGAAGCAACCGGGACTAGCCGACCCTCGTTATTATCTCTCCAACAAGATAGATATTTTACTTTGAGCCGACTTCTTTTTGATGCTTCAGAAGGTTGAATCAGCGGAATTTACGGTTCACCATTCGTACAAAATACAAAACTTGGTTGCATCCTCTTCGGCAAGGAGGAGAGCAGTATGGAACGCTGTTTTGCAAGAATGATCAACCACATTCTTAGTACAACATGTTCTTGGAGGACTACCTGGAATCGGGTCAAATGGAGGTTGTGTCAGAAATTCACAAAATCTCGCCGGATCGGTATATCACTTAATTAGAAGCTTCGCATTGGTCCCAAGCTTTAACAGACCGTCCTCGAAATTCCGACCAGTTTCCACAAACATCAAACTGTTTTCGTTAACAAAGAAATTATCAGCGGATCGTATGGCGACCTTCTCTAGATGAGCTAATCCGAAATTAACGTTTGTATGTACCGTTACGTATAGCAGTAGCGCTCTGTACCTCGCAATTTTTACCATCCTTCAGCTACCTCGATTATTAATAGGAAAAATACTAGACTACTTCGTGGATTTAACCGAGGTTCATATGGTTGGATATGAGATGTGATGGCTCCAAATTGTGGAAGTGGTCCTCGAACAGCCAGTTTTTTTTTTAGTTAGATTCCAATTGCATTCCGCTATAAGGTAACTATAAGATAACTTGAGCTAAACTGGGACAAGTTAGTCAATTTCGAAGATATTCGATCGAAACTAATTGATCTGATCGGCGTGCTCCTCGGCAAACTCATTCATGCCATAGTTCAGTCACTCGAAGCACCACAGGTTCAAATG
Source organism: Nephrotoma appendiculata (assembly GCA_947310385.1). Classification (NCBI taxonomy): domain Eukaryota; kingdom Metazoa; phylum Arthropoda; class Insecta; order Diptera; family Tipulidae; genus Nephrotoma; species Nephrotoma appendiculata. Next base: position 21,823,876 of record OX371225.1, on the reverse strand, counting down.
AACGCATTGATCGACTCGAAAGTGGTATTTAATTGGCTACACTGCTCGTTTATTCACTGAAAGACATTTGTGGTCAATCGGGTTTCGCAAATCTTGTATTAGACTCAAACTACCGATTAAAATTATGTTGATACCCAGCATAATCCCAAAGAGATGGAATGCTCGGTGATGATGACCCTTCATTACTATACAGCCATTTGCTGTGATGGACAGGACCTGTTTTCCTACGAAATGATCGATGCGATTTCTCAACCAACTTCTTTGAAGCTACTCGTAAACTAGCATTACTGCATCGGTAGAGCACGAGAGATGTTACTCAGAAAATCGCTGCAAAATTGGCTCAGGATGGCAGCCTCTTGCACTTTATTTAATTACTGCGTATCGGACAAAACATAAGCCAGATCGTGGCGTGGCTAAACTCTCTACCATTGTGTTTTATGACGAATGACCCTGATAATTGAACCATCGTCACTGCAAGGTATTTCTTAATCGGAGAGGTACCAATCACAATACCTGAACTATCACTACTTGATGTAAAAACGAACCATCTCAATCGCTACCAGTAACTGCAGAAAATGTATCATCACTTCTGGAAAATTTAGTCTACAAATACGTTTCTCCCTTACGGCAACGACTAAAGCGGATGAATATCAACGACAACCACGTTATCTGTCAATTAGTCATCATCAAAGAGGAAATCATACTACCTTCGAAACGGTTGTAAGAATCATCCAATTGCCACACTAAGGTGTCAAAATGGGGTATACAAACGACTTGTGTTGTGATACAGCTGTGTGCTCCTATCCCGCGCAACCACTGTTATCACTAATGTGTTAAAATATCTATAATGTGTTTGCACCCCATCTTCTGGCAAATGTGCTTATGGTGGGCATTTGCCAGATAATAAATTTTCTTTATGACTGGCCAAATATTTTAATTTTACATATAAGGGTTCATAACTTTATGTTTTGTATGAGAGTAGGTAGTTGGCCCGCCGCTCAACCCACTTATTACGTGTGTGGTACACGCACTAGTGATTGGGGTTACATCATCCTGTCTTACCTAAAACTCCCACTTAAAACGCCCCTAACATGATTACAGACATTAATATGGTATAAATTTTACAGCACCAATAGCTCCCAGTAACATGGCAAAACTCTTTCTAAGATGTTAAAACCGGAGAGAAAGAGAGACAGGATACTTTCATTATATATTGTGAGCTTTTCACTAAACAATGTTTTTATTTAAATACGGATTTCAACACCAAATTTAATCAATAAATCACGAATGCGGTAATCTATTAATAGAAAACCGTCAAATGACATTTTACTAAAATACACACAAAACAAAAACGAAAAACTTTTTCACCTCAACATTTCAACAGAATATTACGTACGGGATATAATTCTACCGACCAAAAGCACAAAATACCATGAAAATGTTTAGTAAACTTTTCTTATTTTTAAAACCAATTTTCAACAACAAAATTTTTTTATTTCCTATTCTTCCTAACAAAAAAAAATACTATCAAGATAACTTAGACACACACACACACCCCCAAACAGAATGCGAAGGGAAAATAATTTTTTGATAAAGATTCAAAGCCCGGAGTTTCCTTCTTTCTTTTTTGTTGTATAAATAAAAATATATAAGACGCAAAATAAATTTTAAAGTGATTTCACGGTTGGTTAAGCAAATTTCAATTTGAAATTGTTTTTTGCTCCTTTTATTATTTTGGTATTGTTGATATTGTCTTAAAGTCTCTCATCAACAGATGAAAATGTACAAAGCGAAAAAAAAAGTTTTTATTATTTTGTGACAAAACCGAAAATATGAAAATCATTTTCTTAGTGTTTTCTAAATAAACGTATATATGTATGTGTACAGTGCTAATAATATTTAAAAGATGGTGTATGGTGTAAAAATGTTTCTTCAGCAACATATTTAACAGCATATTTTTCTTATGAGTGGTTTTTCAAAAAAGCGAAAAATTTAATTTAGTTTTTCACTTTGCGATATGAGTATGACGGAAACATATACTTTGAAGCTGTAAATGTGTGAAAATCAACAAGTCTTTTACGTATTATATATTATGAATTCAATGATTATTTTCCATCTTGTATGTAAGTTTTAATAAAAAGGATTTGCTTCATTTCAAGGCAAATGTGTTTCGTTTTTATTTATTACAAGAAAAAAAAAAATAAATCCGATATGAGGCAGCACAAAACCTTACAATTACTTATAACACAGTGAATAGTGTGCTAACACGTATTTTAGACGTTTTGTTTTACTCGGTTAAGGCCAGTGGGTCAACGATAAGAAAATATTTATTTCTCGACCTGTGACTATGTTGCTTAAATTGAATTTTCAACTAGAGGGTTTCAAACTTTATACAATAAGCCTCGATTTGAATGGCTGTAGTAGCTATTATTGCCATCAAAAAAAATATTTAACTAAAAAAAATTAAATTGATAGCAACTATTGTATTTAAGACATAAGGAGAAATTTTACCAGAATGGTTAAAAAGAAATAAAATGAATTTAATAAAAGAGTTTTTTGAAACTAAGTGGAGTTCAGAGGAAAATGAGCAGCGGAAAAATAAAATAAACATAATGAATGAAATTCCAATCATCAATAATCCAAAACCCATGTAATTTTAGTCATCCAGTAGAAAATTTGAAACACTGAAACTGATAAAAACAAGTGCTCGCGTATACTGTTATATACTTTAGTTTGATCGATCACTATTTGATCGACTCTTTTAATTTGGGATATTACACTATTATCCATTTCGTTATTCGCTTTTACAGTTTTTAGTTAGCCGATTTTTAGCTTGGGCTATCGCTTGAACTTCCACCTTCAATTGCAAAATTTGGGCCTCATAATTGGTGCATTCAACCTTTGATGTATTAAGCTTATCGAAAAGCTCTGATTTTTTGTTCGTCCATAATGAATTGTTCACGTTTACTTTATCATGTTGTAATTTATCTAATACCGACCTTGTCGGTCCAGAGTTTATGTTTCTTTGAGTTTTCTCTTTTTCTCGAGTAACTCCGATTTCTCTACCGAAGTTTTTGTAAGATTTTCGACTACCTCCAAACTATGCATATTCGATGCTTCTGATTGGCTAATCAGCTTGGAAATTTCTAAATTGTTGGCAGAAATTTGTTGAACTTCTGGGTTTTAGTGCGGCCTTCTCAATTACCGCTTCTGCCACGGATTCAGTTAAATTTCTAACTCCAGTATCGAATTCAGATTTTATAGGTGCTTGTCTGGCGATCGTTTTATTAAAACGTTCGGCTATTTCATATTTAGATTCAGCCAGATTAGTTACCTCGAGTGCCAATAATTTTCTTTCGGCCGACGCATCCCTCAATCATCAGGCTCTAAAATTTTAAATTTAATTTATCCAAAATGCTGTTTGAAAAATTTGGCTTATTTTTGAGCAAGTGAATGTTTCGCGTGTGATAAAATTGGTGTATATACATATATTAGAGCCCAATAGTTAAAGATTATTTTGCTAATCATTCTTTTCTTCCTTTCTTCACACGCGAAATATTCACTTCATTTTAATTTTCTTGATCTGTCTTAATCACGATTATAACACCGACTGCCGCATATAAATTTTTATCTTTTTTCTTCTCCGCCGACAACAACCTCTTATCCAACCATTATTCTCAAGGCTTTCAAAATAACAAAAAAAATATTCCGATTGGTAATTAGTATTGTCAAGAAGTACATAAATTAATTTTTCGAACAAACTCAACAGTAGGGCGTAAAAGTAACCGGACGACCAAATTGATAACGCTGTGGTGGACACCGGTGCGTTTCAAGTATCAAAGTATTCGGAAATTCAAAATCCATCTCGAAATTTATTAAACGTCCAAAAAATTTCCAAAATTTTGTTCCATTATTACGATAATATTATTTTATTTATGGAAAGTTGTTGTTTTTATTCAAAATTCTCAAAAAAATTTTAAAGTTTCGGTTTTTGTATAATTTGAACAACGTTTTCCTTATTAAACTAAAACATAAACAATTATTTTATATAGCCTAGGTTGACTGGGGATTAGTAAAGCCTATTTAAAGAAACTCGGTCTCACACAGTGGAAAACAAAATTTAATTTTGTTCGACACACTTTTATTTTTAAAAATTCAAAAAGCAACGAAGCTAAAAGATTGTCGAAAAATAACTTTATCCCTTTATACCGACCATGAATTTTCCCGAAGTTAGGATTTATCTCAATCACTTCCTGGCACTGAAAAACACCTCACAAAGTTCTTACCAAAATCGTTGAGGCCCCGTGAAAAATAAAACAGCGAACAGTTTTAAAAACCTTTAAATCCGGACTTCTCGCAATTGGTTTCTAATACTCTGAAACTTCTTCCTATCTCACCAAAATTCATCACATTTTCTTGAAGGGTTTGCCCCCCTAAACTAATTTTCTGAAAATCAAACTCTTTGCAGTGAATTTCTAACAATCGCGTATGATATTGACACGTAAAATAAAATTTTATTTGTTCAAAAGCAACAGTCGCGTAAAGTTTTGGCTCGATAGATTTTATGATGACTTTGCTCCAGAAATAATCGTACTTCCGTACTCCTATTTTCTAATAAAGCTTCAAGGCTAGAACGTCACTGAAAATTTCTAATTTAAAAAATTGTCTACTACGACTGTTAGCGACTCGATTTTGGTATCAATGTGTCCAGAGATCTGGACAAATTGTAGAAATCCTGAAACAGGTCAAATTTTATACGATGTTACATAAAATTCACCACTGCAACGCTCCATATTAATTTTTTTATTTTATTTTCATATCGATGTAGAAGGATTCAACACTGATGGCACAGCAATTTTCGAAATTATTTAAGTTATGCCGTATTAGGTCTAGGGCTGTGAATTCATACAAAATTTTTGATTTAAAAAAATTGAGGCACCAGTTACGTTCCTCTACACAAACAACGCAACAAAGTACAACAAGAACCATATAAAGATAGGGAACTACTTTTCAATCGCGCGCGGAGCAATACATTTCAAACCACGCCTAATATAAAATGCACAATGGCCCATGCCACACGTAAAAAACAAATGCCGCATTTTTCTTCGTTTCTTTCCCCGTTTACCTATGATAAAAGTTTTAATTGCGACTTAAACAAATTTTCTGTTCAACCACACAACTCAAACATAAATGAAATAAAAAATATTTCAAGGACATTTTTGACTCATTTTAGTTAAAATGTTATTTAAGAGAGAGCAGAACAAAACATTGGTAGAAACAAAATGCCAAAATACAAAAAATGCTCGTGTGGCATGGGCCAATAAGCATAAAAACTCAAACCACGCGCAATGAAAGATGCAGAATAAACATAAATGCCCAGACATGCATTTATGCTTATCCAACATATCAAGTGTCTTCATTTTTAGATTAAGTATGAATTGGAATTAGTTGTTAAGTTATAGTCTTAGTGAAACATTGTATTTTTCTTATTAAATAAATAAAAAATAATAAAATTAAATAAAATAAAAGAAGGAATAAATAAAATAAGTTATAAGTCACCTATTAAGGAAATTGGTGGGAATATCGATGGAAATGTCTGGGTATATTTAGAAATAAAAATTTTATTCACTACTCTTAAAATTTACCATGTTTATTTATTACGAAAAAAATACTGATTGCACGTAGTCCTGTACAAAATTGTCGGGAATTTTTTAAATAGTTATAGCTTAGTTTAAATAAAGCTTCAAGTAAATTACGTGTTTAAGGTGTCTTAGGATGTAAAAATTTGTACAAAAAGGATTTCAAATGGTGCATTTTTAAAATTCACATACCGCGCTTATTTAAAATTTGGGTATTTTTCTAACTTCTGTTTCTCTCCACGGGTATTTATTATAAGGAAAATAAAGTAAAGCTTGTAGTTGCCATACTGTGCTATACCGTAGTTGTATACAGTTATACCGAATTTTATATAAAGCGTCAAAGTTTTCACGTCCCGCAAAATTTCTAATTTAAATAAATTGGCTCCTAAATGTTCTAGAGATTAAGTGGTAGAAAAGTTTGAACCATTTAAAATCAAAATACTGCTAAAATAAACTTAAAATTTGAGACTTTTTGAGACCGTTTATATTCAGATGATGATATGACATCGACACAACCATCGAGAAGAAAAACAAAAATTTTAAATTGTCTTGTTATTGTGAATTTGTTTTTTGTTTTGTTGGAACTCAAGTTGGAGCTTAGTCCACATAGTAAACTGTGATAAAAGAGGGATAGATTTTTTCTTATTATAGATAGTACAGTACAGGAAGATGTGATATTTTGGAAGTTTCTAAATTAAAATTTATTTGTAAACGAGGCTGGTAAAAGAGATCATATACATTTTGAATGAATGATCGGATAATTCACATATATGATCAGTTTGGTGCCACAGTGACATTACTCAAACTTTTAATTGTTCAATAGAGCGATTTGAAAATATCACTCAAAATTGAGTGTAAAACGGCATTTTTCAAAAGTAAATATAAATACATTCTGATTAGTAAAATATAATTTTTTTATTCCTACATGTTCAATCTCAATTTTAATAATTCTTTAATATTTTGCAAATTTTCTTATGATAGTTTCCAATATCTTAAAATGTTAATTTCTTTCGAGAATTGAGTAATTTTTTAAATGGAATTTTACCGTATTTGCTAGAAATAGCTAGATAAAGGAGTATGTTTTGATACAAAATATATAAAAAATTTGAATTATTGAGAATCGTTTGTTTCGAATATCCTAGAAATAATTTTTGTTTCAATTTTTATATAATCTACTTCCTTGAGAAGATGAACCGAGACATCACCCGTTAAGATCCAGTATAATTTGACGTTATTGTCAGATGACCTTACAGAGTCGGGGCATCACCTCATCATACGCCCTGATTTGCATTTTTTTTATAAAAGTTGAGGTGAGGTTAACGTAGCAAGGTTAATATTAACACATGGAGACAGATCAAACTGAAGTTTATGCCAAAATAACAAATAAATACGATGTGGTGAATTTTGAGTAATTACAATTTAAAAACACTCAAAAATTGAACTTTCATAATAATACTAGAAAATTTATAATAAACACGAATATTATATTTCTACACTATAAGGAGAAAACATTTAAAATTTAACAACTAAATCCCTTCCAGTCGTCTCTCGCGTCAATTCACTTTATTAATATTTTTCGGTAGTATTTAGGCCACGCCGACTATTTAGAACATATACCAGACACTTCTTCGGAACTGAAGACACTTGAGATGTGACAGCATAGATCAAACTTAATCTCTCTTTGATACCGCTGACTCCTACTACATAACCAATACTTTGCAAGTAAGATAACGTCAAACGAAATCGTCCTAATCTAGCAACGTCAAAAGTGTGGTCAGATTTAATAGTAGCAGCCAAAATATTTTGAGCCTTTATGTATAGAGGTTGGTTGAAAGTTTATCGAAAGTTATTAATTGTATTGTAACCATTGGGTGGTGCGTTTATAAATACAGTATCATCCTGGTTATCCGGCATCCAATTTAACCGGTACACTCAGTTAACTGGAATTATAATTTTTAGGTTTTTATTATGCTTTTTTTCTCTTTCTTTTCTCTTTCATATGCATATTTAATTCATTTTGAAAAATGTAATTGTTTTTTGCACATTTTCATTGATGAAAACACTAGTTGAAAATTTTGTATGGCTTTAATTTTCATAATACAGTAAAAGCTCGATTATCCGGCATCCAAATAACCGGAACACTCAGTCAACCGGAATTTTAATTTTTAGGAATTATCTTCTTTTTTCTCTTTCGCAAGCGAAATTATTTTTTTTATTATTCGAGGGGATTCACAGAAAATATACTTTTCTTTACTTTTATCAAATTTATTCATTATTCTATTTGAAATGAATGTGTAAAGTCGTATTAAATAGTTAGGTTAGTGAAATTTTGAATATTAAATTTTGGGTACTCATTATGCGTGTACTCGTATACATATAACATGTATGTATGTATTATTTGCAACAAATTCAATAAAATGATGTATTAAAATCTATTTTCTGGTACATAATTTGAAAATAAATAAACGAACATCATAAAAAATAATGAAATCACGGAATTTTCGATTATCTGGAATGCTCTCATTCCCAAGAATTCCGGATAACAAAGCTTTTACTGTAATAAAAAAAAATATTATAAAAGAACAATGTATTTGGCTGAATATTATACGAGGGTTTGGGTGTTTAAAAAAGTAGCTGTTTCATACAATTTTACTTCGTTATAAGACGTACAGAATTTTAAGCTAATTAATATATCTATTATTCTTCGTTATCCAAATTTTCGATCTAATGTAACAGCCAATCCAACTTGAAGTAATGACAAGAAAGATCGTAGAGTAACTGCCGACATAATAGCATGGCTGATGGAAGTACTTTTATTTCAAGCTGATTTGACCAATGTTATCATATTTTTTTTTTTTTTTTTTTTTTTTTATTTAATCGTTGCAATTTGTTTTGGGGCCGAAGCTCTTCCAACTTTTTCGCAGTTCGCTGTTCACGTCGTTACCTTGCACAGACGTCTACAAAATCGAGAACGTACTTCTAGTACTGGCATGGAAAACGGGTCGGCCCATCAAATAAAAAAACTGTTTTGCATTCTGCCCACCAGGTATCTCGCGATTCAAACGACAAAGCTTTAACCACTGAGCCGTTTCGTCGGTCTGTTCCCAATTGATTGACGAACATCAGGACATACTCGCCTTATCCGTATAATCCAAGAAAAAGGGGTTGATCACATATGTAAAATATTTTCAACGTCATTACAAAATTAATGCTGATCGATATATTTCAAGAATGTAAACCCTTACAATTTTTCTGTTCCACAAAAAAAACAAACAGAAAATGAAAACCATTTTTTATGGCGGGAAAGTCGTTTAACTTTTTTCTAATTAAGGGGTATGTCACAATTAATTTAATCTACGGTAAAAATCAATATATGGAAATTACTTGGTTCCACCCGCGACCAAATTACAACAATTTTTTTTATATTTAGCATGAAAACAACAAAAACAACTAATGTAACAAAACGTTAATTACAATATTAGTAATAACTATAAAATCCAATTATCAAATAATTATAGATTTTTTTGTGTTTCGTTCATTATAATTATATAGTATGTAGGCAGGAATTGTTTTTGGTGTTAGTAATTAGTGTGGAAAAGGATTAGTTTAACCTCAACTGTATTTTTAGTATTATTATACGACCATCGATATATCCGCATATTACACCGTGTATACCCAATTAATTTTTATAATTAATTAAAATTTATACATCGATATAAATTTTTTGTATTTTGCAATGATTTTATCCTCTGCGGAACTTGGATCCGTAACCTATATATAAAATATCCTCGTACATATCGCTCCGGTATATATATATAGAAATAATTTCATGTTGGAATTTTCTCTCTCACTGCCGTATCACAATAAATAATTGATTTATTTCATAATAATCTATAATTATGTATTTTATATTTTATTTTTGTTGTACATTTTCTATTTTATTGTTACAAAATCGTATAATCAATTATTAAATGGAAAAAATAGAAAATTATATAGTAACGAATTGTACGTACACAAAGTGGGTGGTATTTTTTTTTGGAATTGGAAAAACATCAAAGAATGGTTGAAAAATTTCTGTTTCGGTCACAAGACGATATTGATTATCGAATTTTTACGTTTCTTGTACATGTAATCAAAATTCTTAGAAATTTTTCGATTATGATTATATGTCAAAAAACACTTCATTAAACAAATTTTAGGATTTATTTTTTTTAATATAAAAATATGGTTTGGTATATAAAAAAAATCTTATTAAATAAACCAAAAAAATAAATAAAATTGCTGGAATATCGAACGAGATTTTTTTTTTGTTTTTGTTGTAAGCTTTATGTTGATAACATTTTTCCCAAAATCAATACACACAGCATAAAACAATTTCGCTTCAGTTGGAATGGGATCTAGAAAACCAAGAATAAGTTTATATTGTAAACATAAAATAGTTATGGCAACAGTTTACACAAAAAGAATTTCCTTTTTTATATTCAGATTGACCGAATGCAGAGAAAATATTATTCTTTTTCGTTCAGGTACGATACGTTCCTATACAAATACAAATTACATACCGATACACCAATAAAATTCGAAATATTATCGTCGCCCTACTCTTGTCATTGTAATGATTTGGAAAATATTTTCATTTTGGTGAAATAATAATTTTTATATACCTCCACTATACCTAGTATATATAGCAGCATGAAAATTAAATTTTATTACTACCTTTTAGTGTCGGGTGTAACAATAATCTGTAATGAGAAAAATTTCTAGTTTATTAGTGCGAAACCGCACAACAGTTGTGGCGGACCTATTTTATTACATTTTATTAACTGTACCGGGGAAATGAAGCAAGTGCCAAATGGTGTTACAGTTCAGAAAATTATTTTACATTGTGATAAATAATTTGAGACTTACAAACTGTTGAGCTAGGCCATTTTTTAATCAGATTTAAAAAAGGACCTATAAATGTTATTACTCAATTTTTGTAGACTGTTGCAGTTGCGCCATTTGGAATAACATGACCATTAAAGACCATCAAATATCTTTGAAGACATCCACCGTGGACATCAAAAACCTCTAACTCGTGAAAAAAATCGCATGCTATTGTCATTTTTTCAGACCCGGACAAAAGAAGAAGAACAAAATATTTTAGCAAAAAATCGTTAGCAAAGCCAATGAAATGCAATACAACTCACAAATTTTCATTAATTTGAGGATTGTAATTGCACTGCTTTATAATTTATCCATACGATTTCTTCAGAAAATTAAGACAAGGCTTTTTTTGGTAAATATTCTGTAGAACTAAATCAAAAAATATCAATATCCGTTAAGCCAGGATGAGTAACAAAAGGAATGGAAATTTCATATAGGGTTATGGTGAAGCTGACGAAAATTCAATCTGAGGAAGCCAAGCACGAATTTATTTATTGAACCTCCAATACGTGGAATTCGCTAAACCGTTTCAAATTTCTATTTGGACCATAAAATACATAACTTTAAGGCAGCCATCTTTCTTTTTCGGACTAATTAATAATTTCCGATCGCACCTCCGTCCATTAAAGACGCTCAAACGGCCTGTAAAACAGTGTTAAAATTAGAATGATCTAATGATCGCAAAATCCGACACAAACTGCCAACAATTTGTTTACTCTTTTAGTGCAGCTTAGAAAGGATCAACAATATCAAAGCTAGTCGTTAAACTTCAAAATTTTCCTTGCTAAACCATCAACATTCTATTTTGAACACACGATTCTGAGATGTCACTGCCGACATTGCAATTCACCACACCTTCACTCCTTCACAAAGATACGGAACGAGCACATCGCCCATAACCAAAAACTGTTGCAAATCTAGGTCGAAGCCAACGCCATGATCGTGTATCTATCTGCGTCTACTGCATTGGTTAAGTTTATTGAACCAGATGGACAGTCAATATTGTGGCTAGCTTACTGCTAAATTCGGTTCGCAAATAAATTGTATGGCCGAATCATTTTCCGCAATGAAAATATACAAGCAACATGCATCCTAACTTTATTTTATCGCATTACATTTCAAGAATCATCTTTTGGTGGTCAAACTCATCTAATTTTACAACGACTTTGGATGTTCAAGTACTATACCCACACTAACATCCACCTATATTTCCTGTTTGGTACAGAAACCTACCATCACCTACTTGCTGTGGGTCACATTCAGGTAGCCGAGGGTTTGAACAATTGAGAGTCCACCACAAGCCTGTATGTCGTAATCATCCGAGGAATCTTAGTTGTAAGAAACAATTCACTAAATTAACTACGCGAGACCATACAGGCCCTTTATCTTCAAAATCTGGTCAATTATCTTCTTTCCATTGTTTCCAGCTGGGTAATCCAAAGATTCTCGCTACTCGCCAATTCTCAAGTCTAAAACGACGTCGATGTTTTCAGAGTTATTAAACCATTAAAGAAAATTTATTGAAAAATACAGAATCCTATAGGTCATATGAAACCTCTCAATTCAGAAACAATCAACCAATCGAAGTTAAGTTTAAAGAGAATAAACGAATCAGGAAGCGAAAAATATTTTCTGATATCGTCCGAAACGTTCCACTTGGGCTATTGGCACCAGTGGTTGTATTGGAAAACCTGCTTCACAAAATAATCAGTCATACTGCCAAACCCTTCGAGAAATGATTAAGCCACAAACGTGTATCTGTCTATCTGCTTTGTTCTAAATCCCATGTAGCTCCTCTGCAGAGTACAAAACTTCTCTGATTAGAATTGTGTGCAGTGCTCCTTACTCAGCTAGTACATAAAATACAGTAGTCTATAATTTTATTATTGACAAGCAATGCTAATTGTCAGATTCAAGCATTACTCTAAAGTGGGTAAAATTCTGCCTTTCTAAGTGGAAAATATTCATTTCGAATCGCGTGACGATTGTTCAAGAAGAAGTGTAAACTGGCTGCCCGTAACCGCCTAACGTAATTAAGCTGATCAGATTTCTCAAGGAGTGGTTCCTCAAAAATTCGTTCATTCTGATCTTTGGGTCCGGAGGCGGAATGTTTTTTGATTGAATACGACGGCCTAGAAAATGCACAGTTCCACATAAAACAACCACAGGTCCGATTGTTTTCATTATTCTTGAATGAAAATTAGTGCATGCCGGTCCACGAGGGGTATTTGCTACCATTCGCTAAGCGTATTGGACACACTATGGTTCCACTGTCTGCAATAAGATTGATAGATATTGTAATGAATGTTTTCGGGCACGATTAACACCGGTTGCACAATCAATGGCTAATCTATCGTTGCACAGTGTAACTGCAGATTTACTGTCAGTTTATCGTGAACAATTTATCGTGAGCAATTTATCGTATAACAATTTATCGTAGAACAATTTATCGTGGAGACAATTTATCGTGAAATCAATTTATCGTGGAACAGTTTATCGTAGAGCAGATTACCGTGGACACAATTGATCGTAGAACAGGTTTTCGCGTGGCATATTAAAACTAGTGGGCTTCTTAAATGATTTTTGGAAGAAGTTCTGGAATATGGCCACCTAGAACGCAATTCGGCCGTTCCGTGGAAATGAGATTATTTAATGATTTTTATAACCAGTTCTGAAAAAGTGGCCACCCGGAACGGATGTCGGCCCATGCTTAGCCGCATCTTGATTGGGCAATATTCAATGATAAATTACTGTACTCGCTTTTGGACGAAAATGTTAAATTCAATGTTTAATTTTTTCTAATAAATTTATTTTTCTAGAAAATGTGTGTAACCATCGGTGGAGTTTGTTACAATTTGGTTCAAATTGCTCCTTGTGGCAAAACTAAAATACATATAGAAGATTAACACTTTCGAGTCATACGGAAACGCAGCTTTTCTTTTGCCCATCACTGATCTGCAAAACCTGCAGGTATAGCGTAAAGCTTGTTATAAATATATATATTGTATAATACATCTTGCATTTAATACGGGTGTTACAATCACTTACAAATATACATGGACAAATTATGTATTAATCGCTATCAATACTTCTTAATTGTACTTGTGCTGTGCTTTCTCATTATCTATGTAGTTTTTGGGTGATCATTAGTATCGGGGTGTGGTTATATATTTTCTTTTATACATAACTAAATGTAATCATGTATTTGATACATAGGCAGCAGCAATCAGCTGTTTGTAAATGGACATTGTTGTGGGACAAAGAAAAAATTTGGCGGTGATACATTTAGTTAAGCGTGGATTGCACAAAGATAAATTATCAAAATTATCAATTTTAAAACTAATAAATAACCATTTGTGTTAAGGTGATTAAAATTAATTCTCTTAAACTCAGTGCTTGTAGTGCATACCGTTCAATTAAATTGTGTTATCGGTCTTAATTTCGTTTAAAACCTAAAGTGGTTATACGCCCAAATAACAAGGAACATTAGGTAAATATTGTGAGTGTTGTGCCTGTTTGTTGTGGGTTTTAACCATACGCAAATTCATTATAGAATTCTTACAACTATAAATCAAAAGAAATATAGTTATATAGTGTTCACGCTACCTTGTCCGAGTCTAAAATAACGGGGCCAAAAGACAGTCCCACAGAATTCGTTGACGCACATATTTTGCGCATACGGAAAAGTGATTATGGTTGTTGATTCATTTATGGCATGAGTTTATTTGGTTTTTTTTCTTTCCATTTAATTTAAGAGCTATAAAGTTCGGCCGCGTCAACCCGGGAGCTTTCCGTGTGGGTATTTGTATACAGTTATATATAGTTTGTTTTGGCGCTAAATATACCGTTTATGTTGGTGGAGTAATACGGTAGAACCTCACAACCATCTATATTCTCAAAAAAAAACCGTTTACCAATAGTACGAGTGCCGGCCTCGTAGGAACATTATATTGATGATCACACCAATCAAATGAGAAAATAAACCGCAAGTAGAACGTACAATTAATCCAAAAACTTTATTTATAGTGTTATAATTTAACAAAGAGTAATATGTTCAATGGTTTAACTTAGATGTACTAAAAGTACTGAATTAGTATAATAAATTGATTATGAACATTTATTGCTCTTATAAACTAAACTAAATTAATTACATATAAGTTGTTTTTTGTATGTTATACATTTAGATTAAGGGGTGTTAGGGACCGGTCAATTTCGCTTATAGTAGCTTAGACTTAATAATTTTAAGTGATCTTTTCAAAATTAATAAAAAATTTGTAACTAGGACATAAGTCGAATCTATCAAAATTAGTGATTTTTTTTGTTTTTGCTATTTTCCTGTGGTTGTAAATTAGTGATAGTTTACTTATTATTTAATTGTGATTCCAGAATTTTTGTGCGATAATGGTGTCTCTTTCGGTTTTCGTTTTAATAAAATTAAGTATGAATAATGCTTAAATAGATTTAATTATGTAGTGGTTGTGGAAATCATATGGGATGGAAGTGCTATTGCAAAGCTGTACTTCACGGGTGGTGTCAGCACTGAGGTCAGGTGACCAACGGCCTCCAGTACGGTAGAATTTTAGTGAGCTGGCTTACCTTTATTTTTGGTGTGTTTTCTTTCAGTTTGATTATCTCATTTTTATATTTATATATATTTATAAGCAGCACCTGCGAGCTTTAAGTATTGTCAGAAAACAAGAACCCCCCTACGGCTGTCACTCTAGCGGGCAAATGTGCTGCTGTTTCTGACAATAATACTTGGAGAAAAAAACAATTTTTTTTGTTAACCTCGTTGATACTTCAGAGACCATGCTCGATGCAAATCATTCATGCTCCCTCAGGTACCAAGGAGGCTACAAGTTACTTATCAAACTCCCAGACAATCTAAGCTCTTGTAGTATAACTACGTCCAGAGGCTTTTTTCTGAGAGCAGATAGTTGGTTTGCCGCTCAATACACTTATCGGGTTGAAACGTGTGTGCATTACGGACTATAGTGATATACATGTACATAGCAAGCTCCTTGATATAAATCAAACGCCCACTTCCATCGTCCCTAGCCTGGAGAACTTACGCTTATGTGGTATTGGATTTGTGGCGCCCATAACTCGCCCGTTGTGTCAAAGGCCATAAGCAAAATTCCTCCTGCATCGCTTTCTATCGACTTCCGTATTACTTTAGAGTTACCCAGCCAGCACCGCAAAGAAGTAAAAATCTAGATCTGTGCGCCCATCTGTGCGCGATCTGTGCCCCTCCCCCTAACGAATAAAAAGTTTATTAGTTTATTGAATAGAATACCATATACTGAAGAATAAGTGAAAAATTAACATGAATATCTTAAACTGAAACAAACGAAATGGAACCTACTACTACTCTCTCTACTCAACTTCAATCGCACTGAAAGCATTCACTAACTCTTTGAACAAGTGTTTTATTACAAATTAAATATTTAAACGAAACAGGAAAAAATGTTAATTGAAAATAACATCGTATAATAGCATCACAATTAGTGATTATCGTCACGCCTATTAAACACCGTATTTGCATGGTATTGCTACTTCCAAAAATCATTCAATAATCCCATTTGCATCCAACATACCCAATCCCATCACAATCGGTTAAGAACCCGCATAAAACTGTTCTACGATAAATTGTCCCACGATAAATTGTGTACACGGTAAATTGTGTCTACGATAAACTGTTCTACGGTTAAATGTTCACGGTAAATTGAAACACGATAAATTGTTTACGATAAAGAGACCATCACCCGTAACTGCATCACCATCATTCTACACAGTTGGTGTGAACTTAGCCAGATATTTCCATGTTTACTACGTTGTTTAAACAGGGTGTTTGGTAGGTGGACAGACAAAAATTGTTGGCAGATTGTGGGGGTCATTTGGAAGCTTTCATCCCATGGAACTGAGGTTATAAGTGTCACGGTAACTGAGATACAATATTTTATATTTTTTTTAACTACCCAAAATCTCACATTTAAATGGCCATAACTTTTTTGTTTGTAGTCTCAAAGACACGAAATAATTTTTATTGTATTCTGCAATGTAGTTTTATTCTAAATAAATTACTATTTATTACATATGGTTTAGGAAAAATGAGTTATGGACTTTCAAATCCTAAAAACTGTGAAAAAGTACAAAAAATGCATTAAGAAAGACTAGAGGTTGCGTTTTTAAATTATCTTTGACTTAAAAACTTCCGTAGCTTATGCCCTTTCCAACGGTATGCTCCAGGGTCAGGATAAAGAATATAAGAAATTTTGTTCAAAATGGCCTCATCCATTCCGTATGCATGCAAGCCATGTTTTCTTATTTTCACGCTTGTTATGCGAAGTTGCATTCATTTTTAATTTGTTCAAATGCGGCGCTTATCATTTCAATTAATTTCAATCAACAATCACCTTTGTTGCGTACACCAATTCCTTAGCACATTTCTAGATGTAAAAACTCAAGGATGTGAGGTCTGGGGACCGAGCGAGCCAAGGAATAGCGCCCCTTCTACCAATCCATCGGTTTGGAAATGAGTGAAGAAAAACATGGCTTGCATGCATACGGAATAGATGAAGCCATTTTGAACAAAATCTATTAAATGAAGCTGATTAAAAATTTATCAATAATTTTATTTTGACCCCGGCGAAATAGTATCTCTTATTTTGATCACAAAATTAATGATTTCTATAATTGGAAAGGGCATAAACTAAGGAAGTTTTTAAAACAGAGTTATTTTAAAAACAACCTCTAGTCTTTAAATGCATTTAGGAGGTAGACATATTTGTACTTGTTCACACTTTTTAGGATTTGGAAGTCCATAACTCATTTTTCTTAACCAATTGTATTAAAGAATAATTTGTTTAGAATAAAATAACATTGCAGAATATAATAAAAGTTAAATCGTGTCTTTAAGACTACAAACAAAAAGTTATGAAAATTTAAAGGTGAGATTTTGGATAATTTAAAAAAAAAAACTTAAAAATATCGTATCTCAGTTACCGTGACACTTATGAGATCAATTCCATGGAATGAAAGCTTCCACATGATTCCCCCGATTTTCCAAAAAATTGAGACGGTCTACCAGCCAAACACGCTGTATACATGGTAAAAATTTTGTTTTTGTCAAACCTTTTTGTTGTTGTCAAAATAAACATGGCCGAAATAACAAATTATGCTCTTATCCCTTTTGCTCACCGTGTACAATATATTCATCTCATATATTATGCATCTCATGTAATGGCGTTAAATGTATTTGTTTTTGTAAATTTTTTGTGAAGAATCTTTCATTCATGTATAAACATGATATTAAACTCTGTTTATACGTATTGATGTAAAAATAATCAGTTTTCTCTAAGTTACTGTTGAGTGAGGTTGTGTTACACGTTCGTTATTATTTATACTAATTAACAGTAAAAATAATGATTTTTGAATCTAAATTAAGAATATTAAAATACATTCATCGTGATTTTATAGCCAAAAATATTATTTTACCATGACGAAAGAACACGTACAATATATTGTTCACGGTGACTCAAGTGTTGTGTATATATTGTACAAAATGATTTCACTATGGAATTTATATTGTTGAATACTTTCCATAGCTTTGAAAGGTCGCGAAAAGGGCAGTCTCACGATGAAATTTTACAGCTTTTATAGGACTCGGATTTCGGCGCCGATTCAGATGAAGGTATCACTGTATATGAGACACAAAATAATTTTGTGGCAGAAGATTTGACCGCCCGAACCGTTGTTATTGAAATTGATGTGCTTTTGTTAAATATCAATAGAGACAAACGATTAGAACAAGAGACCAGTGACGCAATGGAAGCTCTAATTTTACCACATGAATCCAGTGTTATTGCTACAGCCGATGGCGTTTCTGAATTAACAATTCCTGACCACCAAAATCCGATATTCAATGGCGACGGCAGAAATTTAAGCCAAATGTTATACCATTCATCGCGGAGTCTCGATATGAAACTGAAATTTTAACGCCGTTAGCGTATTTTTCACAATATGTGCCAAATAATATATTTAAACAATTTGTGTTTCATACTAATCAATACGCTCAACATACCCTTCTAATTTCATTCAAACCAACGAACACTGCCGAAGTAAAAATATTTTTTGCGCTTCATATTTTTATTGGATGTTTAAAATTCCTCGATTAAGAATGTATTGGTCACCAATTTTTAATTTAGAAGTTTTTAGGAATAGTATGCCGGTTAATCGCTTCGGCCAACTTCGACAAAATCTTCATATCATTAACAATTTGGATCGGCCAAAAATCTGAACTCACCAGATGTAAAAATTTGGATTGTAAAGGACTAACCTTTTTTATTTGCAAAAAGTGTTCTGTTCATCTTCGCATCAACAATAACCTAGAAATTGTTTTGAAATATTTCATTACAAAAATTGTTTTTTGAATCATCATATATAATATATTGTACAATTTAAAGGGGTCCTGCGTATCGGACCCGATGGGGATATTTTCAGCTACATCCATATAGAATGACTTAAAATTATCCTAATATTGTTAAAACACCCTAATGAAAGATTTTGCCCCGGTAGTTTTAAATGGTGTTTGAAAGGGTTATGTAGGAAAATATGATTACTGAGCTAAGATTTGATTAATTCAAGTTGGGATTGCTATTCAGTATACTTAAATCAGAAAATAAAATTTATTTTTGTCAAGCATTGATTTTGTTGTCAAAATAAACATTAGCGGATAGTTCGTTATATTATTGCAGCATTATTCTTTTAAGAAAAAAAGTCCCTTATGACTTTTTGTTACTTTGAGTAATTTCAATTTTAGTGTTATATGGTTTACCACCGCTTAATACTAAACTCTTATTTTTTTTTTAAAATCTGTCCTATTAATGAAGGATATGTGACTTTTTTATCAAGCAGATAAATATTTTTTCGTTTGCTGAATCCAAATATGTCACTAACTAATTTTTCGATTTTTGGCGTTTGTGTCGTTTTTCTTTACGATGACAGTGTGAGACCAGCTGGAACCTGGACGCGATTGATTAGTTACTCTAGTCATTGATGATTGATGACGATAGATATATCGTAAGGGTTATAGAAAGATAAAACATAAAAAGCTGCCCCTCCTCATCTTTAAGGTGGTATGAAGGATGGATTAAACAAACCAAAAAACAAAAACTTCTTATTTCTAATTCATCTTCATGGTGATAAAAAGAGACCAAACAAGAAAGCTATTTATCCTTACTAACAAACTAACTGCTTCTTCACAGGCCATGAATGGTCAAAATATAAACGTGGATTATAATATTGGTAGTTGGTAATTACAGAAGAAGAAGAACTGGGTTTCGTTGTATAATGGTAGTTTTCCCTTGCAGTTCTTCTATTATTAAAACCTATAGCATATTCTAAGCCTGAAGAGTTAGAGAACCTTGTAGGATCAGGATACATTGTCAGTTCGGTTACCGAATCGTGTCTCAGGTTTGTACAGTTCTTGGGCGACTAAGTGATAATCGAATGCAGTAGCAGTACTGAAGAGCCCAAGTCATTCAGTTACCAGCTTAACAGCTGCCCTATATTTAAATCTGTTTAAAATTTTGTTTTATGTTAAAAATTGTTGTTGTTGTCAAAATCAACATGGCCGGTCGATTATAACAAATTACAGTCCTCCCCACAATTGTTTTTACCTCATATAAATTTCATATTGATCTAATTAAAAACTAAAATTTTTGTTGAAGAGTAGTATTTAGTCTAAAACTTTTATTTGCCATTTTTTTGTTATTTAATGATAATTTATATAAAAAAATAAAAATTTAAAAAACGAGTTCAGTTAATTAGATAAAAACGAAAATTAAACTGCCAAAATTGTTTGTGCCTACGCGAAACGACGGCTATCGCAACGAGAATACTAGATTTTTTCACTGGTTTTTTCTTGAATATTGCATGTGCTAATTTAGTAATAGTTTTCATCTACAATAGTGTAGTCTATATTTTAAACAATGGTAAAAAAACCATACATTTCATTGGAAGTGTATGAAGCGATTGTTGCTGGGTATTCCGCGGGAGTACCAATTAAAGAACTGGCCAAAATGAAAAACAACTGCCATAAGAATTCGGTACTCTACCAAATAAAAAAATCAAAGTGCAAACATAGTTTGAAAAATGTTAAAGGAAGGGGTAGAAAACGAGCCACAACTACTAAGGAGGATAATAGAATAGTTACAATATTAAAGCGAAATCCTTAGGAAGGCCTAAAGTCTGTTCAAAGTAACATAAATAACCTCCGAAATTTTATAATCAGCCTAACGACTGTTCAAAGACGGCTTCGTGAAGCTATTGTGAAATCGTACGGAATCAGAAAGAAGTCTTTTATAAGCGCCCGTAATAAAGAAAAGCGACTAAAGTTTGCACGTAGTTAACACATGGGCTGAAAAGTCCCGGGCCTAACAAAGAAAACACGTTTTTTTTAATTTTTGTTGTTCAGTTGGTAATAGCCTTCAAAAGACAGGTGTCAAAATTTCATTATATTCTATTTATTAGTTTGTGAGTTATTGTACTAAGAGTGACGCTACTTTTGATAGTTTCAAAACAATGGATCAAAAAAAAATTTCGTGTTTTAATTTTACACTGCTTCTTGATGGGAAAAAATACCGTTCAAGCAAAGCAATGTTTAGAAAAATGTTATAGGGACTCCGCTCCATCAGAAGCAACAATAAAAACGTTGGTTTGCTGACTTCAAACGTGGTCGTAGAGACATCGATGATGCAGAACGCAGTGGACGTCCACATGAGGTGGTAACACCAGAAAACATAAAAAAATCCACAAAATCGTTTTGAATGATCGAAAAGTGAAGTTGCGTGAGTTAGCTGACCTCGTAAAGTTATCAAACAAACGTGTTGGCTTTGTATTGCATGAGCATTTGACTATGAGAAAGCTATGTTCAAAGTGGGTGCCGCGTTTACTCACTGTTAACCAAAAATAACAACGTGTTGATGATTCTGAAGAAACATGGATCTATCACTTCACTCCGGAATCAAAACGATTGTCATCTGAGTGGACAGCAACTGGTGTGTGTGGTGTAATATTCATCGACTATCTTGAGAAAGGAAAAACCATTAACAGTGAATATTATATAGCATTATTGGAGCGTTTGAAGACCGAAATTGTAAACAAACGATCGCATATGGCAAAGAAATAATTTAGCTGTGTTGCTTTCAAAAGATTACAACAACAATTGCATTGTATTCAAGCCGATTGTTTTAGAATGTTAAGAAAAAAAATTTTAGGATTAGGGGAAATAAAATCATTTTATGGTTATGGTGTTTACCGCAAGGCGTTATTTTTTCTATTTTTCTTGAAAAATTTATCTTGTAGAATAATTTAGCATTTGTTATTTAATAGCAAAATACCGAATTTAATTTATTCTATTTCTTAAAATAAAAAAAAATAAAATAAATATTAAGAAAATGAACCAACACAGAAAAATTAAAACGCATTAAAAAATTAAATCCAAAAGTTGTTGCTTTCACATTTCTTAGCTAAGCTAAGCGGATTAGCGAAAGCAACACTACTTTTATGTTTTATCTGGACAACGCACCGAGTCACAAGTCAATCAAAACAATGGCGAAACTACATGAATTAAACTTCGAATTGCACCCACATCCACCGTATTTGCCAGATTTGGCTCCAAGCGACTACTGGCTGTTCGCAGACCTCAAAAAAAAAAAAAATGCTCTCCGGTAAGAAATTTTGCTCGAATGAAGACGTTATCGCTGAAACTGAGGCAAAAGATAAATCGTTATACAGTGCGACGCTGGAATGATTGTGTAGCTCTTGATGGAGATTACGTTGATGAATAAAGCCAATTTTGAAAAAAAGTGTTTTCTTTGTTAAGCCTGGGATTTTTCAGCCTATTATTTAAGGGGGGGAGGGGGGGGGTAGGGTCTTGAAATTTTTTTTTTTCATTTTTTTTATTCTCTTATTTGATTGTACAACCCTTTAAAAATATCCAGTTAAAATTTAAGATCGATCGGAGGAATATTGCCGGAGATACTTTATGGCCCTGGGATCGATGATTCTGTGTGAGTATACACGAAAAATCTTTACTAAAACTTTAAACGCGTTTTTCTCGAAACTAATATTTTTAAAAGCGGTGGCCACTGCAACTCAAAATCTACTCGTCAGATCCTTTTCATGTTTTGCACCCTCTTTAAATGCACAAAATATGAGGTCGTGACGTCGAGATACTTCCTTTTTTTACCTCACAAAAAGTTTTACAACCACGAATTGATGACTTTCGACGTTTTTTTTCGAAAAATCCGATTTTTTGACTTCAAAGTGATGCCTAAAAAAAAAACGTAAACAAATATATATCTCGACGTAACTACCTCGAAAAACTCATAACCTATCCAAAACTTTTTGATTTTTTGCTTTTAGATGATCCAGTGATGACTTCTGATGGCCACCGCAAATCACCTTTTTTTTCGAAGAGCTTCCGAGAATTTGCTGTCACGAGTTCAATTTTAATTATTTTAAGCTAAAAATTTAAGGGAATATTCTTGAAACAACTTCTAATCATGTGTATAATCTATGAATAAATTGAATTAACTATACTATGAAAAAAAAAAATTATCAAAAAAAGGCTTAAAATAGAGCGTCAAGACCCTACCCCCCCCATCCCTTAACTAAGCCCGTGGAGTTTGGGCGGAACGTATTATCGGCCGATGAGTCCAGTTTAAACGGAGCCTACGGCAAAAAATATTACTACTCTACCGCAAAAAAAAGGATGCACGCAGCGTTATCATGCCAACTCGCCATAGTGGAGGATGAAAAGTGATGGTACAAGGCTGCTTTTCATATAACGGCGTCGGTGATCTGATTTTGTTGCCTGAAAAAGTAACATCCAGTACTTATTTACACGTACTATACGAGAATGCTCTTGTTTCCAGGTGTAAAGGGATTGGGGTCCACTTTATTTTGCAGCAAGATAATTCACCAATTCATAAGAGCAGAATGATCATGAAATTTTTACGAGATTTGAATTAAGAAACCATAGATTGGCCCGCCTCAAAGCCCATATTTAAATCCGTTAGAGAATCTATGGCATTACATAAAGCAAAAAATGACAATTACTATTGGGAGACAACCCAGTGAAACTTTTGCCGAAATAAAAACTATTTGGGATCAAATTCCAAAAGAAATCCTCATAAATCTAGTGAATTCAATTCTGAGCCACCTTCAAAAAGTTACTTCCAATAAAGGAGGGAATACTTCATACTGAGTAGAACGATTTTTAGATTAAAATGAGATCCCTCTTGTTTTTCGTTCATTTTTTTGTCAGATACAAAAAATGGTGGAGCAAAAACAGTACGCATAAACAATTTTGGCATTTTAATTTTCGTTTTTATCTATTTAACTGAACTCGTTTTACAAATTTTTATTTTTTTATATAAATTATCATTAAATAATAAGAAAAATGGCAAATAAAGTTTTTGGATTAAATAGTACTCTTCAACAACAATTTTAGTTTTTAATTAGATCAATATGAAATTTATGTGAGGTACAAACAATTGTGGCGAGGACTTTATGTTCTTTTGTAGGAAAATATTATTACTGAATTAAAATTTAATTAGTTGAAGTTGAGATTGATATTCAAATTCAATATATTTTATAAATCATTTGATACATGGTTCTTGTTGCCCAAACAAACATGGCCGGCATAATAACAAATTTTATTCTTAGAAAAAAAATTGTCTAGTTTGACATATCAATAAATCCAATTTTTTACCGTTGAATGAAATTTCATTTCAAACTAAAACATGGTGATACCATGTAGATATATTTTCCGCAGTGAAATATTTTCCATAATAGAAAAAATAATTTACATAACTTACATTATTTTAAAGTTATTTACATTGGTTACATTATTTTCGTTATTTTCGAAAAATATGAAAAGTATTTGTTGCACCAAATTATGGAAAATTCTATACCAAATTGCCTTCATCTCTCGCAAGACCGTTCCATTTGATTTCACGGAATTTTTGTGAAATAATATAAAAAGTACAAAATGCTATAAGTAAAGTACAGATTAGACTATTTATTTGATAATATTAGAACTAGATAATATTAGAAAGGTATAAACCAATTTCTCCCAAATCTACATTTAAAGTTTTATGAAATGTTTTAAAAAATATTAAAAATGATAAAAAATATCAAAAATGGTATCACAAGTTTACATTTTTTATATTTATTACATTTTGGGTATAAATAATTGTATTTTAATACTTTTATGCTTCTAAAAGTAAAATCTCTAATTTTCAAAGAATACAGGAAAATGTAGGAGACAGACGAGACTTACATATATTTCTAATTTTGTAATTTATACTAGACTGGCCTAATTTTAATTTCGCTTTGTATACTATAAAATTTTCATCGGTTTTAATTATCGGATGTATATAACACACAACATACAAAAAACTAACTTAATAAATAAAAAAATAAAAAATTATAATTAAGACCGATAAAAATTTATAACGTTTTGTTGTATATAGTCTCTCGTTTAGTAGTATTACAAAAAAGAGCAAAACCCATTTGTTTATTTTTGTGTTAAAGTCACAGTAAGTGGTCTTCCAATTAAACGATTTATTACCAACAAACCAACCAAAACCAAAATAACTAACACACAAAAAAAAAAAATTGTTAGAATATAAATTATATTGATTTCTCTCCCATACAAAATAGACCATTAGATTCCAGCGAGCGCGCACGCAGTAAATTTTATTTTACGTTTATTGATTATTGTTACACACAAAACAAATGACTTAAAATTATTAAACTTCCTCAATATATCTTATTCTTAAAATTAAGTTAGTGTTTATTTAAAAAGTCAAGAATAAAACAAAGTGTAATATAATTAACATTTCTGGTTATTTAACGAAATTATCGAGCTATATAATCCAATCCAATTTTTATTTTTTTTTATAGATTTTATTTGATTTATATTACTTTGATTGGAATTAAATTAAATAATAAAAAATAAAACGAGAATTATGTTTTTAGAGGAGAAAATACGTCGTTTAAACGAGATTAGATTTATCAGTCTAATATATATATTATCTAACATGTCATTTTAAATTAATTTCTGGGAAAACAAAAAAATAAAAATATTTTTTTTTTTGTTGTTTGGTACTAAATATATATTTAGCAGAAGAAAAACTTTTTCATCTCTCGTCGAAATGGTAAAATATATATACAAACAATAATAAAATGTTTGGAAGCTGTTTGACTTTATCTAAAAAATAATAATAATATATCTGTATGTGTATATTAAATAACTAAGTATAACAAAAATCATATTTGTACATGACAAACATTGGAAAATTATATAAATCATAAAAACCCCTTGTCAAAGTTTTTCTTTTTATTTTTCCCGTTCGCTCGATTTTTTTTTGGTGTACTGTGTGAAACTTTTTTTTTTGTTTTGCTTCTTCTTGTGCTTAAAACAAAAGATTTAAGTAAAGTTTAAGATTACTTTTTTTTTCTATGGATGTTTCTATTTTGTTGTGTTACTCTGGAAGACATACATAAATTGTTTGACTTTCTTATATTTTACTTTATGTACAGTTTTCTTCTTGATTTCATTTTTGGGAGGGTGGCATAACAAAATTTTACTATATGTATATATGCTTTTGACTTGATGTGTATACAATAACCCATTTTATTTATAAACATATACATTGTGTGACTGGTGTGCTCGACGAGGTATGAGTATAGTTCCATAATGTAAAATCGATATTTAAGATAAGTGAATGATTTATGGTTACAAGGGAATATAATAGTGAATGTGCTATAACAATTATAATTAAATATTAAGATTGAGGGTCGCTGGACATAGAAAAGACGATATACAAAAATCTATTCATACCGATATATTGAGAGAACGATGTGATGAAAAAAATGAGTGCTAAACTCGGCCATTTGACCACTGTTTGGTATCAAAAAAACAAATATCTCTGTTTTCTGAGTAACATATAGCCTTATACTGTAGACCAGCGGTTCTTAACCTTTTTTTACTCGCGGCCCACCACATAATTCATATTTTTTTTGTTACCCCCAAACGTTCGCGTGGTTTTCAATTGAAAGCGATCACGGCATGCATTGCAATGCCACACAATGAAAGAAAGTATTTATTTATAATTCTGTTTATTGAAGTCCTTTTGGATACAAAATATTTTTTTGTTTTTCCGTCAGGTATGTACACATAAATCGGACTCATCTATCAGTAGATAGATAAGAGAAGAATGATAGACACGTCAATTTTCAGGCTGCTAACTTAGTGCGATATTTAGGAAAATTTTGTGAATCAATTGTATGGATTCGTAAATTGCCGCCGTAAATACCGCTGATAATTTCCTCTCAAATATTTTAGTGTTCCATGAAGCGCTTCCAATGCTTTTTGTGTGCCGATGGCAGTTTCAGTACTGAATGTGCTATTCGACTACCATTCAAAAAAGTAAATTCTAAATTATGCGATTGAGAGTGCAATATCTTTTCGCTCCGAAAACTGCTTGTGACTCCGGGCGCATCTAGAAAATTCAATCCGTCACTTTGGCTTGTAATAACATGCATAATTCTAAAATACGCTAAGCGTTGTTCTCAAACTAAGTACTGTAGATCAGTTTGAACAAACATACCCAATTCTCTGACATGAAAACATCTTTCTTATTGCAAGATCATCATCGAAAATATCGTTTGCAGATCCACTCGGCCCAGTCTGAAATTGAAGTCTCAATTGAATCAGTCCTTTGATAGTGATTGCGTCATTTTACAAGTTTGACACGATTAGGTGGGTATCAAGCTTCACGATAAGTGGCACTTGACCGTTAAGAGTTCTAAATTCTTGGAGGTTTATTACAGTGTGGGTAGTGTACGCACGACCTAATACGTCGATTGAATATAAATTGGGATGTCAATAAACTGCTTTACCATGTTTGTGACGTTCGAACATTTTCGCTTATGCATTCCATGTGTTTACTAGACCTGGCACTTTAGAGTAAAAAAAGCTCTCTAACTACAGCTTTATAGTCATCAGCTGGCATTTGTTCAAAGAGAAGTGTTTAGACTTTAACATACTAAGATTTCAAGTTGAATGCCTATTTCTATGGTTCCCAACCCTCTTCGGATTTTCGAAATTTTTGGATTTTTTGATGCTTTACCATAGTAAAATGGTCCAAAAAGGCAAAATCGTTAATAATGGTCGTAGTGTAAAAGCAGTTACATATTCGGATTCAACGTCGAATTTTACATGGGAATTGCTTATCAAAAGAGTTTTTGAGCTTTGGTTCGGATTTTGGATTTTTTGATGCTTTCCCATAGTAAAACGCAACGATCGCCGTCCAAATGGGCGCCTTGCACAAAACTCCGCTCATAGTCGGAAGCTACTTAACCAATTGCGTATTTGGAAAGAAAAGTGTTTAGACTTTAACATACTAAGATTTTAAGTTGAATGCCTATTTCTATGGTTCCCAACCCTCTTCGGATTTTCGAAATTTTTGGATTTTTTGATGCTTTACCATAGTAAAACGCAACGATCGCCGACCAAATGGGCGCCTTGCACAGAACACCGCTCATAGTCGGAAGCTGACTTAACCAATTGCATATTTGGAAAGTAAAATGGTGCAAAAAGGCCAAATCGTTAATAATCTAACAAATCGAATTAATTCTTTGTGTTGATCGAATAAAGTAATTTCTTTCGATAATTTCTAGTTTAAAATAGATTTGAACAAATTTGTAATTTTCGTTCGGCAATGGTTTAGTTTCGGGTACTGAATGTAATTCTGGTGTTTTCACATTTCCTACCGCGCAGCATATTCCTTGTGTTTTTCTTTTGAATTTGAAGGCACTTCGTGTATTGATTGCATAAATTATCCATTGTCTGGCTTTCTGTTGCTTGTATGTTGCTGACAGCGAGTTATACTGTAATTATACAACAGACACGCCTTTTTATCCGTCGTATATAAACTGGCAGTAAAGTTCGTGATGCACTTTTATTTCGTACTTGAGGTGTATAACGACCAATTGCTTGTCGTTTGGCTAAAATAATTGATTTTACAGCGACAGCAATGCTTATTTGGTCGACTTGGCATTATAAATCGAAAAACACATTTCAGGCGATTCAGGTATACCTAGATTCAGGGGGCGTGAAAAGTTTGGATTGGATTAGATAAATGGTGTGGACATTTAGGAGGGTTCTCTGATCTAGGGAACAGACTCCTCGGATTTAAGCCTGTCACTAATTTCATATAATCTCTTTCCCCATCCTGTACATGCAACTTTTACATGGTAAACATTTAATGACGATATGGTGAGCGGCTCAAACACCCTTTAAAAATTTTAGGCCAACCCCTTTAAAAATAATACGAAAACGTGCTGATTTTGATACAAAATACCTATGATAGATTAGAATTCGATTGGATGAATGGCGTAGAGACTTACAAGAAGGGATCCATGGGATGGACCTCTTAAATTCAATCATGCCATTAATTTTATATAAACCCATTTCTTAACTTACTCCTGTGAAAAAACTTATAGCACACAAATAATCAACTGATTTGTAACAATCAATTGATTAGTATGCCGAAAATGACATGTTTATTCACATTAGAGGCGCAACTAGTATAATTAGGTATCAAAATTCACTATCTTGACTTGCAAAAAAAGTCATGTCACCATGGATGTCATTTTCCGGGTACTAACTACATAGCTCAGGTAGGTACCAAAATTAACACCACCCCCTCCACCCCGGAAACCACGAAAATGAGACCCATGTCAGCCTTATAGGCGTAGATATTAGTAGGAGGTACTAAAAATGACACCTCGCACAAACAAAATTTCTCCATCTCGGATCTTAAAACGGTTGCCTTATTCCTAATTAGCATTCCCGAAAACCACGAAAAAGACATAATTGGCGAAAACCTAAATCACGGGCCGAATTTTTGTTAAAACACTTTTTCTTGTCAAAAATCGTCATTTCCGAGCTGCCACTTCCGGTGGACCGTTTTCTTAAAAAAATATAGAATCACTCCAATTATTAAGTTTTCATAACTAGATAAATGCAATCTATTTTCTGTCTGTCATAACAATTTGTTTATTACAGTTATTATAATTTAATTTTCAATCCAAATAAATGAAAATCGCAATAAATTTTGTGTCTGTGGTATTACAATGTTATTTTTTGCGTGGACTACCCCACGTTTTTTCACTACCCCCAATTTTTTGAGTTCTTATTTTGTAGTATAATTTTTGTTAATTTGCTATCCAATTTTCGCGGCTGTTTCCGGCAAATAATTTAAATCTTAGTATGCTGCTTTATTAATTTTTTCTTGTGACTGCAATATATCACTTCAAACGATAATTTTCCTCAATTAACGATTATTTTCCTCCTTAATTAGACAGACAAAAATAAATCGCGATTTTCAATTATCTAGATTGAAAAATAAATTATTACACTCGTAAAAACAAACTGTGGTGACAGACAGGACCCCGATTTTTGCGAGTGTGCCTAATTTATCGGGATAGATTACATTTATCTAGTTATGAAAATGTAATAATTCAGTTTTGAAAAAAATCGTGTACAGACAGACAGGCAGAAATAACTTAATAATCTAAATAACGAGGTTATCTAGTTTGTGTCTGTTTACGGTATAAGGGACTTTTGTCACTGTAAGCCAACAAGGATTGCACCCACCTGCAAAATAATTTGAAAATTTCTTTTATCAAAGAATACCAAAATTTCTTTTTTTAGGTTTCTACTTCTTTTAAGTAAAAGCATTTATTTAAAAGCACCTTGTATAATTTAACGCTCAATTTAAATTTTTTGTAACAATTTGGTGGTTTCACACCTTATGAAAAAAATAATTTAAGATTATTTTTGAGAAAAATTGACATCCCGCAAAATAAATATATTTTTTTGTTGCAGTCGTTTTAAAGCTTTTAAATTTCCAAGTGCAATGAACTAGCAATATTTTCACAAAACAAATACTAAAATTTTCATTATTATTGTTGGGTTATAATATTGCTGTCGATATACGAATCTCATGTGGGATTTATTAAAAAGTAAAACTGTTCTCCCTTCATTCGGCAAACATTTTTTATTTGATATTTTTTCACATCGACAACACATTGGACTTATTACGTGTACCCTCTCGCCATATTCATACATAATATATTGTATAATGAAATCCAATAACTTTTTTTTGTTGTATTTATTTTTTATATCCATTTTCCCCATTTTCATTTTCACAGTATAGTAAAAATATTGAACATTGTTTGTACTACAACAAAAAAATAAAAAATTTATTAATAACAAAACAATATTTTTATTGTATTGAACGTAAATTTATAGTTTTTAAAAGCCACAAAATTATGGAACATTTGAGTTATAATAAAAATATGTGTACAAATTAAATTGATTGAAGTGAAATTGATCGGCAATATACAATTTTTGTGTGTGTGTGTATGTATGAATGCTTTCGAAATATAATAAAATAATTCGACATGTAAATTTTAAAATTGTGTGGAGGGGCCAACAAAAAACATATATATAATTTTTTGATATTTAATCATTTCAATAATTTTCAACTTATATTGACATTAACACACACATTAAATTCGTATGTAATAAATAATATTGGTGGGGTGGTGGTAGCGGACTAAAGGAAATCGAAAAACCAATATATTGTATTTTCGATATAAAACTGAATATTTATTAGTCAAAATGAATGTATCGCGGGCATATTTTTGTGACGATTATTAAATATTAAAATTATTAAATGTTATAAATTCGCTGATGTTTTGATAATTAAATTTTTAGCATCCACAGCACAAGGACTTGTATTTAGGACTTTATATACATATACTATATGCCATATTGTATTTAATGTTCGATCAGTATATATCACATAAATTATGCATTACTCGCACAAATCGAATGTGCAATAAATTATTTTATGGGCACACAACAAAAAGTGTTAAAATATATAAATAGGTTTTTTGTTGTATATAATAGGATTATTTATTGAAAAATAAAATACATTTTATAGTATATACAGTGTGCTTTTTTATGTATAAAAGCTTTATTCGTAATAACTTCGTATTATGAAACATATGCTATTAGTGCTTTCTCCTAAGCTTATTAAATTGCTTTAAATAATTCAGATTTATATATATGCAAAATTCTTAGAAATATATATATTTTTTCACATCTGTCCAAAAATTTATATAAAGCTAATATAATGCACGTCACTCAAAATATTTGTATTTGTATACACCGAAAAAGGCACATGGCTAATGGCTCAACAAGATAAAATGTATTATAAAATCCCTAAAAATATTTTATGCTTAAAAGTCAGAATATATCTTAAGGCCATCGTTATGTACATAGTACATACGTAAACTACATAAAAAAGGATATGGATACTTCCAAAATATAAATGATATAAATTTTTAAATTTCCCAAAGACATTATTTTAAAAATTAAAATTTATGTATTTCTAAATATTTTGATTACTTAGACAATATCAAATTTATAAGAATAATAATGGACTTTAAGTTTTAGTACTTTACTAGGGGATACAAATTTATAATTTATATGCACAATATTTATTACTACTCTTTTATCACGTCAACAATATTTTATGTATATATTAGTATATAGTGTAGGAAATAAGTGGGCGGTTTATAGTACTTTATTATTATTTTCAAATGATGGACATTATATCTAAAATATAATTACAAGGTTTACACATTGTACAAGCTGGTGACTAGGAAATAAAATTATCACCTTTCAAATAACATATTTTTTTTTTACAAACACACACCCGAAAATCGTTCCCCCCATTACATAGCAATTATTGATTTTTTATTATAAAAAAAAACAAAAAAAAAAATTTTGTTAATAGGAGCTTTTTCGGTACTAAAATTTTACTACACAAAAGAGAAGTTCTATTAAAAATTATTACTTAGTTTTTGTAATTTATGGATGACAGTTTTTATTTTATACACATTTGATTTTTGTTGGATAGTAAATAATTTAGAAATAACGTGATAATAACAATAAACATATTAAAATAATAAACATTAATAGTTGTATATATATAGTGTGGTACCAAAACAAAAACAACAACAACAACAAATTATAGGAATGTTCCGGGGTGATAAAATTGGTTTTAAAATTTACGATTTCAAATTTTGTTTGTATTAAATTGATGGTGGCGCTCTGCTTGATCGATCGTTTTTGACATGTCGCTATAAATACTCATCAAATTTATATAAAAATTCGGAAAATTTATTGGCAACACAAGATATGTCAAATATTGTATCAAACACATCATATTTAAATAAAATAAAGATATTATGTAAAATTGTCAAAACATCTATTCCTCAGAATAATGTGTGAGCTATGTGAATTAACTAAATCCCTGAGGTGCAGATATATTTAACCTACCAGGCAAACAGAATCTTTTTACAAATATTTTTTTATATTACCTGTATTCACGGTGTAAAAAGGGTCAAATATTCTAAACCATAATGATGTAGTCTATATTGTCTATATATGTATATATACAAAATAATTAATGATAGGAAATAAATTTTTTCCTCAAACTCAAAAGAAAATAAACATATAATTATAGTTGTTATTAAAATTATTTTCGTAATTAACTCTAAATAGATCAAAACTAGTTGAAGAAGTAAGAAAAAAATAAATGATTATACAGTTACAACATCCTCTTATCAATATAAACATGTAAAATGTATACACGATGTAACTGGAATACATGATACAAGAATAATTAATTTTATGTAATTATTTATATTATTGATTTAGAATACATACTATTTAGATTTATGTTTTTTAAATAAATAAACTTTACGGTACGGGTGAGTGTGCGCTTAAAGAGTCTTTAAAGTGAAATAAATATAAATTGTTTATATGTCAATTTATATTTTAACATTGTTGTTTTATATAATCGAACATGCAATATATTTGCAAGAAATAAATTTAACCACTTTATCCAAAAACACTATAATACAAAAAATAAAATTAAAACATTCCCGTCAATATTTTACTTAAAAAAATTTATATAAACTGACAGAATGAAAAAATGAAAATTACACACAAAAAATACAAATTGTTAAATATTTTTTTGTAGATTTCGACATTTTTGTATTTTCCCATGTAGTCTGTCCAACATGTTGTTGCTATATCGTAAACTAAATAAATGACATAAATGTAAAATCAACAGTATTCGTGGTTTTAATACAGACAGCATAATATAAATTTTGTTTAAATACATGATATTTGCGCCAAAGGTTGCAAAGAAGTGTAGCGATAATCGACGTAAATAAAATATCATCTAACAAAAACCATACACATCTGATAACAGTGATGATAATGACAAAAATGTAATAATAATAATAATCATAATAATAAATGTAATGTGGTTAAATTTGAATAAAATGAAAAACAAGATTATTGCAATTTTGAAAGTGGATTGTAAGGCGTATTAATATAAATGTTTTACACGAAATTTCCTTTTGATCTCTCATCTCCCGAATCATAAACTAAACTCGAAAAAGGGTTCTTTCCGCATATTATTCTCAATTTTCTTTTATTATTATAAATTACTTTTTTTATGTCTATGTTGTGTTTGGAATGTGTATACATCAGAATTATGTAATATTAGAAAATTTTCGTAGAATATGGTGATAAAATTATGTTCACGTCAAAGTATGAATTCTACATTATATAATAAAAATATGTCTCAATGGAATATTATAAACTCGAATATGTGGTATTAAATATTTTTTTTGTTTGTTTAGTTATGTGGTTGGAAAAATAGTTTTGCTCGCGTAAAAGACGTGTTGAAATGTGTTAAAATTTCAATTATGACATTGTGCAATGCTTTGAATACGTTATTAGTATATTATATATACTAATGTCGAGGTGACATTGTTTTTTAAGTATGGAAATTAATCTCATGCGGATTTTAGTGAGAATTATATATTTTTAAATTAGTAAAATTTCCAGGGTCTATTCCTCAAAATAATGTTTGTGAAATATGAAATTATAAAATTTAAAAGTTTCATCATAAAACATATTTAGCATAGAAAAATAGTTAAATAGATCTCGATGACGCAAAAGGCTTTTACGGTTTTTTATAGATAACTATTTTAGAAAATTAGGCGTCAACGAATGAAAATAAAATTATTCAGTTGAACTTGAATATTTTGGAAGTATTCTATTTTATGTTGAAACCGTGCCGTTAATACATTAAACCACTCAAAAGCGATGACAGTAATTTATATAGGTATCTGATGCTTTCTCCGATGATTGAACCGTATTTTAATATTATTAAGCCTGATGAGAATAAGCTTTGAATGACAACTTACGTACAGTGACGGGTGATTAAGTTGGACAAAACTGCTTCTCATAGATCTGCAAAAACAGATGTTAATTATATGGACTAACAATTTTAGGGGTTTAATATATTTTATGTTACTTCCAAATAATGGTACAAGAAATCGGCATCTTAAAGTTGCCATTGTATTTGACCAATTCTATCATGTTTTAAAATAAAACAACTTCAAAAAGATTGATGGCCGTATGTTGTTTGTGTGGAAGATATTTGCTAAAGTAAAATATTAGTTCGGCTTAAACAAAATTCAAATGGGTCTAAATAATTTCTTACTCACCTCTAAATATCGAAGTGTAAACGTATGATCTTTCAGACGATAATTTGCAGCTGGAACATGTCATAAGTTAATGAAAGTTGATATAAGACGGCAAGACGCATTTGCGAAACTGAATGATTTTTAAAACTACTCGCTTACGGTCTTGTAATTTTACTCGTAAGAGAAAACATTTAAAATAATAACTGGTCCTAAAATATGACCAGGCGGAACTTATCCATTTTCTAATCGATCATGTTGAAAATTGGTTTTTGGAAATTGAGTTTTTAGGAAATGATTTTTGAACGAAGTTTAGGAACAAAGATTTTTGTAATGGAATTAAGCAATTTATTATGCTGAAGTTGGGTGTTGCGGGGGAAAATACGATTTTAGACGATTTTTGAAATAAGTTGTAATTTTTGAAAATGGGATACTAGAATGATTTTTTGAACTATAGTTCTGGAGCATGGGCACCAATGAATCGATTCTACAGAATAGTTCGGCTCATTCTGAGTACCGGAAGATCGCTATAGTTTCACTTGTATGCCGTCACTCAATATATCGCTGTTGTTATTTTCGAAACAATGTCGCAGGTTGGTTCATTTCATTTAAACGTGGCCGCACTAACTCCAATGGTTCTGAACACTCTGGTATACCAGAAACTTTAAAGATATCAGAAGGTAGTCTATAAAACTATTTTGCATGAAAGTCTAGCCATGAGAAAGCAGTATTCAAAATTTGAGTCGAGCTTGCTCACATTGGATACAATCAGCAAAGCGTCAAGGATGAAACTTGGATTTACCACTATAATCTGGATTCAAATCGTTAGTCAGTTGAGTGATCAGAAAGTCGTGCTAAAAACGTAAACATCAGATGATAAGATTTCTGCCTCTATATTTTAGGATGCTCAAGATGCTTTGTTCGTTAATTATTTTGATTAAAAAAAGACGATCAACGAGTATATGGCGTTATTGGTATGTTTAATGGAAGAAATGCGAAAAACAGCTTCAATAGCAAACGAATCAAGTATTGCAACGGTGGCAAAATTGCTTGATTTGTATTTCGAATTACTTTTCTATCTACAATATTATTTGGGCCTAGCCCCCAGCGACTATATTATCTGTTCGCAGATATCATAAAATGCTCTAGAGAAAGAGATTTGAGTCAAATGCTGAAGTCATAACCAAAACAGTCACCTAAATCGTTTGCCAAAAATCAATATTCAGGTTCAATATTTTCGTTCAAAATTCAACATAATTGGAGTTCTATATCACGAATGATACGTTTGATATTGGTTTTAAAACCTTTGATTGATTACGGATTTATTTTGTCTAATAAACCTTATCTTTCATTTAATTTTACAAAAACTAATCGTCCAAATGGATTATGATATGTAACGCCATCCTTTTGAAAGTACAAGTCGGTATCACACACGTTCATTAAATATTGGCAATACAAAATTTGTATCATGTCTCAGTAGCGCACACCTTTGACTATTCGATTAACATGAATATGTTTGCTACTGATCCAGTGGACTCAAAGTTTTGCATTCAATTTTTTATAGCGGTCGGACGCGAAAAAATAGACGCGAAATTTATGAAATTGAAAATTTAATTTATTAAAAAAGGACTGGGGTGAATAACGGCTACTTTATATTCTATTTAAAAAAAAATCATTCTTGAAGGCTCTGTATAAAAAAGGCACTAAAACCGGTTGGAATGAATGCACCACACTTGAAGGACACTATGTTGATGAATAAAGTCGAATTTTGATTTTAAAAATGTTAGTTTAGTAAATAGCCTCAGGACTTATTGAGTTTTAAATTTTTAATGTTTCATATTTTAACACTAGTTTGAAAAGCTTTTGAAAATAAACAACTTGTTTCGGCACTTCTTCGATTTTATCCACTATAAGTCAAGTATATGCTAAAACTATAATTTGAATAAATTTAAATATATAAATAATTTAGACTTTTGGTCTTAGAACTTGTAAAATATTTTAAATAATTTATATATTTGGGTTTTTGTAATAATACTGTTTGAAGAAAATGACTATAATGTCATTGAGAGAAAGCTTTCTTACGTCAAGTGATCAAAAAGTTGGAGTTGGATTTTCAACAACAACTCGGTCCCTGTACAACCAAGACAATTTAATTGATCAGTATGAAACTCCATACTTAAGCTTTTCCATAAACTGATGTTTGACTTTTTTTTATTTTTGTAAATACATATTTGGAAAATTTTATGGCGTTTCCAAAAAAAACTATTAAAAACCAAACAGATAGTTAATTAAATATTAACCAAAATTT
Organism: Nephrotoma appendiculata; assembly: GCA_947310385.1. Lineage (NCBI taxonomy): Eukaryota > Metazoa > Arthropoda > Insecta > Diptera > Tipulidae > Nephrotoma > Nephrotoma appendiculata. The sequence continues at coordinate 21,786,283 of OX371225.1, read as the reverse complement.
ATTCATTTTTTTTTTAAATTCTACCGGAAATGACGAGTTTTAATCAAAAAAAAGACTTGTTTCACCAAAATTCGGCTTCACTATAATACTACAGGTGGATTAACTTTTCGGAACCAAGCTTCCTACTTAACTTTTTAGATTAATTAGGAGATTCTTGCAAAATTTGGTGGAAATCTTGAGTACCGGAGATGGCAGCTTCAATGAGAGCTTTTTCAATTTTTGGTTTGACAATAAAAAGATTAGGATTTACAAAAAACGGCAAAAAATTAAAAGATTTAAATAACTATAAGAAATTAAATTTTCACCCAACATTGGTTGATCGTTTTAGTTTTCTGAAGTTTAAACAGAGAAAATGCTTTTTATTTTACAAGACAATTAATCATCTGCCAAAAGTTCGTTAAACATCTATGTTTTATATATCCATGGATGTTGGTTGTAATATGTTCACCCCTCCATTTTTGTTAAGGAGTTAATTGAAGAATAGTTATCAAGTGCAATTTAATAATGTTAGTTTTATTCGTTGTTAACTACTCACAATGTAACTGGAATGAATATAACTGTGGGCAATTTGCAGTAGGCTTAAATATTAAATTAAACATTAAACATTTCTAGTGAAGTTCAAATCATAATTCACTTCGCCTCCGTCCAATTTGAACCTTTATCAGAAAATTATAGGCGTTTTGCGGCCCAACAATAACCTTCTAATAAAACCTCCATATTTCGTTGAACTGAAACAACTCATACACAAAATTAAATTTATTGCCACTCACCTTAATTTTTTTTTGTGCCGTCTTGGAGCTTTTGTTGTCTGGTCGTTTTTATTATGGTTTTTTGTTGCTTTTTAATTGATAAATTAATTAAATTCTTAATTTTATTACTTCAATAATTTCCACTTGTATTTTGATATTTTTTTAATTTTTTTGAAAAAATATCAAATATTTCGTTGAAATTCTCGTAATTTCATCTTACTTGAATTTTCTGTCTGCAACGAAATAAAATAAAAAAAAAACGGTTGAAAAACCCATTAAAAATTAACATTATATAGTTTTTAAAATTTACTGTTATCCGTATTAATATAACAATAATAATAAAGTATATGCACAAGCTTAAAAGTTAAACGGAAGCTCAAAATAATTATATTCAATTTATTTAAAAAAAAAAATAAAATTAAAGTTTACGAATAGTAAAAGAAAAGTTTAGTGTTAAGCTTTATTTGTTTGTTTGTAAATAATATTAATAGTCGAATAAAGTAATAATAATACGTTTATCAACGGGTATGCATGCATGTACGTTTATATACGTATGAAGGTACCTAATAGGAGCGGGCGCTTTAAATATGTGCGGCGAGGAGAGATATGCATGTTAAAATGTCATACATTTTGATTGTTCATTTTATTTCTAATTTTTTATTTCCCGTACATACAAATTTAAAGTTTTCATGTAATTGTTATTGCGAATAGTTTAGGCCATGTATACATATTCAAATTTGGTATACTCGTACTGATAAGGATAAATTTATTTCGATGCAGTAATTATATATTATAATATAACCTAACCTATTTTTCGGTATATATTTACAGTTTATTATTATTACATATTTGGTGACATGCGGTGTTCATTTTCTTCTCATAAATTAATTAACACTATCCGTAATTAACTATAATGTAGCTATATAATGATGTATATTAGATAGATATACATAGATTAAGCTACTCCCTCTTGTATTATATTATAATATATTTATAGTTTTACGAGCAAACTATTTTAATATTATATATAATATATAAAACACTAAAACTAATTTATTATTAATCAAATATCTCCTGGTGTGAAATATCGTGTTGTTTCTATTATGGTCAAATTGGTTTTCCGGATGTGATAACTTAGCAAAGAAAATATAAAAAAAATACAACAATACCAACTCGTACCAAAACAAAATGGTTAGAATAAATTTTTTATCGAATATATGTACTATATATAAACCAGGTGTATTTAATCTATGCATCACGGATCAGAATAGTGCCGACTTTTTGATACATGATAAATTATTGGATTTCGATGCATTTTGTGTATGGTTATGTTGTGGTACTTAAAAGCCAAAACATGAACAGGACCGCTTCTGATTGATCTGAGCTTTTGATGGTCTTTTACATAAATTTCACAAATTTCAATCTGAAATTATGAAATAATACAGAACTATACAGCATTATAAGTAGAAAATTTATAACGACATCTCGAGCAAAACTACACCTGCAATGAAAAATCCAGTACGAGTTTCAAAATATGTAAAGGCTTGCAGCAGCCATAAATATTTGATTGCAGTGATGTGCATCTACGTGTATTTCGGATTTGCCTATACAAGAGTAGATAAATTCGTGAATTTGTATGTTTTGGGTGCGGGCCAATAGTCGGGTAAAAGTCAATTTTAAGTAAATTTTCGGTAAATTCATTTATTTTTCAAAAACTCTATGACAAACTGATCGAAAAATCTGTTCTAAATCCGGTTTTTACCAAAGTAAACGATTTACCCGACTATTAGCCCGCAGCCTATGAAGACAATGTATAGGTTATTGCTTTTTCTGTTGTTGTTTCTACTTTAAATTGGAGTTTACCTATATTTTGCAATTTTAAATTAATTTTTCCAAAACACATAGGTAAAATTATTACGATTCAAATAATTCAAATCATCTACATTAGCTGAGGGTCAATAGTCGGGTAAATCGTTTACTAAGGTAAAAATCGGTTTAGAATAGATTTCTCGATCAGTTTTGCCATAGAGTTTTTGTAAAATAAAAGAATTTACCGAAAAATTTACTTAAAATTGACTTTTACTATTGGCCCGCAGCCATTGATTCAAATTATTAGTTCGGGTTTATCAATAAAAAAGCCAAACGCCACTGAGAGTCTCGTGGCAACCGTTGCAATTTCTTCAGAATAGTTTATATCAGTATTTAATGATTTAATCGTTTAATTTTCAGACTAGTATTGTTCTTTAGTTTACGTTTATTAGCCAGTGCAGCAGTACACAACCGGCCACTTGGTTAATCAATGTCCTCGGTATTGGTACAACGATATGACGACGACACGCCGAATTTCGGTGTAACTGATTGTTTTGTGTGGTATTACCAGATTAAAATTGGCTGATATCAATAAATATTCTCTTCTTGTACAACTATCGCCTCGCACTGGGCTAAATTCACGATTATAAACGAAGTTCTTTGCTCAACTCCACCTGTTAAGCAAATTTTGGAAATTGATACTGAATTCACTTTCATTATACATAAGTTTTTCATTGATTTTTTTAGCAAAAGGGCGGAATTTTTAACGGAAAATGGCGGCCACACTAGTTTGATGTAAGAACAATTGAATTTTTTTGCTTGATGGACCTCCAGGCCTCATATAAATATTAGAGTATATGAGTGGTTTAACCGGAATAAAATTTATACTGTTAAAAGTGAGACAGGGTCCCACCTTTATAACCCAATATAGCTTAATCAAAACCACACATGTTCGTTAACAAAATTTACTTATGATGAGTTGTAACTTGCCAAGCGTATTTGGTGCGATTTTGGTTTTTGGTTTCAATCTATTTTCCAATTCTTTTGTTACCGCTCCGGGAGATGTTTACAATTTTTTTAAATGTATTTTAGAATAGTGTAAACAAAGTTCTAACATCAAAATGAACATGGGTAATTTAAGATGATATTTAAAGGCTTCCTAGGAGTTTCATGAATTTAAACAAAGTTTTAAATTTTATTTCATCAAACCTAGAGATGTTCACGGAGCCTCGCCTACATGGTCGCACAGAATTTTTTACGCTTACGGGTATATTATTTAACCCAGAAATGTTCACGGGATCGTTTTGATATATTCGAATAGGTCAGAAAATTTTCTATCAATATTGGGAAAACGGGATACGAATGATGATTTTCACCATATGTTTAAGAACTAAAACTTCACCATTTTCAATTTTATTCTCAATTGGAAATTTTGGATTTTCGCCAATCAGAATTTTACCCAATTGACATTCCCAAATAAGCTACGAACTCGATTTATTGTAAAAACAATCAAATAACAGAAATCCTAGAGATGTTCAAAGGTTCGCATTTATATTTTTGGGTAGTTAAAATTTCGACTTTCGATGGTTCCGGACAGTGTTCGCGGTTATAATAATATTTACTTCGCCATACAGGACTTAGAAGTTTGCCTATGCCTATTTTCGTATTTTCTCAAATTAAATTATTACGGAATCTAGATAGAAGGATGAAGCTAGTCCACTTAATGTGTAACTCATTAACTGAAAATAAAATCAACAACAGAATAATCTTGAAAATGTTTTAATTCTTTATTCTAGACGCGAATCAGCGGTACAATTAAAGCTCTGAACTTTCCAAAATTCGAAGAAACATCTCTAGGATTTCTGTTATTTGATTGTTTTTACAGAAAATCGAGGATAAACTTGGCGAAAATGATAAAATTACCAAGTGAGAATAAAATTGAAAAAGTTCGTTATAACCAATTCGGTTATATGTAAGAGATCCCGTGAACATTTCTGGAACATAATCGTACACGTAAGAATTTCTCTAGACATATTTTTAAATCTCATCATAATCAGATCAAGTTCACCCACACTCATATGGTTTTGACTGGTCTCTCTGGCAATGTAGGTGATTTTTTAAATTAAAAAAACTTTAGTAAATTGAATTCAAATTTTCTCGTGTGTATATCTCAGATTATTAGAGAATTGTTTGATCTTTACAGCGATACTATTTCGGGCTCAGGAACTTCTCTAATATACATGTTAAAGATTATGTAAACATATTTCAATTTGCAAAACAAATCCGATTAGAATATTTTTAAATTTAACAGTGTGAATTTTAGGTATGTCTTTCACAATCATTTGCATATCTTTCCACATAATCCCGTTGATCTAACTCAGCAGTTTATTAAGCAAACCTTTTAAATCCTTTTCTAAATCCATTGATTTAAGCACTCTTCTTCTATTATGGAAAACCAGGATGTTAGCTAAAATGGACCTCTAAAGCATATGAAGGAGCACAAACGAATGTTCACGTATGAGAGTTGGGAAGTTGAGGCATCAATGGTTGGTGGTCTCATGCGTTCACGTCGAAACCACCAGTTTGAACTATATTAGAACAAACCAATAATCCGATTCGCCGATCACGTCGAAAATTGGGTCCACAACGCTGAATTTTCACCTGTCGTTCCAGTTACTCTCCATCCATTTTCGAAGGATCACCCGTCGTGTACGGGTTGGTCCTTTCGTCCGCCTGATCAGTTTATCACAATTCACGGCAAATAAAAATTGGCATCATATTAAGGACAACTTGACTAAGGGCGACGAGCTACCTGATCGACCAAACTTGATAGCGCGAGTATTCAAAATCAAATTAAAGCGCGATCAGATCTGGAATAGAATCTTTGGCATTTCCAATGCTTTCTGCTACTCGATTGATTGATTGATTGATTGATTGGACTGTAGAACCAAGTGCTAGCCAAGAGTCCCGGATAACGCCGGGCCTATTCCTACAGCCTGTTTACATATAACAATAGGAAGGATAGGAAAGGTTTTTTTTTTTTTTTTTTTTTGGGACGGAACGATCCGGTTGCAGACACCTAGCGATCGTACGGCACAACACAATTCTAATCTACTTCTAATCTACTAGGAAGGGCAAAGGCTTAATAGGTTTAATGGATAACGATGGTATTGCTTTGATCTTCAACAATTGCCTCACTAAATCAGCAACCTGAGAAAAAATAATATTATTTCACGTGTATCTGGAAATTTCCTGTAATATAATTCTATATTAATATTTTTCAGCTATCTAACATAATTGATTAATTAGATCAGTCCGGTTCCAAATACCTAGGTAAAGCCAATAGTTAATAACATAATGAAAGCACAATTCTAATGTACACAACCAGCAATTAATATTTCAAAGAAGTATTACTTCATAACATCTAAAGATTCCTGAAATTAATTCTTAATTAATCTACCCTACCGGTTTCCTAAATAATATACATATTTATTAATTTAATCCTCTACAACTCCACAACTTACAATAAAATTTCCTGAAATCATAGTAATTTGAATTATATTAACAATTAATATTAAATTATTAATAATTTCTCTAAAACCATTAGCATTTAATAAATTCACTGCAAACTGGCCGTTAAAATAACTCAGTAACCATATATTAATTATTAAACCTGAAAACAAACTGTATGCTTATTACTGACTACTTAATTTATTTAATATATTCAACCTTAAAAAATAATGAAGCGAGACTCACGGATGACGCCTGGATCGCCATACACCTTTATTACATTTAACAAGATGGAAGGATAGGATAGGATAGGCAAGTTAAATATGACGGAATCGACCCGGTTACAGACACCTAAGTAGTCGATAGTTAGTAAATTGTTAGTGTTGAAAATATAATGTAAAGCGGTTAGCACAAGACAGCACAATTATTTTTAATTTTTTTTTTAGATATAAATAATCAGCATCCTAAAACAAAATTATAATTAATAATGTTGCCATCTAAATTCTAAATGGTAAATTTCTTGAACAAAATGTCATTATTAAAGATTCATTATTTAGAACAGTATAAGATTTAATTAAATTATACTTGAATAAAATAAATGTAGTGTAATGATTAGTACCTATTACCTAAAGTAATTTGTTTCTCTTAAAATAAATAAAATAAATCGAATTCAAATATTGTAGAATCAGGAAAAGAACCCACAACCTTTCTATCATCAACTGATAGAATCTTTTTGAATCTGTTAATTTAATAGACTTATTTATAAAAAAAATTAAATTAAAAAAAAATACATACTATATAATGTAAAAGTCACTTGCGTCCTTGCCATCCCTAATCTAATTCAAATATTAAGTTTATTTATAAAAATAAAAAATAACGACATCTTATTTCAACGATAGCTAATCTGGAATCTATAAGGTAATTTATCAATAATGAATGTGTGACAATTATTCCCAATCAGAATTAAATAAAACTATTAAGCTAATCAGGGATCTGTAAAGTGACAAAATTAATAATAAGTAGGTGCTGGTACAGTTGTAGAATCCATTAAAATCAAATAACTCATTCGATTGTTGAGCGCCCCAATTATTAAATAAATGATTAACTAAATATTGAAATAAGAAAATCAAAATTAATCTCTCATTAAATAAATTATAATATTATTAACAACAATTACATAAATAATCAATCATATAATTGATAACCACTGAGAATTATTTATCCAACCTAGAACAAGCTAACAAAACCTTTATATATTTACAGTCTCCCGAAGTAAGCTAGAAAAAAAGTTTAATTAAAGAAATTCCATGAACCCCTAAAATAAAAACCTTTGTATCTAAGTATAGCAATATTTGTCTGCATTTAAATTTTATTCTGTGCTTCCACTGTGCTAATCTGTAACTTTAAAAATTCAATATCAAATTTATTAGCAAACCCGATAGTCATTATACGATTCCTACCTTGCCTGCTTTCTAAAAAAAATCATGAAAATTTGCAAGCTTCTTAAGAAAAATACTAATTAAAATTAAAATTTAATTTAAACAAGAAACTGGTAACACTGTTTTGTAACTTTATAGAATTTCCCTCCACCAACAATGCTTTCTGCTACTCGATTGAGTTTCGAAATTAATTAATAACACCAGAGATTCCAGACGCAAACCTAAGTTCTCGACTGCTCGAGGTCATCAGGTGCTGCGTGGACCTTGCAGGGTTCACAATCGAAACACGGCATGCATGTAAAATATTATTGATCAAAGAAATTTTCCACGCTTATTTATCGATCTCGGCACAAACAATATAACCACGCACAGTAGTATCTCTACACTGAGATTCTACATCACTGAAAGATAAGGAACGTTTATATTTGAGAGTTTTGCTGCTTCACATTCGAGATGCAAACAAATTTAAATCCTTTTAAAAATTCGATGATGTTGTAAACGATACAACGAAAGCGTCAGAATTAGTTGACTGAGATGATAAACGGGAGCGCTGCTTAACAGAAGCCGCCATTTCTTAATATTAAAATAACTCCGATACACATTCGCTTATATGCTGTTTCTGCAATTTATTGACTCCATTTAATCTGTGGAATAACTTCTCACTCGAAATGGCTCTCGATTTCAATAAAAACCTTTCAGACGATAATGCCAAAAAATTGACAATTCACGACATAGATGCGGTGCTCAAACAGCTTTCAATTTCGTGATGTTTTTTGGCCTTCCAAACCCAACCGGAGATGTTCCACAAATATAGCTTTCTAATCAAGCTTAAGAACGCGACGTAGCCAAAGAGTGAATTACGTTGTTGAGTAATAAGCAAATCGACGAATTTGGAAAATAATCATGGCAGTATGACCTAGAAGGTACCAGTAGTTGCTATTTCGACGTTCCTGGTGGTTCAGGTAAGATATTCCTCAACATAAATTGTTGGTATTTTCGCGAGGTCGATGACAAACTATGCTTCCGTTTGCCGAACAGTTCACAGTAGATTTAAACTGCCTGTCCTAATTCTTGGGGTTATGATCAGTGGAGTGTCATCAACGCGCTTGAAGTCTATAGAAGTTAAAGATTTTCGAAAGGCTTCACCATCGATGAAATCGAAATGCTTGCCAAAAACGGATTGTGGTGCAAAATGAGCAACTTTTACCCGAGATAATTAACAACAACGTTTCCTTCAGTGGAAAGATATTCGTTGTCAATGAAAACTTTCCATAAACCCTTCCTGTTGCGCCAAGAGGAACATGCTTGAAAGTTGTATTAAGTGGGCCGATTTTGTGGTCACTTCACTAAGTTATCACTAACGACCAACATGCGATAGCCATCGACTCGCGCCGAGCCAATAAACCAGGCATTATTACAGCTCAGACAATTTGAAGGCTCGCACCACGAAAAATTCGCAACAAAGACATTTTCTTGCTGATGATCGACAATTCACACGCAACGAAGTTTACGAAAAAGTCTTCAAAGTAGGTAAAAGACACGAGCTAAAACATTTTTATTTCAATCTTCGTTTCACACTATATTTCACTCTATATTTTTAGGATTAAAAATTCCGGCCGCAGGCATGATACGCGACGTGAAGTACTGCGTCGCTTACTAGTTAATTTTAAAGCGATATACATTAAACATTTTTTTAAATCGGTATTTCTGCAATTGTCATACTGTGTTGCGTTAAAAGCAACGTTGGACAATTTTGAGCAAAAGTATATCATTAATTGACGTTTCAGTCGAAATGGAAATATTCGTTAGATCATGATAAAACTTGAGAGTGATAGACTACTTTTTGACAGAACTAATTATTGCACTTCAAATTATTCAGTCCGCAAATTTTAAGAATTCATTTTTAACAATATCCACCTTTCTGTCAATAGATACCCTGCTCTCTGTAAAGAATTTTTAAATTATTTAACAACCTGAAGACCAGGACATGGAGTCTGATCAAATGACAAATGACAATTTTTTCTGACATTGTACTAAAAATACTGCTATAATTTTGTGGCAAATACTTGTGAGTACTAAATCGCGGTTCGTATGCCATGACTTTTCCGAAATGTCACAAAAAATAAGCTGACAATATTATTAATATTGTCATTTTTTTTTATTATCGTGACAAAAGTTTTTATACAACATATGTGTGAGTATTTATAATTAAAATAAATTTATTCTTTATTGAACTGCCAATAGTTTTGCTATAACTAAACGCTGTCGTTGCTGTAAACTGCTATAAATGTAATTTGATCCGGAATCGTAAATTTTCAGTGATTTCAATTTGTACCAATAAGCAAATGTCACGAAAAATTGTCATTTTGTCGGAATCTACCCCCAGGCGCTAGATTTTGATCAAGTGACAAATGACAATTTTTTGTGACATTGTACGAAAAATTTTGCTGCAATTTTGTGACAAATACTTGTGAGTACTAAATCGCGATTAGTATGCGGTGGTGACTTTCCCGAAATTTCACCAAAAATAAGCTGACAATTTTAATAATATTGTAATTGTTTTTTATTATCGTGACTTATAAGTTTTCATCCAAAATATATGTGAGTATTTATAATTAAAATACAGCTGCTGTAAACTGCTCTAAATGTCATAAATCATTTTATCCATATCAAAAATTTCCAATGACAAGCAATAATGTCACATCAAATTGTCACTTTGTCAGAATGTACCCCCAGAACAAACTGAATCGGAGAAATACCAAATATAGCTTATTTCCCATAAAATAGCAAACCAAAATTTATATAGCTAGGTGAAACAATTGGCTTTTTATAAGATCGCAGTAAATACAAAGCGCGTGTATGGCTCAATTTTGAATCAGTTTTCATTGACACCATCTGTAAAGTTGTATTTTTAGGGGTGTAAATAATTTTAAACATATCAAAATAAACTTCTACCCGAAGAATTACTTCAAACCTTGGATCCAGCAGCATTTGAAGTCATTAAAAATAAAGAAATGTTCAAAAACGCTGCATCTAAATATTTCAACATTCCACGAGCAATATTAATTTTATGTTTAGGCCGAAAGTTCACCAAGGTCAAACCTGGTCTTCAAACAATTTTATTTAAAACTTTTGAAAAAGTGATTGAGATGTTTTACATTGCGTGAAGGAATTTTGAGATCACGACAAGAAAGACTCTCTTGGGCATGTTATATGCCAGGGAATGGAGCGTTTCAGGGTTTCTTATTGAACCGTGTAATATTTTAAACACACCATTAACCCCTGCTATTGCAACCATAGGTGCTAGCGATAATTAAAGTAGGTTTGTTTCAATTTAGAACTTTCTGACAGAGAACAATTGTTTTGATATTTTAGAGCACCAACAAGAATTTTCAATGGAGAAGAAACAAATTGTTTAATGAATTCCAAAATTAAAACGGTGCTTGCAGCAAAAGGATCTCGCAATATTTACGACGTTGACTGTGGTATGGCAAAACCAAACATTACCCTCATATCCACCTTTAGCTGGGCTAGAGCAAAGGTGCCTCCAATGACCATATATTTGTACCAAAGGAACCCTGAGAAAATTACAAAATCAGCACCAGAAGAATACAATTTAATATTCCTCCATCCATATTTAACCAAAATTGAGAAAAAATTTCCTATTATATTTTTCATTGAACGCCACACCATCAAACATATTATAGCTATGAATAAACTGTGCGTTCAACTGGGAATAATTTTTATACCTTTTTATTGTAGTGCAACACACATTCTCCAACAAGCTGATGTCAGCGCAATCAACCCTTTAAAAAATACTTGTAATAAAACAATTTTTGGGTGGCGGCGTCGATTAAATGCAAGTGAATTTCTGATCAAACAAAAGTTTGACCCTTTGCCTGCCCAAGTAGATTCCAGTATTGATAAACAACATCATTTTCATAGTTGATAGGTTCTGAGAAATTAAAACAATTTGAAGATGCTAGCAATATGCAATACTATAATATTGCGAAATCGTTAGATGGTTTCTGGAATCTGTTTAAAATATTTCTTGGACTTTAAATCAACGATCTTACACCAAAGATCATGTATACAGAAGTTTTGTCAATACAACCATACGTCGTTACAATATGAATTTAATTTAGACGACTTTTTAGATTGGCTGATAACAGCAGCAAGAGAAGGCATTAAGCCTGTTAAAACTAACAAAATTTTCGGCATAACTAATCAATTGTGGTTGTGGATATAGGCTGAACGAAAAAGACGAAAAACGAAATGAAATTTTACGAACGAAGAAAAATATTTACAAGACTAAAAAATAAAACCAAAAAAATTCAAGAGAAAGCTAAACCATTTCTAGAAAAGGGCATAAAAATATATCTTCCAAGTTTAGTAAAGAGGCTTTTCGTATTATTACAAGCTAGTTCCAGAAATTTGGGAAGCCAAAAAATTTCCATTCGATTGATAATCTTGGTGGCAATATGTAAAGTTCTTCACCAAAACTCAGAAATTGCATCAGTTGACAACGATTATTGTAACACCAATGCTTATAAATGATAAAATATAATAATATCTTTTCGTGAAAGAATTCCATCTATATATGGGATGTCGTCAGTTTTCAGATTCTACAAGTAAATATCGGAAACAAAAAAAAAATCATCATAATTATCAAGTATCCGTATTTCCGTACTTTTCAAGGTGTTGCGCAATAAAAAAAAAATTGCGTTCCGTGTTTTATTTCCAAAATCAGTGTATGACCCCATTGAACGCCCATCATATATCCAATTAAATATTCAATAAAATCCAAAAATGCTATTAATTTTTGAAAAGTAATTAAATTATTCTTCATATATTGCTGTATAATAGATTTTTTTTTTAAATTATTTTTAAAAATGAAATCCTATTATAAATGATTTTTATTTTAAAAATTAAATGGAAAATATATAAATTAAAAATTATTTTTATTTGGTTGTATATTTATTTTTAAATGAAGTTTTAATGAAGCTTGTGTGAATTTGGCGTGCACACCAATTATAATTGAGTTTATATGTTTGTGTCGTACAAATGAGTATTTCTGTTCATGCCTCGGGATTTTTAATTAGCACACATTATTTTTCTTAGATATTAAAAAATAAATTGTTATTTTATAACATTTATATGAATTTTTGTAATAAACTGTGCACTTCCAGAAAAATGACAAACCACAAAAAATAATACAAAGTTTAAATATGACATCTATTCACCGAACAGTTTTATATTATTCGATATCAGAAACAAGTTTGTTTAAAATTTATTGTACTCGATTTATTTTTTTAATGTCAATGTACATTGAAAAAAAGTCTTCATACTTTTTAATTTTTAGTATTCATTAATTTTACTTGTTTAAGAAAAGGGACCATTACGTAATAAATTTTTTTTTTAATAAAAATATTTATGATGAAAATTAAGTTTGTTTTGTTCCACTTTCTGGACTAGTTAGGCATAAAAATATATTAAATCTTAACGTTTTCCGTCACAAATAATGCGTGCATTAAATTTTTCCACCAATAGCAACACAACAATTTTATTAATTTTGGTGAGCAACACTTACCCGCTCAAGCCTTTCTAATCCCTAACCAAAACCACTTTTATACACATTGAATGTTAAAAAAAGTAAGCAAATATTTATATGTAAATTCCGAAAACAATAAATGTTTAGTTTATAAAATATTTAAAATTGCATCATCTCCAGAGTATCTCCAGAGTATCATAATCAATTATTGAGTATAAGTTATAAACCAATTTAGTATATTGTTATTTTTGGTATTGTAAAAGTGGAGCTTTTTGTTTTGTTTTTACCTACACAATTCACATTCATGAGACCCAACCATATCGTGTACAGCATATAAATGGAATAGGAGGTATAAATAAAAAGCTTTTAAATGAATCTAAAGCCGAACAAAGAATATTTTACTACACAAAATTTACAAACATGAAAAATTAATTTTTTTTGTATACGTTTTGTACTCTTGGTACAGAATGTTGATTAATTTTTGGTATGCTATTATACGTACCTTTTACATATTTAAATGACCAGGTTGGTATTCTATGCTTGGTATGGCCAAATAGATTGCGAAGAATTTCAACGAATGTTACTCTGCCTTCGATTTTGAGCATCCAACTTCTAGAATTTCAAATAAATGCCTGAATTTAATCTAATCTAGATATAAGTACTATATAAGTACTATAATTAACCGATATCTTAGTAAAATGGAAGTAAAAAAAATTATAACTTTTCTGTTGTCAAATAACTGAATTCATGAAATAGGTGTGGTAAGGTCAAAAATGTTAAACTGTACTGAAAACGGCTTGGCTTTTATTAACACAATTGGTTTTTCTGTTGTAATGGATCTCAAAATATAAGTATACAATTCAACTCTTGCTGTCAATATATTAATATGAACAATCAAACATCAAGAAGCACACCTTTACATTTTTTACAGTAAAGTCGTATAGGAACTTTAATTCATAAAATTATTGGACATTTTATGGATATCACATCATGGTTGTTAGTCTGGATATTCGGAGCACTCACATATATAAATGAAATGTTTTCAAACAAATAAAATATTTTTTAAATTTAAACATAAATTAAGTTTTTATTTTAAATCAATAAATAGTTGCCAAAAACAACGACATTCTCAACTGATAAATTTTCAACAAACTATTTTCGCACACCTAAACAACAAAAGCTTCAACAAAAATATCCCAAAAATGCTTGTTATATTATATTGACCAAATTTCCAAAAGTGTTGTCTACTAACATTTAACCAACAAGCAGTAGAAGTATTTAATTCCTCATAAAATGAGGTGAATAAATTGAGAATTAAAAATTGAAAATAAAATTTTTAATTATTTTTATGGTTAGCGCTATTTGGAAATATGTCAGAGGACTCACTGAAATTGGCCATTTGGGTTAATATTTATAAAACTTGTATCATCTAGATTAAGAAAGTAGCACTTAGGGGTATATCCTCTATTCGGTCGCAAATTAATTATTTGCGACCACAAATATGGTTACTAGATTTATTTTGTCATGCCAATTCTCACATTTTTTTTAATTTAAATTTATTTTGCGATTGAGAGTAAAAATCTACGAAAAGACTGCTACGCATTTTCTGAGGTCGCAGTATTTTAATGTATTTATACTTAACAGTTGCAAAAAAATTTTAATTCGCAAATAATTAATTTGCGACCGGATAGAGGATATATACCCCTTAAAAACATTTTTGGACAATATTGTTTATGAGTAGAGTGCCCTGCTGTCTGTACAAATCTGTAAGAATTTAGAAGGTTTCGATGTTGTGACATGAACTAAATTTGGAAAGTAGTTTCGTAATAATATTCTACAAACGTTTCGCAAATAATTCACAAGAGGACGACAAATTTATCGATATGATTTTTCTTTTAAAACGTATGGGCTATTCCGGTAAATACGGTACCGTTTGTGGAAAAATTATTGATAATATTTTTTACCATTTTGTCGACTGTTCACAAAAATTTGTCAGTTTTTTGTCAATTTAGTAGAATTTTGTGATTATTGGGTAGAAATCATTAATTACAATAATTGGTTTACTAAAAAAGAATTAACGCAATTTGCAAAACAATAAACAGAAAAATATATTGAGTTTGGAACAGAGGCATTCATTTATACGCCGGAACCGGACTTACCGATCCCCCCAAATAAAGTTACAGAAGCAACTATATTTTAACTGATTGAGATCATGTCAAAAGCGTGATTTTCGGGCTAGACATAACAGTTTGTTAGATTTAATATTTTGGTTCTATGTCGAATTGGTTTAATAGAGTTGGTAAGTGTGTCATTGTACCCGACATTTTTTATTCTTTGAAGAGAATCGTTTTTGGAATTTGGAATGGTGATCTTGGGTACGTTCCTTAAAATTGCAAATGCGTTTGATTTGAGATGCTTATCTTAAATTTGATATTGATAATTTAATTGTGAAATGGATTGAATCTATGCTTAAATTTCGTGCTTATGAGACGGAGTTGGCGGAGCGAGATTGCTAAGATTGTTCACAGAATGGTGATCCCTACCTCTGCAAGTGCAGGTTTGCTTATTAAGAAGGTTTTAGTAATGTTTTATCGAGGATTTTTCTGTTGATCTAGTCCCAACCATTTTATAAGAAAACCTTTTATTAACTGCTACGTTCAAATTGACTAAAGTAAGAACGGAGAAAACCAAATGCTAACATTTGTTACCAGTGGTCCTATTTTAGTTTTCGCCGGGAATAAAGAATTGGGAATTAGTGACGTGTTTCTAGCAGTTGGGAACTTTTTATTCCCCAAAGTGTATTCTAGCGTCCATTTTATCCACTTCCATTTTATAGCACTTTTGACGTTAATTTTTCCCCATTATACTATTTTGGGGGAATCGTAATTCGTACATTTTTGAATTTTTAAAATTATGTTTTCCTAATAAATGTGTATTTAAGAATAAAAGTTGTAATTAGGTCGCAATAAGTGTTTTAGTTTATAAAAACCTACATAAATTTTTTTTATCCGAAAAATTATTCTCAGTCTACCAGGATTTACATTTAGAAACGGAAAATAAATATTTAGGAATTAATGCAATTTAAAATTACAGCAAAAAATATTCCCAATTCCCCGGCAAACCCGGAATGGGGCCACAGAAGACGACAATGATATTTGTTATAATTAGCTTAGCTTTACACGCATTCAGGTTAAAAAAATCGTTTATAAATAATTAGCTCGTATAACACGTTTTAAAACTTTATTAGTAACCAACAAATTTTTTTAATAAACTTAACGTTTTAAGGATTTTTGACGAAGGAGCCGCAGTATTTTGAAATTAATAGAAAGTGTTCTAGAAATGTATTTCGAGCATAACTGTTGTTGATTATTGACGAATTTTTGTGAATTTTTTTTAAGTAAATGTAAAATTTTACGTAAAAATTACAAGCATGTTAGCTCAGTTTTACAATCAAAAGCTTAAACTTTTTTTTGTATTCCTGATGAAATTGCACACAAAATAACATGATTTCACGAAATTATTAATTTATATATCTACCAAATGTAAAACTTTCAAATTTGCAGTGTTACGTCCTAGCAAATCGTTAATTAATTAACATTTGGTGGTCTTGAGTTCAATGAAATAGCCTAAACAGCATAGATTTAAGCCCTTTATCTATAAATGGGTATTTGAACTAAATATTAAGATGATGTTTCTAATTTATACGTTAATATTTTTTCAAAAAGCTTAGTTTTATTTCTACAACCTTCGCTAACTTAACAAGTTAATTATATTCTAAACAAATTTATTTTGAAATGGGCACTCTCAGATAACTAAAGAATATTAAAGACATAATTTTTGCTAAACTGGAAGTTCGTATAATTTTAATAAAAATTAAAACCACAAAACTTTCATAAAATCATAAAATTATAGTTGTAATTAAAATTGTTGAGGTTTCAAAGATAATCATTTTGTTTAGTTTACGGTTTCTTAAAAACTGTTTTTACATTTATTTAAAGCTATCCGTTAAAAAACTTTTTAATAATAATTCATTTAATTTGAAATATAATTCAACATCTTGATGACATGGAGAGTACAATACAATTTGTCGACAAATTATAATATTATTAATACATTTTCGATGTGGACTATTTACCAAAAATTTGTTCTTTTTGTCACTTTGTATCTAATAAGTATAGCAATTTTTGCAACAACAAAGAATTTGTAAAAATTAAAATTGAAAAATTTGAATCATTCCAGGTTATATATTTTGTGTTTTTATTCGCGAAGGTTTTACCAAAGCTGCATTTTGCTATATAACAAACTTATATTAACCATTATTGGTCTAAAAAAGAATACTTATATAATATTTTTTGCTTTTCAATTAGTTTAAAAGGCTTTTTTATTTCATATTTAAAGCTTTTGGATTGGAGTGTAATTTATTTTAATATAAGTGCAAAATTAAACCAAGCAATAATTAAGCTTCTATTCAAGAAATAAATAATCGATGATGAAAATGAAATATTTATATTTTTAAAGCATTTTTACAATATTTAATGCAGATGAGCTTTCCCAAAATTTAAATTTTTTATTGTTACCACATTACCACAATTCATTAAAAACCTGTACTTATAAACTATTCGCGTTAATTGTCATGTAGTTTTTTAAGTGTTTTATAATGGTTATAAAGCTTTTGTTCAGACGCAGATTAATTAGTGAAAAATATTTTAACGGACTTTAATTATTTATTCTAAAACACTTTATTTTAACAATAAAAAAGCTGAGCTTTTTCCATCAACAACTTAGCAAGTAAAGTATTTCAAATTATTTTGTATATATTTGCCATGTTTGGTGTTAGGAACCATTGTTTGGATTTACGAATAATTGAAAAAGTTTTTGTATTCCATCTTAGAAGTTATTTAAAGGACCATACATTTAAACTATCGTGCCATTTAAAACAACCTTTTTTAAGTTTTTTATAGTTTAGTGTTTTCTTCGGTGCAGAAAAATGAAATTTTTATAAGTAATTAAATTATTGCTTACATAAAAGAATTATTGAAAATTAAATTGAAATATGGATACATATGTATATCGGAGCTTTTAAACAAATCGTGTATAGAAAACCATTATTTTTTATTTTGTTTGCGAAACATTAAATTCCTCATGAAAAGTGATCGTTGTGTTACCTATTATTTCTAGTAAGTATCAAAATTTGAGGAGTCTCCTGATATAGTTTCAAAGCTTTTGTTCAGAAACGGAATAACTATATGACATAAAAAAAATCAAATACTTATACGATTCAATTCAAAAGTTAATATTGTATTTTTTTTAAAAAAGCTTTAGGATTTTGTGTAGTTTGTGATCACAAAGCAACTTTGTTTTTTTAATTAAAACTTTTGGACTAAATGCTGTTCACATTTATGAAATTTGAAAAAATTAATTAATTTGATTTTGATCAAAACATTAACGCGAATTAAATATTCTAAAATTTCGTGTAATTATAACACATATTTGAAGTTTCTGGTGAAGAAATAAATAATTTAATGGGAAATTTAATATTTGATAAACCTGAACAAAAGACAAAAACTAAAATTT